>CM033641.1:260944667-261568968 GCA_019512145.1 Engystomops pustulosus | reverse complement strand
AAGTCTTTCCACTGAGCGCAAACCAAAGACATGGGGGTCTACATTTTATTCTTTGGGTCGGTACGATAAGGCGTGGATACACAAATTTGTATAGGTTTTATATTGTTTCATACAATGTACAAAAATTAAAACCTCCTATACAAAAATAATTTTTTTATTTGCCAACTTTGGCGCTAATAACTTTTTTATACTTTGTTGTACGGAGCATCGGGGGGTGTCATTTTTTGCCGAAATTTGATAATATTTTCAATATATCATTTTTAGGACTGTACGACCTTTGATACTTTTATAGATTTTTTTAGATTTTTCCCAAAATGGCCAAAAAGTGCATTTTCCTAGTTGGGCGCTTATTGTCCGTCTTACGGGTGGTAATTAAAGCATTGAAAAAACTCGTATATAGATTTGATAGAATCGGGGGCTATTTTCGGAAGCAGTTGACAGTATATGGCAGCGTATATGGGGATTTTCTTCTCATTCATTCAAGTGCTATCAGCACATTGTAATGAAGGGTTTTTGGTTAAAACGAACATAGCTCGGGTCTTCGGAGACCGAGGAACTGGAGACGGATCGCCATCCCCCGATGACGTCAAGGGGAGAGCGGCGATCCCAGGGTAAGATGGCGGCGCCGATGCGACGCACTATGTTTGGCTGCCGGAGCTTTGCGAGCACGATCGCGGATTGTTACCGGTAGCCTTTGCTGAATATGCAGCAAAAGACCTCTCCGGCTATGGAGGGGCTCAAGCCCGTGAGCCCCTCCATGCAGCGCACGCGGACCGCCGCCGTGAATTACACGGCTGGTTCTCAGGTCGCGCGAACCGGTTAAAGCCATAAAATGCAATTTCCAAAAGATAAAAAGAGAAAAAACCACTATACAATTTGTACTATAATTTCTCCTGAGTGCAGAGAACCCCCACATGACTTGTTTTGATGGGGTGCACAGCGAGGTGCAGAAGGGAAGGATTTGCCTGCAGCTGCCAGGATTTTAGTTTCCCATTGGGCTATTTTGCAGGCTATAAACTTGCTTTTTCGTTATTAGTTCCATGTGACAGAATTTTTTTTTGCGGTTGATGAATTCTTTTCCAGTGTTACCATTTTGGGGGTGGTATTCCCCTTATGTTTTGAAAAATTTAGGAACTATTTTTTGAGGGCAGGAGAATGTAGAAAAGCATCAATTATGTACTGGATTTTTTACTTTTTTTTGGTTTCACCGTTTGAGCCTAATAATCATGTTATCTTTATTACGGGTCAATATGATTATGGGATGGATACCATACATGAATATTTTTCTTATGTTTTACTAAATTGTCAAATTATAAAACCCTAATGTTGGGAAAAAATCTATCATTTTTGTATTGCCGTCTTCAAAGTGGCATTCATAACATGTTATTTTTGTGGCAACGGAAAGCTGGTTGATGGCTTGATTTTTGTGGGACATGTTTGACTTTGCCAACCACATAATCTCGGAGTACATATGGTTTTTTGAGCACTTTTTATAGCATTTTTATGGGTTTGAATAAGTAAAAATAATAATTTTGGAGGGTTTTAAACAGTGTTTTTTCACTGCGTTTATCGTGCGGTTCAATAATTATTTACGTTATTCACGAGTTGGTACGGGCCATGGTGATACTATATATGTGGGGTTTTGTTATGATTTAGACTTTTTTTTGCGTTATATGTCTTTTATATGTTTGGGGCTATTGGGCATTTTATTGATTTCTTTCTTTATTTTTATTGAGTAACTTTTTTTTTTACTTTTTCCACTTTTTCCACCATGGGACATGAACAAGCAATTGTGGGTAAGCAGTAGTGCAGCCTATGCACTTGGCTGGCACTGTGCCAGTAGCATCAAGATGATATCAGTCAGGCACAGCCATCAGCCCCGTGCCATAGAAATGTGCCAAAACGGTGGTTGAGTGGGTGTGTAACCTCTTAAGTGCCCATCAAAACTCTATTGCAGAGTACTTAAATGATGGTGCCGCATAGGTGTGGGATTATGGATCCAGATGGCACCCCCCACCCCCCCCGGCATCATAGGTGTTGCTGAAAACCTAGCCCAGTGATGGCGAACTTTGAGGCCAAGGTGCCACAAGCGAAAAAAAAAAAGATATAGAGACCCATCTATCCGTGTGGGGTACCAACCAAAAAATTAAAGCAGTAGACGTATTGCTCCCTGTCTTCAACAATCAATTGAGCTCCTGAGAACAGGCAACACAGTAGAGAGATGGGAAAAATAAACATAATTTTAGCTCTTTCCAGTGGTCCCTCTGTGACACAGAGAATCAAGGGGCCAGCAGAATGTCCTCCAAAGAGAATTCGCTCTGCTTATTCATTCTCCTCTTCCACGGTCCCAAGTAGCAAAGTCAGTTTCAACATATATCTGGAAGCAGCATCTTTTAAGTTGCTTGGAACTGCAGTAAGTTCTTTGAGTCCTGTCTGGTTGTGCTGGGGAGATGGCCGGGTGCCCACAGAAAGGGCTCTGAGTGCACCTCTGGCACCCGTGACATAGGTTCGCCACCACCACTGAACTAGACCCTAACACAGTTACCATGAATTTACAACATACTGTAATACTGTAGTGTTGTAATATAGTGATAAGTCATCAACCCCCAAGGGTTAAAGTACCTTGGAGGAGACTAGAAATACAGTAAAAAAAATTTTTAAGTTACAAAAAATGTTAAAACATTAAAAGTTCCCCCTTTCCCTAATAGAACTGATATAAAAAAATAAACAAATAAAGATTATAATCATGCCCAGGTATGTTTGTCCCAAAATGTAGTAAAATCTATCAATATATAAAAAGGTTATTCCTGGAGAGAACACCATAACGGAAATTAGCACCCCAAACGTCCGAAAAGCAAAACAGAAAAAAAATGGTGCTCAAAAGGTCATACAGTCATTGTATTTAGCAATGAAAAGGTCACCATGCCCTGCCAAAAAAATTGGACACATACACAGCTCATACACCAAAGTATGAAAAAGTTATTAGCCTCAGAATAAAAGAAAGAATGGGGAGGTGGTATCATTTGGAGCACATAGTGAAAGCTGTAAAAAAAAACACAAGAAAATGGTTTATGCAGCAAAAAACATTTTTTTTTAAGTTTTACTGGAATTTGGATTATTTTTCTGCCAGTACATGGTATGGAATATTAAATACTGCCCCAATAGGAAGTAAAATGGTATTGCAAAAAATACAAGGCCTTACTAAGCTCCTACCTGAAAAATAAAAAAAGTTATGGATTTTTTTTAAAGAAGGGGCAAAAAAAAAAATGAAATGCCAAAAAATGAAAAAGGGCCTCAGCGATAAGGGATTGAATGTGAGTACACTACAATAAGCTCTTAAGTAGTTTATTAAACAGGCAACTCATAATATGATAAGAACTCTTTTAGAGAATAAGCCACTATTCAGACTACAACTGCTGTTGAAGGTAGGGCGGCAGAGTAGAGGCATGTGGCGTGCGATGTAGCATGATGGGCGCACTGCGGAATGATGTGAGCTGCCTGAGCCGTGTCTCCCCAAGATCATCCTGGATGAATGCAGCCCACTGGAGCCTTGAGGAGGGAGACAGGGTGACTCGTGGCTATATGCCCTGCTTTAGGTCCTGCTCCGAAGGATTCTTGAGCAACAGCGCCTGATTGATGGGAGGGTAGATTGGACAGTATCCAATCTCCTGCTCCACGCAGAATAAAATCAAGAAACGTGCGACGATAAGAGTAAAGGGCCCTCAGGATGTAGGATACAAATGAAGAAGTTGCTGATAACTCCAATATAGAAGACAATGCAGGTGGTACGCAAAATCAAGAATTTGAGATCTTCTCAAGGATATCTCAGTTCAACTAGCACAGTTTCTCACAGCAGTTGAAGTGTTGAAAGAATTGGGAGTCTGAAATCAGATATAACTTCTATAAGAGAAGATTTACAAAAAACTCAGGGGAAACTGACAGAGGAAAGCAGAAAATTAACAGTAGGGAAGGTAAAAGGATTAGAGCAGCAGAATTCACATGTAAAAATTTAAGTGATAGAAAAAAATGAAACTAGAGCTTAAGGAAAAAAATATTGGACTAGAAAATCATTTGGGGAGAAACAATCTATGTATACAGTATATACTCGAGTATAAGGACCTGAGAGCGGAAGAGCAACCCCTAATTTACATCAAAAACTGGGGAAAACATATTGACCGAGTATAAGCGAGGTAGGGAAATTGGTCACAGACCCCCAGTATTGTAGCACACTGCCCTCAGCACTGCCCCCAGTAGTATACAGCACTGCCAAGTGGAACAGTCAGTATACACACAGCCCACATAAGAAATACAGCCTGCCCGAGGTAAAAAGTAGTATAAGCATTCCCCCATACCGTTAGTATAAAGACTGCATCATTAGTAACAGCACAGCCCACCACGTCGTATACAGCTGCCCCCGTAGTAGAGTAGTATACAGCCTGCCCCCAGTAGTATTACAGCCTACAGCACCAGTAGTATACAGCATGCCCAAGCTAGTATACAGCACTGCCCCCAGTAGTTATGCGCCTGCCCCAGAGTAGTATACACAGCCACTGCCCCCAGGTAGTATACAGCACTGCCCCAGTAGTATACAGCACAGCCCCCAGTAGTATCCAGCCACTGCCCCACGTAAAAAAAAAAATAAAACTTATATACTCACCATCCGGGCCGATGCAGCGCTCCCCGACGCGCGTTTTGCTCCGCAGCCGTCTTGCCTAAACTTCGCGCATGCCTCCCGGAGCCTGTCGACGCGCTGCGCATATAGGCGCCTGGGAAAATGGCACGGTCAGTTAGGACACGATGCGCGAGCCGAATAGGACTGATGGGAACGTGCATGGCACCGTGGAGGTGAATATATAAGTTTATTTATTTTAAATATTTTTTAAGTATATATTTTTAAAGTATGACTCCTGGTATAAGCCCAGAGGGGGCTTTTCAGCACATTTGTTGTGCTGAAAAAAACTCGGGTTTATACACGAGTATATACGGTATGTTGGATTCCCGGAGGGGTCAGAGGGGCAATGATGTTACTAAAATTTGTCTCAGACTGGTGGAAGTCACCCTTCAGAGGAAGTTCGCAAGCAGGATGTTCCTGTTAGACCGGGCACATCGTGTGCCAGCCAGGGCTCCTCCCAGGGTGCTCAACCAGGAATATTCGGGTTGCAAATCTTCTCACTTAGGAGAAAGAAGGACAAACATATGCAAAGTCATTGCAATCAACTACAATTATAATAATGCCCCTATCATGATCTTCTGAATATACCCACAAGATATTAAAAAATAATAATAGTTATGCAGATGTCAAAAGAGGTTAAGATTAAAAAGGTGGTTATATCTCTCATATACCAGCAAAGGTAAAAATTGATACCACGAGGGAAAGTCAGTTTTCTTTTTAAATGCTGGGGAGACAAAACGGTGGATTGGAGTGTAGTTTGAAAATTTGAGTCTCAGGTGCATGGGCCCTACAACCACAGTTCAAACAATACTCCAGGAAGAGTCATGGGCAATATTTGATCTATGTTGGGTTCTTCCACCTGAGGTAATTTGTCTTCCAAGAAACGCATCTAGTGGAGGATTACGTGGATTGGCATTACTATAAACTCAGACTTGCTCACGGAATGAGAAATTTTAATGAATAAGAACCCCGCTTTAAGGAGTTAGATGCAAAATCAGATCGACTAAGGAGATACATAGTATTACATGCCCATATAAATGGAAATAAGAGTAGTTTTGATAGGCTGTATCTCTCACATGCGCACCATTAAAAGTCACTAGCTCACATTATAAGCAAGTAGGAAAATATGAGGATTACCCCTATCTTCTGGATAGGGGACTTCAACTAGTCTTTAATGGGGGCTTGGATAGAAGCAATAAGAAGAACAGTCGACCTCTCTTTTTTGGTAGACTAATGGGATGATGGCAGAGATGTGGGAGGAGGGGAAAGAAAGCAGAAAGAAAGAAGAGGGCACTATACCTGTTACTCAAAAACACTTGACACAATCTTCTCTAAAATTGACTGGTTCAGTAAATGAGACTGGCTATGATCTGTTAGAGAGAATAGATATGGGTGCAGAGGGTTGTCAGATATCTACCTATGTGGTTTACTATAAGGAAATGCACATTGTCCGGATATTATATTTACAAGATAAAACCATTTTGATTTGATTGGTAAAAGAACAGTAAGGTTTCATAAGGAAATTAGCATGCATTGCCCTGTGTTTATAGAAAAAATAGCAAATATAAAAACTGCATTTTTTGGTCAAATAAATTGTGAAGGATGGGTAGAAAATCTTGTAGTAGAGAACCATGTGGTGAATGAATTCTTTTCCATTTCATCCATGCAGTTGAGCTAGGTCTCCAAACAATGTAGATAAAATGTGAAATCTGCCAGAAAACGCCACAGATCAAAATGAGTTGGGAAAAAAAAAAGACATATCTCTAATGTGCGGAAAAATTTATGAAATATAATCCTTTGTAATGTTTAGAAAAAAATAAATCTTTTGTATTGGGCTTACCATAATTAAAATGTGTATTTAGAATTCATTATTATGAGTACATAGAGCCTCGCATAGCAGGTCTTTTGATACATATACATGTGGGCATATCTATCTATATACATCTGTATACACTAGAGATCAAAAATAAAGAAAAAATTATGATCATTTGATGTTTTTCGATGATGTAAAGTAGTTTAACGTATACATATAACTTGATGGATTTTTGGAAAAGGAAATAATAACCGTGCCACTAGAACATATAGTAAATTCATAATATTACCAAAATATATCAAAATAAAACCTTTATTTTGAAAAAAAGAAAACATGATGACATAATAGAGAACAGCAATGACTGTAGACACAGGAAGGTGAATTACATTTTCTAAAGGTTACAAACATCTCCAATCAGTAGGAAGTGTACAAAGTGCTTTGAATGACTTCAGCAAATGCGGACATCGGGAAATCAATAGTCTCTACACTGCCTAGTGGGATTTTGTTGTGGGTGTTTTTGGCCTATAACTTTGTCACCAAGGATTCTCAGAGGTTTCTATTGGGCTTAGATCAAAACCTTGGACTGGCCATTTCATTGTTTCATTGTTTTATGAGTGCGCTTTTTTAAATGAGTTTGTGATTGTGTAAAGATGCAAATTCTAGAAATCATAGACTTAGAACAAGCAACTTCCTTGATCTGGCTAATAGGAACATCTCTTTGGCTTTCATCTGCACAACCTTTCTGGAGGGTTTCAGTATAGTTTGGAACACAATTTGAAAATCAGTGCAAATGGCTGGAAAGTTGGACTGTCATTTGTATATAGTTATTAAAACAGTTTTGGCATGTAATTCTGTTACGAATCCAGGAAAGAACAGCTCTACAGTCTCCAAAATGAGCCCATTTTCTAAAAAGCTGGTATAGAATAACTACTAGGAATCCACCACTTGTATGTCTCCTCCTGAACTGCATAGACTAGAGAAAGATAGGAGATTTACATGAAATCAATTCTGTATTGCATCAACCCTTAACGACCAGATCATTAAGCTCAGAAGCTGTTGAATGCAGTCTAAGAGGGTATTCTGCTTTCTTTGGAATACATTGCCTGCAAATATTCCATATATAGAAAGCAGGAGGAAAAATGGCACTTGAAGTAATGAAGCATAAGTTGCACGAGTTTTCACAGCTTTTGTTATGGGTTTTTGAAAAGTGTACATATTCTTTTTGATGAATATTATATTCAAATTGTTTTGGTGGTGGTAAAATGGAAAGAAAAGACAGTTATGTGTTCTTGCTAGTTGTTCACCCAAATTTTTTCATTTTGACAAGAATTGATATTTTAGGACATTAGAACAACTAACATGTTTATGAGTTTGTTTGTTCGCTTGTGTATTTGGAAAGGGGATTGGTTAATAATTTTTGTGTCAGGTAAAACTACGCATACGGGGAGACTGTCTGGTGGACTGCTGAATGTGCTCCTTTTGTGATCTGAAAGGGATTTGTCGTCTGTAGCCCCACTTCAGCAGGGCTGGGATGGTTATTGACAGCTGCCTGTCAGAAGTCAGTTCCTTGCTGAGCTGGATGTTGTGTTTCAAAAAAGTGTGGTAATGTCATCTGACTTATGTATTAGATCAGCTTGACTTGAGTGATGGATGGCTGAACCAGGTGTCCAGGATTCATCTTATGACAGGATAAACACAGGTACTCAATACAGAAAAAAATTACAATATCAGCAAAAAGTTATTTTTTCAATTCAATTTTAATTCAAATCAAAAAGTGAAATCATATATGATATAGAGTCATTACAAACTCTATAAATATTAGGCCAAATGGAAAAGTAGGTATGTACAGAAATGCATTCAATACTTTGTTATGGCAGCATGGCATGGGATGTAATCAGTTGATGGCTCTCCTGCAAAAGGTGTTATGGAAAAAGCCAGGTTGCTGTGATAACAGCCTTCAGCCAACTACATGGTGGGTTGATTCGTATTACATCTGACATACCCATGATTCTTCTGGGGTTTAAAGTTAGGTGAGTTTGTAGGCCAATCTAGGAACTGGTTATTAAACTGGTATTATACTAGGGACAGGTGCCAAGTCCTGGGAAAATAAAAATTTCACCTCCAAAAATCTTGTCGGCAAAGAGAAGCATGAAGTTCAGGTAGATGGCAGCGCTAACTTTGGTCTTGATTAAAAACACAGTTGACCTACAACCGCAGATGACATTGGTTCACCAGACCATCAAATGATTGTGGAAACTTGACCTCAAACAGCTGGATTGTGCTCTTTACTCTTCCTCCAGATCTGGGAAGCTGATTCAAATGTAATGTAAAATGATGTATCTGAAACAAAACACTGTGCAATTAGTGCATTCCTTGCTGATGGCCCAGGTTAAGGCACTTTTGGCATGTCTTTGTTATACATATGTTTATACATATGTGTAAAATATGGGTTTTCTATGGTCACCAGTAGAGGGAGCTAATCAAAAACTCAAAGTTGTGTAATCGGTGCTTGGCAACAGTTATGTTAGGGGATTTGGAATAAAACCATGGGTGTCAATAGAAATACATTGTATGGTTTATAAAATCAACATTTATACATAATTTCTACACTGTATTTAGATTTTTAAAAAGCGATTTTGTTATTTGTGTTTTATTATTTCAACAAAGATTTATAGTTTCCTTGGTAAGCAATGATTTTTTTTCTTTTGCCAAATCTACAATTAGCAATAGCGAAATATTGGAGTTAAGGCAATGGACAAAGATGGCTCAATGACATTAATGAGATTATACTTAATATATCAAATAAAACTTGCTATTGTCTAGTGCACACATGTAAAATTATCACATGAAAGTAATTTACAATTCTAATAATTAGTACATGATTCATAAAGATATGCATCTATCTTTTTAAATACAGCAACCTGTTTAGTCTTATCAGAATCAGTTCCTGACTTCATATCTGGTTTCAATAAAATTCCATATCTTATATACAATCAATTGCAAAACCACAGTGTATGTGCAGAACATAATTATCTTTTATAGTGAGCCTTTTTAACATAGTCATTTTGGCAGTGTAAGTTCCGAAGGTCAGCAATGACTTACTGCCTGGAATACTTTTAAAGGGAAGGCTAAATGATTTTCATTGTAGCACTTCAATGACAGCAACTGTTATACTGAGTCAATTACTTTTCTGTGCTGCCTGGAAAAATGAAACTGTATATTTTACAGAACAAGTGAAATACCAGATACACAAACATATCCATAGAGATAGAGAATGACATAAAAGCACTGGGTAAGGAAGCCAGGTTAAGACTGTGACCATTTAACATTGAGCAATGCAATGTGGCTTCCATCACTAATAGAATTAATAGCTATAAACATTGCTGGAGGAGAAAAGTAAAGTGTCACACTACAGTACAAGAGTTGATAAATGAGAAGGCATATAAAATAGAATGTGATCTAAATAACAAGGGCCATTTGGCAAACACTGTGATCCAGGGAAATGTCACTTGTTTAACAATTTGCTACCAGATGTAAGCAGAACATCAAACATATTGGGGCTCATATTATTAAGGGTCCATGGACCGCATTTTCGTTGGGATTCCCTACGATTTTCGTGTTTGCGCCGCATTGTAACAGGGATTTTTGGCACATGCAAAGGAACGTTTTGGCGCCAAATATGAAGTCCAAATTGGCGGGAAGTCGAAATTCGGTGGGTGCGAGGTGTGAGGACAACCCAGGCGGATTATATTAGGAGTACATGAGGGATTTAATATTCAAATTGTGTCACTTACAAGCACTGGGAAGGTGACATTCAGGTAAAATAATATTACATTGAAAAAAACTTAATAGCACTAAATGCTCCGGAATGACGGGGACCACACCACAAAAATTCCAACTGGAAAAAAAGCCTCAAAATAGAGGAGATAATAAAAAACCACGGTTTTTGTTGAACTATTAGATTTATTCAGATTGGTAGACAAACCTCAGATTTATGTTTGGATTTGAGCGATGCGTATTCTGGTGCGCTATTATTATTACCAATCAAGTAAACTGAGATATTGATGAAAAACTCACCAAATGTTAGAGGGACATTATCTATACATATGAGGATCAAACCAAATGTGGCCACCCAGGGTGACAGGTGTGGGTATTATAACTATAAGACGATATGTTTGGAAATAAATATTTAAAAAACTACTTGAAAGTAAAGAAAAGAAAATGATTAGCCCTAATAACATTACAAAAGTTAATTTAGAAACATTTTATAGCATCACTAATACCATAATTCCACAATAGGTATGTATGTGCTTTAAGGTTTGTGTCATACCAACTATTCTAAAGAAGAAGATACAAAGAAGATAAAATGATAAGGACTGAGACATATATTTGCCAGTAATGTAATTGTTATTTCAGTTACACTTAGATTGGAAAAAAGTATTTGTTTATGATGATGTCAATGATCACGTCTTACAATGGATAAGACAAATCCTTTGTTAACACAGAGCAAAATATTGGCAAACTTTTGTCAGCCATACAGCAGTAAGATCAGGTAATTACACGTATTGATGGCAACTAACTTAAAAGACAGAGACCCCCCACATGACTTGTTTTATGGGTGCACAGCGAGGTGCAGAAGGGAAGGATTGCCCTGCAGCTGCCAGGATTTTAGTTTCCTCATTGGCTATTTTGCAGGCTATAAACTTTTTGCTTTTTCGTTATTAGTTCCATGTGACAGAATTTTTTTTGCGGGATGAGATGCTTTTTCCAGTGTTACCATTTTGGGGTTGGTATCCCCTATTGTTGAAAATTTAGGAACTATTTTTTGAGGGCAGGAGTAGAAAAGCATCAATTATGTACTGGATTTTTTCCTTTTTTTTTTTGGTGTTCACCGTTTAGCCTAATAATCATGTTATCTTTATTTTACGGGTCAATACGATTATGGGGATACCATACATGAATATTTTTTCTTACGTTTTACTAAATTTGTCAAATAAAACCCTAATGTTGGGAAAAATCTATCATTTTTGTATTGCCGTCTTCCAAGTGGCATAACATTGTTACTTTTTTGGCAACGGAGCTGGTTGATGGCTTGCTTTTTGTGGGACATGTTTGACTTTGACTTTGCTCTCCCCTGATGAAGTCACTTTAGGTGACGGAACGCGTGGGGCATCACGACCCCCTGGCTGTCTCTGGTGTTGTCTGGTAAATTACCATGATTTTGTATATATATGGGTGATACACAGTGCCTTACTTCTTATGATTGTTATGCAGGAAAAGTTTACTATACTGTTGTGTTACCATGCACCTTATGCAGCTGATTCCCTTTGGGAGCTCTTATTGTACATTCATCAACACCAGATAAGATTTGTTGTAGCCAGGGTGGTTTTCTTGGGATGACTTGGACACTTTTCATCCCATTGAGTCCTGTTTTGTGTACTTGTTACACGTTTTGAGTGTTTTTAAATTGGTCAGTGTTTGTCAAAATTGCATATGTGTAAATAAAGTTTGATATTTTGTTTATAGTTTGGTTGTCTTGACACGCTTTCTTCTTGTATACAATTGCTGGTATTTTTGTGTCTATAAAACAACCAGTGCATATTGGCTGTGCAGGACCCACACCCTTCTTTTGTGACTTTGCACCACTATCATTCTGGAGTACATATGTTTTTTTGAGCACTTTTTATAGCATTTTTTATGGGATTGAATAAGTAAAAATCATAATTTTTGGAGGGTTTATAACAGTTTTTTTCACTGCGTTTATCGTGCAGTTCAATAATTATTTACTGTTATTCTACGAGTTGTTACGGGCACGGTGATACTATATATGTGGGGTTTGTGTTATGATTTAGACTTTTTTTTGCGTTATATGTCTCTTTATATGTTTTGGGGCTATTGGGCATTTTTATTGATTTCTTTCTTTATTTTTTATTGAGTAACTTTTTTTTTTTACTTTTTCACTTTTTCCACCATGGGACATGAACAAGCAATCGTCTGGGTATTAGCAGTGTCAGCCTATGCACTTGGCTGGCACTGTGCCAGTAAGATGACATGTGCCAGTAAGATGGGTGTTAACCTCTTAAGTGCCCCATCAAACTCTATTGCAGTACTTAAATGATGGTGCCGCATAGGTGTGGGATTATTGGATCCAGATGGCACCCCCCCCCCTCCCGGCATCATAGGTGTTGCTGAAAACCTAGCCCAGTGATGGCGAACCTTTTAGAGGCCAGGTGCCCAAAAAGCAGCCCAAAACCCCCCTTATTTATCGCGAGGTACCAACCAAAAATTAAAGCAGTAACGTATTGCTCCCTGTTCTTCAACAATCATATTGAGCTCCTGAGAACAGCAACACAGTAGAGAGATGGAAAATTAACATAATTTTAGCTTCTTTCCAGTGTCCCTCTGTACACAGAGAATCAAGGGGCCAGCAGAATGTCCTCCAAAGATAATTCAGCTCTGCCTATTCATTCTCCCTCTTCCTACGGTCCCAAGTAGCAAAGTCAGTTTCAACATATATCTGGAAGCAGCATCTTTTAAGTTGCTTGGAACTGCAGTAAGATTCTTTGAGTCCTGTCTGGTGTGCTGGGGAGATGGCCCGGGTGCCCACAGAAAGGGCTCTGAGTGCCACCTCTGGCACCCGTGACATAGGTTCGCCACCACTGAACTAGACCCTAACACAGTTACCATGAATTTACAACATACTGTAATACTGTAGTGTTGTAATATAGTGCATAAGTCATCAACCCCCAAGGGTTAAAGTACCTTTGGGAGACTAGAAATACAGTAAAAAAAAATGTTTAAGTTACAAAAAATGTTAAAACATAAAAGTTCCCCCCTTTCCCTAGAACTGATATAAAAAATAAACAATAAAGATTATAATCATGCCAGGTACTGTTTGTCCCAAAATGGTAAAATCTATCAATATATAAAAAAGGTTATTCCTGGAGATGAACACCATAACGGAAATTAGCACCCAAACGTCCGAAAAGCAAAACAGAAAAAAATGGTGCTCAAAAGGTCATACAGTCCTTAGTATTGTAGCAATGAAAAGGTCACCATGCCCTGCAAAAAATTGACACATACACAGCTCCATACACCAAAGTATGAAAAAGTTATTAGCCTCAGAATAAAGAAATAATGGGGAGGTATCATTTGGAGCACATAGTGAAAGCTGTAAAAAAAACACAAGAAAATGGTGCAAAAACATTTTTTTTTTAAGTTTACTGAATTTGGATTATTTTTCCTGCCAGTACATGGTATGGAATATTAAATACTGCCAATAGGAAGTAAAATTGGTATTGCAAAAATACAAGGCCTTACTAAGCTCCCTACCTGAAAAAATAAAAAAGTTATGGATTTTTTAAAGAAGGGGAGCAAAAAACTGAAATGCAAAAATGAAAAAGGGCCTCAGCGATAAGGGATTGAATGTGAGTACACTACAATAAAGCTGCTTAAGTAGTTTATTAAACAGGCTAACTCCATAATATGATAAGTAACTCTTTTCAGAGAATAAGCCACTATTCAGACTACAACTGCTGTTGGAAGGTAGGGCAGAGTAGAGGCATGTGGCGTGAGCATGTAGCATGATGGGCGCACTGCTGGAATGATGAGCTGCCTGAGCCGTGTCTCCCCAAGATCATCCTGGATGAATGCAGCCCGCTGGAGCCTTGAGGAGGAGACACGGGTGACTCGTGGCTATATGCCCTGCTTTAGGTCCTGCTCGAATGATTCTTGGGCAACAGCCCTGATTGATGGGAGGGTAGATTGGACAGCTACTCCAATCTCCCTGCTCCACGCAGAATAAAATCAAGAAACGTGGCGATAAGAGTAAAGGGCCCTCAGGGATGTAGGATACAAATGAAGAAGTTGCTGATAACTCCAATATAGAAGACAATGCAGGTGGTACGCAAAATCAAGAATTTGAGATCTTTCTCAAGGATATCTCAGTTCAACTAGCACAGTGTCTCACAGCAGTGTGAAAGAAATTGGGAGTCTGAAATCAGATATAACTTCTATAAGAGAAGATTTACAAAAACTCAGGAAACTGACGAGGAAGCAGAATTAACAGTAGGGAAGGTAAAGGATAGAGCAGCAGAATTCACATGTAAAATTAAAGTGATAGAAAAAAATGAACTAGAGCTTAAGGAAAAAATATTGGACTTAGAAAATCATTTGAGGAGAAACAATCTATGTATACCGTATATACTCGAGTATAAGCCGACCCGAGTATAAGCGGAGACCCCTAATTTTACCATCAAAAACTGGGAAAACCTATTGACTCGAGTATAAGCCGAGGTAGGGAAATGCATTGGTCACAGACTTCCCCAGTATGTAGCCAGCCTGCCCCCAGTAGTATACAGCACTGCCCCCAGTAGTATACAGCACTGCCCCCAGTAGTATACAGCACAGCCCCCAGTAGTATACAGCACTGCCCAGTCTGCCCCCAGTAGTATACAGCTTACCCAGCGTAAAAAAAATAATAGACTTATATACTCACCCTCCGGTGGCCCCGATGCACAGCGCTGCTCCCCCGATGTCCACGCGTGTCCTCTTCTGGCTTCCGCCGCCGTCTTCTTGCTTGAGTATATAAGTTTATTATTTTCTAAATATTTTTTAAGTATATATTTTTTAAGTATTGACTCGTGTATAAGCCGAGGGGACGTTTTTCAGCACATTTTTTGTGCTGAAAAACTCGGGTTATACACGAGTATATACGGTAGTTGGATTCCCGGAGGGGTCAGAGGGGAATGATGTTACTAAATTTGTCTCAGACTGGTTGGAAGTCACCCTCTCAGAGGAAGTTCGCAGCAGGATGTTCCTGTTAGACCAGGCACATCGTGTGCCAGCCAGGGCTCCTCCCATGGGTGCTCAACCCAGGAATATTCTGGGTTGCAAATCTTCTCACTTAGAGAAAGGGACAACATATTGCAAAGTGCGAGATCTGCACATCAACTACAATATAATAATGCCCCTATCATGATCTTTCTGAATTACCCACAAGATATTAAAAAAATAATAATTAGTTATGCAGATGTCAAAAAGAGGTTAAGATAAAAAGGTGGTACTCTCTAATTTACCAAGCAAAGGTAAAATTGATACACGAGGGAAAGTCAGTTTTCTTTTTTAAATGCTGGGGAGACAAACGGCTGGATGGAGTGAGTTTTGAAAATTTGAGTCTCAGGTGCATGGGCATACCCACACCAGTTCACACAATACTCCAGGAAGAGTCTTGGGCAATATTTGATCTATGTTGGTCTTTCCACCTTGAGGTAATTTGTCTTCAAGAAACGCATCTAGTGGAGGATACGATGGATTGGCCATTACTATAACTCAGCCTATGCTCACGGAATGAGAATTTTAATGAATAAGAACCCCTGCTTTAAGGAGTTAGATGCAAAATCAGATCTGCTAAGGAGATACATAGTATTACATGCCATTATAAATGGAATAAGAGTAGTTATGATAGGCTTGTATCTCTCACATGCTGCACCATTAAAAGTACTAGCTCACATTACTAAGCAAGTAGGAAAATATGAGGATACCCCTATCTTCTGGATAGGGGACTTCAATCTAGTCTTTAATGGGGGCTTGATAGAAGCAATAAGAAGAACAGTCGACCTCTTCTTTTGGTAGACTAATGGATGAGTTGGGCTCCAGGGATATATGGAGGGAAAGAAACGCAGAAAGGAGGGCATATACCTGTTACTCAAAAACACATGACACTCTCTCTAAAATTGACCTGGTTTCAGTAAAAGAGACTGGCTATGATCTGTTAGAGAGAATAGATATGGGTGCAAGAGGTTTGTCAGATCATCTACCTATGTGGTTTACTTAAAGGAAATGCACATTGTCCGGACTTATATTTTACAAGATAAAACCATTTTGATTTGATTTGGTAAAAGACAGTAAGGTTTTCATAAGGAAATTCAGCATGCATTGCCCTGTGTTTATAGAAAAATAGCAAATAATAAAACTGCATTTTTTTGGTCAAATAAAATTGTGAAGAGATGGGTAGAAAATCTTGTTAGAGAACCTGTGGTGAATGACTTCTTTTCCCATTTCATCCATGCAGTGAGCTAGGTCTCCAACAATGTAGATAAAATGTGAAATCTGCCAGAAAAGCCACATGATCAAAATTGAGTTGGAAAAAAGACTATCTGCTAATGTGCGGAAAAATTTATGTATATATAATCCTTTGTAATTGTTTAGAAAATAAAATCTATTTGTATTGGGCTTACCATAATTAAAATGTGTATTTAGAATTCATTATTATGATACATAGAGCCTCGCATAGCAGTCTTTGAATACATATACATGTGCATATCTATCTATATACATCTGTATACACTAGAGATCAAAAATAAAGAAAAATTTATGATCATTTGATGTTTTTCAGATGTAAAGTAGTATACATTGATCAACATTTGATGGATTTTTGGAAAGGAATAAACCGTGCCACTAGAACTATTATAGAATAAATTCTATAATATTACCAAAATATATCAAAATAAAACCTTTATTTTGAAAAAAGAAAACATGATGATCATAATTAGAGAACAGCAATGACTGTAGCACAGAGAAGGGTTGTAATTACATTTTCTAAAGGTTACAAACATCTCCAATCAGTAGGAAGTACACAGTGCTTTGAATGACTTCAGCACATCTGCGGACTCGGGAAATCAATAGTCTCTCACACTGCTCTAGTGGGATTTTGTTGTGGGTTTTTGGCCATAACTTTGTCACCAAGGATTCATCAGAGGTTTTCTATTGGGCTTAGATCAAAACCTTGGACTGGCCATTTCATTGTTTCATTGTCTTATATGAGTGCGCTTAAATGAGTTTGTGATGTTGTAAAGATGCAATATTCTAGAAATCACAGACTTAGAACAAGCAACTTCCCTTGATCTGGCTAATAGGAACATCTCTTTGGCTTTCATCTGCACAACCTTCTGCTGGAGGGTTTCAGTAAGTTTGGAACACCACATTTGAAAAATCAGTGCAAACTGGAAAGTTGGACTGTCATTTGTATATATTTATAAAACAGTTTTGGCATGTAATTCTGTTACGAATCCAGGAAAGTCACAGCTCTACAGTCCTCCAAATGAGCCATTTTCTAAAAAGCTGGTATAGAATAACTACCTAGAACCACCATTGTATGTCTCCTCCTGAACTCATAGACTAGAGAAAGATAGGAATTACATGAAATCATATCTGTATTCTGCATCAACCCCTTAACGACCAGGCTCATTAAGCTCTAAGAAGCTGTTGATGCAGTCTAAGAGGGTCTGCTTTCTTTGGAATACAATTGCCTGCAATATTCCATATACTAGAAAGCAGGAGAAAAATGCAAATGAAGCTAAGTTGCACGAGTTTCTCACAAGCTTTGTTATGGGTTTTTGAAAAGTGTACATCTTTTTGATGAATATTTATTCAAATTTGTGTGAGTGGTAAAATGGAAAGAAAATACAGATTATGTTGTTTCTTGTTAAGTTGTTCACCAAATTTTTATATTTTGAAAGAATTGATATTTTGAGACATTAGAACACCTAACATGTTTATGATTTTGTTTGTTCGCTGTTGTGTATTTGGAAAGGGGATTGGTTAATAATTTTGTGCTTTCAGGTAACATACTGCATACTGGGGAAGACTGTCTGGTGGACTTGCTGAATTGCTCCTTTTGTGATCTGAAAGGGATTGTGTCCTTGTAGCCACATTCAGCATGGCTGGGATGGTTCATTGACAGCTGCCTTTCAGAGTCAGTTCCCTTTGCTGAGCTGGATGTGTGTTTCAAAAAAGCTGGGTAATGTCATCTGAACTTATGTATTAGTATCAGCTGTGACTTGAGTGATGGATGGCTGAACCAGTGTCCAGGATCATCTTATATACAGGTATAAACACAGGTACTCAAATACCAGCAAAAAATTACAATATCAGCAAAAAGTTATTTTTTCAATTCAATTTTAATTCAAATCAAAAAGTGAAACTCATATATTATATAGAGTCATTACAAACTCTATAAATATTAGCCAAATGGAAAGTATGTACAGTAAATGCATTCAATACTTGGTTATGGCAGCATGGCATGGATGTAATAAGTTGATGGCTCTCCCTGCAAAGGTGTTATGGAAGTCTAGGTTGCTTTGATAACAGCCTTCAGCTCAACTACATTGGTGAGTCTGATGTCTTTCATCTTGACAATACCCCATAGATTCTCTCTGGGGTTAAAGTCAGGTGAGTTTGTAGGCCAATCTAGGACTGGTTATTAAACCTGGTATTGATACTAGGGACAGGTGCCAAGTCCTGCTGGAAAATAAAAATTTCACCTCCAAAAATCTTGTCGGCAAAGAGAAGCATGAAGTTCCAGGTAGATGGCAGCGCTAACTTTGGTCTTGATAAAACACAGTTGACCTACACCCGCAGATGACATGGTTCACCAGACCATCAATGATTGTGGAAACTTGACCTCAAACAACTTGGATTGTGCTCTTTACTCTTCCTCCAGACTCTGGAAGCTTGATTTCCAAATGTAATGTAAAATTGACTGTATTCTGAAAACAACACTGTGCATTAGTGCATTTCCTTTGCTGATTGTCCCAGGTAAGGCACTTCTGGCATTGTCTTTTGTTTATACATATGTTTATACATATGTGTAAAATATGGTTTTCTGTGGTCACCAGTAGAGGGAGCTAATCAAAAGCTCCAAGTTGTGTAATCGGTGCTGCTAACAGTTATGTTAGGGGATTTGGAATAAAACCATGGGTGTCAATAGAAATACGTTGTATGGTTTATAAACTAACATTTTATACATTAATTTCTATACTGTATTTAGATTTTAAAAGCGATTTGGTTATTTGTGTTTTATTATTTCAACAAAGATTTATAGTTTCCTTTGTTAAGCAGTGATTTTTTTTTTCTTTTGCCAAATCTACAATTAGCAATTAGCGGAATATTTTAGTTAAGGCAAATGGACAAAGATGGCTCAATGACATTAATGAGATTATACTTAATATATCAAATAACACTTGCTATTGTCTAGTGCACACATGTAAAATTATTCACATGAAAGTAATTTACAATTCTAATTAATTAGTACATGATTCATAAAGATATGCATCTATCTTTTTAAAATACAGCAACCTGTTTAGTCTTATCAGAATCAGTTCCTGACTTCTATATCTGGTTTTAATAAAATTCCATATCTTATATACTAATCAATTGCAAAACCTCAAGTGTATGTGCAGAACATTAATTATCTTTCTAGTGCAGCCTTTTTAACATAGTCATTTTGCAGTGTAAGTTACGAAGGTCAGCAATGACTTACTGCCTGGAATAATTTTAAAGGGAAGGCTAATATGATTTTTCATTGTAGCACTTCAATGACAGCAACTGTTATACTGAGTCAATTACTTTGCTCTGTGCTGCCTGGAAACTGAACTGTATATTTTACAGAACAAGTGAAATACCAGATACACAAACATCTCCATAGAGATAGAGAACTGACATAAAAGCACTGGGTAAGGAAGCCAGTGTAATGAGCTGTGACCATTTACCATTGAGCAATGCACATGTCTTCCCATCACTAATAGAATTAATAGCTATAACATTTGCTGGAGAAAATTAAAGTGTACACTACAGTACAAGAGTTGATAAATGAGAAGGCATAATAAAATAGAATGTGATCTAAATAACAAGGGCCATTTGGCAAACACTGTGATCCAGGGAAATGTCACTGTTTAACAATTTTGCTACCAGATGTAAGCAGAACATACAAACATATTGGGGCTCATTTATTAAGGGTCCATGGACCGCATTTTCGTCTGGATTCCCTACGATTTCCGTGTTAGCGCCACATTTAACAGGGATTTTTGGCACATGCAAACGGATTTTGGCGCCAACTTTCATGCAAGTCAAATTGGGGGGCGAGGTGTCGGACAACCCGGCGGATTAGGAGTACATGAGGGATTTAATATTCAAATTGTGTCACTTACAAGCACTGGGAAGGTGACATTCAGGTAAAAATAATATTACATTGAAAAACTTAATAGCACTAAATGCTCCGGAATGACGGGGACCACCACAAAAATTCCAACTGGAATAAAAACCTCAAAATAGAGGAGATAAAACAACCACTGTTTTTGTGTGAACTATTAGATTTAATTCAGATATGGTAGACAAACCTCAGATTTTATGTTTGGATTTGAGCGATGCGTATTCTGTGTGCGCTATTATTATTACCAATCAAGTAACTGAGATATTGAAAAACTCAACCAAATGTTAGAGGGACATTATCTATACATATGAAGATCGTAACCCAAATGTGGCCCCAGGTGACAGGTTGGGTATAACTGCATTAGACGGATATGTTTGGAATTAAATTATTTAAAAACTACTTGAAAGTAAAGAAAATTGTTAGCTCTAATAACATTACAAAAGTTAATTTAGAAACATTTATAGCATCACTAATACAAAAATTCTACGATAGGTATGTATGTGCTTTAAGGTTTTGTTATACCAACTATTCTAAAGAAGATACAAATGATAAGTGATTGAGACATATATTTGCCAGTAATGTAATTGTTCTTTCATGTTACACTTAGATTGGAAAAAGTATTTTCATTTCTATGTATTCATTGATCACGTCTTACAATGGATAAGACAAATCCTTTGTTAACACAGAGCAAAATATCTGGCAAACTTTATTGTCAGCCTATACAGCTGCTAAGATCAGGTAATTAACATTATTGATGGCAACTAAAAGATTTGAATGAATATTGACTGGTCAGTTTGGTTTCTTTTATTTACAGGTATTTACAAGTTGTAGAAGCCACTTACATTAATATTATTGATGGGTGATTTAACCATTATACCGGGAGACACAATGACCTAAGGTTCCACTTATTCATACCACATTCATGCATCATGTCTGAATGAAATATTTCCTCAAACTAAAAATGTTTGATAGAAATCTACCATCAAAAGCAAGCATGATAAACTAGGGGAACTTACTAGTTTACTTTAAACTTACACTTAGAGCCAGAAGGGCTATGGGTGTTTTACAGAAGCCTCTAAGCTCTGGTTTCACTGGTTATTGTTACACTGTGCCTCAGCCTCCCTCCTCCCTCCGCACTTCCTGTAATTTTGGCAGCATTGAGCCCACAGTGGGAAGGGGAACCGCTTCTTGAGTTTGTAACAGCTTCAGAAATCAGCTTCTCAATGCCTTTAGCTGCTTCATCCTCCTACAGTGAACAATGTATCTGAAAGCACACACTTCAGACAAATAAGCAAGTTAATTATTAACTCTTTCTATACCTAGAGAATATATTCCTTGATGTTTCAGTTCTAAAAGAAGATTAGACTCTGTAAAGAGTTAAGTCATTTGACACTTTATCAAGTTGCTTTATCTATCAGCTATCAGCGGAGAACAGAACAGAAAGCTGATTTACACAGACTGCTTAAATTAAGAAGGAAGGCAGAGGAAAAAGAAAGACATTGGAATATATTTCTTCGGTAAATTAAAATATACAGTTTAATATTATAATACGCACTATTGATTTATGAAATTTTGTCAAACATTTGCTTATACTTTAAACTAATACCAAAACATGGTTTAAAAAAACATCTCTTTAGCGGACCTGACTTTGTTCCAACCTTTCTACATTTATCTTTCGACACTAACTCTTATCTTGTTTGTCCCAACCATCTATTTATCCAATGCTAGACCTATACCCCATGAGCTTTAAAGGATTTTATATCTATATTGGTAGTTGGGTATATATGTTTTGAACTACCATATTTTTTACCTGTACATTGATATTTTATTGTTGCAGGACATTTTCTTACTATACTAAAAATATCATTATTGTTTACTATTGATAGTATATTTAATTCTATTGTTTCACTGAATTGAACCTTAAAACCTTTAATCCTTCAAATGTATTAAAGTTCCGTAAATACAACCTTATATAAACAACACACAGCAGATTCCACTATGTCATTATTTAACAAAACTAGGACAATATACAGAACTGAGTGCTAAACATTAAGTTTACCTATAGGCATAGGTTATTTTAATTTCATATTTACTAAATTAGACATGTTGCAGTTCCCTTCTTCCTAACCGATATTGCTCTATTTCAACCTACTGGTGTGATCACACAAATGTTCTTCTTGTTTGTTACTTTATTAGAAAAATACTCACATACTAAAATGTGTGCACGGTGAGTATAGGAGACATGCAGGACATCACTTCGTGAACTACAGCCGATTCACACTCAAGATGCTTCATCTGGTTACTTGTGACACAATTGTTACTTGTGGTTTACTACTTACTTGTTTGTTATGGTTTAAGGCCTTCTTAAGGCCTGTTTTTTTAATATGGTTAAATATAGATATCAATCCAGATGTTACATGGATTCCTCCAGTATGTGTCATTCACTTTATGACCTTCCAAATGTAATTCAAACTAATCATCCTCATCACCGCTCTGCATTAGTGCTGCACCTATATTCCTCTCTTCACTCATCTCAGTCTATCACAAAACCTGTGCTCATTGGTCTTCCAGTGATTTAAGAATACTCTTTTCTTTAATTTCAATCTACCACTCATGTCTCAGGAATTCTTGTTTCCCCAAAGCCCCATCTCTATAGGCAGGCTTATCACACATAGGGACTGCATCTAACTTTAACTCTCTTTTCTCTAACTTTAACTCTCTTTTCTCTGATTTATCCTCCTGTCTATGTAATCCCTCACCACTTGATGCCATCAAACAGGTTTCTCTGAAGAGCGATGCACCCTGGCTTGTGTAAATATTTATAGTGCCTGGTGACTGGTTCATTCAGCAGTCTTTATTTATTAATTTATCCTTTTTAAAGAATGGCTGGACTATTGTACAAGCATTGTCACCATGTGTCACTCCTTCAACCTCATGGACTGCATGGCAAGCAGTGTCCCCATTCATATTTCATGTTTCATATAGACACATTATTACATGTCAGCATTGTGTAAAGTTATAGGTTGCTATGTAGTCTCTATTATGTCACATCAATGTGGTCATTACTGGGTTACCCTCTCATCCCAGGAATGCTTCTTCTTCTGGCCACCAGGTATCTATAAATCTTTACCAAGTGTTCACCTATGGGTAGGTTTGATAAAACCGTACATACTGTTCTTCCATTGGTTCTTCCCCATTTAGTGCGACTGATTGATTTTTTTAATTTCAACATTGAGTTTATTAAAGTTTTGCAATATTTAAAGTGAAAACAAACAATCACTTAGAAAAGACAAAAAGACACCTTGCAGTCGTGATTTGGTAGGGGGGTAAGAGTTCAATTCAGTAAATAAAACATTGGATCTAGAAAGGAGAAGAGACAAAACTCACCTGAGCAGGTCCTGGACTTCCTTCTAAAATGTTTGAATCAGTGAAGAAGTCCATACATCCAGGACTTCGATGTAACTGAGAGGGGGTATGGTACCAATATGATAACAGATTATCTGCTGACAATTTTCCTGTTCAATAGAAACACTTATGAAGGTCTCCCATTTAGCCATATAGGGATGACACACAGGGGCATCAGAGGATAGGTGTAGGAAGATCATTTGACTTTCTAAATAAAGGAATTATTATCATTATTATTATGTCTGAACTCAGTCTCAAGGTTTTGGTGCTTATTTTACATATTGGTTCATACAGAGTAGACAAGGAGATCTCATCTGTGCCCTCTAAAGACTGTAGAAAGCACCAGATTTGAACATACTGAATATAAGATGAGCCAGGTAGGTTTAAATTTCCCCTTAGCAAGTCAAATGTGTAATAACTTTAGTTTTGTAAACTACAATGTCTGCAAATCTAAATAGGCATTGCTCCTGCTGCTGTTTGGGTTCCGAACCAAAAAAGGAGCCTTGAAGTTCAGGGGTATAAAAAAAACATTATGGAGTAGCAAAGGGAAGATAAGAGGAACTGGCTGCTACAAAGACAGCCGGTCTTTAGGGTGAAGACAATGGGGCACAACAGTGGGATGGGCAGTGAGGGGACATTGGGGATCTAGACAAAGGAGTTATGTTGATAAGCGTCCAACTAGAATTTTTCTACATCATTCTAGATTATGTAAAGAGGGAAGACCAATTAAAATGGACTTCCCAATAATATTTGATGATATCAGGCACAGTCAATCCCCATTAGTTCTTATGCAGTAGTAGGAAATATTTTGGCACTTCATAGTGCTTATAAGCCAACATGAAGTGGATGAGATGATAGCAGAGAATGTAAAGTGCTATGGAGGTCAGAACAGTTAGTGTCTTAAAAAAATAGTAGTTTGGAATATTAGTCATTTTTGTCGCAACAATACTGCCGAGAAAGAAATAGGCATTGCATCACACTTGAAAAGGGACCTGATTTCCCCTTGCAATCATTGGAAGTTTTGACCATAGAGGGTGGCATGGGTGGGTGTGGTTACAGGTGGTATTACATTTATCATTAACGTCTATTATAAAAAGTATAATACAATTAATTGTCATTAGTCAAACTTGAAAGCTGGTATTCTTATGCTTAATTTTGATACGGACTTGGACCAGGTTGCATTAATCAAACATTAATACATTTTAACTCTATTTCTTTCTACGATGCACACACTGTATTAATGAAGGATAATAATATTTGGACCATATGGCAAGGCATTAAAATCCAAATAAGCATGATGCAAAGCTCGTCTGGATATTTTTTTTAAATATAAGCATATCCAAGCTTCTGGTTTGCGTGATAGGTCTGAATTTAATTTGCTTCTCGAGCAGTAGAAAATAAAAATACAGCTCCAATGATAGAGAATATGAAGACAGCGTGTGAATATTTTATGTTGTTCATTGGTTTTTGCTTACTGTTGATGTGACAAATATTTTTTTAACAATCATATATACATAAGAAAGATGGTATCTTAAAATGGACACATGAGTATATGTATAAAACAGAATGCATGAAAAATAACATTGTAACAAGCAGTAAGCTTTTGTAATAATAGTTTAATCTGAAGTATTCTGACAGCTGGCTGGGTTGATGAGAGTTGTTACCAAGGAGCTTTGGATGCCTGCTGAGAACATCCACAGCATGCTGATTTATAGCAGCAGTGTTGAACTGCATAATGTCAGCACCTCTCAGTAAAGTAATAATAAACAGGAATGATATGGTTTATTTTTCTCTATGAATTGGTCAGACTATGGATGGAAAGCGCTAACCCAATGGGGGATAATAGTGTGGTTCTCTTGGGAGCTGTAGCTGCGGCTGAACAATTTCTACTGGCAAGTTTTGTAGAAAAAGATATCCTTAATATAGTCATTTTACAATAAGTGATTTTTTTCCCCCAGATTTTGGTTAGCAGCCATAAGTGGAATTTTGTGGTCGGTGAATGTTATTGCATAAAGTCATACCAGCTGTTAACCCTTTACTGCACATCCTGTTATTCACAATAATACCAATGCAGTTTAAAAAAAACCTGAGAAAATATTACCACTGCATTATTAGTGAACGCTTTTGGATTCAATCTATGCAGGTGAATACAGCTAACATTTTTTAAAGCTTTATTTATCAAATTTTCTAATACCTAAATGAAAAAAAAAATAACGAACATTGAACCAGTATAACATGTTACAAAATCCCACCATTCATTCCATATAGACACAGGTAACATTATATAACTACAGTATCTATTACTTACGAATCCTCAGACATCTCAGGAAGCAAAAAAGATCTTTCTCTTTATTTAACCAGCTAATGGGAGATTTATCAGAAGTGTCTAAGACAAACCCATTCAGGGCTCAGCTTTCATTTCCCACAACAATTTATAAAATAAAAGCTCTGATTGGTTGCCCTGTGCAACTAGAATTACTAATAAGGCACATATGAATAGATAAAAGTATTTTTTATACAGGCAGTTACATACAAGGTTCTGTAGCTTTGTTTGAATTTATATGTAAGTCGGAACTGTATATTTCATAATATTTTAACCTCAGCCACAATTTTTTTGGTCTCTGTGACAATTGGATTTTAAAATGGTTGGGTTGTCAGAAGAACCAGGATTAGCACTAAAGCTTCATTACAGACACCTGTGATAACTGTTACAGCTGATCATTGTAGCCTAGGACTAAAGTACAGTAAATTACCAATATCCAGAGGTCTGTTTGTAACTAGGGGTCATCTGTAAGTCGGGTGTTCTTAAGTAGGGGACCGTCTACACATAAAATTTGTTACAGTGAGTTTACTAGCTCCCTAACAACCTCACAAGTAAATCTAGCATTAGGTAGAGCACTTTTGTAAGTTTACCGGACATACATTTTCTTTTTACAGCAATGGGTCATTTTAGAAAATATGATGTTTTTATCTTTATTCAGTGGTTCATAGGGTATATGGCTCCCTTGCCCCTTTCCTTAGCTGAGTCACGCATGCTGTGTAACAGCTAAGCAGCACAGATAACTTACAATTGATATCAACTGTAGGTATACAACAGTAGTTAGACTTATTTTCCAATCCAGACACCACACAGATTCTCCATTCTGTGCCAGTCACTGCACTGAATTAAATTTAAACTAATCACCATCATCCACAAAGCTCTGCACAGTGCCGCACCTCCCTACTTCTCCTCCCACATCTCAGTCTATCGTGAAACCTGTGCTCTTCGATCTTCCAGTGACCTAATATTATTTCATTCAATCCTCTCACTCATGTGTCAAGGACTTTTCTGGAGCTGCACCAATTCTCTGCAATGCCCTTCCCCAGACTATTGGACTAATAACCAACTACCAAAGTTTCAACTGTGCCTAAAACCCCATCTCTTCAGACAGGCCTATCCTCTTAGGAACTGCTTGTTACTTTTACACTCTTTGCTCTAACCTCCACTGAGTTCTTATCCCATCTGTGTAATCCCTCAATACTTGATAATACTTGTCTATCAACAGCTACTGGTGACTAGTTCATTCAGAAATATATATTTACTTATTTTTCCCTTAAATAATGGCTGGGCCATTGTACAAGTATTGTCATCTTGTGTGTCACCCCTTCCCATACATTGTATTTCCAAATGAACCTAGGTGACATGCATCACTTTGACATAGACCCTGCTTGCACCAAATTCACTATTTACACAGGCTACACTTTGGTCTATGTGCTGTGACTTTTTTGAATTTTTTTATGAGACTGTCTGAAACAACAACCATACCAGAAGAAAACTGGCAGCAGATTTATCAAGGGCAAAAGCTACTTTAACCCCTTAATGCTCATACAGCTCTTCAATGGAAAAATAAAAAAATCATAGTTTTTTGAATGTGGGGAGTGAAAAATGAAAACGCAAAAATGAGAAAAAGGGCTTGGTCATTAAAGAGTTAAGGAATCTGATGGCAGTGGAGCTCCAAAAACATACATAGAACTGTTGCAAGGAGCTGGCCCAATGATAAAGTATCCCCATTGAATACACAGTTTCACAGATCCACATGTATCTACCAATAGTTTTTGCTATATTACTTTGGAATTGGACCAGGCTAACCTTTTTTCCCATGTGCATCAATGAGCCTTGGGCACTCATGACCCTGTCACTGGTTTAGTAGTTGTTCTTCCTTGCATTTGTTGCATACTCCATCAGAGTTGTTGTTCTGGAAACATTCCCACCCAGTCATTCAGTAATCTTGTCATAGCTACTATATTTGGAATTGCTTTAGATGAACTTGTAAAATGATTTAATGGGGGGAATTTATTATTACAATTTGTCTTTGACTTGGTTGTCTATTTTTCAATTCCATTTTTGTTTCATCTGATTTCATCAAGTGAGTCTATGTATGTTGCTGTATTTGTTTTTTGTTTTGTCTAATAATATTGCACATTTTTTGGGCGCTTTGTTCCTCTAAGGAGTAATTGATCTTGATAAATTTGGTAGTGGTTTTTTGTCCTATTTCTATTCCAGGGTGGGAAGTCATTTTTGCGCCAAAACATGTGCCTAAATGAAAGCTTGTACCAAATAATGAATTTAATTAGGAATTGTGAAAAGTGTTAAAAGTTGTTAAAGTGACTATGTTTATTTAACACAATGGAAAGTCGCAAAACAGTCGCAGATTCCATAGCGCTTTACAAATCATCAATATATATTTAACATCCCTTGACATATGCCGTTGTCACATGGCTTTATTTGAGATTTATTACATCTGTTATTTACTGTTTTATACTGTAGTCTTATAGTTGTTCAATGTGTAGTTGTTTATGTCTTTGTTTAGTCTAAGATTTAGTTTGGAGCACACTTCATTGAATGTATCCTGTATATGTTCCAGATCTAAGTAAAAAACGGAATAGGAATGAAGCCTTATACACGCAGTCCACTTGTTACATACAAGGTTCTTTAGATTTGCTCTTAAATTGAATTTGTATGTAAGTCGGGAACAGGTATATTTTTATAATTGTGACCACAGACAATTTTTTTTTCCAGTGACAATTGGATTTTTAATATTTTGCGCTGTCATGGCAACATGGATAATCAATACTACTTCATTATAGACACTTTACAGCTGATAATTGCCACCAGAGGTCACAGGGGGCAGAGAGGAACGTCTGTAAGTCTGATGTCCTTAAGTCGCGACTGCCTGTGCATACATAGGGAGGGATGTATCATTTGCTAGTGCATCTTGCGCCATTGTATGATCCATACCCCACCCCCAGCACCAGCTGGATCTAGCCAGCTCAGATCTACAAAAGATCCTGGCACTGCCCATTTCCCGCTTAAGGGGTAAAGGGGGTGGAATAGGCATAATACCCAGCTCTGTTCCAGGAATTGTCACTAGATCATGGCTTGTAGGACTGTTTTCAAACGTACAAGCCATTATACATCCTCCCCCATTGACTTTGCAGATTAACAGTCTATGTTTTAAAATGTTGCTCAGGATTTGTTTAAAAAGATTTCACACAAACTATTACACATAAGATCACAAGCTTTGTGCTGTAAAATAATACCGTATATGTATGAAAGATAATAAAACTAGAGAACATTTACTCCTTCCAGTAACATGGAAAATTAATAAAGCAAATGGAAAGGTTTGCCCTGAAGCTATAGGAAACTAAAATACAAGATTGGGTAAAATTATTCACTGGCATTCCACACCTACACATTATTTTAATTATTGTATTTGAAAAGGTCAGCATTTGGCAAGACTTCAAAAAAACCACAAAGAAATGATCAGCCATGCCCGGCATTCATTTTATTCCTTTCTGCATTTCTGTGAAATACTTAGCTAACCTACTAAACATAATAAATCAGGCTGAAATGATGATGTTATATACATAGAACATCATATTATTAATCAGATCCTTTATTCGTTGGGTTAGTATGATTATAAAATTTGGAAATTAGGGATGTATATCACGTTTATTTGTTTATACATATTTTTAAAATATTTAACATTTTAATTTTTTTACAATTATTGCAATATATAGGGATTTGCTGATAATCTGTTACAGTGTGCCATCTCCAGAAATAAGAAGTTCTGGGGTCTTTTATAGACTTTGGGCTGTTAGGGAGACAGAGACTAGGAAGGCTTTACCAGAGGTATTTAAACAAAATCTACCATTTATTTTTATGCATTATGAGCCAAACATACCTTGAGAATGCTGTAGCTACACTGATGCAGGAATATATCTTGCTAAATCACTGAGCTGAGTGGTTTTGCTGAAATTTCTTTTATAAAATTCAGGACCTTGGGAAAGCTGGGTCCCTACATAAACACATTACTCATGGAGCTTCCTGAACTGTGCAGACAGGACTAATCAACCTGAGCTGGATGACTCATATGCAGCAGCTGAGGGATAGTGCAGCGATTGATTGCTTCTGTCCTCAGGACAACACAATGATTATGTATTCTCAGCTTATGCTGGGTGGGACAAGGCTGAAGCAGTGCATAATTAAGATGAGAAGAAACGCTGAGCCAGCCAAAGAATTAAGAGAGCCTTATTATCTTAATTTTATAATAGTTTTTTCAACAAATCCACTTGTCTCAGGGATTAAACAACATATGTTTCTGCATCAGTGTAGCTACAGCATTCTCAAGGTATGTTTGGTTCATAATGCATCATAACAAATGGTTGATTTCCTTTAAAGGGTAAGCACATGGTGTTAGTTGCAATATTCAGTACAGCTTGGTCATTATGTGTAATTATCATAATGCTCCATCAGTGAATTCACAAAATAGTATAAAGTGGAAAATATAAACAGCTGAAAAAGTCTTATCATACGCAGAACAATTGCAATTAAAGGATTAGAAATGTTAACCTTGTTTGAAAATAATGGAGTTATTCTCCTATATCATAGTATTCAAAATATCAGCGTGCACTTTCCAAAATCCCACCTGCTCATGTTTGTAAAAGAGTGTTTGGCTTATTGAATAATTTAAAGATTTTCAGCAGGGTAACCATGCAATCTCTCTTTAGATTTCCTCTGGCTATTCCTAGCAGGGTATCAATTTGCTTGTTTATAGGGAAGGTGCTTGAAATTATGGAGCCATTTAGTATGATGAGCTTTAACTAACTTAATCACTGAATTTAGTAGCATGTAGAGCAGATTTATTAGGCATTTGCAGTGACATTCACAGGGGCCGGTGCCGACATTGTTAAAAAGCTATTAAGTTCACCTCTTTTTACAAGAAAACAAACAATAATTCTGCATTATTCCTGTGTATAAGTGTAATGTGGACTCACTGCATTCAATTTGCTAGGTATAGGTTGGGATATAAGGGGCTCATTGTGTGCTTCTATTTAGCCAAACTGTGGAATACTGTAGGTTACCTTAGAGCTCTTGCACATTGGCATTGTTTTTCACATTCGTGGTTCAGTGATTTTCACGGGTACCTCACTGAGCCATACAATGGACAACAAGATATGTAGGCATTTTTTTGTACTCCCATAGACTTCTATGGAGAGACCAATATGGTGACCAAGTACATATCCATATTTTATATTAAAGTCAATGGGACCATTTTTTAGACGTGAAAAAAACTAGTGTTTGCAATTTTTATGTGTGAAAAAACAGTTGTAAGCATGAGGACTTAGACTGAAGTTCTAAAAAACCTGAAAAGACCTGAAAATTAAATCTCTCACTGATGTCAATGTTTTTTGTTGCGTGATATCATGGTGCAGCCTGTTATCACATTCTATTAAAGGATGGCTACATCCGCATTAGTCGTCAACTGGCAGTGATGTCTTATTACTGATTCATAACAAATCTGGCAACACAAAAAGCCATTGAAAACTGTTGAAAAAGTAGTTTGTTTAACTCAAGTATTTCTACATTTCTATACAATCAATCAATATATTTATCAGTATGTCAATATATCTGTAACATCCAAACTCGTTTATACAGATGCGCTGTCTTGCATTAGTCAGAACGCTGCCCTATTCCACTCCTCACTGTGTTTATTAAATTCTACCAAACCCATCTGTCTCATGATAGTTTTCTTCCGGACTGCAGATAATTTAGCCAATTGTGATAGACAGGTTCTTTCTCCTTTCACATTCCTCCTCTGTTGGTCTCTTATCTGTTTTGCTTAGATGTGAGGGGGAAGTCCAGTCTCATTCACAGTCTATAATAAAATCAATTGCCCACCTCCTAGTGCTGCTATAAGTCATTCCTGGAGCTTGGCAACACATTCCTTATTGCAGTTTTTCTGATCTTTGCTCCCCTCCTTTCCTTCTCGTTTCTTGTTCAGGGTGGTCCTCTTTGTATTCAACAATATTTGTAGAGTCTCATTCCTCATTTCAATTTTGTGTTTTAAAATTAAAAAATGATTGATTGCTTGATTGTTATTGTATATTGTTTTTTCATTGCAGATAATATTCACAATGGGAGACCAACCAAATATTGCAAAATATTAATAGGAAAAATGGATAGAGAGCAAGAGGACACCAAATGACCTACACATGTTAAAAAGGTTATAAATAACAATACATGGAAAGTCTCTACATTTATCCATACCTGTGTTTTTGCCTCCTTTAAGAGCTTCAGTCTTTCTGGGTTCTCACTATGCTGCCCTCTACTTATACTATGCACAGCTTACTCTCTTTCACTGCTCCAACCCATCCGCAATGAGTCTCCTCCTGTGTGTCTCTCTGTCACAGTGAATCCTTATTGATGGAGAAAATAAGTTGGGAGGGGGGAGCAGGATGAGTCATAATTTCCTCCTACAGCTCCTCCCAATTCATCATTGGTTAGGCATGTAAACAAAGAATCACAGAGAGTCTGCAGACAGAACCAAAGGCAGAGATTGATCATTCACGGATTACAATTAAGGCAGTAAAGATACATGTTACATATGTAACAAAGTGGCCAACCTCTTTAAATTGTTTATCTTTTAATAAATTCAATGCATCTTAAATACTTATATATAACTCATTTGCAAATGTACATGACTACAAATATTGAATATGCAGGAACATAAAATAATGCAGGAACACAGGAGCAAGAACACACAGGAACGCAGGAACACGGGAACACAGGAGCAGGAACGCGGGAACACAGGAGCAGGAACACAGGAACATGGGAACTCAGGAGTAGAAAGACACAGGAATGCAAGAATATCGCTGGGGAGCTTTCTCTAAGGTGTAGGCACAAAGTTCTGGCAGGGAACATAGGAAGGGGCTGAAATTCATCAGGGCAGCCAGCGCCAACTAGCAATGCACTGGCCCTTTAAATTTTACAGAGCCGGTGCGTACGTGCGCGCCCTAGGACATGGGAATGCGAATGCCAGAATGCAGAGATCGCAGGGACCACCACTGGAGTAAGGACAGGTAAGTTTAGAAGCTGGGGCACATGGAGGTACACGCTGCGCCTGCAACCCGGGATATGGGTCGCAGGAGCACCCGTGACAAAGACAAAGATTACATGGGTCCATGTTCTTTCTCTGATAAAATTCTTTGATCTAATCACAATCTATACTGAGTTTGTGCTACAACACAACTATGACTAACTATTCATAGAATATACAATTCTAGTTATTAATAAAATGCATAATAATAATTTATTATTGCCAGAATTGGTCTCAAAAACATCCAAGGATTCACTGTGCCTGGACATGATGTTTGCTACATATTACCCCTTCATTTTAAGCTAGTGTCTAAATCCATACCTCAGTTGGCCATATTACTTACAGTACATTACATGCTGACCATGTAAATCATACATAGTTAGGAAACATCTGTCAGTATATATGCACTATCGAATTTGATGGCGCTATATAAATAAATATTATTAGAAGTAGTGTGGCTTTCCATTCCATACAACTGGGTCTTATGTAGAAGATCCATGATGTCTATATTCCCTTTCAGTGCATATAAGAGAATGTGTTATTGGGATTTATCATACATAATTGATAGTTTAGCAACAATATTTTTATTGGCTGTATGGTCATTTTTAGAGATGAGCGAGCACTAAAATGCTTGAGTGCTCATTACTCGAGTCAAACTTTTCCCGATGATCGAGTGCTCGTTTTGAATAAAGAACCCCTTTGAAGTCAATGGGAGACTCAAGCATTTTTCAAGGGGACCAAGATTCTTCACACATATTGTTCTTCACATACTATTGTGAAGAACACCTTTCTGCACTAATGTCTTCTGATAATTTAGCAGATGTATGGAAACATCTGCAATGTGTTCTTCACTGTGTTCTTCACTGTGTTCTTCACTTAAATGATCCTTAATGATCCTTAAATGATCCTGTGTTCTTCACTTAAATGATCAAGTAAAAGCTTGATCTCGAGCAGACGAAATACTCGTCAGCATCGAGCCGTTTCGAGTACGGTAATACTGGAACGAGCATCAAGCTCGGATGAGTATGCTCGCTCATCTCTAGTCATTTTATAGAAATTAAAATATCTCTGTAGCTTTCATGGAGATTAAATATGCAGTGAAAAGGAAAGGTCAGAGTCCAGCACAACCCCAAGACAGCAGGCCTGCTACCTCGGGGCTGTAGTGATCCCACAGACTGAGATAGAGAGGTCAGGGTTGGGTGGTTAATATGTGGTAAAAAGACAAGAAGTTCCGTAATGTTTGATTTTTTCATCCACACTGTAGAATTATAAGTTGATATTAACCTTATTAACTATCCTAAAGAAAAGATTTACACTTCTACAATGACCATCATAAAAAGCTAAGGGTAAAAAAAACAAATTCATGTGATAATTTCATATAGCAATAAAACAGCAAAAGTATAACTTAAGTGCTTGGAGTCTTGTCAGAAGCCACATAATTAACCATAAAAAAGAATTCTTTGTCTCATTTGCTGCAGTGAGTGCTCAATTAGCGAAAACACAGAAAGCTTTAATTTAGGTATAAAGAGCTTATTTCTGGAAAAGATTACCAATCAATGCCATGCATCATAAATAATATGTCAGATAGTCATCAGCTCGTATTCCTTTGTACAAAAAAAAGCTATTTCTCATATTTCTCAAACTACAAAGTGTTGAAGAATATATTAATTTAAGAGTTATTGTACACATAAAAGGCAAACCAACTATGAATTAACATTACCCAATGCACAGAAACTAGATTGAAAGATAGATGTGTTCTCTGCTTCCTTTTGTAATATTATTACTTTTATCATTGCTTCTCTACAATATTATGGAAGAGTTTTCAATTTCAAGGCAAGCTGTGTGCTTGCAACCTACTGAGTTGGAATTCTAATTGAGTTTGACATGTGCATGGATACAAAATGCATCATGCCATTCAACCTACCAGCAGTGAAACTGATTAGTAATTATATGCGTTTCCTGCATGGTGACAGAATACCAAGATGGAGATGTTGAATATTTCAGTTGGCAATATTATCTAGGTTGTTTAAAGTACTGACTACGTGTTCTGAAACCAACAGAGGTAATTGGTATGCATGTAGAATCTGGCAGGCAGAGCACATCACTTATTTATAGACTCTTTGATGTAACTGAAGAAAAAATGTTAAAGCCTAGTTCAAAAAGAAATTTACACTTACCATTAAAACATAATGGGACGTACAAATTATTATTTCAAGAAACTGTTTTCAAGTATATATTAGTTATATTCTATTAACTACAGGGTTTATTTGCAATTCCTGTGTTAATATTGTTATCAAAAGGTAATACAGGCTTTTTTCTATTCTAGATTTATGTTTCCAGCTTCTTGAAGTGGTAGTATGGTTTCAGCAGAAGTTTTACAATATTATAGTAAATATTTAGCTACAATTCTTCACAGTGTAAAGTAAATCTACCTGCAATAATTCAGTGGAAATATTTATTATATTCTTCCAAAGAGAAAAAAGTCATAGGATCAGGACTTGTTGTAAGGCAAATGTTTCATAAATATATTTGAAGTACAACATTGAGTTTTTCAGGACAGTTTTCAGAATGATAATTACACACTGTAAACCCCACCTATTATATCCTTATTGCTTGGCATGTTCTATCAATCTTGCAAGAGACTGGGATAGATATAAGATGCTATACATTAACCTTGATGATCAAAGTATGGAAATTCCATTGCAGTTGAAGAGTATTTAGTTAAAGACTTTAACAAAATGTTTTAAAAAAAGAAAAAATATATATACAGTGGGGAAAAACCTATTTAGTCAGACACCAATTGTGTAAGTACTCCCACTTAAAAATATAAGAGAGAGAGGTAATTGACATCATAGGACCTCAACTATGATAAAAATTTGCTCATTTATTTGCAAATTATGGTAGAATATTAGTATTTGGTCAATAACATAAGTTCATCTCAATATTTTGATATATATCTTTTGTTGGCAATGACACAGGTCAAACATTTTCTTTAAGTCCTTACAAGGTTGGCACACACTAGTGCTGGTATGTTGACCCATTCCTCCATGCAGATCTCTTTTAGAGAGGGGATGTTTTGGGGCTGTCACTGGGAAACACAGACTTTCAACTCCCTCCAAAGGTTTTCTATGGGGTTGAGATCTAGAAACTGGCTAGGCCACTCCAGGACCTTGAAATGCTTCTTACTTACTCCCATGCTTCACAGTAGGTAGGGTGTTGGATGCAACTCAGCATTCACTCTTCTCAAAACACGACAAGTTATGTTTGTACCAAACAGTGCTACTTTGCTTTTATGTGACCATATGACATTCACACGATGCAATGTTTGCATATGGAAGATTAGTGAAACTGAATGTGAGTGCCCAGACGAGAATACCCCTTTAAGCAGGTCATTCACTAGGTCCAGATCTTGTGGTTTGAGGATTTTTGCTCACTGTTCTTGTGATCATTTTGATCTCATGGGGTGAGATCTTGCATGGAGCCCTGATCAAGGAAGATTATCAGTGGTATTCTATGTCTTCCATTTTCTATTTATTGCTTCTACAGTTAGTTTCTTCACACCAAGCTGCTTTCCTATTGAAGATTCAGTCTTCCCAGCCTGGTGCAGGTTTACAATTTTGCTCCTAGTGTCATTTGCCAGCTCTTTGGTCTTCACCATAGTGGAGTTTGGAGTGTGACTGTCTAATACAATCTTTTATACCGATAACAAGTTTAAACAGGAGCCATTACTAAAGCTAATGAGTGGAGGACAGAGGAGCATCTTAAAGAAAAAATTATTGGTTGTGAGAGGCAGAAATCTTGCTTATTTGTAGGTGACCAAATTGTTATTTTTTTACGATAATTTGTAGATAAATTCTTTAAAATTCAAACAATGTGATTTCCTTCATTATGTCTTTCATAGTTGAGGTCTACCTATGATGCCAATTACAGGCCTTTCTCATCTTTTTAAGTGGGAGAAGTTGCACAATTGGTGGCTGACTACATACTTTGCTGGTCAGTCTTTAAATACTAAAGACAGACCAGCAAAAAATGAAACCATGTTATTTATGTCATATGCAAAATAGGCAAAATCAACAATTCAAAATGTCAGATAGTAAATTACCCTCCCCTCTGTTCTCTGAGCACTTCATTCAACCCTCCCTTCTTGATGTGCAATCTCACCACAGCATAGGAAGTTTCACCACATAGTGGAAAGGGGAAGTGCCCCTGCATACTGAAACAGTCTGGAAGGTCTGGTAACAACCTCCAGAGCCTTTCTGGTTCATTAGCATAATATTAAAAGTAGTTTTTAGAAGTAAGGAAGCCAGGGAAAACAAATTGTGGCTGGATTTACATGTAAGTGAACCTTATGCATCATGCTTTATTTTGACGGTAGATTTCCTTTAATTTCTCGGGGTTTTGGAAGGTGCCTTTTACTAATGTTGGTCAAACAAATAAATAAATAAAAAAATGTTTTAAACCAGGTTTACTAATTACTAAATTATTTGTGAAATGTGTTGATTTGAAAGCATAACTTTTTCTATTTAACTTGGTGCTACAGTTGTTTAGAAAGATAAAAGTAAATAGAAAAAAGGTCTTTGGCATAAAGCTAGAATACTTGAAAAGCACAGAACTCATTATCCAACAGTGACTGGCTTGGGAAGAGACAGGTCAATATTATTAATTAGATTGGTCTTGGGACACTGCAATGTCTACCTTTAGTACACTTTGTTTTTTATTTTTTTTGTTGTATTGATATGTCCTTGAGTTCAGGTACAGTTGAGGATTCATGATCAAACATTAATTAATGAACTTAGATAAGCCCCTGTTGTATTTATCCACTAATTAAGTGTTTTTTTATGTATTGATAGGTTCGTATTGTGGGGCTAATTCTACCATTTTTTAACAATGTCAACTGACAAAAAATTCAAGGAGATAGGTAAGAATTTCCAAAATAAGGCTACATGTCATTTTTGGAGTTATATGACTATCATTACCAATTCAACATCTGAAATAATTGCATCTAAAACCACTTAGACAAACAGAAGCCATAAGTGAAAAAAATTATATAGCGCAGCATGATATATTTATAGTGATCATGTACAGCCAGTTTTGACCTTAACCCCTTCCCTCATTCGGTAGTTCCTGATTGTCTTGTTTTGGGAGGGAAAGTAGGAAGAGGGCTCACAGGTTGAGCCGCACATAACACAGCAAACACCCATCGCTAACACCTATGATCAGTGCTGATGATCAGTTAACTATTTAAATGCAGCCGGTAAAGGGCTTGGGCGCCACCATTTGATCAGTGCACCCCGTAATGTCATTGGGGTACAACAATTGTTTTCCAAGACAGCCAGGAGTTTAAGTCAAACTCCCAGGCCTGTCTTTAGGCAGCATCTGTAATGGTCTGTGTGTAAAAGACCGATACAGATGCAGTGCAAAATCCCCAGATACTGCAATACCCCTAGGGGGTCTAAAAATACAGTAAAAAATTCTTTTTTTTAAAAACTTTAAATGTAGACTACTTGGATAAAGTTGTGTGAGGGGTATTACATGGAATATGGAAATCTCAAAACCATAATGCTTAAATAAATGAATATACACAACTCCTTGTCATTAGTTTTATGACAATGGAGTAATAATATATATGCGTCCTAAAAATGTATGAGCTTTTTTTAAAGTAGGCGGAGTTACTCATCAAAGATGGCCGGCCATCTACAACTCAAATCTGACATCCCCTAGTTCTCAGTGACCATTTCTTCCTCCTTCTCTCATGCTCTGTTCTTAGTGCTCTTCTGGCCTGTTTACCATAGTAATGATGTGTAATGCCATCACTGCACAGTGCAACCACTGAGATGAGATCTTGACACCAATGGATCTGGAATGACTCTTCAACAACCAACCAACACGTAGCCAAGCTAGTGTAATCACATGACCTGCCCCTATGACTGAACATACATACCTTCAGTCCTGGTCTCTCCAACAGGGAAAACAATCAATGTAGTAAGATTATATCTCTATATATATATTATTACTCAATCGTATATCTACAGTCAATTCTCAATATGAATTATGCTATTCCTGAAAATACCCCTTAAATATGTGAAGGGGAGGTGTGGTGAACAACATGGGACCGAACATTATTTAAGACGAACCCATAGGTCAAATAAATATAATTTCATAAATGCCATTAGAGAAAGCATGTGCCTCTATCCCTTACATTGTCCCTCCTGACATGTACAACTCAACTATCAGGTCCTAAAAGCTGTTATGCAAAGACTTGTGAGATGTCCAATGAGTTATTTCAATGCAAGATGTCCAGCCTATAATTGAGTGGGAGGCACAGCGCGTTACAACATCCTGTTACAGGATCAGCATGTTATAGCAGACACATATCAGACACTTGTGTGCTTATTGTCTGGGTCTTCACACATGGTATAAGGAGCACACATTTACAGTATTTTGGGCTGATGTCTGTGTCTTCACACATGTCTATAGTGGAACATGTACAGGTACATTTGTCTATAGCAGAACAATGTCGCATGTTAATTTTTGTGGCGATGTCTGTGTCTCACACACATGTATATAGCAGAACATGTCAGGCACCTTTGCAGCTGAAGTATGCGCCTCTAACTGTGGTATAGGAGTAACAGCTGTCAGCAGATAAGCACAGACAACTGGCAATGCTTTACCTATACATTACACACAGGACTAAGCAGGGGAGGAGAGGGAGGGGAGGGGTAACAGGGGTGCCATCACTGTCTTTCTCCTTGTGGGATGGAATCCTTGTCAGCTGCTCCAACGGGTAGTGGTGACAGACTGGTGATAGAGATCTGATGACAGGTGTCCTTTAAGCCCTCACCAGGTTTGTCGACTTTGCAACATTCTTTTTAGTGCACTCTACTTGCAATGTATGTACATATGTTTCACATTTTTTTGTCAATAAAAATTTGGTGCACTCTATATTGTTATTAAAAGTACATTAAATTGGTATTTACATTTACAGGCATTAATTGAAGTCCTGGAAAGCTACCAAAGTGTTCCAATATTAACAAGACTTTCTATAGTTTTGTCCAGGGTATACATAACAATAGAATATCTTTTTGCAAATGTGATAATAGAATATCTTTCACTATTTTCAACTCCTTGGTCTAATACCTTGGTAAAATACTGTCAAACAGGAGTTAGTCTCAACTTCTTAAGGAGTGGTTCCAAGGCTATGTTGACTAATAGAGGCAAAGTGGGTCATCCCTACCAGGTAACCTTTTCTGACTGAATTTTTGGGATCTAAATCTTGTAGTACATATTGGCAGCAATATTGGGTTGACCATAGAAAAGCTGTTAAAGTAAGTGGTAAACACATACCATTACAAAAGACATAATAGAAAGTAAAAATTGTTCTTCATTCGTAGTTAAAGTTGTAAACTATTATACTAGACTGGACGCAAGGGATTTACAGGAATCGTACGATTGGGATGATTCAGTTTCTGCTGAGGCCATAAGCATTTTCAAGAATTTTCCAAAATTGCAAGGAGCTCTAGAAACTTAAAAATACATACTCATTATAAAACAGTCACTCATTCTAAAGCTACAGGGTCTGGGTGTCTAATCACCATGGATTTGAGCAATTATAACCCATAGCCGCTAGATGTCTAGCCGTTAGATGAATGAAAGACCTGTCTTTATCATTACAGTTCAAAGAGAAGCAGAAAACCCTAGGGACACTGGAGAACCCACAGCAGCAGTGCTATAGAGAGTTTTTAACAGGTTAGTAAGGCCTTTATTTTTTATTTTACAGCTTCCATATTTCTAAATATTTTTGATACCCCTTTCAACTTCTTAATGACTAGCTGTTTGTACCATCCTACACACGGTCCTCTTTGTTCAAATCTGATTGTGTCACTATAAGTGGTTAGAATTTTGGAATGTTTTAACATATCCGGTGATTTTAGAGATTGTTTGTTTTCTGCATATTATACACTTCATGCTAGTTAAAAAATTGGGTGATATTTGCTTTTTTCTTAAAAAAAAGATATTTGGCAAAATTGGGAAAACTCTTGATTTCGAAAACATTTTTTTACTTTCTCTGACATGTAGTCATAAAACCAAAATAACTTGATAACTAACATTTACCGAATGTCTGCTTTATGTTGACAAGCCTTTTAAAACATCCTCTCATTTTTGGTAGGATGTTACGAGGTTTAGAACTTTAGTGTGACTTTTCCACTTTTCATAAAAATCAAATTCATATGTTTGATGGACTGCACAGTATAAAGTCACTTTAAAGGAAAACCTACCACTTGAAGTGGCATGTTTCAGAAGAAAATACCAAGCACCAGCTCCACCCTAGCTTATTTTGTTAGCGTTTTAAAACCGCTGTACGCGGTTTAAAACACTTTTTAAACTTTATAGCCGCAGGGAGGTACGCGCTCGGGCTTACCATGGCGCGGCTCCTCTTCACTTCTATGTAGCCCGCACACGGTCGCGTGCATGGTAAGCGCCGAGTGCGTACCTCCCTGCGCCGAAGCAGCTTCGGTCTATAAGTTTAAAAATAAGCTCCGACACCAGCTCACCCTGAGCTGGTGCTCGGTATTTCCATCTGAAACCTGCCACTTCAAGTGGTAGGTTTCCTTTAAGAGGCCTAAATAATCTTTAACATTTTAGAAAATATACCCCTCAACATAGGTAAAATAGCTTTGGAAGTTTGTTCACCCTTAATGATTTACAGGGGTTAAAGCAAAATCGAGTACAATTTTCAAATTTTATTTTTTTTCTAAATTATATATTTTTTTCAAAACATTTACACATTCTCAGTGGGAATGATAGAAACGCTCCACCAAACTTCATAACCCAATGTCAATACCCCTATGTGGTGGTAACCTCCTGTAGGTCCACCCCATGGCATTTAAGGGAAAGAGAACATTCAGAGTGCTTTCCTTGTCAATTTTAAAGGCTATATATTCTTCCTTTTGAAAATTAAAACTATATGGGCTTATTTTTCTGCATTATTAAATGAACTTTACAATTACTTCATTTCCAGGTGGGTCTTAGTTTATTAATGAGATTTTATAAACTCTTGAATGTATGGAGGAAAAGAAAATCATCAATTCTGGTTTGGGATTTTTAAAGCTTTTTTGGGGTTGTTTTAAATATAAATAATAATAATAAAAATAAAACAATAATATATCATCTTATTCTATGGATCACTATGATTACTGTGATACTTCATTTATATTTTGTAATATATTTACAATTGACTGAGGAATAACTAGGAGAGAAAATCTCATGCATTTAGTATCGCCAAATTTTTCTGTCGGGTTAGGGCTTACTTTTTACCTAGTGAGTTGTTCCTTTTCTTGTGGTACCATTTTGTAGCACATAACTTTTTTGATCACTTTCTGAAACATTTTTTGTGAAGGAATTTAATAAAAATGTACATTTTTGCAAGTTTTTCATTTTTTTACAGTGTTCATTGAACTGTTCCACACAAAGTTTCCCCGATTTATTGTAAACATAGTTACGAGACCAGCGATATCAAATATGTTGTTTTTTTTTGTGATTTTTTATGTTTTTGTACATAGTTACATGTGTATAAGGAACTATTGGTGGTTTAGGTAGGGATTTTTACTTTATTTAATTAGTAATTTAGTTATGAAGTTTAAAAACTTATCACTGTGTTAAATGTCTTTTTTTTTTTTAGAGGCTGGCTTGAGCAAGATCCTTGATCGATTGTTCAAGCTCTTATTCATGTAACACAGTGCAATCACACAGATGTATTGCGCTGTGTTATCTAACAAACTGTATGAGTGGATGCTCAGTGTGTTTCAGCCAGGTACTGACGCCTTGAGCAGGGTCCCCTGGTGAGAGACTGCGCGCCCCTGGGCAGTCAACGGACCCTGGCTTCCATCTAAGTTCGGACCAATGTGGTAGCGCGTGAAGGTTTCATCCTCATCAAAAGCCCCTTACACCTGAGGTCATGCGTGTCCCATGGCGTGCATGGGGTTACACCCATGCTCGGAGGGATCTCCATTGTGGCCAGTGGCAGCTGTAAATATCCTGTTTGGGAGCGGTCCAAAGCAGAATGTATAGTCACGCACGGGTCGGCAAGTCACTGCCACTTGTGCAGGACTATTATATTAAGTGTCGGGAAGAGGTTAATCTATTGAGCCACTGTAACCACTTCAAGATTATAATGCCAAAGTGTTGTCAACATTGGACTGCGACTCCAAAAACTATAAAGCTATCAAATCAAAGAAGAGGGAGGTGATGCTAAGATCAAAATGATCAAATTGGAATCCCTAGCCCCAATCTATGGCAGTGCTCCAGGATTGCTGAACATCTGTGAGAAAAATCACGCACATCTGCAGACTTTCTACACTTCAAATTTTATGCTGAAAACTTATAACTCTGCCCTTCACCTTGCTAAACGGTCTATTTTAACTTCCATATCCTCTCTCTCGAACGCCCCCAAAGGCTCTTTGATACTCTTCACCCTTCTAACACCAAGCTGCAGCCCACCTGTCACAACCTGGGGCTGAAGATCTGGCCGCTACTTAGGATAAAATTGATGCATTCGCCAGAAATAATTGCTCAATCCCCTCCCCCCCACTAATCCCCTTCCCTCTGGTACCTTATCTTGTTCACTCTCTCTCTTTAGCCAGTCACAAGGACAAGTGTTCCGGCTCCTTTCCTTCTCGCTCGCCCACTACCTGCATCAGTAACCCTCCCCTCACATCTCGTACAGCTCTCTCCCCAGCAGTCACTATCTCACCTCACTAAAATTTTCAACCTCTCTATCTCTTCTGGTGTCGTCTCCTCTTCTTCAAGCATGTGGTTGTTACCCCTTTCTAAAGAACACCTTTACTGGACCCCTCATGCTAATAACTACAGACCAGTTTCTAACCTCCCTTTCATCTACAAACTCCTGGAACACCTGGTTTATTCTCGACTAACCTGCTATCCTTAGCTAACTCCCTCCTTGACCCCTGCAATGCTGGTTTCCACTCTATTATGGCCATGGAAACTGCCCTTTTCTAAAGTCCTCCATGATCTCCTCACTGCAAATCCAAGTGACTATTCTCTCATCATTCTCCTGGATCTATCGGCAAGCTTCAATACTGTAGACCCACCCTCCTCCATTAGGATGACTTCACTCCATGGCTAAAGGACACTGCACTCTCTTGGTTTTCTTCCTATCTCTATGACCGCACTTTCAGTGTCCTTTTCTGGATCTTCTCTTCTCATCTTTCTCTCATGTCGGGGTTCCTCAGGGCCAGTCCTAGGTCCTCTCCTCTCCCTCATATACTGCCCCTATTGGACAAACCATCAGCAGATTTGGTTCCAGTATCATCTTTATGCTGATGACACCCAGCTATATACTATCTGCCCGTAATATCACCCCTGCCTAATCCAGAACACTAGGATGTCCTCTCGTTTTCTCAACATCATGGCCTCTATCTTCTGAAACTTAATCTTTCTAAGACTGACTTCTTGTCTTTCCACCATCTACTAATCTACTAACACCCAACCCTGACCTCTCCATCTCGGTCTGTGGGATCACTATAGCACCAAGGCAGCAGGCCCGTGTCTTGGGTTGGCTGGACTCTGACCTCTCCTTTTCACCATATATTCAATCTCTGCTGCTCTTTGCGGATGCCTCTCAGAAACATCTCCAGAATCTGACCGTTTCTGACATTTGAAACTTCTAAAATGCTAATTGTGTGCACTTATTCACTCTCGACTAAACTACTGTAACTCCCTACTAATCGGTCTTAAACTAAACTCGCTAAACTCTCTCATCAATCTATTCTTAAATGCAGCAGCCAGGCTAATTTTTTCAGGCCAAACGCTACATGGATGCCTCCAGTTTGTGCCAATCACTGCACTGGCTGCCTGTCTCCTTCCGTATTCACTTTAAAATAATAACCGTCATCCACAAAGCTCTGAATATGCTGCACCTACCTATCTCTCTTTCTCTCTCTCAGTCTATCAGCCTTCCCGTGCTCATTGATGCCAGTGACATTAGATTAATCTCTACCTTAATTCGAACCTCTCATGGACGTGTCCAGGACTTCTCCCGAGTTGCTCCAATTCTCTAAAATGCCTTCCACAGACTCTCAGACTAATACCCCCCTCAAAAAGCTTCAAACGTGCTCTTAAAACCCATCTCTTAGGCAAGCCTAACACACTCACTAACTGCTGTGAAATGTCAACTCTCCCTTTACTAATCCATCATATGTCCTCCTCCGTCTGTTTATTTGGGAAACAGCAGGTATATGCCAAGCTCCAGGCTTCTCTGCAGTCTTTTTCCCCTAGGGCCTGTAAATAAGATGGCGGCTGATGTCTGGTTCAAGCAGCAAAATTTTTATTTATTAAATTATTTATTAAATTATTTTATATGCTCCCTTATAAGATGACTGGACCATTATACAAAATCTTGTGTCAACATCCTCATCCTCATAGTCTGGAAGCTCTTTTGAGCAGGGGCCCTCACTCCTATTGTTCCATATGACTGTTTGTTTTTTGAATGTAATATTACATTTGTATATTCCCCTATGATTTGTAAAGTGCTAAGGAATTTGATGGCGCTATATAAATAAAGATATTATTATTATTATTATAATCTATGTCATATGGGAGGGACAAAACACTAACTAGTCCTCACTTAATTATTAATTAAGCTTTGAGTAATGGTGTACCTTCTGTTTGTTGATATAAATGAGATGTTGATATGTTATTGGCACTTGTTTCAAACTGAGAGGGAAAGATTCCTTTAAATAAAAGACATTGGTTAATCACCCACTGACAGATCACTACATTCATATGTAGAGATGCTCAACAACTGCTTGTCCCGTAGTTAAGAGAAAAACAGTGAACTCAAACGTTCATACAGCACCCTATTCTAATTATATAAATTAACCAGCACCCTCTCTAATATATGCTGTACGTTGAGCAACCCTTATGCAGAGACCCCATGTAATGAAAATACTTAGTGCACCCCTATAATTCTCTATTAGACTGTACATACAGCACCCCCTGTAATTTAAATACTGCACAATGTTCCGTAGTTGAACTCTCTACAGCATCCCCTAATTGATCCCTGTGCATTCAGCCCCTCCCGCTTAATCTCTGTATAGACTGCCCCTATTGTCAAATATATATATATATATATATATATATATATATATTATATATATATAGCAGCCACTTATTAATTTATGACAATGCTACATAATCTCATAATATATACAGTGAACCCTTAGTAATCTGAATGTATATTTTTAGATCCCCTAGGGCAGTGACGGCGAACCTATGGCACGGGTGCCAGATGGACACTCAGAGCCCTTTCTGTGGGCACTCAGGCCATCAGCCCAGGACAGAGTTCACCAAACAGGAACAAATCCTTAAATCTTCTGCAGTCCTAGGCCACTTATGAGATGCTGGGCACCGCACTATTTTACAGCGACACTTCATTGACTGTTTGGAACTGTTTGGAAAAGTGAGAAGGTGTTGAAAGAAGTGCATTATCTTTGGAGGTTCTCATGCTGGACCCACCATTCTTCTAAACAGAGAAACCCTGGAGAGAAGCTACAATGATAGTCTGAATTTGCCCACCTTGATTCAATTGTATTGGTGGCCTCAGGCGGCCGATACAATTAAGTGGAAGAACGGTAGCAATAAGTTACTGTTTAAAATGGCACATTGGCACTCAGGGTAAATAAGTGGATTTTGGCTGTAGTTTGGGCACTCGGTCTCTAAAAGGTTCGCCATCACTACTCACCGCCTATGGGTGAAAAATAAAAAAGTTACAGATTTTTTAAGGTGGGGAGTGAAAAATGAAAATGCAAAAACGAAAAAAGGGCCACGTCCCTGAGGGGTTAATACAGAAAGTATATTGGAAAATTGAATAACTTTTCATTACACAAATAACATAAAGTATGTGGTGGAATTTGCTTAAAGTGTACCACCCCTTCATGGCATCGGGCACTGTATATAAATTCAGCTATCGGGTGAACTGTATATAACTAAATTATTATTGGGGCATTGTAAATAAATGAGTAATGGGGATGCTTCATATACATTCAGATTACTAAGGGGTTCACTGTATATATTATGAGATTATGTAGCATTGTCAATTTGACAATAGGGGCAGTCTATACAGAGATTAAGCGGGAGGGGCTGAATGCACATGGATCAATTAGGGGATGCTGTAGAGAGTTCAACTACGGAACATTGTGCAGTATTTAAATTACAGGGGGTGCTGTATGTACAGTCTAATAGAGAATTATTAGGGGTGCACTAAAGTATTTTCATTACATGGGGTGCTCTGCATAAGGGGTTGCTCTACGTACAGCATATATTAGAGAGGGTGCTGTACTTTATATAATTTAGAATAGGGTGCTGTATGAACCGTTTGAGTTCACTGTTTTTCTCTTAACTACTGGGACAAGCAGTGTTGAGCATCTCTACATATGAATGTAGTGATCTGTCAGTGGGTGATTAACCAATGTCTTTTATTTAAAGGAATCTTTCCCTCTCAGTTTGAAACAAGTGCCAATAACATATCAACATCTCATTATATCAACAAACAGAAGGTACAACCATTACTCAAAGCTTAATTAATAATTAAGTGAGGACTAGTTAGTGTTTTGTCCCTCCCATATGACATAGATTATAATAATAATAATAATAATCTTTATTTATATAGCGCCATCAAATTCCTTAGCACTTTACAAATCATAGGGGACATATACAAATGTAATATTACATTACAAAAAACAAACAGTCATATGGAACAATAGGAGTGAGGGCCCTGCTCAAAAGAGCTTCCAGACTATGAGGATGAGGATGTTGACACAAGATTTTGTATAATGGTCCAGTCATTCTTTATAAGGGAGCAATATAAAATAATTTAATAAATAATTTAATAAATAAAAATTTTGCTGCTTGAACCAGACATCAGCCGCCATCTTATTTACAGGGCCCTAGGGGAAAAAGACTGCAGAGAAGCCTGGAGCTTGGCATATACCTGCTGTTTCCCAAATAACAGACGGGAGGAGGACATATGATGGATTAGTAAAGGGAGAGTTGACATTTCACGCAGTTAGTGAGTGTGTTAGGCTTGCCTAAGAGATGGGTTTTAAGAGCACGTTTGAAGCTTTTGAGGGTGGGTATTAGTCTGAGAGTCTGTGGAAGGGCATTTTAGAGAATTGGAGCAACTCGGGAGAAGTCCTGGACACGTCCATGAGAGGTTCGAATTAAGGTAGAGATTAATCTAATGTCACTGGCAGATCAATGAGCACGGGAAGGCTGATAGACTGAGATGAGAGAAGAGAGATAGGTAGGTGCAGCATTATTCAGAGCTTTGTGGATGACGGTTATTATTTTAAAGTGAATACGGAAGGAGACAGGCAGCCAGTGCAGTGATTGGCACAAACTGGAGGCATCCATGTAGCGTTTGGCCTGAAAAATTAGCCTGGCTGCTGCATTAAGAATAGATTGATGAGGAGAGAGTTTAGCGAGTTTAAGACCGATTAGTAGGGAGTTACAGTAGTTTAGTCGAGAGTGAATAAGTGCAACAATTAGCATTTTAGAAGTTTCAAATGTCAGAAACGGTCAGATTCTGGAGATGTTTCTGAGATGCATCCGGCAAGAGCGAGCAAGAGATTGAATATATGGTGAAAAGGAGAGGTCAGAGTCCAGCACAACCCCAAGACAGCGGGCCTGCTGCCTTGGTGCTATAGTGATCCCACAGACCGAGATGGAGAGGTCAGGGTTGGGTTGGTTAGTAGATGGTGGAAAGACAAGAAGTTCAGTCTTAGAAAGATTAAGTTTCAAGAAGATAGAGGCCATGATGTTAGAGAAAACAGAGAGACATCCGCTAGTGTTCTGGATTAAGGCAGGGGTGATATTACGTGCAGAAGTATATAGCTGGGTGTCATCAGCATAAAGATGATACTGGAAACCAAATCTGCTGATGGTTTGTCCATGTAGACTACTTGGAAAGTTGTGTGAGGGGTATCAGTGGAATATGGACAATCTCAAAACCATAATGCTTAAATAAAATGAATATACACAACTCACTTGTCATCTGTTATGAAATGGCGAATAATAATATGTTATATGCTCATAAAAATGTATGAGTTTTTAAAGTAGCGGAGTTACTCTAAAGATGGGCCGGCAATCTACAACTACAAATCTGACATCCCTAGTTCTCAGTGACATTTCCTTCCTCTCTCTATGCTCTGTTCTTAGTGGACTCATTCCTGGCCTGTTTACCATAGTATGATGTGTAACTGCCATCACTGCAAGTGAACCACTGAGATGAGTCTGACACAAACTGGCATACGGAAGACTTCAAAACCAACCAACTACGAGCCAAGCTAGTGCAATCACATGACCTGCCCTATGACGTGACATACATACCTTCAGTCCTGTCTCTCCACAGGGAAAACAATCAAATGTAGTAAGATAATATACTCTATATATATATTACTTGACTCAATGTATAATCTAACAGACAATTCCTAATATGAATTATGTATCCTGAAATACCCCTTAAATATGTGAAGGGAGGTTGTGGTGATACAAAGGGACCGAACATTTTTAAAGGACACCCATTAGTCAAATAAATATATTTCATAAACTGCCATTAGAGGAAAGCATTGCCTCTATCCCTTACATTGTCCCTCCGACATGTAAACTCAACTATCAGGTCCTAAAAGTGTAATGCAAATGACTTGTGAGATGTCAATGAGTTATTTGCATATGTCAAGACTGTCCAGCCTATTAATGAGTGGGAGGCACGCGCGTACAAAACATCCTGTTACAGGATCAGCCATGTTATAGCAGACATATTCAGACACTTGTGTAGCTTATTGTCTGGTCTTACACATGGTATAAGGAGCAAACATTTACAGTAATTTTGGTGCTGTGTCGTGTCTCACACATGTTATAGTGGAACATGTACAGTACATGTCATAGGCAGACAATGGCATGTTAATTTTTGTGTGCGATGTCTGTGTCTCAACCATGTAATAGCAGAACATGTCAGGCACTTTGCAGCTGAAGTATGCGCCTCTACATGTGTATAGGAAGTAACAGCTGTCAGCAGATAAAGCACAGACAACTGGCAATGCTTTCGCTATACACTTACCACAGACCTAAGCAGGGGGAGGAGAGGGTAGGGGAGGGGTAGCAGTGGTTCCATCACTGTCTTTCTCCTTGTGGATGGAATCCTTGTCAGTCTGCTCCAGGGTGTGGTGACAGACTGGTGATAGAGGATCTGATGAAGGTGGTCCCCTTTAAGCCCGCACCAGTGTTTGTCGACTTTGCAACATCTTTTTAGTGCACTCTACTTCAATGTATGTACATATGTTGTCACATTTTTTTGTCAATAAAAACTTTGGTTGCACTCCTATATTGTATTAAAATTAACAAATTAATTGGTACTTACATTTACCAGGCATATAATTGAAGTTGGAAAAGCTACCAAAGTGTTCCATATTAACAAGACTTTCTATAGTTTTGTCCAGGTAGACATACACAATAGAACTATCTTTTTGCCAATGTATAATAGAATTCTTTCACTATTTTCAAAACTCCTTGGTCTAATACCTTGGTAAAATTACTGTAAACACAGGAGTTAGTCTCTAACTTCTTAAGGAGTGGTTCCAAGGCTAGTTGACTAATTAGAGGCAAAGGGGTCATCCCTACCAGGTACCTTTTTGACTGAATTTTTGGGATCTAAATCTTGTAGTACTATGGCACAATATTGGGTTGACCATAGAAAAGCATTTAAAGTAAGGTGTATAACCATACCATATACAAAAGACACTAATAGAAATGTAAAAATTGTTCTTCACTTGTATAAAGTTGTAAACTATTATACTAGCTGGACGCAAGGGATTTTACAGGATGTCTGGTACGATGGATGATTCATTATGCTGAGGCCATAAGCATTTTAAGAATTTTTCCAAAACATTGCAAGGAGCCTCGAGAAACACTTAAAAATACATACTCAGTTACTAAAACAGTCACTCATTTCTAAAGCTACACAGGGTCGTGGGTCATAATCCCTATGGATTTGAGGCAATATACCATAGCCGCTAGATGTCTAGCCGTTAGATGAAGAAAGACCTGTCTTATCATGTACAGCTTCAAAGAGAATCAGGAAAAAAACCCTAAGGACACTGGAGAACCCACCTGCAGCAAGTGCTATAGAGAGTTTTTAACAGGTTAGTAAGGCCTTTATTTTTTTATTTTACAGCTTCCATATTTCTAATATTTTTTGTACTCCCTTTCAACTTCTTAATGACTAGCTGGTTTTGACATCCTACCTACCGGTCCGTCTTTGTTCAAATCTGATGTGTCACTATAAGTGTTAGAATTTGGAATGTTTAACATATCACGGGATTTTAGAGATTGTTTGTTTTCTGCATTTATTTTCACTTCATGCTAGTTAAACAATTGGGTGATATTTGCGTATTTCTTAAAAAAAGATATTTGGCAAAAATTGGGAAAACTCTTGATTTTCGAAACATTTTTTTTTACTTTTTGACATGTGTCATAAAACCAAAATAACTTGATAAATAACATTTACCGAATGTCCTGCTTTTCTATGTTGACAAGCCTTTTAAAACATCCTCTCATTTTTGGGTAGGATGTTACGAGGTTTTAGAACTTAGTGGACTTTTCCCTTGTTCATAAAAATTTCAACTTCATATGTTTGATGGACCTTGACAGTATAAAGTCACTTTAAAGGAAAACCTACCACTTGAAGTGGGCATGTTTCGAAGAAGAAAAACCAAGCACCAACCGCTCCACCCTTGAGCCTTATTTTGGTTAAGCGTTTTAAAAACCGCTATACGCGGTTCTTTTAAAACCACTTTTCTAAACTTTATAGACCGCAGCCGGAGGTACGCGCCTCGGACGCTTACCATGGCGCGGCTCTCCTTCACTTCCTATGTAGCCGCTCGCACACGTGTCGTCGTGTGCATGGTAAGCCGCCGAGTGCGTACCTTCCCTGCGCCGAGCAGCTTCGCTATAAAGTTTAAAATAAGCCCGGACACCAGTTCACCCTGGCGGTGCTCGGTATTTCCATCTGAACCTGTCCACTCAAGTGGTAGGTTTTAGGGCCGTATAACCTAAAATAATATCTTAACATTTAGAAAATATACCCCTCAACATAGGTAAAATAGCTTTAGGAAGTTTGTTCACCCTTAATGATTTACAGGGGTTTTAAAGCAAAAATCGAGTACAATTTTCAAATTTTATTTTTTTTTATAAATTATATATTTTTTTCAAAACATTTACACATTCTCAGTGGGAATGATAGAAACGCTCCCACCAAACTCATAATACCCAATGTCAATACCCCTATGTGGTGGTAACCTCCTGTAGGTCCACCGCCATTGGATTTAAGTAAGGAAAGAGAACATTCAGAGTGCTTTCCTTGTCAATTTTAAAGGCTATATATTCTTCCTTTTGAAAATTTAAACCATATGGGCTTATTTATGCATTATTAAATGAACTTAAATACTTCATTCTCCTTTGGTGGGTCTTAGTTTATTAATGAGATTTTATAACTCTTGAAATGGTTAGTGGAGAAAAGAAAATTCAATTCTGGTTTGGGATTTTTAAAGTTTTTTGGGGGTTGTATTTAAAATAATAATAATATAATAAATAATAAAATAAGTATATCATCTTTATTCTATGGATCATATGATTATGTGATTACTTCATTTATATTTTTGTACATAATTTACATTGACTGAGGAATAACTTAGAGAGAAAATCTCATGCAATTTAGTATCGCCAAATGTTTTTCTGTCGGGTTAGGGACTTCTTTTTACCTAGTGAGTTTTTTCTTTTCTTGTTGGTCCATTTTGTAGCACATAACTTTTTTTGTCACTTTCTGAACATTTTTGTGAGGGAATTTAGAAAAATGTACAAATTTTTGTCAAGTTTTTCATTTTTTTACAGTGTTCATTTGGAACTGTTCCAAAAAGTTTCCCGATTTTTGTAAACATAGTTACCGAGCAGCGATATCAAAATATGTTGTTTTTTTTTGTGATTTTTATAGCTTTTTTGTACATAGTTACATGTGTATAAGGAATATTGGTGGTTTAGTGTAGGGGAATTTTACTTTTATTTAATTAGTAATTTAGGTTAATGAGTTTAAAACATTATCACTTGTGTTAAATGTCTTTTTTTTTTTTAGAGCTGGTCCTTGAGCAAACGATCCTTGAATCGATTGTTCAAGCTCTTTTCATGTACACAGTGGCAATCACACAGAATGTATTGCGCTTTGTGTTTCTAACCAAACTGACGTATGAACGTGGATGCTCAGTGTGTTTCATCGCCAGGTGACTTCACTGCCTTGATAGGGTCCACCTGAGTGAAGGAGAACTGGCGCACGCCCCTGGGCAGTCAACGGACCACTGCTCCATCTAAGTTCGGACCAATGTGGTAAGCGCGTGGAAGGTTGCATCTCCTCATCAAAAGCCCCTTACCACATGAGGTCATGCGTGGTTCCCATGGGCGTGCTGGGGTTGACACACCCATGCTCGGAAGGGATCTCCATTGTGGGCCAGTGCAGCTGAAATGATCCTGTTTGGGAGCCGGGTTCCAAAGCAGAAAGTAAAGTCCGCACGGGTCGGCAAGTTCACTGCCACTTGTGCAGGACTATTAATATTATGTCGGGAAAGAGGTTAATTATGTGTGCCACTGTAACCACTTCAAGATTATAGGCCCAAAAAGGTGTACAGCATTGGAACTGCGACTCCAAAAACTATGAAAGCTATCAAATCAAAGAAAGAGGGAGGTGATGTAAGATCAAAAAATGATCAAATTGGAAGTCTAGCCCAATCTATGGCAGTGCTCCAGATTGCTGAACATCTGTGGAGAAAAATCACGCAATACTGCAGACTTTCACACTTCAAATTTTTATGCTGAAAAACTTATAACTCTGGCCCCCTTCACCTGCTAAACGGTCTATTTTACTTCTCATTCCTCTCTCTCGGAACACGCCCCAAAAGGCCTCTTTGATACTCTTCCACCCTTCTCAACACCACAAGCTGCGCCCCCTGTCACATACCTTGGGGATGAAGATCTGGCGCCTACTTTATAGATAAAATTGATGGCATTCGCCAGGAAATATTGCTCAATCCCTCCCCCCCACTAATCCCCTTCCCTTCGTAGCCTATCTTGTTCACTCTCTTCACTTTAGCCAGTACAGGAAGCTAAGTGTTCCCGGCTCATTTCTTGCCTCTGCTCCCCACTAACCTGCATCAGTAACCCCTCCACCTCACATCTCGTACAGCTCATCTCCCCAGCAGTCACTTATCCACCTCACTAAAATTTTCAATCAACTCTCTACTCTTTCTGGTGTCGCTCCTCTTCTTTCAGTCATGTGGTTGTTTAACCACCCCTTTACTAAAGAAACCTTTACGGTGGAACCCCTCATGCAGAACTAACCTACAGACCAGTTTCTACCTCCCTTTTCATCTACAAACTCTGGAAACACCGGTGTTATTCCGACTACCTGCTATCTGCTTAGCTAAGCTCCCTCCTTGACCCCTGTCTGAATGATCTGGTTTCCACTCTATTTATGGCCATGGAAACTGCCCTTTTCAAAGTCCTCCATGATACTCCTCACTGCCAAATCCAAAGTGACTATTCTCTCATCCATTCTCCTGGATCTAATCCTATCGGAGCTTCAATACGTAGACAAAACCAAAACCACTCATCTCCATTAGGATGAGCTTCACTCCAATGAGCCTAAAGGAACACTGCACTACTCTTGGTTTTCTTTCCTATCTCTATGACCGCACTTCAGTGTCCTTTTCTGCGATCTTCTCTTCTCATCTTTCTCTCGTCGGGGTTACCTGTCAGGGCTCAGTCCCTAGGTCCTCTCTCTCTCCCTACTTACTTGCCCCTATTATATGCAAACATATAAAGGCCAGTGATACATCTCATTGGTCCATGCAAGGACCGTGTAAAACAGTACATATAACAAACTTTTACATAAGTATACAGAATGTATATGTGAATAAGTGATAGGAAGGACCCAATCAGATCCTAGTACAATGAAAATTTATAGCAGATCGTGCATAAAATATAAGTGTACATGTGTAAATAGAAACAAGTACCCTCCCATCGGCGTTCGGACCGCCCCCAGTCTCAGCTCTCAATTCATAAGTTCCTGATGTGATGTATGATCAGCTGTGTTCTGGCGCCAACCTCCGACTATTGTAGAGGCGGTCCGAACGCCGATGGGAGGGAGCACATAATTTTTTTTGATCACTTTCTGAAACATTTTTGTGAAGGAATTTTATGAAACAATGCTGTTAACTATACATTCACACAGCAATAGCAGGGGAGGAGGGGAGGGGAGGGGTACAGTGGTGCCATCACTGTCTTTCTCTGTGGGGATGGAATCCTTGTCAGCTGCTCCAACGGTAGTGGTGACAGGACTGGTGAGAGAGATCTGATGACAGGTGTCCTTTAAAGCCCCTGCACCATGTTTGTCTGACTTTGCACATCTTTTTTAGTGCACTCTACTTGCACATGTATTTACATAGTGTCACATTTTTTTTGTCAATAAAAATTTGGTGCACTCTATATTGTTAATACATTAATTGGTATTTACATTTACGGCATTAATATGAAGTCCTGGAAAGCTACACGTGTTCCATTTTAACAAGACTTTCTATAGTGTTGTCCAGGTGACATCAACATAGAATATCTTTGCAAATGTTAATAGAATATCTTTCACTATTTTCAACTCCTTGTTCTAATACCTTGGTAAAATACTGTCACCCAGGAGTTAGTCTCTAACTTCTTAATGAGTGGTCCAAGGCTATGTGAATATAGAGGCAAATGGTCATCCCTACCAGTAACCTTTTCTGACTGAATTTTTGGGATCTAAATCTTGTAGTACATATTGGCAGCAATATTGGGTTTGACCTAAGAAAAGCAATGTTAAATTAGATGTTAAAACATTACCATTACAAAAGACATAAAAATGTAAAAATTGTTCTTCAATTCGTAGTTAAAGTTGTAAACTATTATACTAACTGGCCCGCAAGGGATTTTACAGAGATCCTGTACGATGGGATGATTCAGTTTTCTGCTGAGCCACTAAGCATTTAAAGAATTTTCCAAAATTGCAAGGACTCTAGAGAACATTAAAAATACATATCCAGTTTACAAACATCACTCATTCTAAAGCTACAAGGGTCTGTGTGTCTAATCACCATTGATTTGAAAGCAATTATAAAGCCGCTAGATGTCTAGCCGTTAATGATGAAGACCTGTCTTTATCATTTGTTACAGTTCAAAGAGAAGGTCAAAAACCCTAGGACACTGAGAACCCTGCAGCAGTGCTATAGAGAGTTTTTAACAGGTTAGTAGGCCTTATATTTTTTATTTTACAGCTTTCCATATTTTTCAAATATTTGGATACCCCTTTCAACTTCTTAATGACTAGCTGTTTTGTCCATCCTAACACGGTCCGTTTTTTTTCAAATCTGACTTGTGTCACTATAAGTTGGTTAGAATTTGGAATGTTTTAACATATCCAGGTGTTTTAAGATTTTTTGTTTTCTTGCACTTCCACTTCATGCTAGTTAAAAAATGTGTGTGATATTTTGCTTTTTTCTTAAAAAAAGATTTGGCAAAAATTGGGAAAACTCTTGATTTCGGAAAACTTTTTTTTTACTTTTCGACTGTAGTCATAAAACCAAATAACTTGATAACTAACATTTACCGAGTGTTGCTTTATGTTGACAAGCCTTTAATAAACATCCTCTCATTTTTGTAGGATGTTACGAGGTTTAGAACTTTAGGTGGACTTTTCACCTTTTCATAAAAATTCAATATCATATATGTTTGATGGACTTCCCAGTATTAGTCACTTTAAGGAAAACCTACCCTTGAAGTGGCATGTTTCAGAAGAAAATACCAAGCACCAGCTCACCCTGAGCTTATTTTGGTTAGCGTTTTAAAACCGCTGATACCGGTTTAAACACTTTTTAAACTTTATAGCCGGCGCAGGAGTTACGCGCTCGAGCGTTACCATCCGCGGCTCTCCTTCACTTCCTATGTAGCCGCTCACACTAGTCGCGTGCATGTTAAGCGCCAGTGCTTACCTCCCTGCGCCGCAGCAGCTTCGGCTATAAAGTTTAAAAATAAGCTCCGACACCAGTCACCTTGAGGCTGGTGCTCGGTATTTCCATCTGAACCTGCCACTCAAGTGGTAGGTTTCCTTTAAGGCCCCTATATCTTTACATTTTAGAAAATATAACCCCTCAACATAGTAAAATAGCTTTAGGAAGTTTGTTCACCCTTAATGATTTACAGGGGTTTTAACAGCAATCGAGTACAATTTTCAAATTTTATTTTTTTTATCTAAATTATATATTTTTTCACAAACATTTACACATTCTCATGGGGATGATAGAAACGCTCCACACAACTTCATACCCAATGTCAAACCCCATATTTGGTGGTAACCTCCTGTAGTTCCACACCCATGGCATTTAAGGGAAGAGCAACATTCAGAGTGCTTTCTGTTCAATTTTAAAGGCTATATATTCTTCCTTTTTTGAAAATTTAAAACTATATGGGCTTATTTTTCTGCATTATTAAATGAACTTTACAATTACTTCATTTCCAGTGTGGCTTTAGTTTATTAATGAGATTTTATAAACTCTTGAATGTATGGAGGAAAAGAAAATCATCATTCTGGTTTGGGATTTTTTAAAGTTTTTTTGGGGTTGTTAAATAAATAATAATAATGTAATAAATAATAACAATAATATATCATCTTTATTCTATGGATCACTATGATTATGTGATACTTCATTTCATAGTTTGTAAATGTATTTTTACATTTGACTGAGGAATAACTAGAGAGAAATCTCATGCATTTATTATCGCCAAACTTTTTCTGTCGGTTAGGGCTTACTTTTTACCTATTAGTTGGTTTCCTTTTCTCTGTGGTCCATTTTTGGAGCACATAACTTATCATCTTCCCTAAGACTCTTACATAAACTCCAATTAATAAATAAATTAGGATTAAAATGATGAGAAAGTGAAGAATCATAATCTATAATACTTTGGGCTAACCATCATCACACTCCCGTATAACGACAGCCCATTAAGACTAAAATCTTTGATGCAGTTCTCAAGAGGGTCTGCTTACTTTGGCATTTCGAATACACAATTGTTCCCTACTGCAAATATTCCACACTATAACTCGATTAGGCCATGGAGAATAATTGCAAAGAATTCAGAGCCTAACGCGTCGATTCCCTTCAACATACCGTTTTCCTTTGCTCCACAATACTATTATTGGGGAGTCTTATAGTCCCTTGGTTTTTGTGGCGAATCTAGTTCGGACATCTTTTTGTGATGAAATTTATGCAAATTGTGTGAGTGTGGTAAAATTGACGAGGAAAGACCGTATTATACCGTCCTGTGATTCATGCTTGTTAAATTTGTCACTAGTTTCTGTTCATCCAGCAGAAAGCCATGCACAGGGGGTGAGTGATGTAGTGGAAAAAGGTGTAAGACTGAAGTTTGAGACCAGAACACCTCTAACACTTAATAGGTTTACTGATGTTTTTGGTTTTGGTTCGCGCCTTGGTTGTGGATATTGTGGCACCAGGGGATTGCTGTTTAGTTTAATTTCTGTGCTTTCAGGTAACATACTGCATACTGGGTGAAGACTGTCTGGTGGTACCTTGCGAATTGTCTTCTTTTGTGATTCTGAAATGGGTGATTTGTGTCCTTGTGTCCACATTCAAGCTAAAAAAAACATGGCTGTGATGGTTCCTTTGACAGCTGCCTGTCAGAGCAGGTTCCCTTGCTCAGCTGGATGTGTGTTTCTAAAAGCTGGGTAATGTTCATTCTGAACTTATGTATTAGTATCGCTGTGACTGAGTGATGGCATGGCTTAACTCCATTGCCAGGATCATTCTTATTTACAGTATAACACATGGTAGTCAATCACCAGCAAAAAATGACAATATCAGCAAAAGTTTATTTTTTCAATTCAATTTTTTAATTTCAATATCAAAAAGTGAAACTCCTATTATTATAGAGAGTTTTTCTTTTAGTTTTTGTGTTTTGTGCATATACACAACTCTTATAAATATTAACCATGGAAAAGTTTTACAGTCAAATGCATTCAAACTTTGTTAGGCCGCATGCATTGATGTAATCAAGGATGTGATGGGCTCTTCCCTGCATAAGGTGTTATGAAGCCTCAGGTTGCCTTTGATAACAGCCTTCATTTCTCAACTACATTTGGGGTTTATTGTGTGGGTTTCTGATGTTTTCTATCTTGACATACTTCCATAGATTCCTCTCCTGGGGTTTAAGTCAGTGACTTTTTTTGTAGGCCAATCTAGGAACTAGGTTATTAAAACCTGTGTATTGATACTAGGGACAGGGTGCCAAGTCCGCTTGAAAATAAAAATTTTCACCTCCACAATCGTTGGTCGGCAAAGAGAAGCATGAAGTTCCAGCGTTAGAATGGCAGCGGCTTAACTTTTGGGTTCTTGCTTAAAATCACAGTTGACCTACACCACCATCTCAGCCCGCAGATGACATGGTCACAACCCATTCAATGATTGTGGAAACTTTACCTTCAATCAGCCTTGATTGTGCTCTGACTCTCTCCTCCAGACTGCTTGGTAAGCTGATCTCCAAAATGACGAATTGTAAAATTGACTGTAGTGTCTCGTAAAACAACACTGTGGCATAGTGCATTTTCCTATTGCTGATTGGCCCAGGTAGAGTGCACTTTATGGCATTCTCTCTTTGTTTATACTTCGGTTTATCCATATTGTAAAATTAGGGTTTTCTTCTATTCCTATGGTCACGCATTAGAGGGAGCTAAGTCAAAACCGCCAAGGTTTTAATCGGTGCTGCTAACAGTTATTGGTTAGGGATTTGGATAAAACCATGGGTGTCATAGAAATACGTTGTATGTTTATAAACTACATTATACAACATTATTTCTACACTGATTTAATTTTAAAAGCGCTTTTTGGTTATTTAGTGTTTTTATTAATTTCAACAAAGATTTTATAGTCTTTTCCTTTGTTAAGCAATTATTTTTTTTTCTTTTGCCAAATCTACAATTAGCAATGAGCGAAATATTGGAGTTAAGGCAAATGTACAAAGATGGCTCAATGACTTATGAGATTATACTTAATATATAAATCACAGAAACTCTTGTATTGTCCTAGTGCACACAAATGTAAAATTACACATTAAAGTAATTTATACAATTCTAATTATTAAGTACACTGATTCATAAGAGAATGCTCCTACTCTTTTTAAAATCCGCACACCTGTTTAGTCTTATCATAATCAGTTCCGGACTTCTATATCTGGTTTTAATAAAATTCCATATCTTATATACTACAATTGCAAAACCCATCAGTTTATGTGCATAACATTAATTATCTTTCTCGTGCAAGCCTTTTTAAACATAGTCAATTTTTGCAATGTAGTTTCCGAGGTCCGCAAATACTTACTTACTCTGCCATACTGCCTGGAATACTTTTAAAGGAAGGCTAATATGATTTTTCATTGTAGCACTTCATGACAGCAACTGTTATTACTAGTCAATTACTTTTGCTCTGTGCTGCCTGGAAACTGAACTGTATTTTGAACAGAACAGTGAGAATACCATATGACACAAACTCTCCATAGATATAGAGAACTGACATAAACATCACTGGGTCAGGCAAGCCAGTGTACTATCTTGACCATTTACCATTGATCAATGCACAATGGCCTTCCCTCACAATAGAATTAATGCTATAACATTTGCTGGATAAAATTAAAGTGTCCCTACAGTACAAGATTGTAAATGATAAAGGCCGAATAAAAATAGGAATTGTTGATCTATAACAAGGGCATTTGGCAAACACTGTGATTCCATGGAAATGTCACTGTTAACAATTTTGTACCAATGTAAGCAGAACAACAACATATTGGGGCTAATTTAGTAGGGTCCATTGACCCCCCGCATTTTCGTTGGAAAATGTCTGGATTATGTGACTGCCATCTTAGTTGTTTTCACGTGTTGGCGCCCATTTAACAGGGATTTTTTGGCACATGCAAAACGGATTTTTTGGCGCCAACCTTTCATCAAGTCAAATTGGGGGGCGAGGTGTCCGGACACCCGCGATTAGGAGTACAATGATGGAGTTTATATATTCAAATTGTGTCACTTACAGCACTGGAAGGTGACATTCAGGTAAAAATAATATTACAACATGAAAACTTAATATCACTAATGTCCGGATGACGGGGACCTACTCACAAAAATTCCAACTGGAATAAAAGCCTCAAATAGAAGGAGATAAACAACCCCTGTTTTTGTTGAACTATTAGATGTAAGGGTTCGGGGAATATGGTAGACAAACCTCAATTGTTTATGTTTTGATTTGAGCGATGCGTATTTGTGTGCGCTATTATTATTACCAATCAAGTAACACTGAGATATTGAAAAACTCAAACCAAATTGTTAGAGGGACCAAAATTATCTATACATATGAGATCATACCACCCAAATGGGTGGGGCCCCAGGTGACAGGTTGGGTATAACTATATTAGACATAATACTGTTTGGAATAAAATTATTTAAAAAAACTACTTGAAAGTAAGAAAATTGTAGCCCAATAACATTACAAAAGGGTATTTAGAACATTTATAGCATCCTAATACATATTTCCACAATATGTTATGTATGTGCTTTGAGTTTTGTCATACCAACTATTCTAAAGAAGATACATATAAGTGACTGAGACATATATTTGCCAGTAATGTATTGTTCCTTTCATATTACACTTAGATTGGAAAAAGTATTTTCTTTCTATGTATTTCATGATCACGTTTACATGGATATATCCAATCCTTTGTTAACACAGGCAAATATCTGCAAACTTTATTGTCAGCTGGCCACACCACTCTTAGGAAGAACAGTCACGTCACAGGCGTTTGTACAAATTTTGCTGGGCCTTCTCAGATGTCATTTTTTTACACAACATGACTTCCGGTTATTGATGGCAACTAAAAGATTTAAATTAAAATTACTGGTCCAGTTTTGTTTCTTTTATGTACACGTATTTACAAGTTGTAGAAGCCACTTGACATTAATATTATTGATGGTTGATTTAACCATTAGTACCGTGAGACACAATGCCATAAGTTTCCCTTATCTTCATACCACATTCCATGCATCATGTCTGAATGAAGATGTCGCAAACAAAAATGTTTGGATAGAATCTAACATCAAAGCAGCATGTAAACTAGGGGAACTTATCTATTTACTTTAAACTACAGCTTAGAGCCAGAATGGCTATGGGTGTTTTAACAGAAGCCGTCTAAGCTCTGGTTCCACACTGGTTATTGTTACAACCGTGCCTCAGCCTCCCTCCTCCCTCCTCACTTCCTCCTGTAATTTTGGGCAGCATTGAGCCCACAGTGGGACGGGGCCCCGCTTCTTAGTTTGTAACGCTTCATAAAATCAATCTTCTCAATGCTTTACTGCTTCAACAATTTCATCCTCCTACAGTGAACAAGTATCGAAAGCACAACACTTCAACAAAATAAGCAGTTAATTATTAACATTCTTTCTATACCTAGAGAATAATTCCTTGATGTTCAGTTCTAAAAGAAGATTAGACTCTGTAAAGAGTTAATCATTTGAACCTTTATCAAGTTGCTTTATCTATCAGCTATCCTTGAGACAGAACAGAAAGCTGATTTACACAGACTGTTAAATTAAGAAGGAAAGGCAGGAAAAAGAAGGACATTGGATATATTTCTTCGGTTAAACATTAAAAATATACATTTATATTATTATACACACTATTGATTTATGAATTTGGGTCAAACAATTTGCTTATACTTAAACTAATACCAAAACTGTTACAAAAAATCTCTTTAGCGGACCTGACTTTTGTTCCAACCGTTCTACTTTATCTTTTCGACCACTAACTCTTATCCTTGTTTGTCCCAACCATTCTATTTATCCATGCCTAGACCTATACCCCAAGAGCTTTAAAAGGTTTTAAATATCTATAATATTGGGTAGTTTGGGTATATATGTTTTGAACTACCATATTTTTTACTGTACATTGTATTTTATTGTTGCAGGACATTTTCTTAACTATACTAAAAATATCATTATTGTTTACTTATTGATAGTATATTTAATTCTATATTGTTTCACTGATTGAAACCTTAAAACCTTAATAGCCTTCAATGTAGTAAGTTCCTTAAATACAAAATCCTTATATAAACATACACAAGCAGCATATTCCACTATGTCATTATTTAACAAACTAGACATATACAGAACGATGCCTAACCTTAAGTTTAACTACCTATGAGGCATAGGTTTATTTTAATTTCCATATTACTAACTTAGACTGTTGCAGTTGCCCTTCTCCCTTCTTCCTAACAACCGATATTGCTCTATTTCCCTACTGTGTGATCACAAAACAAATGTTTCTTCTTGTTTGTGTTACTTTATTAAGAAAAATACTCACATACTAATAATGTGTGCACGTGAGTACAAGGCGGTCCCCCTACTTAAGAACCTCGACTTACATACGACCCTATTACATCCGTACCTCTGATATTGTAATTTCTTGTACTTTAGTCCTAGGCTAACATGAACAGCTATAACAGTTATAAGGTGTCTGTAATGAGCTTTTATATTGTTATCCTGGTTCTTATGACAACCCACATTTTTTAAAATCGAAATTGTCCACAGAGACCAAAAAGTTCTGGCTGGATTACAATGATAAATATACAGTTAGTTCCGACTTCATACAATTTCACCTTCACTACCTTTCTGCCTCTCTCCTATCTAGACAAACCTACAGACCCTATCTTGTATGTAACCCGGTGTACTGCCTGTATAGAGACATGCAAGGTACAATCACTGGTGTTAAAGTGAACTACAAGCCGTTTCACACTCAAGAATGCTTCATCTGGTGCTTGTGACACCATTGTTACTTGTGGTTTACACTTTACTTGTTTGTTATGGTTTAAGGCCTTCTTAAGGCCTGTTTTTTTATATGGTTTAATATAGATAGTCAATCCAGTATGTTACAATGATTTCCTCCAGTATTGTTTATTCACTTTTGACCTTTCCAAATGTAATTCAAACTATCATCCTCACACTGCTCCATGAGTGCTGCACCTATATTCATCTCTTCACATCATCTCAGTCTATCACAAAACCTGTGCTCATTGGTTCTTCCAGTGATTTAATAAATACTCTTTTTCTTTATTTCAATCTACCACTCATGTCTCAGGAATCTGGTTTTTCCCCAAAGGCCCCATCTCGATAGGCAGGCTTATCACACAAGGGACTGCATCTACCTTTAACTCTCTTTTCTCTAACTTTATCTCTTTCTCTCATTGTTCTTTCCTCTGATTATCCTCCGGCTATGTATCCTCAACCATTGTGCCATCAAACAGGGTTTCTTTCTCTTGAAAGCAGCGATGCACCCTGCTTTGGTAAATATTTATAGTGCCTTGGTGACTGTTCATTCAGCAGGTCTTGTATTTATTAATTTATTTATTCCTTTTTAAGAGAGGCTGGACTATTGTACAGCATTGTCCCATTGTCACACTCCTTCCACCTCATGGACTGCATGGCAAGCCTATGTCCCCTTCATTTTCATGTTATTTTCATATAGACACAATTTGAATAATGTCCGCGTGTGTAAGTATAGGTGTATGTATCTTATTATGTCACATCAATGTGGCATGTACTGGGTTAACCCTCTCATCCCAGGAAGGCTTCTTCTTCTGGCCACCAGGGTATCTAAAACTTTAAACTCAAGTGTTCACCTAGTGGGTAGAGTTTGAGTAAAACCGACACCTCAATACTTTTCTTCCATTGGTTTTCTCTTTTTCCCCTTTGTGGGACGCTTGATTTGTTTTTATTTCACATTGAGTTTATTAGTTTTGCAATATTTAAAGTGAAATCAAGCAATTCATTAAAAGACAAAAAGACACCTTGCAGTCGTGATTTTTTTTGTGGTAGGGGGGTAGAGTCAATTCAGTAATAAAACATTGGATCTAGAAATGAGAAGAGAAGAAACATCACTGAGCAGGTCCCTTGCTTCCTTCAAAATGTTTTGAATCAGTAAAGAAGTCCCAACTCCCGGACTTCGATTAACTGAGAGGGGGTAATGGACCAATTGATAAGCAGCTTATCTTCTGAACAATTTTTCTCCTGTTTCAATAGAAACACTATGAAAGGTCTCTCCCATTTAGCCATATAGGGACTTACACACAGGACTCAGAGGGATAGGTGTAGGAAGATCATTTGATAAACTTTCTAATAACGGAATTATTATCATATTTTTTATTTCTGAAATCAGTCCCACCCCTCCCAATGTTTTGGTGCTTCTTTTACCTATGGTTCATTACAGATAGAACAAGGTAGAGCAAAAAAGGGGGGGGCAGGTGGCATGAGGGCAGGTCGGCTGCGCCCCCAGTTCTTGCAAGCATAAAGCTTCAATCAATGCTAGCTGCACCATACTAAAGACACTGTGGATGATGACATGCGCTCGGCGGATTAGAAGACACAAAGGCGGTGCCATACGATTGATCATGAACATCCAGTGACGCCAGGTGCAGCTTGTGAAATTTCTCTAGCAATTCTCATCAATACATGTCACGGCAATACACTGTACCAATAGTGACTGCATTATGTCGTGTGTCGTAACTACTACATAATTATAGACATTCTGACATAATCATAATATATTGTCAATTGCAGGGGGGGGGGCCCTGGAGGCCACATCTTTTCGCTGCTATGCTGCTGCTGTTAGGGGTTCCTGTCAACACCAAACAAAGGAGCTCTTGAAGTTCAAGGTGGGGTATAAAAATACATTATAGTGAGTAGTCAATAGGGAAGAAAGAGGAACTTAGCTGCTACAAGAAGACCTTCCGGTAGGCTGTTAGGGTGAAGACAATTGGGCACAACAGCCTGTCCCTACGTGGATTGGCCAGCGAGGGGAATTGGGGATCTAAGCAAAGGAGTTATCGTGATAACGTCCAACTAGAATTTTTCTACTCATTCTAGAATGAATAAAGGAGGAAGACCAATTAAAATAGGACTTCCCAATAATATTGATTGACTATCAGCATAGTGTCAGATCCCCATTATTCTATGCAGTAGTAGGAAATATTTTTGGCACTCTAATAGGCTTATAAGAAGCCAAATGAGTGGATGCGAGATAGCAGGAGATGTAAGTGTATGGGTCGAACAGTTAGTGTCTTAAAAAATAGTAGTTTGAATATTAGTGCCCTTTTTGTCGGCAACAATACATGCACGAGAAGAATAGGACATTGCAAAATTGCATCACTTGAAGAAAGGTCACCCGATTTCCCCTTAAGCCATTGGGAATTGTGACAATAAAGAGGGTGGCAGATGGTTGGGTGTGAATGGTTACAAGGTGTGTATTACATTATCATTAACGTCTATTAAAAGTATAATACAATTAATTGGGTCATTAGTCAATTGACTTGAAAAGTGGATGTTGTCATGATGACGACATTCTTATGTTAATTTTGATACGGACTTGGACCGTTGCAATTAATATACATTAATTACCTTTTTAACTAATTTCTTTCTACGATGCACACACTGTATTAAAAATGAAGGATAAAATAATTTGGGACCATAAAAATGTCAATGGCATAATCCAAATAAGCATGTATGAAAAGCATCGTCTGGATCATTTTTTATAAAATAAGCCATCACCAAGACTTCTGGTTTCGTGTGCAGTGATAGGTCATGAATTTTATTTGCTTCTCGAAACATAGAAATAAACATACGCTCCGAAGATAGAGCAATAGAAGACAAGCGTGTGAATATTTATTAAGTTGTTCATTAGGTTTTGCTTACTCGTGATTTGGTGACAAATATTTTTACACAAGCATTATACATAAGAAAGTGTTATTTAAAATGGACACCATGAGTTATGTTTATAAAACAAATCAGCCATTGAAAAAATAACATTGAACAAGCAGTAAGCTTTTTGTCAATAATAGTTCTCTTAATCTGCGAAGTATTTCGACGCGGGCTGGGTTGAGTGATGCAGTTGTTAGCGCCTGCGCGAAGGAGCTTGGGATGCGCTGCTGAGAACCATCCACAGCATGCTCGTCTATTAAGGCAGCAGTGGTGAACTGCATAAGTCAAGCACCTCTTCAGGTAAAGGAAAATAAACAGGAATATGTAATGGTTTATTTGGTCTCTATGAATTGGTCAGACACTGGATGGAAAGCGCTAACCAAAGGGGGGATAAATAGTGTGGTTCTCTTGGGAGCGCTGTAGCTGCGGCTGAACAATTTCACTGGCAAGTTTGTAGAAAAAGATATCCGTTAATATAGTCCTTTTTCAATAAGATTTTTTTTCCCCCAAGATTTGGTGCTAGCTCAGTCCATAAGGGAATTTGTGTGTCGCGTGAATGTTATTGATTAAAGTCATACCAGGCTGTCTTTTAACCTTTTACTGCACACGTCCTCGTTATTCACACTAATACCAAACTGCAGTTTTAAAAAAAACCTTGAGAAAAATATACCGACTGTTCCTATTTCTGCCACATTTACAGCGCTTTCTTCTGGAGCCTTTCACATCTAGCTGCTTCTAGGTGAATACAGCTAACATTTTTTAAAAAGCTTTATTTATCAAATTTTCTAATAACTAAATGAAAAAAAAATAACGAACATTGAAAACCGATCAACAATGTTACCAAATCCCACCATGTCATTTAGTCCGATATAGACACAGGTAACATTATAAATACAGTATCTCTTTCACTTACGCAATCCTCAGACATCTCAGGAAGCACAAAAAGATCTTTCTCTTTATTTAACCAGCTAAGGGGAGATTATCATTTAAGTGTCTCGAGACAAAACCCATTCAGAGCTCAGCTTCATTTCACACAAACAATTTATAAAATAAAAGCTCTGATGGTTGCCCTGTGCACTAGAATTACTAATAAGGCAACCATAGTTGAATAATTAAAAGTATTTGTTATACAGCCGCAGTACATACAAGGTGTTCCTGTAGCTTTGTTGAATTTATATTAAGTCGCGGAACTGTGATAGTTCATAATACTTTTAACCCGTCTAGCCCCAATTTGTTTTGGTCTCTGTTTGACAAGTGGGGATTTAGGGAAACGGTTGGGTGTGTTCGAAGAACCAGGACTTTCACTACACTGTCTTCCTACAGACACCCTGTGATAACTGTGTACAGTATCGTCGAGAGTGCAGCAGGGTCCAAAGTACAGAAATTCTTACTCACTACCCGACACACGGTGTGTTTTGAACTCGGAGGGGATCTTAGCGGTGGGTGGATGTTCTTAGTAGGGGAAACGTCTACACTAATTTGTTACAGTGATTTACCTAGCGCCCTAAACACCTCACAAGTAAATCTAGCATTAGGTTAGAGCACTCTTTGTAAGTTTACGACGACATACATTTTCTTTTACAGCAATGGGTCATTTTGAAAAATGATGTTTTTATCTTTATCTCAGTGGTTCATTAGGGTATATGGCTCCCTTGCCACTTCCTTAGCTGAGTCACGCATGCTGTTGTACAGCTAACAGCCACGATACTACACATTGATATCAAACGTAGGTATTAAACAGTAGTTAGACTTTTTTCCAATCCGAGAACCACACAGATTCTCCATTCTGTGCCAGTCACGCCACCTGAATTACAATTTTAAACTAATCAACCATATCCCACAAGCTCTGCACAGTGCCGCACCTCCCTACTCACTTCTCCTCCCACATTCAGTCTATTGATGAAACCTGTGCTCTTTCGATCTTCAGTGACCTAATATTATTTCATTCATCTCTCCATCTCATCGTGTCAAGGACTTTCTGGAGCTCAACCAAATTATCTGCTAATGCCCTTCCCGCCGCCGATATGGACTAATAACCACTCCAAAGTTCAACTGTGCCTAAAACCCCATCTTCGACAGGCCTATCTCTTAGGATACTGTTGTACTTTTACAACTCTGTGCTACTAACTCCACTGAGTTCTTATCCCATCTGTGTAATCCCTTCAATACTGATAATACTTGTCTATCACAGCTACTGGTGACAGTTGCATTCAGAAATATACTATTTACTTATTTTTCCCTTAATAATGCGGGGTCCTTGTTACAAGTATGTAATCTTTGTGTCAACAACCCCTTCCCCATACATTGTAGTCAATGAACCTAGGTGACATGCCATCACTTTGAATAGACACTGCTGTGCACAATTCACTAATTTACACAGGCTACACTTATGGTCTATGTGCTGTGACACATTTTTGAAGTTTTTTTATGAGACTGTCTGAAACACAGACAACATACCAAAGAAAAACTGGCAGCAAGATTATCAAGGGCCAAAGCTACTTACCCCTTAAATGCTCCTACAGCTCTTCATGGACAAATAAAAAATCATAGGTTTTTTGAAATGTGTGGGAGTTGAAAAATGAAAAACGCAAAAAATGAGAAAAAAAGGGTTTGGTCATTAAGAGGTTAAGGAATCTATGGCATGGAGACTCCAACAACATACAAGACTGTTGCAAAGGAGCTGTGGCCCATGATAAAGTATCCCCATTGAATACACCGTTCACAGATCCACAGTATCTACACAATAGTTTTTGCTATATTTAATTTGAGAATGGACCAGGCTAACCTTTTTTCCCATGTGTCAATCAATGAGCCTTGGCACTCTGACCCTGTCATGGTTTAGTAGTGTTTCTTCTGATTTGTTTGCGATACTCCATCAAGTTTTGTTCTGGAAAACATTCCCGCCACCCAGTCATCAGTAATACTTTCATAGCTACTATATTTGATGCTTTAGATGATATTGTAAAATGATTAATGGGGGGAATTTTATATTACAATTTGTCTTTGACTTGGTTGTCTATGTTTTCAATTCAATTTTGTTCATCTGATTCACAAGTGAGTCTATGTATGTGTGCGTATTTGTTTTTGGTGTTGTCTAATAATATGCAAACATTTTTTGGGCGCTTGTTCTCTCTAAGGAGTAATTGATCTTGATAATTTGGTAGTGGTTTTTTGTGTCTTTTCTATTCCAGGGTGGAAGTCATTTTTTGCCCAAAACATGGCCTAAATGAAAGCTGTACCAAATAATGCATTAAATTAGGAATGTGAAAAGTGTTAAAAGTTTGTTAAAAGCTACTTGTTATTTAACACAATGGAAAATCGCAAAACAGTCGAGATTCCTAGCGACTTTACAAATCAATCAATATATATTAACATCCTTGACATATGCCGTTTGTCAACATGGTTTATTTGAGATTATTACAGTCTGTTATTGTTTATCGTTAATATAGTCTTATGAGTGTTCAATGTGTAGTGTTTTGAGGGTCTTGTTAGTCTAAGGATTTAGTTTGGAGCACACTTCATTGAATTGTATCCTGTATAGTTTCCAGATCTAGTAAAAAACGGAATGGATAGGAATGAGCCTATATCACGCAGTCCACTGGTGTACATACATAGGTTCTTTAGATTTGCTCTTAAATTGGAATTGTATGTAAGTCGGAACAGGTATATTTTTAATTGTGACCACAGACAATTTTTTTTTCCTAGTGACCATTGATTTTAATATATTGCGCTGTCATGGCACAGTGATAATCAATACTAACTTCATTAATAGACCTTACAGCTGATACATTGCCACCAGAAAGGTCGACAGGGGTCAGAGGGACGTCTGTAAGTCTGATGTTCTTAAGTCGCGATAGCCTGTGCAGTACATAGGGAGGGATGTATCATTGTAGTGCATCTTTCGCCTGTATGATCATACCCCACCCCCAGCACCAGCTGTGATCTAACCAGCTCAAGATCTACAAAAAAAAGATCCTGGCACTGCCATTTACGCTTAAGGGGTATAGGGGGTGGATAGCATAAATCCCAGCTCTGTTCCAGGAATTGTCACTAGATCAGTGCTTGTGGACTGTTTTCAATTAGCGTACAACGCATTATACAATCCCTCGCCCCCATTGACTTTGCAGATTAACAGTCTATGTTTTAAATAATTTGCTCAAAAAGGATTTGTTTAAAAAGATTTCACACAAACTATTACAATAAGATCACAAGTCTTTGTGCTGATAAAATTAATACTGTATATGTCTGAAAGAAATAAAACTAGAAAATTTACTCCTTTCCAGTAACAATGGAAAATAAATAAAGCAAATGGAAAGGTTTGCCACTGAACTAGGAAACTAAAAACACAGATGGGTGTAAACATTATTCAGGCATTCCTTCACACCTACAAACTTATTTAATTTTGTATTTGAAAAGGTCAGCATTTGGCAAGACTTCAAAAAAACCAAAAGAAAATGATATCCATGCCCGCATTCATTTATTCCTTTTCTGCATTTCTGTGAAATACTTCGCTAACCTACAAACATAATAAATCAGGCTGAAATGATGATGTTTATACATAGAAACAACCATATTATTAATCAGATCCTTTATCGTTGGTTAGTATGATTATAAAATTTGGAAATTAGGATGATATATCACGTTTATTATATTGTTTAACATATTTTAAAATATTTAATACATTTATTTTTTTACAATTTCTGCAATATTGGGATTGCGATAATCTGTTTACAGTGTGCCTCTCCAGAAATAAGAAGTTTCTGGGTCTTTTATTAACTTTGGGCTGTAGGGAGACAGAGACTAGGAGGCTTACCAAGGTATTTAAAACAAAATCTACCAATTTATTTTTATGCATTATGAGCCAAACATACCCTTGAGAATCTGTAAGCTACACTGATGCAGGAATATCTTCTAAACTCACTGAGCTGAGTGGTTTTGCTGAAAATTTCTTATATAAAAATTCAGGACCTTGGGAAGCTGGGGTCCCGTACATAAACACATTACTCATGGAGCTTCCGAAACTGTGCAGACGCGACTAATCAATGAGCTGGATGACTCATATGCAGCAGCTGAGGGGATGTGCAGCAGATGCTTTGCTTTGTCCTCAGGACAACCAATGATGTATGTATTCTCAGCTTAGCTGGGTGCTGGGACACAGGCTGCAGCAGTGCAAATTAAGATGAGAAGAAAACCGCGAGCCAGCCAAAAAAGAATAGAGAGCCTTATTATCTTAATTTTATATAGTTTTTTCAAACAAATCCACTTGTCTCAGGGATTTAACAACATATGTTTCGCATCAAGTGAGCTACAGCATTCATCAAGTATGTTTGGTTCAATATGCATCTAACAATATGTTGATTTCCTTTAAAGGTAAGTCACATGGTGTTAGTTGCATATTCAGTACAGCTTGGTCATTTTGTAATTATCATATGCCCATCAGTGAGATTCACAAAATAGTTTAAAGTGGAAATATAAAACAGCCTGAAAAAGTCTTATCATACGCATAACAAATTGCAATAAGGATTAAAATGTTAAACCTTGTTTGAAAATAATGATTTATTCATCCTATATCATAGTATTCAAAATATCAGCGTGCACTTTCCAAATCCCATTGCTCATGTTTGTAAAAGAGTGTTTGGCTTATTGATAATTTAAGAGTTGTCAGCAGGCGTGAACCATAGCAATCTCTCCTTTAGATTTCCTCGTGCTATTACCTAGCAGGGTACTCAATTGCTTGTTTATAGGTAAGGGCTGAAATTTCTGGAGCCCATTTAGTATGATGAGCTTTAAAACAACTAATCACTGAATTAATAAGTCATTGGAGAGCATTTATTAGGCATGTTTCGTGACATTCACAGGGGCCTGGGTGCCGACCATGAATTAAAAAGCATTAAGTTCACCTCTTTTACAGGAAAAAAACAATAATTCTGATATTCCTGTATAAGTGTAATGTGGACCACTGCATATCAATATTTGCTAGTATAGGTGTGGGTAAAGTGGCTCATTGGTGCTTCTATTTACCAAACTGTGGGAATACTGTAGGGTTACTTAGAGAGTCTTGCACATTGGCATTGTTTTCACATTCCGTGGGTCGTGATTTTCACGGGTACCTCACTGAGCCATACAATGGACAACAAGATACTGTAGGCATTTTTTTGTACTCCACATAGACTTCTCTGGAGAGGAACCATATGGGACCAGTACATATCATATTTTATATTAAAAGCAAGGGACCATTTTTATAGAAAGGAAAACTAGTGTGTTGCAATTTTAGTGTGAAAAAAAAACAGTGTTAAGGCATGAGGACTTAGAATGAAGTTTCTAAAAACCTGACAAGACCGAAAATTAATCTCTCATGATGCAACGGTTTTTTGTGCTTGATAATCATGGGTGCCAAGCCTGTTACACATCTATTAAAGGATGGCTACATCGCATTAGTCGTCAACTGGCAGTGATGTCTTATTACTGATCTATAACAAATAATTTGGCCACAAAAAAAATAGCATTTGACAAACTGTTGAAAAAGATAGTTTTATTAACTACGAAGTAAAATTATCTACCAAATGTTCTATAGACATCGGAATCGAATAATTTATTCAGTATGTCAAATATCTGAACCATCCACAACTCGTTTAACAGATGCGCTGTCTTGCATTAGTCAGAACGCTTGCCCTATTCCACTCCTCCACTGTGTTTATTAATAATTAGCTACCAACCCATCTGTCTCAGAGATAGTTTTCTTTCGTCCTCCGGACTGCAGATAATTTAGCCAATTGTGATATACAGGTCTTCTCTGCTCTTTCACATTCCTCTTCTGTGTGGTCTCTTATCTGTTTGCTTAGATGTGTAGTGGGAGAAGTCCCATTCTCATTAACGTCTTAATAAAACTCAAGTGCCACACCTCCTGTGCTGCTAGTAAGTCATTCCTGGAGCTGGCAACACAATTCCTTATTGCAGTTTTTTCCGATCTTTGCTCCCTCCTTTCCTCTCTACGTTTCTTGTTCAGGGTGGTCCTACTTCGTATTCCAACAATTTTGTAGAGTCTCATTCCTCCTTTACAATTTTGGGTTTTAAAATTAAAAAACTGATGATTGCTTGATTGTTATTGTTATTTGTTTTTCATTGCAGATAATTTCAACAATGGGAGGGAGACCAAACCACAATATTGCCAAATTTAATAGGAAAATGTGATACGAGAGCAAGGAGGACACCAAATGACCTACACATGTTAAAAGGTCTATAATAACAATACATGGAAAGTTCTCTATCTACATTTATCCATACTGTGTTTTGGCCGTCCTTTAAGAAGCTTCAGTCTTTCTGTTTCTCACTATCTTGGCCCTCTACTTTATACTATCACGCTTACTCTCTTTCACTGCTCCAATCCAACCCATCCGCATGAGTCCTCCCTCCTGTGTGTCCCTCTCTGTCACAAGTGAATCCTTATTGATGGAGAAAATAAGAGGGAGGGGGGAGCAGGATAGAGTCATAGTTTCCTCCTACACGCTCCTCCCAATCATCATTGGTGTAGGACATGTAAACAAAGAATCACAGAGGAGTCTGCAGACAGAAACCAAAGGCAGAGATTGATCATTCCGGATACAATTAAGGACAGTAAAGTAATGTTACTATGTAACAAGTGGCCAAACCTCTTTTAAATTGTTTATCTTTAATAAAATTCAATTGCATCTTAAATTACTGTATATAACCTCATTGCAAATGTACATGACTACAAATATTGAATATGCAGGAACATAAATAATTCAGGAACACATGACAAGAACACACGGAACGCAGAACACGGAACACAGGAGAAACAGGAACGCGGGAACACAGGAGTCAGGAAACAGGAACATGGGAACTCAGTGAGTAGAAAGACACAGGAATTGCGAAGATATCGCTGAGGGGCTTTCTCTAAGGTGTAAGGCACAAAGTTCTGGCAGGGTAACATAGGAAGGGGCTGAAAATTCATCCAGGCAGCCACGGCCAAACTAGCAATGCACTGGCCCTTTAAATTTTTACAGACCGTGCGTACGTGCGCGCCCTAGGACATGGGCAGCGAATGCCCAGAATGCAGAGATCGCAGGGACCACCACTGGAGTTAAGGACGGTATTTAGAAGAGCGGGGCGGCCATGGAGGGTACCGCTGCGCCGCAACCGGGATATGGGTCGCAGGAGCAACCCGTGACAAGACAAAGATTACATGGGTCAATGTTCTTTCTCTGATAAAGTCTTTGATCTAATCACAATCTATAACTGAGTTGTGCTACAACACAACTATGACTACTATTCAAGAATATACAATCTAGTTATTAAAAATGCTAATAATAATTTATTATGCCGAAATTGGTACTCAAAAACCCAAGGATTCACATGTGCCTGACTGATGTTTGCGTACATATTACCCACCCTTCATTTTAAAGCTAGTGTCTAAATCCATACCTCAGTTTGCCATATTACTTACAGTACTTACATCTGACCATGTAAATTACATAGTAGGAAACCATCTTCAGTATATAGCACTTCGAATTGATGGCGTCTATATAATAAATATTATTTAGAGTAGTGTGGCTTTTCCATTCCATAACAACTGCGGTCTTATGAGAAGATCCATGATGTCTATATTCCTTTCAGTGCATATAAGAGAATTGTTATTGGGATTTATCCCATACCTAATGATAGTTTGGCAACAAATTTTATTGGCTGTAGGTCCATTTTTAGAGATGAGCTAGCACTTTAAAATGATTGAACGTGCTTCATTACCCGAGTCAAACTGTTCCCGGATGATCGAGTGCTTCGTTTTGAATAAAGAAACCCTTGAGTCAATGGGAGACTCAAGCATTTTTCGAAGGGGAAACAAGAGTTCCTTCACACATATTGTTTCTTCATCTACTAGGATGTGAAGAACACCTTTCTGATCTAAGTCTTCTGATAATTTAGCAGGTATGGAAAATCTGCTAATGTTAGCTTCACTGTGTTCTTCAACTGGGTCTTCACTTACAACTGATCTTAATGAATCCATTAAATTGATCCTGTGTTCTTCACTTTAAATGATCAAGTAAAAGCTTGATCTCGACATACATAAATACTCGTCAGCATCGAGCCGTTTCGAGTACGGTAATATGGAACGATGCATCAAGCTCGGATGAGTATGCTCGCTCATCTCGGTCATTTATATGAAATTAAAATATCTCTGTAGCTTTCATTTCGGAGATTAAATATGACAGTGAAAAGGAACAGGTCAGAGTCCAGTCACAAACCCCAAGACAGCAGGCCTGCTACCTCGGGGCGTAGTGATCCCACGACTGAGATGAGAGGTCAGGGTTTGGGTGGGTTAATATGTCGGTAAAAAGACAAGAAGTTTCCGTTAATGTTTGATTTTCATCCACACTGAGAATTAATAAGTGGATTTAACCTTATTAACGATCCTAAAAGAAAAGATACACTTCCACAAGGACCATCAAAAAAGCTAAGGGTAAAAACAAACAAAGTCATGTGCTAATTTCATATAGCAATAAACAGCAAAAGTATAACTTAAGTGCTTGGAGTCTTTCAGAAGCCCCACATAATTAACCATAAAAAAGAATTCTTTGTCTCATGTTGCTGCCGATGAGTGCTCAATTAGTCGAAAACGAACGAAAGCTTTAATCTATGTATAAAGAGCTTATTTTCTGAATAACAGATTACAATCATGCCATGATCATCGAAATAATATGTCAGAAGTCATCAAGCTCGTATTCCTTGACAAAAAAAAGCTATTCTCATATTTCTCAAACTACAAAGATGTTGAACGGAATATTTTTTAAAAATTAATTTAGAGTATTGTACACATAAAAAGGAAACCAACTATGAATTAACATTACCCAATGCACAGAAAACTAGATTTAAAGATAGATGTTTTCTCTGCTTCTTTTGTATATTATTAACTTTTTAATCATTGGCTTCTCTCAACTATTAGGGAAGATTTTCAATTTCAAGGCCACGCTGTGTGCTTGAACCTACTGATGGATATCTAATTGAGGTTGACATGTGTCATGGAGACAAAATGATCATGCCATTCATCCTACACAGCAGTGAAATGATTAGTAAGTATATGCGTTTCCTGCATGGTGAAGACCCATACCAAGATGGAGGGTTGACTATTTCAGTTGTTGCATATTATCTAGGTGTTGTTAAAGTACTGATACGTGTTCTGAAACCAACAGAGGAGAATTGGTATGCTCTAGAATCTGGCAGGAGGCACATCACTTATTTTAGACTCTGTTTGATGTAACTGTAGAAAAAAATGTTAAAGCCTAGTGCAAAAGAAATTTAACTTACCATTAAAACATACATGGGACGTACAAATATTATTCAGAAAACTGTTTTTCAAGTAGTATTATTAGTTATATTCTATTAAACTACAGGGTTTTTTATTTGCAATTCCTGTGTAATATGTTATCACAAGGTAATAACGGCTTTTTCTATCTAGATTTATGTTTCCATGCTTCTTGAATGGTAGTATGTTTTCAAAGCAGAAGTTTTACAATATTATAGTAATATAAATATTTAGCTACCAATTCTTCACAATGTAAAGTAACTCTACTGCAATAATTTCAGTGGAAATATTATATATTCTTCCAAAGAGAAAAAGTCATAGAGCAGGACTGTTTAAGGCAAAATGTTTTAAATAAACTTGAGTACAACATTGAGTTTTTCAGGGACAGTTTTCAGAATGATAATACACACTGTAAACCCACCTATTATATCTTATTGCTTGGCATGTTCTATCAATCTTGCAAGAGACTGTGATAGGGATATAATGCTATACATTAAAACTTGAGATCAAAGTAATGGAAATTCCATTGCAGGTTGAAGAGTATTTAGTTTAAAGACTTTAACAAATGTTTTTAAAAAAGAAAAAAATATGATATACAGTGGGGGAAAAAAACTATTTAGTGCAAACCAATTGTGTTTAAGATATCCCACTTAAAGATAAGAGGAGAGTAAGGTTTTAATTTGACACATAGACCTCAAATATGATACCAACAAAATTTGCTCATTAATTTCCCAAATTCTGGTAGAATTATATTAGTATTTGGTCGCAAAACATATGTTCTTCTCAATTTTGATACTTAAAATATTCCTTTGTTGGCAATGACACAGGTCAAACATTTCTCTTTAAGTCCTTACAGGTTGGCACACACTAGTGCTGTAGTTGACCCCATTCCTCCATGCAATCTCTTTTAGAGCGGGGATGTTTGGGGCTGGTCACTGGGAAAAACAACAGACTTTCAACTCCCTCCAAAGGTTTTCTATGGGGTTGAAGACTAGAAACTGGCTAGGCCACCTCCAGGACCTTGAAATGCTTCTTACTTTACTCCCATCTTCACAGATAAAAAAAGGTAGTGGGTTGGATCAACTCAGCATTCACTCTTCCTCAAAACACACAAGTTATGGTGTACCAAACAGTGCCTACTACTTGGCTTTATGTGACCATATGACATTTCCCAATACTCTATAGGAACATACAATTCTCTCTAGCAAACTGTTGGACTGGCCCAGATATGTACTGGCTTCATTACAGGTGCTCACTAGGTCCAGATCTTGGTGGTTTTGAGGTATTTTTGCTCACTGTTCTTTGTGATCATTTTGATCTCATGGGTGTGGAGATCTTGCATGGAGCCATGATCAAGGAAGATTATTCAGTGTATCTATGTCTTTCCATTTTCTATTTTATGCTTCTACAGTTTAGTTTCTTCACACCAAGCGCTTGTTCCATTGAAGATTAGGCTTCCCAGCCTGGTGCAGGTGGTTTACAATTTTGTCTAGTGTCATTGACAGCTTCTTGGTCTTCACCATGTGTGAGTTTGGATGTGACTGTCTAATACATCTTTTATACCGATAACAAGTTTAACAGGAGCCATACTAACTAATGAGTGAGGGACAGAGGAGCATCGTAAAGAAAAAAAATTATTGGTTGGGAGAGCGCAGAAATATTGCTTATTTTGTAGGGACCAAATTGTTATTTTTTATTTTACGATAATTTGTAGATAAATCTTTAAATATCAAACAATGTGATTTCCTTATTATGTCCTTTCATTTTGAGGTCTACCTATGATGCCACTTACAGGCCTCTTCCTCATCTTTTTAAGTGTGTAGAAGTTCACAATTGGTGGGCTGACCTACATACTTGCTGTCAGTCTTAAATATCAAAGACCCCAAGACCAGCAAAAAATGAAAACCATGTATTTATGTCATATGCAAAATAGGCAAAAATCAAACTTCAAAATGTCAGATAGTAAATTACCCTCCCCTCTGTTACCACCTCCTCTGTTAGCACTTCATTCAAACCTCCCTTCCTTGATGTGAAATCTCACCACAAAGGAAGTTTCACACCAGTAGGGACAAGGGAGGAAGTGCCCTGCATACCTGAAACAGTCTGGAAGTTTCGGTAACAACACTCCAGAGCCTTTCTGGTTATCTTAGCATAATATTAAAAGTAGTTGTAGAGTAAGGAACGCAGGGAAAACCAAATTGTGGCTGGATTTACTGTAAGTGAACCTTATGCATCTGCTTTATTTTGACGGTTAGATTCCTTTAATGTTCTTCGGGGTTTTGGAAGGTTGCCTTTTACTAATGTTGGGTCAAACAATAAATAAACTAAAAAAATGTTTTAAACCAGGGTTACTAATTACTAACATTATTTGTGAATGTGTTGATTTGAAAGGCCTAAACTTTTCTTTTAACTTGGTGCTACAGTTGTTTAGAAGATAAAAGTAAATGCAAACAGGTCTTTGGCATAAAGTAGATGAATACTTGAAAGCACAGACAGAACTCATTAATCCAACCGTGACTGGCTTTGGGAAGAGACAGGTCAATATTAATTAATTAGATTGGATCTTGGACACTGCAATTTACCTTTTAGATGACCTTTGTTTTTATTTTTGTTTGTTGTATTGCTGAAGTGTCCTTGAGTTCATGTACAGTTGGGATTCTGATCAAACATTAATAATGAAACTTAGATAACCCCGTTTTGTATTTATCGCATAATTAGGTTTTTCTATGTTATTGAAGGGTCCGTATTGTTGGGGGCTAATTCAACCCATTTTTTAACAATGTCAACTGACAAAATCAAGGAGATAGTGTAAGAATTTCAAATAAGATAACAATGTCACTTTTTGGAGTTATATGACTATCATTACCAATTCAAACTCTGAATAATTGCATCTAAACACTTAGACAACAGAAGCACTAAGTGAAAAAAATTAAATAGCGCTAGCATGATATATTTATAGTGATCATTGTACACCATGTTTGACCCTTAAGGACACTACCACTTGTAGTGGCAGGTTTCGATGCATAACCGAGCACCAGCTCAGGGTGAGCTGGTGCCTGGAGCTGATTATGTTAGTGTTTTAAACCGTGGTATGGCGGTTTAAAACACTTTTTAAACTTTATAGCCGGGCAGGCAGTACGCGCTCGGCGTCTTACGTGCGCGCGGCACATAGGAATTGAATGAGCCGCGCGCATGGTAACGCCGAGTGCGCCTCCATGCGCCGGCTATAAAGTTTAAAAAGTTTTTTAAACCGCCATACCGCGGTTTAAACACTAACTAAATAAGCTCCGGCACCAGCTCACCCTTAGCTGTGCTCGGTATTGCCATCGGAACCTGCCACTACAAGTGGTAGGTTTCCTTTAAAACCCTTCCATCATCTGTAGTTTCCTGATTGTCTTGTTTTGGAGGGAAAGTAGGAAGAGGGCTCCAGGTTGACCGCCCATACCACAGCAAACACCCATCGCTAACACCTATGATCAGTGCTGATGATCAGTTAACTATTTAATGCAGGCCGTAAAAGGGCTTGGGCGCCGTCCCCCCCACCCCTTTGATCAGTGCACCCCTATGTCCATTGGGGTACAGCAATTGTTTTCCAAGACAAGCCAGGATTTTAAGTCAAACTCCCAGGCCTGTCTTTAGCAAGCATCTGTAATGGTCTTGTGAGTAAAAGACCGATACAGATGCAGTGAAAAATCCCCAGATACTGCAATACCCCTAGGGCAGTGATGGCGAACCTTTTAGAGACCGAGTGCCCAAACTACAGCCAAAATCCACTTATTTACCTGATGTGCCATGTGCCATTTTAAACTATAACTTATTGCTACCGATTCTTCCACTTAATTGTATCGGCCGCCTCGGCCACCAATACAATTGAATCAAGGTGGCAAATTCAGACATATCATGTAGCTTCTCTCCAGGGTTTCTCTGTTTAGAAGAATGGTGGGTCCAGCATAGAACACTCCAAAGATAATGCACTTCTTTCAACACCTTCTCACTTTTCAAACAGTTCCAAACAGTCAATGAAGTGTCGCTGTAATAGTGCGGTGCCCAGCATCTCATAAGTGGCCTAACTGCAGAAGATTTAATGGATTTGTTCCTGTTTGGTGAACTCTGTCCCTGGGCTATGGCCTGAGTGCCCACAGAAAGGCTCTGAGTCCATCTCGGGCACCCGTGCCAAGGTTCGCCGTCACTGCCCAGGGGATCTAAAATATACCTTCGATTATAAGGGTTCACTGTATATATTATGAGATTATGTACATTGTCAATAATTAATAAGTGGCTGCTATAATATATAATATATATATATATATATATATATATATATATATATATTTGACAATAGGGGCAGTCTATACAGAGATTAACGGGAGGGGCTGAATGCACATGGATCAATTAGGGGATGCTGTAGAGAGTTCAACTACGAACACTGTGCAGTATTTAAATTACAGGGGGTGCTGTATGTACAGTCTAATAGAGAATTATTAGGGGTGCACTAAAGTATTTCATTACATGGGGTGCTCTGCATAGGGGTTGCTCACGTACAGCATATATTAGAGAGGGTGCTGTACTTTATATAATTTAGAATAGGGTGCTGTATGAACCGTGTTGAGTTCACTGTTTTTCTCTTAACTACGTGGACAAGCAGTGTTGAGCTCTCTACATATAATGTAGTATCTGTCAGTGGGTTGTAACCAATGTCTTTTTATTTAAAGGAATCTTTCCCCTCTCAGTTTGAAACAAGTGCCAATAACATATCAAATCTCATTATAATCAACAAACAGAAGGACAACCATTACTCAAAGCTTAATTAATAATTAGTGAGGACTAGTTAGTGTTTTTGTGTCCCTCCCATATGACATAGATTATAATAATAATAATAATCTTTATTTATATAGCGCCATCAAATTCCTTAGCACTTTACAAATCATAGGGGACTATACAAATGTAATATTACATTACAAAAAACAACAGTCATATGGACAATAGGATTGTGGGCCTGTCCAATAGCTTCCAGACTATGAGATATGGTATGTTGACACAAATTTTGTATAATGGTCCAGTCATCTTTTAAAGGGAGCATATTAGAAATACTTAATAAATCATTAATAAAATAAAAATTTTGCTGTCTTGAAACCAGACTCAAGCCCCCATCTTATTTTACGGGCCTAGTGGAAAAGACGCTAGAAAGCCTGGAGCTTGGCATAACCCACTGCTGTTCCCAATACATATCGGAGGAGGACATATATGATTAGTAAGGGAGAGTTGACATTTCACGCAGTTAGTGAGTGGTGTTAGGCTTGCCTAAGAGAGTGGTTTATTAGACACGTTTGAAGCTTTTGAGGGTGGTTATTAGTCTGAGAGTCTGTGAATGGGCATTTAGAGAATTGGAGCAACTCCGGGGAGAAGTCCTGGATCACTTACCATGGAGGTTTCTAATTAAGGTAGAGATTAATCTAATGTCACTGGCAGATCATATGAGCAACGGGAAGCTGATAGACTGAGATGAAGAGAGAGATGGTAGGTGCAGTCATATTCCGAAGCTTTTGGATGGACGGTTATTAGTTTTAAAGTAGATACGGAAGAGAACAGGCGCCAGTTCAATGATTGGCAGAACTGGAGGCACTCCGATGTATCGGGTTTGGCACTGAAAACTTAGCCTTGGCTGCTGCATGATTAAAACGGAATAGATTGATGGAGGAAGAGTTTAAGACGTATTTAAGACGCGATTAGTAATGGAGTTACAGTAGTTTAGAAATCGCAGAGTGCAAACATAGGCTGTGGCAACATTGCATTTTGAGAAGGTTTCATCAATGTCAGAAACGGTCAGAATTCTGTGCAATGTTGTCTGGAAGATGCATACGAATCGCAATGCAGCGCAAGAGATTGAAATTAAGGTGAAAAGAGAGGTCAAGTCCCAGCACCAACCGCCGCAAACAGAAGAAAGAGGGCATACATGCGGGACTGCTGGAGCTGTGCTATAGGTGGATCCCAACAGACCGGATGGAAGCTCCTTGGTCAGGTGTAAAAAGAGGAGTGGTATTGGTTAGTATACGAATGGTGAAACAGAAGTTCAGTCTTAGAAAGATATAGTTTCAAGAGATAGAGGCCATGATGTGAGAGAAAAACAGAGGAGACATCCCTAGTGTTCTGATTAGGAGCAGGGGTGATTATTAAGCGTAGCAGAAGTATATAGATGCCGGGTGTACATCAGCATAAAGATGATACTGGAAACCAAATCTGCTGATGGTTTGTCCAATAGGGGCAGTAATAGAGTGAGAAGAGAAGGGACCTAGGACTTGCCTTAAGGAACCCCCGCACGGAGAAATGATAAGAGAAAGATCGCAAAAAGGAGCACTGAAAGTGCGGTTCATAGAGATAGGAAGAAAACCAAGAGAGTGCATGTGTCCTTAGTGCACTATGGAGTGAAGCATCCTATTGGAAGAGGCTTTGGGTTTGTTACTACATATTGAATGCTGCCGATAGATCCAGAGAATGATGTAGAGAATGTCACTTGGTTTGTGCGTGAGGAGTGATCATGTGGAGACTTAAAAGGGCATAGTTTCCATGGCAATACATAGAGTGGAAACCAGATTACAGGGGTCAAGGCAGGGACTTAGCTAAGAGATAGCAGGTTAGTCGGAATAACCAGTGTTTCCAGGAGTTTGTAGATGAAAGGGAGGTATGAAACTGTCGTGTAGTTTATAGCATTGGAGGGTCCCATAAAGGTTTCTTTATTAAGGGTAACCACCACATCTTGAAAGAAGAGGAGACGACACCAGAAGAGATAAGAGAGGTTGAAACTTTTAGTGAGTGATAAGTGACTGGCTGGGGAGAGAGACTGTACGAGATGTGAGTGGATGGGGTTACTGATGCAGGTAGTGGGGGCGAGCAGAGGAAATGAGCCTGGACACTTCTTCCTCGTAGCTGGCTCAAATGAAGAGGAACAAGATACAGGCTCGAGAGGAAGGGGATTAGTGGGGTGGGAGGGATTTGTATTCTGTAACTATGTTTACAATAAATCGGAAACTTTGTTGGAACAGTTCAATGAACACTGTAAAAAAATGAAAAAACTTGCCAAAAATGTACATTTTTCATAAAATTCCTTCACAAAAATGTTTCAGAAAGTGATCAAAAAAAGTTATGTGCTCCAAAATGGTACCACAGAAAAGGAACAACTCACTAGGTAAAAAGTAAGCCCTAATCCGACAGAAAAAGTTGGCGATACTAAAATGCATGAGATTTTCTCTCCTTTTTTGATCACTTTCTGAAACATTTTTGTGAAGGAATTTTATGAAAAATGTACATTTTTGGCAAGTTTTTTCATTTTTTTACAGTGTTCATTGAACTGTTCCAACAAAGTTTCCGATTTATTGTAAACATAGTTACAGATGCAGCGATATCAAATATGTTGTTTTTTTGTGATTTTTATGTTTTTTGTACATAGTTACATGTGTATAAGGAATATTGGTGTTTAGGGGACTTTTACTTTATTTAATTAGTAATTTAGTTAATGAAGTTTAAAACTTTATCACTTGTGTTAAATGTCTTTTTTTTTAGAGGCTGGCTTGAGCAAAAGATCCTCTGATCGATTGTTCAAGCTCTTATTCATGTAACACAGTGCAATCTAACACAGATGTATTGCGCTGTGTTATCTAACAAACTTAGTATGAAGTGGATGCTCAGTGTGTTTCAGCCAGGTACTGCCTTGAGGCAGGGTCCGGCCTGGTGAAGAGACTGCGCAGCCCCTGGGCAGTCAACGGACCCTGGCTTCCATCTAAGGTTCGGACCAATGTGGTAAGCAGCGTGGAAGGTTTCATCCTCATCAAAAGCCCCTTACACACTGAGGTCATGCGTGACCATGGCGTGCATGGGATTAACACCCATGCTCGGAGGGATCTCCAATTGTGGGTGTTATAGGCCAGTGGCAGCTGTAATATATCTCTGTTTGGGAGCCGGTGCCAGAAGCAGAATGTAATAGTACAGCATGGTCGGCAAGTCACTGCCAACACAGATGGTCAGAAGACAGGCAGAGGATGATGCTGAAGTTCAGTACAGAGCTGGACAAAAATATTGTAAGACAGAGTTTTGTAGTTTTCAACAACAAATACATTGTTTCCCTTATATATGTTTGTAACCCTCCTGGCTCTAGGATCTGGACTAGTAAAAAGGGAAGTTCTGGATTTTTCCTTTTTGTCAGGAATTCTCATGCCTCGAGCTTACGTGTATGTTCTGGAGTTTCACAGCCTTGATATAGGTGTTTTTATGTACACAGAGTCTGACTTATATGTTGGATTTAATTGCATTGGGGAATGGTTTCTTCCCTGACCTGTGTCTACAGCCTCTCACTGAGACAGTTCTATACACTGGTGCTGATGAGATGCAAAACATTGAAACAGTGCTGTCCACAGATGGGAGTCTTATTCTTTGGAGTATATATTGGCTAGTATCCTACATTATGTCACTAGGCTTCTAAAGCCATGCTTGGTGTAAAGGGTGACTTCTTCTGAAGGTAGTGTGCGGGCACTTTTTTCCATATCCACCCTGGAAAGCATATTGCTTCTCAGATTCCACGTAGAGCATGCATGACCTTTAAGCCTACCTACCATAGTTTTTCCCTGAATCAGCCAAGTAGACTGCCCCCTCTATGATAATTGTAAAATAATAATTGAAATATTATAATATTAATAAATACAAATTAGTAATTCCATTAATAAGGGAAAAAACTAAGGACTTCCAAGTTGCGTAAAAAAAAGTTTCCCAAACTGTTATTTCATATATATCTAATTAAATGTCATAAAAAATGATTTAGTTTCATGAAAAAACAGGGAAATAATTTCCTCTGAATATTTAAAACTGATGGCATAGGGGATAGTAACTGAGCAATAATTGTTGTAGATGTTTTGAGTGCATTTGATTATTCAACCTTTCAAGAATAATTACTATCAAACAATGCCAACAAGGAAAGAACACAACAGAGAAATATTTAGTAAGGAAAATATATTAAGATACTGCTGTGTATCTGCAGGCAGTATATTGTAGTGCAGGAGGAGCTAAGCTAACTTGTTAAAAGTGTTCTTCCACAGTAGCATGTATAGAGCAGAAGAGCCACAGCAAGTTGTACTTGCATCAAAGCACATCATACTACGACAGTATATGCTGTTAGACTGAGACTGGATACAGCACACAATAATAAGATGATACATAGTATTACAATGCACACACAAAATACAAGTCAACCTATACCCTATAACAATAATGCTGTCTATATTCCTATATCGTCAAAACAAAACAATGTCAATCACAAAGTAGAGGTTGGAGAGACTGAAGTGCTGGGGTTGTGATAGTGATGTTTTATGATTTTTTGTATTTCTAAATATGCCTGTGAAAAGTGTCGTCACCATCTGTGATCTCTGATAGTTGATCTTTTCTAACACATTAATAAACCTCAGTATGTAAGAAGGAGACATTGTTTAGCAAATAAGGTTTCACGGTGTAAGCCACATACTATAAGAATGAAAAATAAATGCCAATTTTGACACTGTTCCAGGTTGTTTCAGGACTTTGGGTGCGTGGATATGGTCTTGGTTTTGAAAAGGGAAGGAGCTGCATCTCTATTGAAACTGTACATCAAGTCTGTGTGGAATTGCTCAATAAGAATTAACGGGTGTGTTGCAACCACCATATTTCCCGGCCTCCCCACTGCCGGTCAAACTATGAACATAAGTCACTGACAGAGGTCTTGTCTATAGAGAACATATCTATATTGAGCTGAGCACACAGGTGTATTGGGGCTCAGAGAGTAAAGTAAATGTTGTTTGAATAGGTGTTTGATCAAAAGCTATCTATGTCTATTATTGTGATGATAGTAGCCTTTACTGTACTAAATAATATCTGTTGATCTGTAATGTAGAAGCTTGATGGAAAGTAACGGAATCAAAAGTCAGTTTACTTATATATGGTTATTTCTTCTCAGCTTGAATAAAATGTTACAAAATAATATCCAAACTAAGAGGACAGATTTTAAACTTAAGCATTCAAGTCTAGAATAAAGATTTTGGAGAAATTATAGTTTTAGAAGTTAAATTATTTTCTTTGGAGACTTTTGATGACCTGCTAGAACTATCAATCGAGTCAAGAAATGTTGCTGTAAGGCAATGTAGAACGACACGAGGGACACACAGTGAGAAAAGAGCGACTGTAGGGCTTTGAAATTGAAAAAATGAGGACCTCTGGGTTATGTGGTGAATGATGAATGAGTCACAGGATAAATCTAAATAGTAGATGATTAGAAAAGGATTTGGCGGATAGGTAGATTCTTCTAACAGTGGCATTGAAAATGAAATGTAGAAGAAAGGTAAAGCATGAAAGGTGCGTGTGCAGGGTATTGCACTTGTCCCTGAATGTCAAGAGGGAGCTTGACTTAAGATTTTTATTTGACTTTCCAGAGAGGAGAGAAAATAACCCTAGCCTGTTCTTAGAAAAAAATAAAACTAAGGAATAGAATTACCCTGGTGGATTCCTCACATAATCACAAACACTCTTTGATGTCAATACTAGTAGTTCAACTGGGACTTATTTGCAGTGGCAAACTTTGCAATTTTCCCCTTATTCACTGGATAGTTATCTCAATGCTGAGGCAATACCTTCTGGGACCCTTAGCCACAGACCACTCACAAGAAACATGGTCTACATCATGGCTGAAACCATCACAGACAACCCTTTTCCCACTCGTTAGAATAAGATATAATAGTCATAATTGTTAAACAACTTGCCAAGACTGCGAGATAAATCTTACACCTTAATCTTGGACCTAATTTCTTGGAAACATGATATTGTTGTATTGTTATTGATATTATATTGTTCATTATGCATGTTTTTGTCACAACAATCCCCAAAAGTTGAAATTTTAAAGTAAAAGAGCCGTTTATAAAGAAGAAACCTATGGACAACAATAGACAATTGAAAACAGTATCAATGGATTTGTTTAATGGAAACTCAAAGTTTGGGAAAATTAAGAGCATTACTATTACTAATTAGTTGTTTTGGCAAGACACATTGAAGAATTGGTAATTATGTACGACTCCCTACTGACGGTCTCTGTGTGATAGATGCGAGGGAGGTGGGAGGTGACAGGCACACAGGGGGCATGCATAATAGCACACCAGAGTGCACGGAACTCTCATCGCTGACTCGGGCACTTTTTATAAGTCACCTTTCTAGGTGATCCCAACATGTCTCGATTGTTGAAGAGCATCCCGGGATCAAGAGAGGAGGACAGGTGAGTGTGTGTAGGTGTTTTCTACTTGATAAGTATGGCAGATTTCCTTTAAGCTATTCCCTACATTGCTAGGGGCAGATGTGGAATTGTGTACCAATGTTGTTGTGTGTGATACACTCAGGAGCAATGCTAGAAAATCCTGGCCATAGTGAACTTTGAAGGTCGATTATATTAGGGTTGGCAGAGCGCTTATTGGTTAGCACTACAGCTTTGCAACTCTTGGGTCTTGGGTTTGAGTCCCATTCCGAGTCAACATCTGCCAAGAGTGTGTATGTTTTCTGTGTTTCATGGTTTCCTCCACATTCCAAAACTATTGGTAGGTTGGATTAGATTGTGAGCCCACATGGGAACAGGGAATCGAATTGATCAAAGTCTGACGTCGCTGTGTAATCTGTGTGACCTAATATATTAAGGAATTATATACCTAGATGTGAAGAAAAGTCGCAAAAGGGCACATGCAGCATGAATGCCACAAATAAAATTAAAAAAAAAACAAGTAAAAAAATAGATAAACGTGACCCAATGTGAAATGAGAGCAGCCCCCATTTGTGCCGACTGATCTAGGCACACTTTTAAGGTTGGTTGACAAAGACCCTAGAGATTGATATTGTAATCATGCTTGGGATGATCAACAATGTACGATCGTGGACACACTCACCATGGTAATACATTGTTTACACGTGCCTCGGCGTTGTGAACTACACTGAAAAGCAGTCATAAAAGCACAATAACGGCACAGCTCTGCTCCCTCATCGCGTGTCTCCATCCACCCTCAATAAATGGGATACCTCACAGACAGGGTCCTCCTCTCACTCTGTCTCCTGATCACTGCAGTTTCTTATTTTACATGCATTTGTTCTTGACTTATGAAAGTCGTGAAACCCCCTTACTGATTGTCAGCACCATGGAATTAATGGTGCTCTATAAATAAATAATAATTGGATTTTTTTTTTCTTAAAACAAACACATTTTATAAACATATCTGCCATGGTAAGGATTTACCTTACATGCTAGGAAAAACAGTGACAGCTCTAGTCACACTATAAAGGATTTTAAATGACATCATAATAACCTATTTAAAGCACAGTTTTTATAACAAAAGCACAGATGTTTTCTTAAGTTCCAAAACACCCTCCTTTTGCACTATGTACCAATTACCCAGTGAGTCAACGTAAAATAGCACCAAAGTGAATAACAGGTCATTTCAGGCCATCTGCCAAAAATATCTGGAAAATGATTCAGTCAAGATAAGGTGTTTTTACCCAGCATTTTTCTGTGTTAATTATCACCCACAGCTTGCTGACATATGAGTGAATGTGATTGCTGTACAGTGTGTGTAAAAAAGCTTGCTACAAGGGTTCAGTGGGGAAAAGCGTGTTGCTATAAATAATGGTTGGGAATATTCTTGCAGTAGCTGGTACTATTTTTTACATGTGTTCACATTAAACTAAAATAGTTTCTATATAGGTAACAACACTCTTATAATGTGTATAATAATGAGACTTGAACTATCTAGCTAGTACATTCTAAGACTATAGTAATAATGAAAATAGATAATAAGAAAGATTTAGTGATTTATTCTCAAAGCTTTAGAAGGTAATGACACTTGGAAGTTGTTGAAGGGGTATTCAGGGAATATGGACATCTCAAAGCCCATAATGCTATTAAATAAAATGAATATAGCAAAACTCATTGTCATGTTATGAAATGGGAATAAAATATGTATGATTCCTAAAAATGTATGAGTTTTTAAAGTAGGCGGAGTTATCTCAAAGATGGCCGCATCTACAACTACAAATCTGATCATCCCCTAGTTCTCAGTGACAATTCCTTCCTCTCATGCTCTGTTCTTAGTGACTCTCCTGGCCTGTTTACCATAGTATGATGTGTAATGCCATCACTGCACATGAACCACTGAGATGAGTCTGACACAAAAATGGAATACTGAATGACTTCAACCAACCAACTACGCCAGCTTAGTGATAATCACATGACCTGCCCTATGACGTGACATACATCCTTCAGTCCTGGTCTCCTCCACAGGGAAAAATCAATTGTAGTAAGATTATATCTATATATATATATATTGACTCAATGTATTAATCACCAATTTAATATGAATTATGCTTATTCCTGAAAATACCCCTTAAATATGTGAAGTGGGAGGTGTGGTTGAACAAAGGGACCACATTATTTAAAGAGAACCCATTAGGCAAATAATATATTTCATAAAACTGCCATTAAAAAGCATGCCTCTATCCCTACATTGTCCCTCCTACATGTAACTCAACTTCAGGTCCTAAAGCTGTATGCAAATGACTTGTGAGATGTCCAATGGTTATTATCATATGCAAGTGTCCAGCCTATCAATTGAGTGGGAGGCACAGCGTGTTAAACATCCTGTTACAGGATGCAGCATGTTATAGCAGACATATCAGACACTTGTGTGCTGATTTCTTGTCACACATGGTATAGGAGCACATTTGGTATTTTGGCTGTGTCTGTGTCTCACACATGTATATAGTGGAACATGTCAGGTACATGTTATAAGCAGAACATGCCATGTAATTTTGTGTGATGTCTGTGTCTCACACATGTATATAGCAGAACATGTCAGGCACTTTGCAGCTGAAGTATGCGCCTCTAACATGTGTATAGGAGTAACAGCATGTCAGGAGATAAGCACAGACACTGGCAATGCTTTACCTATACATACACACAGACTAAGCAGGGGAGGAGAGGGGAGGGGAGGGGTACAGGGGTGCCATCACTGTCTTTCTCTTGTGGGATGGAATCCTTGTCAGCTGCTCCAACGGGTAGTGGTGACAGGACTGGTATAGAGATCTGATGACAGGTGTCCTTAAAGCCCTGCACCAGTGTTTGTCTGACTTTGCACATTCTTTTTAGTGCACTCTACTTGCAATGTATGTACATATGTGTCACATTTTTTTTGTCAAATAAAAATTTGGTGCACTCTATATTGTATTAAAAGTACATTAATTGGTAATTTACATTTACAGGCATTATATGAGTCCTGGAAAGCTACCAAAGTGTTCCATATTAACAAGACTTTCTATAGTTGTTGTCCAGGGTGACATAACAATAGAATATCTTTTGCAAATGTGTAATAGAATATCTTTCACTATTTTCAACTCCTTGGTCTAATACCTTGGTAAAATACTGTAAACAGGAGTTAGTCTCAACTCTTAATGAGTGGTTCCAAGGCTATGTTGATAATAGAGGCAAAGGGTCATCCCTACCAGGTAACCTTTTCTGACTGAATTTTTGGGATCTAAATCTTGTAGTACATATTGCAGCAATATTGGGTTTGACCATAGAAAAGCAATGTTTAAAGTAAGTGTTAAAACATACCATTACAAAAGACATAATAGAAGTGTAAAAATTGTTCTTCAATTGTAGTTAAAGTTGTAAAACTATTATACTAGACTGGACCGACAAGGATTTACAGGATCCTGTACGATTGGGATGATTCAGTTCTGCTGAGGCCACTAAGCATTTTCAAGAATTTTCCAAAATTGCAAGGAGCTCTCAGAAACATTAAAAATACATACTCAGTTACTAAAACATCACTCATTCTAAAGCTACAGGGTCGTGTGTGTCTAATCACCATGGATTTGAAGAAATATAGCCGCTAGATGTCTAGCCGTTAGATGAATGAAAGACCTGTCTTTATCATTACAGTTCAAAGAGAAGCAGAAAACCCTGGACACTGGAGAACACGGCAGCAGTGCTATAGAGAGTTTTTAACAGGTTAGTAAGGCCTTTATATTTTTATTTTACAGCTTCCATATTTCTAATATTTTGGATACCCCTTTCAACTTCTTAATGACTAGGCTGTTTGACCATCCTAACACGGTCCGTCTTTTTCAAATCTGACTTGTGTCACTATAGTGGTTAGAATTTGGAATGTTTTAACATATCAGGTGATTTGAGATTGTTGTTTTCTTGCACTACACTTCATGCTAGTTAAAAATGGGTGAATATTTTGCTATTTCTAAAAAAGGATATTTGGCAAAAATTGGGAAAACTCTTGATTTCGGAACATTTTTTTTACTTTTTGACATGTAGTCATAAAACCAAATAACTTGATAACTAACATTTACCGAATGTTGCTGCTTTATGTTGACAAGCCTTTTAAAACATCCTCTCATTTTTGTAGGATGTTACGAGGTTTAGAACTTTAGGTGTGACTTTTCACATTTCATAAAAAGTTCAATATCATATGTTTGATGGACTGCACAGTATAAAGTCACTTTAAGGAAAACCTACCACTTGAAGTGGCATGTTTCGAAGAAAAATACCAAGCACCAGCTCCACCCTGAGCTTATTTTTGTTAGCGTTTTAAAACGCGTATAGCGGTTTAAAACACTTTTTAAACTTATAGCGGCGCAGGGAGGTACGCGCTCGGAGCTTACCATGGCGCGGCTCTCCTTCACTTCCTATGTAGCCGCGCACACGCTGTCGCGTGCATGGTAAGCGCCGAGTGCGTACCTCCTGCGCCGAGCAGCTTCGGCTATAAGTTTAAAAATAAGCCCGACACCAGATCACCCTGGCTGGTGCTCGGTATTTCCATCTGAACCTGCCACTTCAAGTGGTAGGTTTCCTTAAGAGGCCTAAATAATCTTAACATTTTAGAAAATATACCCCTCAACATAGTAAAATAGCTTTGGAAGTTTGTTCACCCTTAATTGATTTACAGGGGTTAAAGCAAAATCGAGTACAATTTTCAAATTTTATTTTTTTTTATAAATTATATATTTTTTCAAAACATTTACACATTCTCAGTGGATGAATAGAAACGCTCCCACAAACTTCATACCCAATGTCAATACCCCATATGTGGTGGTAACCTCCTGTAGGTCCACCGCCATGGATTTAAGGGAAAGAGCAACATTCAGAGTGCTTTCTTGTCAATTTTAAAGGCTATATATTCTTCCTTTTGAAAATTAAAACTATATGGGCTTATTCTGCATTATTAAATGAACTTACAATTACTTCATTTCCGTGGGTCTTTAGTTTATTAATGAGATTTTATAACTCTTGAATGTAGTGGAGGAAAGAAAATCATCATTCTGGTTTGGGATTTTTTAAAGTTTTTTGGGGTTGTTAAATATAAAATAATAATAATAGTAATAAATAAAAAATAAATATCATCTTATTCTATGGATCACTATGATTACTGTGATACTTCATTTACATATTTTGTAAATATATTTACAATTGACTGAGGAATAACTAGGAGAGAAAATCTCATGCATTTAGTATCGCCAAATTTTTCTGTCGGGTTAGGGCTTACTTTTTACCTAGTGAGTTGTTCCTTTTCTGTGGTACCATTTTGAGCACATAACTTTTTTTGATCACTTTCTGAAACATTTTTGTGAAGGAATTTTAGAAAAATGTACATTTTTGGCAAGTTTTTTCATTTTTTTACAGTGTTCATTGAACTGTTCCAACAAAGTTTCGATTTATTGTAAACATAGTTACAGAGCAGCGATATCAAAATATGTTGTTTTTTTGTGATTTTATGCTCAATGTATTGGGGAAGCGCACAGGCGATAGGTCCAAGTCGCGAACAGCGCAAAGGCGGGGAGAGCAGGGCTCAATCTGGCAAGAGACGAGGCCCGCGTGAGCTGTGACAGAAGCGAAGTAATCGTACAGCTGTATGGGCTCGAGCAACAAGTCAATGCCAATGTGCAGGGACTATTATATTAAGTGTCGGGAAGAGGTTAGAGGTGTAATCTATTGACGCGGAGCACATGTATAAACAACACACCTTCAAGATTTATATGCGCCAAAAAAGGTTGTACAAGCGGAACTGCGACTCAAAAAACTATGACAAGCCTATCATGAAAGATCTAAATACCAAAATGGATCACATTCCTTGTGCCCCACATCTTAGGCGCGCCACAATTATGGCAGTGCCTCCAGGATTGCCGACAGCTTGTGGAGAAAAATCACCGGCACCATCTGCAGACTGTTTAACTTCAAATTATGTGCAAACTTATAATCTGCCCTTCACACTTGCTAAACGGTCTATTTTAATATCCCATCTCCTCTCTCGTCGAACACCCCTAAACGGCTCTTGAACTCTTCACCTCCTTAGCTAACACCAAAGGTGCAGGCCACTGTCACAGACCTGGGTGTGAAAGATCTGGCCGCCTACTGGTCAGGGATAAAAATTGATGCAATTCGCCAGGAAAGAAATAATTGCTCAATCCTCCACCCCACCACACCCACTAATCCCCTCCCTCTGAGGTCCCTTTCCTCCCTCCCTTGGTACCTTGAATAAGCCCAAGTGCTCCCGTTTTCACCTCTTTCACTAACTTACTTTGAAATTTCATCAAGTCGCAAGTCCCTCCCCCCCCAAATCCATTTCCCCTCTTCCCTTGTCCCTCTGTCCCCCCACCCACCTCCCACTCACCACCCCCCCTCCCTCTTGATCGGCGCGCCTCTTCCCAATCTGATCCCCCTCCCCCGCGGGCCCCTTTGTTTGGCTCCCATGCTTACACCTGACCCCTGTCTCACGCTACCCAGGCCTACCACCACCCTGTCCCCTCACCCATGTAACTTTTTCCTCCCACTTCCTTCCCCCCAATGTTTCCGGGCCGTGCCTCCCCACCGTCTGTGCTCCCCTGTTCCCCCCGCCCAGGCCCCCCACACCCGCACGCGCCGACTCTATCTGGCAAAATCAGCAGACATGGGAGCAGGCTTGTAGTAGTCCACGTGACTCTCTGCACTGACCCCCACTACACCGTACATCTTACGCTGGACACACGTTGGGGGCCACAGGGGCCGCCTGCCTGTATGTGTGTCCCCTCTATTCCCTTGGCGGCACTCGTACCGCCCATCTGTTGATCTCGCGTACCAGCCCCTCCACCCTTCCCATCTGGTGTGCCGCGTGTCCCCCCCTCTTTCCCACACATCTTCCTTCTGTACCAGCAGGTCCCCCGACGCTCCCCGACTCCTAGTGCTCCCGCGATCCCGCTCTCTCTCCGCTATCTTTCCTGCGCATTTTCAATCATCGGTCCCCCGAACCCACCTTACCAACATCCGCGCTAGAATTGATGCTGTTCTTTTCTGCCATACCCTTCCCGACGCCCCCGCAGTTCGAGTAACGTAAAAGAACCATCTCAGGTGGACTACCGCTACCCGCCCACCGCTTTGACACGATGCGCCCCTGAAGATTGAGCGTGTCAGATGGGAAGAAGGGTGGTCCGGTGGTGTACTCAGCTGCCGACCAAATAAAAGCACCCATATCGTTTCACCCGGAGGTTGTCACAGAAAGGAGGCATAGTAATATGCCTTTCCACAAGTTCCAAGGCCCGCACTCGAATCGTTGCTGCTCTTTCCCTTTAAATGCCCTGGGGTGTGGGACTACGACGGTTATACCACGTTATGGGGGTATTGCCCTCTTGGGATGGAAGTTTGTTGAGCTGTTTCTATTCTCCCCTGAGACTGGTTAACTGTTTTGCCCCACATTCTATCCTCGCCCAGCCCCCCAGCCCTCCCCTTCTGCCCTTTTTTCACTCGCTTTTGCTTTACCCCTGTAACTCACTAAGAACGGGTGCCGCACCCTCCTGCCCCGGTCTTTCGCATTCCTGTTTGCAGGTGAGATTCGTACTTGTTCCTACCCCACTCGTCCCGATTCTACTTGACGGGCCGGTGCCAGGCAACCAACACGTGACCGCCACCACTAGGGGTTTTGCGGCGGCTGTGGTGTTCCTCCCACCTCTGGATCATTCGCGCCACAGACCCAGCCACGACGAGTCGCCATTTCTATATGGTTTGATTGACCTTTCCTCGCCATTGTAGACCCGCCTTTTCCCACCCATCCGCCTTTTAGTCGGCGTAGAGGGCACCCAGCCTCCACGCACCTCCTGTATTTAGTCGCGGAAGAGGCCAGGAGCTGCCGCCGCGAGGCCTTCCTTTATATTTGGTAGTGAGTTTGTATCCCTTTTTAAACACCGTCCAGGGTCTCGGATCCTCACACTTCGTCCGGTGTTTGTCCCGCACCTCCACACCCTTCCTGTGTTCGCAGCGACTTTCATCTAGCGCCGCACTGTCTCGTCAGCCGGCGATTCGAGTTCTGTTTTTAGATTTTTTGGACGTGCGCGCGGTTACCCCGCCCTGCTCGACCACCTCGTCGGACCCCGGCCACCGGCGGGTGCGCGCCGGCGGCGCGCACCCCCCTCGCAGCGACACGGTGGGACGGTAGTCGGAGGGCTGTTGCTGCTGTGCGACTCCTTAGGATCGAGGGGTGCATTTGATGTCTGCTGAGGTTCCTAGGAAAGTCGTGCTATCACATCTCTACGCGTCGTCCGACGACAGCGCATGTTGAATAGAGTTGCCTTGGTCTAGCTTATACTCACACGTCCCTCGGTTTTGTAACACACAAGGGTCCTGCACTGGGTCAGACAGGCTGTGTATTATGACAACCGGGCCTATAACGCGAGTATATCAAATAACGACTACCCTGCGAGGTGTCCTGCTCACCCTGAGCTGGTGCTCGTAGTGTTACGCTGTCGGTTGTACTAAGTCTGAAAACCTGCCACACGTTCACAATGGAGTGCAGGAGTTATCAGAAGGTTCCTTTATAAGTGATATTTCAAGTATGTTGCAGACGACTTACCGGATAAGGTACACACTCATCGAATCGGACAGATGTGTGGACCTGATATGAGTTGAATTACGTCTAAACATTATATGTGATGAATACGTCTAAGAACTGTGTAAGAAGTCCACTAAGTTACAAACCTCGTAACATCACAAAAATGAGAGGATGTTAAAAGGGTTGTACCATAAAAGCAGACATTCGGTAATGTAGTTATCAAGGTATTTTGGTTTTATGACTACATGTCAGAAAAGTAAAAAAAATTCGAAAATCAAGATTTTTCCCAATTTTTGCCAAAATCTTTTTTTAGAAATAAAAGCAAAAATTCACCACATTTTTAACTAAGCATGAAGATGTAGTGCAAGAAAACAACAATCTCTAAATCACCTGATATGTTAAACATTCCAAAATTCTAACCACTTATAGTGACACAAGTCAGATTTGAAAAAGACGGACCGTGTAGGGGACAAACCGCCTAGTCATTAAGAAGTTGAAAGGGTGGTATTCCAAAAATATTTAGAAATATGGAAGCTGTAAAATAAAAATATAAAGGCCTTACTAACCTGTTAAAAACTCTCTATAGCACTGCTGTCGGGTCTCCAGTGTCTAGGGTTTTGCTTCTCTTTGAACTGTAAATTAAAGACAGGTCTTTCATTCATCACGGCTTAGACATCTAGCGGTCTATATTGCTTCAAATCCAATGGTGATTGACACACAGCACCTGTAGCTTTAGAATGAGTGATGTTTTATAACTGACGTATGTATTTAATGTTTCTAGAGCTCCTTGCAATTTTGGAAAATTCTTGAAAATGCTTAGTGGCCTCAGCAAACTAGAATCATCCCAATCGTACAGGATTCCTAAAATCCTTCGGTCCAGTCTAGTATATAGTTTTACAACTTTAACTACGAATTGAAGAACAATTTTTACACTTCTATTATGTTTTTGTAATGATGTTTAACACTTACTTATTTAAACATGCTTTTCTATGGTCAAACCCAAATTGCTGCAATATGTACTCACAGATTATGATCCCAAAAATTCAGTTCAGAAAAAGGTTCACTGGTAGGGTGACCACTTTGCCTCTATTATTCAACATAGCCTTGGAACCACTCATTAAGAGTTGAGACTACTCTCTGTTTGACAGTATTTTACCAAGGTATTAGACCAAGGAGTTGAAAAATGTGAAAGATTCTATTCACATTTGCAAAAGAATTTATGTTTATGTCATACCCTGGACAACAACTATAGAAAGTCTTGTTAAATGGGAAACACTTTGGTAGCTTTCCAGGATTATATATGCCTGAAATGTAAATTACCAATTAATGTATTTTATACAATATAGAGTGCACCAAATTTTTATTGACAAAAAAAATGTGACACATATGTACATACATTGCAAGTAGAGTGCAATAAAAAGAATGTGCAAAGTCAGAAAACACTGGTGCAGGGGCTTTAAGGACACCTGTCATCAGATCTCTATCACCAGTCCTGTCACCACTACCCGTTGGAGCAGCTGACAAGGATCCATCCCACAAGGAGAAAGACAGTGATGGCACCCCTGTACCCCTCCCCTCCTCCCCTGCCTTATGTCCTGGTGTAATGTATAGTAAAGCATTGCCAGTGTCTGTGCCTTTATCTCCTGACATGCTGTTACTCCTATACACATGTTAGAGGCGCATACTTCAGCTGCAAAGTGCCTGACATGTTCTGCTATTACATGGTGAGACACAGAATCAGCACACAAAATTACAATGAGTTCTGCTATACAACGTGTACCTGACATGTTCACTATATACATGTGTGAGACACAGACATAAGCTACCTTAGACAAGTAGATACACAGTGTCTGATCATGTTCTGCTATAACATGGCTGCATCCTGTAACAGGATTTGTAACGCTGTGCTCCCACTCATGAATAAGGCTGGACAGCTTGCATAGTATAATAACTCATTGGACAATACAAGTCATTTGCATACAGCTTTAGGACCTGATAGTTTGAGTTTACATGTGAGGGGGCAATGTAAGGGATAGAGGCATTGCTTTTCTAATGGCAGTTATTTAAAATATATTTATTTGCCTAAGGGTTCTCTTTAATAAATGTGGTCCATGGTTCAACCACACCTCCCACTTCACATATTTAAGGGGTATTTCAGGAATAGCATAATTCATATTGAAATTGGTTGATTAATCATGAGTCAATTATATATATATATATATCTTACTACATTGATTTTTCCCTGTGGAGGAACCAGGACTGAAGGATGTATGTATGTCATATGCAGGGCAGGTCATGTGATTTATCGGCTAAGTTTGGTAGTTGGTTGGTTGAAGTGCATTCAGCTTGCCAGTTTTGTGGTCGACTCATCTAGTGGTTCAATGTGCAGTGATGGCAGTTACACATCATACTATGGTAACAGGCCAGGGAGTCACTGAAAGAGACAGAGCATGAGGGAAGGAATCTGTCCTGAGACTAGGGATTATCGAGATTTTGTAGTTGTAGATGGCCCATCTTTGAGATAACTCCCCTACTTTAAAAAGCTCATACATTTTATGAATCATAATCATATTTTTTCTCCATTTCATAAATAATGACAATGAGTTTTGCTATATTCATTATTTAATAGCATTATGGGCTTTGAGATGTCCCTATTCCCTGAATACCCCTTCAACAACTTCCAAGTGTCATTACCTTCTATAAGCTTTGAGAATAAATACATAAATCTTTATACTTAATAATTTTCATTATTACATTAAGTATCTTAGAATGTACTAGCTAGATAGTTCAAGTCTCATTTATACCACATTATAAGAGTGTTCGCTATATATGAAAACTATTTGTAGTTATTTGTGAACACATGTAAAAATAGTACCGCTACTGCGAAGAATATTCCCCAACCATTATTTATAGCAACAGCTTTTCCTCCACTGAACCTTGGAGCAAGCTTTTAACACACACTGTACAGCAATCACATTCACTCATATGTCAGCAAGCTGTGGGTGATAATTAACACAGAAAAATGCTGGGTAAAAACACCTTATCTTGACTGAATCATTTTCAGTAATTTTGGAGATGGCCTGAAATGACCTGTTATCATTGGTGCTATTTAACGTTGACTCACTGGGTAATTTGTATCATAGTGCAAAAGGAGGGCTTTTTAACTTAAGAAAACATCTGTGCTTTTGTTATAAAAACTGTGCTTTAAATAGGTTATTATGATGTCATTTAAAATCCTTATAGTGTGACTAGAGCTGTCACTGTTTTTCCTAGCATGTAAGGTAAATCCTTACCTGGCAGATATGTTTAATAAAATGTGTTGTTTTAAGAAAAAAAAAATCCAATTATTATTTATTTATAGAGCACCATTAATTCCATGGTGTGACAATCAGTAAGGGGTTTCACATTTCATAAGTCAAGAACAAATTGCATGTAAAATAAGAAACTGCAGTGATCAGGAGACAAGTGAGAGGAGGACCCTGTCTGTGAGGTATCCCATTTATTGGAGGGTGGATGGAGACACGCGATGAGGGAGCAGAGCTGTGCCTTATTGTGCTTTTATACTGTTTTTCAGTGTGTATACAACGCCGACGAGGCACGTGTAAACAATGTATTACCATGGGTGAGTGTGTCCACGATCTGACATTGTTGATCATCCCAAGCATTAGATTAACAATACAATCTCTAAGGTCTTGTTCAACCAACCTTAAAAGTGTGCCTAGATTAGCTGCACAAATGGGGGCTAGCTCTCATTTCACATTGGGTCACGTTATCTAATTTTTTAGCTTGTTTTTTTTTTAATTTTATTTGGGCTTAGTTCATGCTGCATGTGCCCTTTTGCGACTTTTTTCACATCTAAGGTAATAATAATTCCTTTAATTATATAGTGCACACAGATTACACAGCGCTGCAAGAGCTTTCAAATTCAGTCCCTGTTCCCAATGGGCTCACAATCTAATCCAACCTACCAATATGTTTTGGAATGTGGGAGGAAACCCATGAAACACAGAGAAAACATACACACTCTTGGCAGATGTTGACCTGAATGGGACTCAAACCCAAGACCCAAGAGTTGCAAAGCTGTAGTGCTAACCAATAAGCCGCTCTGCCCACCCTAATATAATCTGACCTTCAAAGTTCACTATGGCCAGGATTTAGCATGCTCCTGAGTGATCACACACAAAATATTGGTACAATCCAATCTGCGCCGCCTAGCAATGTAGGAGAATAGCTTTAAAGGAAATCGCCACTGTATCAAGTAAGAAACACCTACACCCACATCACATGTCTGCTATCTTGATCCCGGGATGTCTTCAACAATAGACCAATGTTGGATCACATAGAAACAGGTGACTTTAAAAAGTACGCCAGCGTGCAGCGATGAGATGTTCCGTCACTCTGGTGTGCTTATTATGCATTGCCCCCTGTGTGCCGTCACCTCCCACCTCCCTCGCATCTATCACACAGGAGACCGTCAGTAGGGAGTCGTACATAATTACCAATTCTTCAATGTGTCTTGCCAAAACAACTAATTAGTAATAGTAATGCTTACATTCCCAAATCTTTGGTTTTTCCATTAACAAATCCATTGATACTGTTTTCAATTGTCTAATTGTTGTCCATAGGTTTTTCTTTATAAAGGCTCTTTTACTTATAAAATTTCAACTTTTGGGGATTGTGTGACAAAAACATGCATAATGAACAATATAATATCAATAACAATACAACAATATCATCTTTCAAGAAATAGGTCCAAGATAAGGTGTAGTGTAAGATTTATTCTAGCAGTCTTGGCAAGTTGTTTAACAATTATGACTATTATATCTTATTCTTAAATAGTTGGCTGGGAAAAGGGGTCTGTGATGTTCTAGCCATGTTTAGACCATTGTTTCATGTGGTGGCTAAGGGTCCCAGAAGGTATTGCCTCAGAGTTGAGATAACTATCCAGTGAATAAGGGGTAAATATGCAAAGTTTGCCACCGGCAAATAAGTCCCAGTTGACGCTTAGTATTGACGTCAAAGAGTGTTTGTGATTATGTGTGGAATCACCAGGGAATGCTATTCCTTAGTTTTATTTTCTAAGAACAGGCTAGGGTTTATTTTCTCTCCTCTCTGGAAAGTCAAAAGTAAAATCTTAAGCAAGCTCCCTCTTGACATTCAGGGACAAGTGCAATACCCTGCAACGCACCTTTCATGCTTTACCTTTCTTCTAGCATTTCATTTTCAATGCCACTGTTAGAAGAATCTACCTTACGCCAAATCTTTTCTAATCATCTACTATTTAGATTTATCCTGTGACTCATTCATCATTCACCACATAACCCAGAGAGTCCTCATTTTTTCAATTTCAAAGCCCTACAGTCGGCTCTTTTCTTCACTGTGTGTCCTGGTGCGTTCTACATTGCTACAAAATTTCTTGACTCGATTGATAGTTCTAGCAGGTCATCAAAAAGTCTCCAAGAAATAATTTAACTTCTAAAACTATAATTCTCCCAAAATCTTTATTCTAGACTTGAATCTGCTAAGTTTAAAATCTGTCTCTTTGTTGGAATTATTTTGTAACATTTTATTCAAGCTGAGAAGAAATAATAAAACATATAGGTAAAACTGACTTTTGATTAGTTATGTTTCCATCAAGCTTCTACATCTACAGATCCACAGATATTATTTAGTACAGTAAAGGCTACTATCACACAATAATAGAGATAGATAGCTTTTGATCAAACACCTATCAGACAACATTTACTTTACTCTCTGAGCCCCAATACACCTGTGTGCTCAGCTCAAATAGATATGTTCTCATAGCAAAGACCTCTGTCAGTGACTTATGTTCAAGATTTGACCGGCAGTGGGGAGGCCGGGAAATATGGTGGTTGCAACACCCCGTTAATTCTTATTGAGCAATTCACACAGACTTGATGTACGTTTAATAGAGATGCAGCTTCCTTCCCTGTTAAAACCAAGACCATATCCACAACCCAAAGTCCTGAAATACAACTGGAACAGTGTCAAAATTGGCGATTTATTGTATTCTTCTATAGTATGTGGCTTACACCGGAAACCTTATTTGCTAAACAATGTCTCCTTCTTACATACTGTAGGTTTATAATGTGTTTAGAAAAGATCACATATCGAGATCACAGATGGTGACCACTTTTCACAGGCATATTAGAAATACAAAAAATCATAAAACATCACTATCACAACCCAGAGCTTCAGTCTCTCCAACTCCTACTTTGTGATTGACATGTTTTGTTTGACGATATAGGAATATAGATCAGCATTATGTGGATATAGGGTATAGGTTGTCTTGTATTTGTGTGTGCATGAATACTATGTATGCATCTTATTATTGTGTGCTGTATCCAGTCTCAGTCTCTCAGCATATACTGTCGTAGTATGATGTGCTTTGATGAAGTACAACTTGGTGTCTTCTGTCTCACATGCTACTATAGAACACTTTTAACAAGTTAGCTTAGCTCCTCCTGCACTACAATATACTGCCTGCAGAAACACACAGCAGTATCTTAATGATAGTTTCCTTTAACTAAATATTTCTCTGTTTTGTGTTTCTTTCCTTGTTGGCATTGTTTGATAGCATTATCTTGAAGGGTTGAATAATCAAATGCACTAAAACATCTACAACAAATTATGCTCAGTTCATCCACTATGCCATCATGTTTTTAATATATCAGAGGGAAATATTTCCCTGTTTTTTCATGAAAATAAAATCATTTTTTATGACATGTTAATAGTAGATATGAATAAAAACAGTTGTGGAAACTTTTTTTCAAGCACACTTGGAAGTCCTTAGTTTTTTCCCTTATAAATGGAATTACTAATTTGTATTTATTAATATTATAATATTTCAATATTATTGTACAATTATCATGAGGGGTGGCAGTCTACTTGGCTGATTCAGGAGAAACTATTGTAGGTAGGCTTAAAGGTCATGCATGCTCTACTGGAATTCTGAAGAAGCAAATAGCTTTCCAGGGTGGGATAGGAAAAAAGTGCCTCAGCACCTACCTTCAGAAGAAGTCACCCTTACACCAGCATGGCTTTAGAAGCCTAGTGACATAATGTAGGATACTAGCCAAATATATACTCCAAAAGAATAAGACTCCCATCTGTGGACAGCACTGTTTCAAGTGTTTGCATCTCATCCACCAGTGTATAGAACTATCTACAGTGAGAGGCTGTAGACACAGGTCAGGGAAGAAACTATTCCCCAATGCAATTAAATCCAAATAATAGTCAGACTCTGTGTACATAAAAACACCTATTCAAGCTGTGAAACTCCAGAACATACACGTAAAGCTCGAGGCATGAGAATTACTGGCACAAAAGGAAAAATCCAGAACTTCCCTGTTTACTAGTCCAGATCCTAGCGCAGGGAGGGTTACAACAATATATAGGGAAACAATGTATTTGTTGTTGAAAACTACAAAAGACTTGTCTTACAATATATTTGTCAGCTCTGTACTGAACTCAGCATCATCCTCTGCCTGTCTTCTGACCATCTGTTTGTTTCTTGATTTTGTCTCTTAATTTTGACCTGATTTGTGATTACCGTACTAAAGCTTCTGTGTTTGTTTCGTCCGTATCCTCTGTATTCTTCATTTTGAAGGCTAATGTTAAACTTGCCCACTACTCTTCGGGTAGGGTTTGTGTAGCTAGGGTATGGACCAAGAACTAGGGGGGTCTAGCTTTGATGCTCACTGTTTGTTCTCGCCTTCGCACCACTCCCATCCTTGTCAGTTCCCTTAACAGTCCACTACATTATTGTTTCAGTGAACTTAAACAGAAGTAAGAGCTTTAACGCAATTATTACTAAATGTTAATGGTGCTATTGTGATAACCACTGGATAATGTGTTCACGCTTTCTGTTTTTTGGAACCTGTATATTCTCACATATCACTTCAAGCCTCAGGACATTGTTTTAAATTTCGTTTATTTTGGCTTCTAGGACAAGATTTCATGCTAAAGACTGAAAAATTAAAATTAATACCCACACCCTGGTTTGACATCTTACATGAATAGATATTTTAGTAAACTGTGTTTCTTTACTCTCGCATCTTTGTGGAGTATTCTGTTTTATTGGATGTTTAGTACCTGGGGTTTGAAATGTCAGCCACATTAGTGGTTTCATGAGGCTTGAAAGAAAGCTGTTATTCTATTTCACCTTGTGAGGCATATTTCCCTAAGTAGTTTTTCACGGATTTATTTCTGTTGCTATAGCCTCAAAGTTGTTTTTCTTTCTATCCAGGTTTCAAGTTTTTGTGGCAATGAACAGGGGGGGTTAAAGGACTGATTTTAGAACCAAAGCAAGATTTTATGAAACAAAAGCAGAAAATTAATAAATATATCTATATATATAATTATCATATCATAGAAATATATATCTATGTGTGTGTATCTATTACTTGAATAGATATATATTGTGGGGATTTGGCCAGTAGGGGACAGTGGTGTAGCGGGGGTGGGATGCAGTTCAAGACAGGGACACCAGGGTGGACAGTCCAATGTCAGTCTCGCCTGCTTTTGCAGCAAAATAAACGCCTTACATTCAGGTATTTGAAATAAACAAAAGAAAACCTCCCGTCCAGAGGTGCTTAACTAACACAATAGCCACTAGCTCACACTAAACAAAGGATCGCGGGTGCTCCAGACCCACAGGTCAGAGCTGTGTCCTTCAGCCTCCTTCCACAGAAGAGCGCACCAACCCAATAACTTGCTGAGGTCATTATCCAGGCTAAATTAGGCTGTTCCCATCACGGACAACGGATGTCCAAGTGCTGGACAAAACCCACCTCAGCACTAAGGCCTTGCATAGACGCAAACCAGGGGAAACATACCGCCCACCACAGTTAAGCCACTTCAGTGTATCCCATACCGATACCCCTTGTTGACCCTGTGGGGACAAAAAATTCTTGGCCCATCAGAAAGTGGGTACGGGACGGGCATCGCATCCCATGCATATTTTTCTCTGCCGAGTACAACCGTGAATTTAAAATTCTGGAGCATTAGGAACACCTTGTGACCCTGGCTTCCTCACCTTGGCCTGAATCATCCTTTAGGGGAGAGTGATCGGTCACCAGTGTTGTAACTGCCGCCCTACCAATATACCTCAGGGATTCCAGAGGGCCCATTTGATCGCCAAGCACTCCTCTCAACTATACTATGTTCTTTTCCGGAGGTGTGCGTTGCGGTCAGGAGTGTACAGATGTTTCCTCCCCTCACTACTTGGGACGGAACAGCCACCAAGCCAACGTCAGAATGCGTAGGTTGCACAATAAGGTCTTGGGATGAAGTTTAGGGTGATCAGATCGGTCCCCTCACACAAACGTTCTTAGTCGCTGATGAACACGCCCCACTAGCCTCTTCACTCCACTTTACCATCACCGCCCGCTACCCTTAGTCAGGTCAGTCAGATGTGCCGCTATTGTCGCAAAATGGGGGATATAAATCGGCGATAAAGCCCATATGCCTCAGGGAAAAGCCCTCACGTTCCTGATTCAAGGTCGTTGGCCAATGCTGGATCGCCTTCGAATTTATACTTGGGGTTTGATGACCCCTGCCCAATACGTTTACCCCAGAGGGGGAAGCGGCCTCTTCCAGACCAAGTGCACCTTTTGGGGGGTCGCTGTCTCAGCACATGCTGCCACTCCGGAGTCTACCTACTGCTTGTACTTTGCTAGTGACTCTCCCAGTCGTTCTAGCTAGGACTATAATGTCCTAAGTAGGCCGATAGGCATAACTCGGTGAGGGCTGAGGTTGTATCCACGAGATTCCATTAACCTTGGAATGGGCGCGTACGCCACATGTAGCCCAAAGGGGAGTACAGTATAAAAGCCCATCAGGTGGTACAAATAAAAGCGGTCTTCTCTTAGCCCTGGTCAGTCAGGAGATACCTGCAAAAAAAAAAAAAAAAAAAAAAAAATTACCCTTCGTCAGGCAAGGGTGGAGAAGAACCTAAGCCTGTCCAAGTTGTTCTAATCAAACTCGTCAACCTGGGCATGGGGATAGGAATCAAATTGTGGACCCCTCGTTTTCTTAAACTCCTAAAATCATTGCAGAACCTGTAGGGAACCATCAGGTTTGGGAAATCGACACAAAGGACCGACCAGTCACTTTTAGATCTCGAACCCCCAGGTCTACATTCTGCCTGAACTTCTTCGGCTCTGGCAAGCGGAGGCCGCTTCAGGGACCCGGTAAGGTTTTGTTTTTTGTACCGAGATGTGGGGTCGGTTATGATGTCATGCTTGATGACTGACGTAGTCCACGGTAAGGTGGTTTTTAACTTAGAGACACAAATCCATATTTCGAGCACAAACTCTTGCTTCATGAATCTGGGCACCTGGGAGAGGGGAAATCGAGGTAAGTACTTCCGACACTTGGCATCGGGTACACATACCTACGGTGTCCCCTTCTTGGAGACAGGAGCCTTCTCTACTCCCATGGCCATCAGGGACTCTCTTTCTTTTACCTCCCATGGCTTTAGGAGGTTCAATGGTATATCTGTTCGGGTTATCCTCCCCGGCTGGCTGAGATACCCTGTAGGTTACCTCCCCACTCTATAATGACTCACATGGCCCTTGCCATTGGCCAAGAACTGCTCTCCACGGGTGGGCACCAAGAACTAGCACTCTGCGCCTGGGTTTAAAGGCCTGAGTTGGACTGACCGATTGTAGACCCTAGAGGGCCTCTTGGACCCTTGTCATGTGTTCTATACAAGGGCAATTCGCGCTATGCGGTCCTGCATAAGGGAGAGTGTTTATAACACTACGGTGGGGGGGTAGGGTACTCTCCTGCTCCAAGGATACCCTGGTACATCCCAAAAGCCACGCTGGGGAACGGCCAATAACAGCTCAAAGGGTGAGAAAACCCGTGGAGAGGACTGTGGGACACTTCCACGTATGGAAAACATCAAATAGGGGAACAAAACAATCCAGTCCGTTACCATCTTGCTGAACACCCTCTTAAGAATCCCCTTCAAGTCTTATTTAAAAGCTCTCGACCAGGGGCAATCTGTCTGCGGAGATAACAGAGGGCGGAGATGTTTACCTGTCGTACGTGACATTCCTTCATTTACCCTAGACATGAATGGGGTTACCTCTGGTCAGCCAAGGATTCCTGGGAGGCTGTGCGTGAGAAGAGACACCTGGGACCGCTCCCTAGCAATATTTGGAGGAAAGGGTTCCTTAATGGAATCGCCCCGGGATTACCGCGTAGCGTAGTCAGGATAAATAGCTGTATTTGGTGCCCCGTGGAGGATTTGAATTGGGGGGCCAACCAGATCATTGCAATCCGTTCAAAGGAGCACTCCTAAGATCGGTAGCGCGGGACAAAAGGGACTCTGAAGGCGGAGGGAGACCGGCGGACAGTAAGTTGGCACTCAGGGCCAGAGACTACAATACCGCGTTTACTCCTCCCATACCCAGGGCCAGGAAAATAGCGCAGGATCCATCTCTGGGTCGTCTCGCAAATAGTGCCATCCAGCACAGTTGTGTGCCAACTCTAGACCAGCTACGGTGAGATTGGGGTCACTACAAAGTCGCTCAACTCTAACCCCGTTATTGGTTCGACCCTGCTACCACAGTTCCCCATAATCACCATTTCGGGGGGTACATTTGTATTCCGCCCCTGGTATTTGTAGTACCCATTACACCTGACATTATCCCGTGACTTTACACCAAGGTAGGGTACTGTAGCTGTGGCAGCCCAAACAAAAATGGTCACTTGACTTAGGGAAATTTCAAGGTCCAGCATGTCGGCCCCCTCCCTCTTGGCCTGGAACCTCCACTAGATTAGGACCTCGTAGGGGAGAGAATTCATTCACATGGGGTCACCCTACTGTGGTTATGTGTGTACTTCGGCCCAAGGGTGTCAGCGGGCAAGGACCGGAATACCGATAGTCCATTATCTGCAACAGCACCTGAGGGGGTCTTCGTCTCCAGAGGTCCAAAAAACGGTAAGTCTTTGCCGGCTAATAGCCTCATTGAAAAAAAAGGTACCCACCTACCCCACTTCAGGGGTAACAGTACCACACAGGGGTATGTAGGTTGATGGACAGCAGGGGGATATTCGCCGAGTGTCCCCAGTGTATAAACAACACTCACACTCTCCGCCCACTTATAGTCCAGGATCAACAAAATTCCCCGCACCGCGACCCAGGGTGACCAGACTCCCTGATCTAGGAAAGGCTAACTGTGTGACCACCGGATTGTGACCATGCATACTGGGGTTCTGCACCCGTGACTGAATCTGGCCGCCCAGACGGGGGCAAACAGTGACACTGTCGGGTTCTGGTTGCAGTCATTGGCCCATGACAGTGGACAGTTGGCAGCAATAGGCCCATTTCATGGAACCGCCAGCACTGGATAAGGCATGACATATTGTCACGAGCCCACGGGTTTTGGGGTATCCACGCCCCCAATGAACCCCGCTCCCAACCTGACATGTCTCCCTTTTCCGCAGTAGTAGCAGTTTACGAGCGGTTTGGTGACCCGTCCACACGTGGCCTGCTTCGGGTGGAGAGAGGAGGTAAGTAGTAAGAAGGTCCTTGTAGCTCCATGAATAGCCTCGCGAAAAGGTATCACAATGTCACCGAGCTTTTGTGTGGGAAATGGCCACTGTCCACCCCCGTTGGAGCTGGAGGGCAGAGTCGAGAACCGGGTGGTGACGGCGAAGGACCACTACTTGTACCCATGTCTGTGATTGGGGTGCCGTTCTGGTTGCTTGCCATTCGGCAAAGATGGATCCGGCATTGCATTTGAGAGATTTTTGTACATAGTTACATGTGTATAAGGAATATTGGTGTTTAGGGGAATTTTACTTTATTTAATTAGTAATTTAGTTAATGAAGTTTAAAACTTTATCACTTGTGTTAAATGTCTTTTTTTTTAGAGGCTGGCTTGAGCAAACGATCCTCTGATCGATTGTTCAAGCTCTTATTCATGTAACACAGTGCAATCTAACACAGATGTATTGCGCTGTGTTATCTAACAAACTGAGTATGAAGTGGATGCTCAGTGTGTTTCAGCCAGGTACTGCCTTGAGGCAGGGTCCGACCTGGTGAAGAGACTGCGCAGCCCCTGGGCAGTCAACGGACCCTGGCTTCCATCTAAGTTTCGGACCAATGTGGTAAGCAGCGTGGAAGGTTTCATCCTCATCAAAAGCCCCTTACACACTGAGGTCATGCGTGTCCATGGCGTGCATGGGGTTAACACCCATGCTCGGAGGGATCTCCAATTGTGGGCCAGTGGCAGCTGTAATATATCTCTGTTTGGGAGCCGGTTCCAGAAGCAGAATGTAATAGTACAGCACGGGTCGGCAAGTCACTGCCACTTGTGCAGGACTATTATATTAAGTGTCGGGAAGAGGTTAATCTATTGATGGCACTGTATAACCACTTCAAGATTATAATGCCAAAAGTGTTGTACAAGATTGGAACTGCGACTCCAAAAACTATGAAAGCTATGCAAATCAAAGAAAGAGGGAGGTGATGCTAAGATCTAAAAATGATCAAATTGGAATTACCTAGCCCCAATCTATGGCAGTGCTCCAGGATTGCTGAACATCTGTGGAGAAAATCACGCACATCTGCAGACTTTCTACACTTCAAATTTATGCTGAAAACTTATAACTCTGCCCTTCACCTTGCTAAACAGGTCTATTTTACTAATCTCATATCCTCTCTCTCGAACAGCCCCAAAAGGCTCTTTGATACTCTTCACTCCTTACTAACACCAAAGCTGCAGCCACCTGTCACAGACCTTGGGGCTGAAGATCTGGCCGCCTACTTTAAGGATAAAATTGATTGCATTCGCCAGGAAATAATTGCTCAATCCCCTTTCTTTTCCTCCATACATTCAAGAGTTTATAAAATCTCATTAATAAGCTAAAGACCCATTGAAATGAAGTAATTGTAAAGTTCATTTAATAATGCAGAAAATAAGCCCATATAGTTTTAAATTTTCAAAAAAGGAAGAATATATAGCCTTTAAAAATTGACAAGGAAAGCACTCTGAATGTTGCTCTTTCCCTTAAATGCCATGGCGTGTGGACCTACAGGAGGTTACCACCACGTATGGGGTATTGACATTGGGTATTGAAGTTTGTTGAGCGTTTCTATTCATCCCACTGAGAATGTGTAAATGTTTTGAAAAAAATATATAATTTAGAAAAAAAAATAAAATTTGAAATTTGTACTCGATTTTGCTTTAACCCCTGTAAATCAATTAAAGGGTGAACAAACTTCCTAAAAGTTATTTTACATATGTTGAGGGGTATATTTTCTAAAATGTTAAAGATTATTTAGGCCTCTTAAAGGAAACCTACCACTTGAAGTGGCAGGTTTCAGATGGATTCGGCGCCTTACCGTGCGCGCGCCGCGACATAGGAAGTGAATGAGAGCCGCGCGATGGTAAGCGCCGAGTGCGACCTCCATGCGCCGGCTATAAAGTTTAAAAAGTGTTTTAAACCGCCATACCGCGGTTTAAAACACTAACTAAAATAAGCTCCGGCACAGCTCACCCTTAGCTGTGCTCGTATTGCCATCGGAAACCTGCCACTACAAGTGGTAGGTTTCCTTTAACAACCCTTCCATCATTCGGTAGTTTCCTGATTGTCTTGTTTGGGAGGGAAAGTAGGAAGAGGGCTCACAGGTTGAGCCGCCATACACAGCAAACACCCCTGCTAACACCTATGATCAGTGCTGATGATCAGTACTATTTAATGCAGCCGGTAAAAGGGCTTGGGCGCCGCCATTTGATCAGTGCACCCCGTAATGTCATTGGGGTACAGCAATTGTTTTCCAAGACAAGCCAGGAGTTTAAGTCAAACTCCCAGGCCTGTCTTTAGGGCAGCATCTGTAATGTTCTGTTGAGTAAAAGACCGATCAGATGCAGTTGAAATCCCCAGATACTGCAATACCCAGGCGCGTGATGGGCGAACCTTTTAGAGACCGAGTGCCCAAACTACAGCCAAAACCACTATTTACCTGATGTGCCATGTGCCATTTTAAACAATAACTTATTGCTACCAGTTCTTCCACTTAATTGTATCGGCCGCCTGAGGCCACCAATACATTGAATCAAGGTGGCAAATTCAGACTAGTCATTGTAGCTTCTCTCCAGGTTTCTCTGTTTAGAAGAATGGTGGGCCCAGAAGAACACTCCAAAGATAATGCACTTCTTTCACCACCTCTCACTTTTCCAAACAGTTCCAAACAGTCAATGAAGTGTCGCTGTAACATAGTGCGGTGCCCAGCATCTCATAGTGGCCTAGGACTGCAGAAGATTTAATGGATTTGTTCCTGTTTGGTGAACTCTTTCCTGGGCTGATGGCCTGAGTGCCACAGAAAGGGCTCTGAGTGCCATCTCGGCACCCGTGCCTAGGTTCGCCGTCACTGCCCTAGGGGATCTAAAATATATTCAGATTACTAAGGGTTCACTGTATATATTATGAGATTATGTAGCATTGTCATAATTAATAAGTGGCTGCTATATATTATAATATATATATATATAATATATATATATATATATATATTTGACAATAGGGGCAGTCTATACGAGATTAATCGGGAGGGGCTGAATGCACGAGGATCAATTAGGGGATGCTGTAGAGAGTTCAACTTCGGAACATGGTGCAGTATTTATTACAGGGGGTGCTGTATGTACAGTCTAATAGAGAATTATAGGTGCACTAAGTATTTCTTACATGGGGTGCTCTGCATAAGGTTGCTCACGTACAGCATATATTAGAGAGGGTGCTGTACTTTATATAATTAGAATAGGGTGCTGTATGAACCGGTTTGAGTTCACTGTTTTTCTCTTAACTACGGGACAAGAGCAGTGTTGAGCATCTCTACATATGAATGTAGTGATCTGTCGTGGGTGATAACCAATGTCTTTTTATTTAAAGGAATCTTTCCCCTCTCATTTTGAAACAAGTGCCAATAACATATCAAACTCTCATTATATCACAAACAGAAGGTACAACCATTACTCAAAGCTTAATTAATAATTAATGAGGACTATTTTAGTGTTTTGTCCCTCCCATATGACATAGATTATAATAATAATAATAATCTTTATTTAATTAGCGCATCAAATTCCTTAGCATTTACAAATCATAGGGGACATATACAAATGTAATATTACATTACAAAAACAAACAGTCATATGGACAATAGGAGTGATGGGCCCCTCTCAAAGAGCTTCCAGACTATGAGATAGGATGTTGACACAAGATTTTGTATAATGGTCCAGTCATCTTTAAAGGGAGCAATTAAAATATTTAATAAATATTAATAAATAAAAATTTTGCTGCTTGAACCAGACATCAGCCGCCATCTTATTTACAGGGCCTAGGGAAAAGACTGCCAGGAAGCCTGGAGCTTGGCATAACCACCTGCTGTTTCCCAAATACAGACGGAGGAGGACATATGATGGATTAGTAGGGAGAGTTGACATTTCACGCAGTTAGTGAGTGTGTTAGGCTTGCCTAAGAGATGGTTTTTAAGAGCACGTTTGAAGCTTTTTGAGGGTGGTATTAGTCTGAAGTCTGTGGAAGGGCATTTTAGAGAATTGAGCAACTCGGGAGAAGTCCTGGACACGTCCATGAGAGGTTCGAATTAAGGTAGAGATTAATCTAATGTCACTGGCAATCAATGAGCAACGGGAAGGCTGATAGAACTGAGATGAGAGAGAGAGATAGGTAGGTGCACATATTCAGAGCTTTGTGGATGACGGTTATTATTTTAAAGTGAATACGGAAGAGACAGCCAGCCAGTGCATGATTGGCAAAACTGGAGGCATCCATGTACTTTTGGCCTGAAAATTAGCCTGGCTGCTGCTTTAAAATAGATTGATGAGGACGAGTTTAGTAGGAGTTTAAAGACGCGAGATGTAGTGGAGTTACAGTAGTTTAGTCGAGAGTGATAAAAGTGCAACATTGCATTTAGAAGTTTCAAATGTCAGAAACGGTCAGATTCTGAGATGTTTCTGAGATGCATCGGCAAAGAGCGAGCAGAGATTTAATATATGGTGAAAAGGAGAGGTCAAGTCCAGCACAACCCCAGAACAGCGGGCCTGCTGCCTTGGGACTATAGTGATCCCACAACCGAGAATGGAGCGGTCAGGGTTGGGTATGGTTAGTAATTGGAGATGGTGAAACAGAATTTCAGTCTTAGAAAGATTAAGTTTCAGAGATAGCGGCCATGATGTTAGAGAAAACAGAGGAGACATCCGCTAGTGTTCTGGATTAAGGCAGGGGTGATATTACGTGCAGAAGTATATAGCTGGGTGTCATCAGCATAAAGATGATACTGAAACCAAATCTGCTGATGGTTTGTCCAATAGGGGCAGTATAGAGTGAGAAGAGAAGGACCTAGGACTAGCCCTTAGAGACCCCCGCACTGAGAGAAATGATAAGAGAAAGATCCAAAAAGGAGACACTGAAAGTGCGTTCATAGAGATAGGAAGAAAACCAAGAGAGTGCAGTGTCCTTTAGGCCATGGAGTGAAGCATCCTATGGAGGAGCTGGTGTCTACAGTATTGAATCTGCCGATAGATCCAGGAGAATGATAGAGAATGTCACCTTGTTTTTGCAGTGGGAGATCATTGGAGACTTTAGAAAGGGCAGTTTCCATGGCAATACATAGAGTGGAAACCAGATTGCAGGGGTCAAGGAGGGACTTAGCTAAGAGATAGCAGTTTAGTCGAGAATAACCAGTGTTCCAGGAGTTTGTAGATGAAAGGGAGGTTAGAAACTGGTCTGGTAGTTTAGTAGCTTGGAGGGTCCATAAAGGTTTCTTTAGTAAGGGGTAACACCCACATGCTTGAAAGAAGAGGAGACGACACCAGAAGAGATAGAGAGGTTGAAATTACTTTTAGTGAGGTGAGAAGTGACGGCTGGGGAGAGAGACTGTACGAGATGTGAGGGGATGGGGTTACTGATGCAGGTAGTGGGGCGAGCAGAGGAAGGAGCCTGGACACTTCTTTCCTCTGTGACTGGCTCAAAGAAGAGTGAACAAGATAGGTCGCAGAGGGAAGGGGATTAGTGGGGGGTAGGGGATTGAGCAATTATTTCCTGGCGAATGCATCAATTTTTATCCTAAAGTAGGCGGCCAGATCTTCAGCCCCAAGGTCTGTGACAGGTGGCTGCAGCTTGGTGTTGTAAGGAGTGAAGATTATCAAGAGCCTTTTGGGCGTTCGAGAGAGAGGATATGGATTAGTAAATAGACCGTTTAGCAGGTGAAGGGAGCAGATTATAAGTTTTCAGCAATAAATTTGAAGTGTAGAAGTCTGCAGATGTTGCGTTGATTTTTCTCCACAATGTTCAGCCAATCCTGGAGCACTGCCATAGATTGGGGCTAGGTAATTCCAATTTGATCAGTTTGATCTTAGCATCACTCTCTCTTCTCTTTCTTTGATTTGCATAGCTTTCATAGTTTTTGGAGTCGCAGTTCCAATCTTGTACAACCTTTTGGCATATAATCTTGAAGTGGTTATACAGTGCCATCAATAGATTAACCTCTTCCCGACACTTAATATAATAGTCCCTGCACAAGTGGCAGTGACTTGCCGACCCGTGCTGTACTATTACATTCTGCTTCTGAAACCGGCTCCCAAACGAGATTATTACAGCTGCCCTGGCCCCAATTGGAGATCCCTCCGAGCATGGGTGTTACCCCATGCACCGCCATGGACACGCATGACCTCAGTGTTAGGGGGCTTTTGTGAGGATGAAACCTTCCACGCTCTTACCACATGGTCCGAAACTTGATGGAAGCCAGGGTCCCGTTGACTGCCCAGGGGCTGCGCAGTCTCTTCACCAGGTCGACCCTGCCTCAAGGCAGTACCTGGCTGAAACACACTGAGCATCCACTTCATACTCAGTTTGTTAGATAACACAGCGCAATACATCTTGTGTTAGATTGCACTGTGTTACATGAATAAGTAGCTTGAACAATCGATCAGAGGATCGTTGCTCAAGCCAGCCTCTTAAAAAAAAGACATTTACACAAGTGATAAAGTTTTAAACTCCTTACCTAAATTACTATAAAATAAGTAAAATTCCCCTAACACACCAATATTCCTTATACACATGTAACTATGTACAAAAAGCATAAAATCAACAAAAAAACAACATATTTGATATCGCTGCGTCTGTAACGTATGTTTACAATAAATCGAAACTTGTTGGAACAGTTCAATGAACACTGTAAAAAAATGAAAAAACTTGCCAAAAATGTACATTTTTCATAAAATTCCTCATCACAAAAATGTTTCAGAAAGTGATCAAAAAAGTTATGTGCTCCAAAATGGTACCACAGAAAAGGAACAACTCCTGGTAAAAGTAAGCCCTAACCCGACAGAAAAGTTGGCGATACTAAAATGCATGAGATTTTCTCTCCTAGTTATTCCTCAGTCAAATTGTAAAAATATATTTACAAAAATATGTAAATGAAGTATCACAGTAATCATAGTGATCCATAGAATAAAGATGATATATTATTGTTATTATTATTACTATTATTATTATTTTATATTTAACAACCCCAAAAAAACTTTAAAAAATCCCAAACCAGAATTGATGATTTTCTTTTCCTCCATACATTCAAGAGTTTATAAAAATCTCATTAATAAAACTAAAGACGCCCACTGAAATGAAGTAATTGTAAAGTTCATTTAATAATGCAGAAAATAAGCCCATATAGTTTTAAATTTTCAAAAAAGAAGAATATATAGCCTTTAAAAATTGACAAGGAAAGCACTCTGAATGTTGCTCTTTCCCTTAAATGCCATGGCGTGTGGACCTACAGGAGGTTCCCACCACTATGGGGTATTGACATTGGGTATTGAAGTTTGGTGACGTTTCTTTCATCCCACTGAGAATGTGTAAATTGTTTTGAAAAAATATATATTTAGAAAAAAAATAAAATTTGAAAATTGTACTCGATTTTGCTTTAACCCTGTAAATCAATTAAGGGTGAACAAACTTCCTAAAACTATTTTACATATGTTGAGGGTATATTTCTAAAATGTTAAAGATTATTTAGGCCCTTAAAGGAAACCTACCACTTGAGTGGCAGGTTTCAGATGGAAATACCGAGCACCAGCTCAGGGTAGCTGGTGTCCGGAGCTTATTTTAAACTTTATAGCCAGCTGCTTCGGCGCAGGGAGGTACGCACTCGGCGTTACCATGCACGCGACCGTGTGCGCGGCTACATAGGAAGTGAAAGGAGAGCCGCGCGCATGGTAAGCGCCGAGCGCGTACCCCCTGCGCCGGCTATAAAGTTTAAAAAGTGTTTTAGAACCGCGATACAGCGGTTTTAAAAACGCTAAACAAAATAAGCTCAGGTGAGCCGGTTGGGTGCTGGTATTTTCTTTCTGAAACTGCCTTCAAGTGGTAGGTTTCCTTTAAAGTGACTTTAATACTGTGCAAGTCCATCAAACATATGATATTGCATTTTTATGAAAATGTGAAAAGTCACACCTAAAGTTCTAAACCTCGTAACATCCTACAAAAATGAGAGGATGTTCAAAAGGCTTGTCAACATAAAGCAGACATTCGGTAAATGTTAGTTATCAAGTTATTTTGGTTTTATGACTATATGTCAGAAAAGTAAAAAAAAATTTTTTCGAAAATCAAGAATTTTTCCCAATTTTTGCCAAATATCCTTTTTTTCAGAAATAAACGCAAAATATCACCAACATTTTTCAACTAGCATGAAGTGTAAGTGCAAGAAAACAAACAATCTCTAAATCACCTGTATATGTTAAAACATTCCAAAATTCTAACCACTTATAGTGACACAAGTCAGATTTGAAAAAGACGGACCGTGTCAGGACGGTACAAAACAGCCTAGCCATTAAGAAGTTGAAAGGGGTATTCCAAAAATATTTAGAAATATGGAAAGCTGTAAAATAAAAATATAAAGGCCTTACTAACCTGTTAAAAACTCTCTATAGCACTGCTGCCGGGTTCTCCAGTGTCCCTAGGGTTTTCTGCTTCTCTTTGAACTGTAAATGATAAAGACAGGTCTTTCATTCATCTAACGGCTTAGACATCTAGCGGCTATAATTGCTTCAAATCCAATGGTGATTAGACACACAGACCCTGTAGCTTTAGAATGAGTGATGTTTTAGTAACTGAGTATGTATTTTTAATGTTTCTAGAGCTCCTTGCAATTTTTGGAAAATTCTTGAAAATGCTTAGTGGCCTCAGCAGAAGCTGAATGCCAATCATCCCAATCGTACAGGATTCCTGTAAAATCCCTTGCGGTCCAGTCTAGTATAATAGTTTTACAACTTTAACTACGAATTGAAGAACAATTTTTACATTTCTATTATGTCTTTTGTAATGGTAATGTTTTAACACTTACTTTAAACATGCTTTTCTATGGTCAAACCCAATATTGCTGCAATATGTACTACAAGATTTAGATCCCAAAAATTCAGTTCAGAAAAGGTTACCTGGTAGGGATGACCACTTTTGCCTCTATTATTCAACATAGCCTTGGAACCACTCATTAAGAAGTTAGAGACTAACTCCTGTTTTGACAGTATTTTACCAAGGTATTAGACCAAGGAGTTGAAAATAGTGAAAGATATTCTATTCACATTTGCAAAAGATATTCTATTGTTTATGTCATACCCTGGACAACAACTATAGAAAGTCTTGTTAATATTGGAACACTTTGGTAGCTTTCCAGGACTTCATATTAATGCCTGTAAATGTAAATTACCAATTAATGTACTTTTAATACAATATAGAGTGCACCAAATTTTTATTTGACAAAAAAATGTGACACATATGTACATACATGTGCAAGTAGAGTGCACTAAAAAGAATGTGCAAAGTCAGACAAACACTGGTGCAGGGGCTTTAAAGGACACCTGTCATCAGATCTCTATCACCAGTCCTGTCACCACTACCCGTTGGAGCAGCTGAAAAGGATTCCATCCCACAAGGAGAAAGACAGTGATGGCACCCCTGTTACCCCTCCCCTCTCCTCCCCCTGCTTATGTCTGTGTGTAATGTATAGTAAAGCATTGCCAGTTTCTGTGCTTTATCTCCTGACATGCTGTTACTCCTATACACATGTTAGAGGCGCATACTTCAGCTGCACAAGTGCCTGACATGTTCTGCTATATACATGTGTGAGACACAGACATCAGCCACAAAATTACATGACATGTTCTGCTATACACATGTACCTGACATGTTCCGCTATATACATGTGTGAGACACAGACATCAGCCACAAAAGTACCTGAAATGTGCTCCTATATACATGTGTGAGACACAGACATCAGCTACACAAGTGTCTGACATGTTCTGCTATAACATGGCTGCATCCTGTAACAGGATGTAACAGGCTGTGCCTCCCACTCATGAATAGGCTGGACAGCTTGAATATGATAATAACTCATTGGACATATCACAAGTCATTTGCATACAGCTTTAGGACCTGATAGTTTGAGTTTACATGTAGAGGGGCAATGTAGGGATAGAGGCAATGCTTTCTAATGGCAGTTTATGAAAATATATTTATTTGCCTAATGGGTTCTCTTTAATAAATGTGGTACCATGTGTATCAACCACACCTCCCACTTCACATATTTAAGGGGTATTTCAGGAATAAGCATAATTCATATTGAAATTGGTGATTAATATATGAGTCAATTATATATATATATATATTATATCTTACTACATTGATTTTTTCCCTGTGGAGGAGACACAGGACTGAAGGATGTATGTCAGTCATAGGGCAGGTCATGTGATTATCACTAAGCTTGGCTGTAGTTGGTTGGTTGAAGTGCATTCAGTATTGCCAGTTTTGTGGTCAGACTCATCTCAGTGGTTCAATGTGCAGTGATGGCAGTTACACATCATTACTATGGTAACAGGCCAGGAGAGTCACTAAGAACAGAGCATGAGAGGAAGGAGTTGTCACTGAGAACTAAGGGATTATCAGAGTTGTAGTTGTAGATGGCGGCCATCTTTGAGATAACTCCACCTACTTTAAAAAGCCCATACATTTTTATGAATCATAATCATATTTATTCTCCATTTCATAACTAATGACAATGAGTTTTGCTATATTCATTTATTTATAGCATTATGGGCTTTTGAGATGTCCATATTCCCTGAATACCCCTTCAACAAACTTCCAAGTGTCATTACCTTCTATAAGCTTTGAGAATAAATACATAAATCTTTATTATTAATTATTTTCATGATTACATTAATAAGTCTTTAGAAATGTACTAGCTAGATAGTTCAAGTCTCATTATTATACACATTATAAGAGTTGTTTCGCTATATAGAAACTATTTGTAGTTAATTGTGAACACATGTAAAAATAAGTACCAGCTACTGCTAAAGAATATTCCCCAACCATTATTTATAGCAACAGCTTTTCCTCCACTGAACCCTTGAGCAAGCTTTTAACAACACACTGTACAGCAATCACATTCACTCATATGTCAGCAAGCTGTGGGTGATAAATTAACACAGAAAAATGCTGGGTAAAAACACCTTAGTCTTGACTGAATCATTTTCCAGTAATTTTCTGGCAGATGGCCTGAAATGACCTGTTATCACTTTGGTGCTATTTTAACTGTTGACTCACTGGGTAATTTGTACATAGTGCAAAAGGGAGGGTGTTTAACTTAAGAAAACATCTGTGCTTTTGTTAATAAAAACTGTGCTTTAAATAGGTTATTATGATGTCATTTAAAAATCCCTTTATAGTGTGACTAGAGCTGTCACTGTTTTTCCTAGCATGTAAAGGTAAATCCTTACCTGGCAGATATGTTTAATAAAATGTGTTGTTTTAAGAAAAAAAAAATCCAATTATTATTTATTTATAGAGCACCATTTATTCCATGGTGCTGACAATCAGTAAGGGGTTCACATTTCATTAAGTCAAGAACAAATGCATGTAAAAAATAAGAAACTGCAGTGATCAGGAGACAAGTGAGAGGAGGACCCTGTCTGTGAGGTATCCCAATTTATATGGAGGGTGGATGGAGACACGCGATGAGGGAGCAGAGCTGTGCCGTTATTGTGCTTTTATCTGCTTTTTCAGTGTTAGTTCCAACGCCGAGGGCACGTGTAAACAATGTATTACAATGGGTGATGTGTGTCCACCGATCTGGCATTGTTGATCAGTCCCAAGCATAGATTAACAATACCAATCTCTAAGGTCTTTGTCAACCAACCTTAAAAGTGTGCCTAGATCTAGCTGCACAAATGGGGGCTAGCTCTCATTTCACATTGGGTCACGTGTATCTAATTTTTAGCTTGTTTTTTTTTTATTTTATTTGTGGCATTTCATGCTGCATGTGCCCTTTTGCGACTTTTCTCACATCTAAGGTAATAATAATTCCTTTAATTATATAGTGCACACAGATTACACAGTGCTGCACAGAGCTTATCAAATCAGTCCCTGTTCCCAATGGGGCTCACAATCTAATCAACCTACCAATATGTTTTGGAATGTGGGAGGAAACCCATGAAAACACAGAGAAAACATACACACTCTTTGCAGATGTTGACCTGAATGGGACTCAAACCCAAGACCCAAGAGTTGCAAAGCTGTAGTGCTAACCAATAAGCCGCCCTGCCGCCCTAATATAATCTACCTTCAAAGTTCACTATGGCCAGGATTTCAGCAGTGCTCCCTGAGTTATCACACACAAAAAATTGGTACAAATCCACATCTGCCCCCTAGCAATTGTAGGGAATAGCTTAAAGGAAATCTGCCACTTTATCAAAGTAAGAAACACCTACACACACTCACCTGTCCTCCTCTTCATCTTGATCCCGGGGATGCTCTTCAACAATCTAGACATGTTGGGATCACCTAGAAAAGTGACTTATAAAAAGTAGCCCAGAGTGCAGCGATGAGATGTCCGTCACTCTGGTGTGCTTATTATGCATGCCCCCTGTGTGCCGTCACCTCCCACCTCCCTCGCATCTATCACACAGGAGACCAGTATGGGAGTCGTACATAATTACCAATTCTTTCAATGTGTCTTGCCAAAACAACTAAATTAGTAATAGTAAATGCTCTTAGATTTTCCCAAAATCTTTGAGTTTCTATTTAACAAATCCATTGTACTGTTTTCAATTGTCTAATTGTTGTCCATAGGTCTTTTCTTTATAAAAGGCTCTTTACTTTAAAATTTCAACTTTTGTGGATTGTAGTGACAAAAACATGCATAATGAACAATATAATATCAATAACAATATCAACAATATCATGTTTCAAGAAATTAGGTCCAAGATAAGGTGTAAGATTTATTCTAGCAGTCTTGGCAAGTTGTTTAACATATTATGACTTATTTATCTTATTCTTAAAAGTTGGGAAAAGGGGTCTGTGATGTTTCTAGCCATGTTTAGCCATGTTTCTGTGGTGGCTAAGGGTCCCAGAAGGTATTGCCTCAGCAGTGAGATAACTATCCAGTGAATAAGGGGATAAATTGCAAAGTTTGCACTGCAAATAAGTCCCAGTTGAACGCTAGTATTGACAGCAAAGATGTTTGTGATTATTGTGAGGAATCCACCAAGGGTAAATGCTATTCCTTAGTTTTATTTTTCTAAGAAACAGGCTAGGGTTATTTTCTCTCCTCTCTGGAAAGTCAAAAGTAAAAATCTTAAGCAAGCTCCCTCTTGACATTCAGGGACAAGTGCAATACCCTGCAACGCACCTTTCATGCTTTACCTTTCTTCTAAGCATTTCATTTTCAATGCCACTGTTAGAAGAATCTACCTATACGCCAAATCCTTTTCTAATCATCTACTATTTAGATTTATCCTGTGACTCATTATCATTCACCACATAACCCAGAGAGTCCTTCATTTTTTCAATTTCAAAGCACTACAGTCGGCTCTTTTCTCACTGTGTGTCCCTCGGTGCGTTCTACATTGCACTTACAGCTAACATTTCTTGACTCGATTGAATAGTTCTAGCAGGTCATCAAAAAGTCTCCAAAGAAATAATTTAACTTCTAAAACTAATAATTCTCCAAAAATCTTTATTCTAGACTTGAATGCTTAAGTTTAAAATCTGTCTCTTAGTTTGGATATTATTTTGTAACATTTTATTCAAGCTGAGAAGAAATAAAACATATAGGTAAAACTGACTTTTGATTCCAGTTACGTTTCCATCAAGCTTCTACATATACAGATACACAGATATTATTTTAGTACAGTAAAGGCTACTATCAACACAATAATAGACTATAGATAGCTTTTGATCAAACACCTATTCAGACAACATTTACTTTACTCTCTGAAGCCCCAATACACCTGTGTGCTCAGCTCAATTAGATATGTTCTCTATAGACAAAGACCTCTGTTAGTGACTTATGTTCAATATTTGACCGGCAGTGGGGAGGCCGGGAAATATGGTGGTTGCAACAAACCCCGTTAATTCTTATTGAGCAAATTCCACACAGACTTTGATGTACAGTTTCAGTAGAGAATGCAGCTTCCTTCCCTGTTCAAAACCAAGACCATATCCACCAACCCAAAGTCCTGAAAATCAACCTGGAACAGGTGTCAAAATTGGCAGATTTATTTGTCATTCTTATAGTATGTGGCTTACACCTGGAAACCTTATTTGCTAAACAATGTCTCCTTCTTACATACTGTAGGTTATTAATGTGTTAGAAAAGATCAACATATCAGAGATCACAGATGGTCGACACTTTTCACAGGCATATTAGAAATACAAAATAAATCATAAAACATCACTATGCACAACCCCAGCAGCTTCAGTCTCTCCAACTCTAACTTTGTTGATTGACATGTTTTGTTTGACGTATATAGGAATATTAGATCAGCATTATGTGTGATATAGGGTATAGGTTATCTTGTATTTTGTGTGGCACTTTAATACTATGTATGCATCTTAATTTATTGTGTGCTGTATCCCAGTCTCAGTCTATCAGCATATACTGTCGTATGTATGATGTGCTTTGATGCAAGTACAACTTGCTTGGCTCTTCTGCTCTATAACATGCTACCTGTGGATAGAACACTTTTAACAATTAGCTTAGCTCCTCCTGCACTACAATATACTGCCTGCAGATAACACAGCAGTATCTTAATGATATGTTTCCTTTAACTAAATAATTTCTCTGTTTTGTGTTCTTTTCCTTGTTGGCATTGTTTGATAGTAACATTATTCTTGAAAGGGTTGAATAATCAAATGCTACTCAAAACAATCTACAACAAATTATTGCTCAGTTACTATCCACTATGCCATCAGTTTTTAAATATTCAGAGGGAAATTATTTCCCTGTTTTTTCATGAAACATAAAAATCATTTTTTATGACCAGTTAATTAGATAGATATGAAATAAAACAGTTTGGAAACTTTTTTTAGCACACTTGGAAGTCCTTAGTTTTTTCCTTTATTAAAATGTAATTACTAATTTGTATTTTATTAATATTATAATATTTCAAATTATTATTTGTACAATTATCATGAGGGTGTGCAGTCTACTTGAGCTGATTTCAGGGAAGAAACTATTGTAGGTAGGCTTAAAGGTCATGCATGCTCTACTGTGGATTCTGAGAAGCAAATATGCTTTCCAGGGTGGTATATGGAAAAAAGTGCCTCAGCACTACCTCAGAAGAAGTCACCTTTACACCAAGCATGGCTTTCTAGAAGCCTAGTGACATAATGTAGGATAATAGCCAAATATATACTCCAAAAGAATAAGACTCCCATCTGTGGACAGCACTGTTTCAATGTTTTTGCATCTCATCAGCACAGTGTATAGAAATGTATCTAAGTGAGAGGCTGTAGACACAGGTCAGGGAAGAAACTATTCCCCAATGCAATTAAATCCAACATAATAGTCAAGACTCTGTGTAACATAAAAACACCTATATCAAGCTGTGAAACTCCAGAACATACACGTAAAGCTCGAGGCATGAGAATTCACTGGCACAAAAGGAAAAATCCAGAACTTCCCTGTTTACTAGTCCAGATCCTAGAGCCAGGAGGGTTACAACACATATATAAGGGAAACAATGTATTCTGTTGTTGAAAACTACAAAAGACTTGTCTTAGACAATATATTTGTCAGCTCTGTACCTGAACTTCAGCATCATCCTCTGCCTGTCTTCTGACCATCTGTTTGTTTCTTGATTTTGTCCTCTTAATTTTGACCTGTATTTGTATTACCGTACTAAGCTTCTGTGTTTGTTTCATCCTGTTTTATCCTCTGTATCTTCATTTTGGCTCAGGAAGGTAATGTTAAACAGTTGCCACCTACTGCTTCGGGTAGGGTTTGGGTAGCTAGGGTATGGACAACTAGGGGGGTCTAGCTTTAGGGCTCACTGTTTGTCTCTGCCTTACCTCTCCATCCTTGTCAGTTCCCTTACAGTCACATTACAATTATTTGTTTCAGTGAACTTAAAGCATGAAGTAAGAGCTTAACGCCAATTATTTTCTAAATGTAATGTGCTATTGTGATAACCACTGTATTAATTGGTACGTTTTCTGTTTTTTGGAACTGTTGAATTCTCAAATATCACTTCAGCCTCATGGACTATTGTTTGTAATTTCGTCTTTATTTTGGCTTCTAGGAAAAATTTCATGCTAAAACTGAAAAATTAAATTACTACTCCACCCCTGTTGAGACATCTTACATGAATAAATATTTTAGTAAACTGTGTTTCTTTACTTCTGCATCTTTTGGAGTGATTCTGTTTTATTGGTTTTAGCTAACCTGGGTTTGAAATGTCAGCCACATTATGTTTCAGAGGCTTGAAAGAAGCTGTGAATTTCTATTTCACCTGTGAGGCATATTTCCCTTAAGTAGATTTTTTTCAAGGATTTATTTTCTGTTGCTATAGCCTCAAGTGTTTTTCTCTGCTATCATGTTTCAAGTTTCTTGGGCAGATGAACAGGAGGGGGTAAAGGACTGAATTTTAGAAACCAAAGCAAGATTTATGAAACAAAAGCAGAAAAATCTAAATTATAATATATATATATATAATTATATATCTAATAATTATATATATATATATATCTTATCTTTATGTGTGGTGTGTATATATATACTTTATATATATACTTTAAATGTTTTTTTATATAATCTCTATATATCTATATATTATATATATATATATATTACCGTATATTACCGGCGTATAAGACGACTTTTGAAGACTGAAAATCTTCAGTCTGGTCGGGGTCGTCGTATACGGCGTAATGTTTCTTCTCACCTTTCCGCGATCCGAACTCCGCTGCGACTCTCCGGCCCGCCGGTGACCGCACGTGGGTGCCGGCGTCGGCAGAGAATATGACTCGGCACGACGGCGTGACGTCATATTCTGTGACGCCGCCAGCGCTCATGAGCTGTCACCACGCAGTGCCGGCCGGAGTGTAGCAGCCGAGCTTCGGTGGGATCGCAGGAACAGGTGAGAAGCTGTTTTATTATTGTGGTTGCGAAGCAGGCTGGCTATATAGAGGCGAATAAAAGGGCGGCCAGGATGCAAACTGGGGGGGGCGGCATTCTGCACAATTGGGGGCCCCCAGGCTGTATAATAGCTGGCTGTATACTGGGAGTACAGGCTGGCAGTATACTAGGGGGGGGGGCAGTTTGGCTATATACAGGGGGGCTGGCTGTATACTGGGGGTACAGGCTGGCAATATACAGGGGGAGTTGGCTGTTGGAAAAGGGGTAGTCTTATATGGCGAATATATCTTAAACTCTATATTTTTAACAGGAAAGTAGGGGGGTCGTCTTATACACCAGGTCGTCTTATACGCCTGAATATACGGTATGTGTGTGTGTAAATAGAATATATGTATGAGATGAATGTACAATATACCTCTTAAGACAGGTTGACAATTGAACATATATCAAAGCCTAACACAGCTCCAAACACATATATTATACATGTTTTAAACCTGCTACATAATTTATATAGTTCGATGTCAAAAAATGTTTATTAGTTGTTTTATACAGTAAATCTTTAGACTCCTGTGAGGTGATTATAGGATTTATTGTTCTTAAAACTAAGCCATCCAATGTCTGACTATGCACTAGGATAGAGTTGCTACATACAAACACAAACATCCTTTAGTTGAACTGTTCTCTACTTCCTTGCAATTAGCTCTCTGTTGCTTCTCCTACGTCTGTGTCTGTCTCCTAGCCCTAGATAAATATTCTTCATTAAGGATGCCTTCACATGCAGTCTGTATGTTATAATGTTTGTTTGGCTTGCAGAAATATTTTTGTGATGTTATTTATTTGGTCCCACATCTTTTTTCATGCATTTTCAGCTAGGTTTTCACTATAGAATAGTCTTTTAGGATATTCCTAAAGGAAAGTCATTCTAAGAAGACAAGGCAAACTGGAAACAATCGCACTGGAATCAAATGTCAGGTAATTACAAAAGAAACTCTGCTAAAATATTTCTTTAGTGAGTTTGGTCCGAAACTCTAAAAGTACCCCTCTAAAAGTACCCCTAGCCATTCATAGTGTTCAACTCTTTGAATGCTCATGTGTGTTATCATCTTGATAATAATAATAATAAGTTTTTATTTATGTAGAGCCACCATATTGTGCAGTACTTTCAAGGTCAAGGGGGGCATATACAAACATAATAAGACATTACAGAATAATAAAATAGTCATAAGATGAATTACAGAGAGGGGAAAAGTAAACTGGAGAGATTAGTCTAAAGAGAGTTAAAGTAACTCAAGTTTAAGTATCAATTATTAAGGAAAGCCAAATTATGTAGTGATTCTGTAATGGAATGTATATATTCGCTGTGTTTATTGCTGTTATGGTAATTAAGAATTTCATGTCTATGCATTTTGTATACGATGATTTGTTTAAATAAAGTAAAAAAAAAAAAAAAAAAGTAACTCAGGTTTAGGGAATATAACAGGCCTGCTTTAAGAGATGGACACCATCAGTGATTCAAATGGTAAATATGTCATTTTGGTCTACAAGCTTAACAATGTACCTTTTAAAAAAGCCTCAGTATATGCACCTAATCGTAGACATGCATACCATTTTATCACACAGACAGGGCAAGCTATTGATATGTGGTGATTTCAATGTAACTCTTGACTCTAAGATGGATTGCACCTCCACGGTGAGAAGCGACATGCCTGCACTCGACACAGAATATGACATATATGACACATGGCGCATTCTCAACACTACTGAAAGGGCCTTTTCGTTCCACTCACTAGTACATAATTCCTATACTCGCATCGACCTCATTCTGACAAACAGAGACATTGTGCCCAAATAAAAGAGGTGAAGCTGGGCCTAATCAAATGGTCTGACCCCGCTTCTGCGTCCTTGACCCTAGACTCGGGATTACATGATTGGCCGACTTACATGTGGAGCTGCAATCCATTTTATCTATCCCACGACTCCCATCAGGCTCAAATTGAAAAAGAACTTTGCGAGTTTTTCACCCTGAACTCTCCCCATATATCAGACCCTGCTTTACTCTGTAACGCATATAAGATCTATATTAGCAGCACTTTTATGAGGCTTAAATGCACACACAACAGGTGTTGCCCTGCTTTAACAGGTTTAGGAAAACCCAATTTTAAACATTAACGGACCAACTGCATAATGCGGAGATGGCTAATAAAGCTGGCCCCTCACAATCTAATCTGGAGCTTTTATCTGATCTCAGGCTTCAACTTAGAAAGCTACTTCTTTCCCAATACGATAAAGGCTTGACCAAAATGAATGCTACCTACTACTCACAGAGTAATAAAGCGGGTAAGATATTAGCTCGCCGCCTGAAACAGCAACATCAGAAATCTAGAATTGTACACACCTAAGGACATCATAGATAGATTTAGGGATTATTACTTTCATTGTATTACCTTTCATCTGACCCTTTCACGCACCAACCAGTAGATCCAGACGTAAACCATTTGCTAACATCCACAGGCCTAAAACCCCTGCCTCCCGAACTCTTAGTGTCCCTAAATTCCTCGTTCACTACCCAAGAAATCATCAAAGCTATGCACTCCCTCCCGCCCATAAAGCTCCTGGTCCTGATGGATTTACCGCAGAGTATTATAAAACCTTTTCTTCGCTCCTTCCAAAATATTTTGTGAATTTTCTCAATGATGCTGCCGTGAAGGGAACTTTGCTAGCAGAAAACCAATAGGTCTTAATTGTAACCATGCCTAAGCCTGGCAAGCCCACTGAGACCACACAGAATTTCAGGGCCATATCCCTCCTAAATGTGGGTACAAAAATCTATGCCTCCATAGTTGCATCATGTCTCATGCCACATTTACCCCATATAGTACAAGATGATCAGACAGGCTTTATAAAGGGTCGTCAGGCCTCTGATAACACTAGGCGGGTAGTAAACATTCTGAATTGGCTCCACTCGTGTAAGTCCCTGGCCCTGTTGCTGGCTTTGGATGCCCAGAAGGTATTCGACCACATTAACTGGTCGTACGCCGTGTCCACCCTCAGATGCATGGGCCTGGATGGGCTTATTTTAAGATCTATCCAGGCCTTATACTCATCTCCCTCAGTAATGGTATTCACTAATGGTACAGTCTATACCCCGTTTGATATAACAAACGGCACAAGGCAAGGCTGACCCCTATCTCTCTTAAATTTTATTCTCTCTTTGCGCCCTAAGCCTGTTTGCTACGTCAATCTTGGAATATCAAGGGGGTCTTTTTATGCAAACTATATCCTCTTCACTATGTTAGAACCTGAATGCTTGCAGGAAGCCGTGATGCATATCATTGCAAACTTTAGCCCTTCCAATACATATTCCACCTGACTCCCTCCACCTATTAAAAACAAGATATACTTTGGACTGGCAGTCTTTGTCTGTTAAATACCTGGGAATTACCTTCGCCCCACCACCATCAGCCCTCTTCAATAACAACTACCCCCCACTACTAGCTGAACATATTAGAGAGTGTACGTCACTTCAGAGGCGGGAACTCTCTTGGCTGGGGCAGGTGGCTTTTCTTTTATAATGATCCTCCTACCTGTATTTGTTTAGAACTCTCCTGATTCCCCACCCAGACAAGTTTCTGAGTTAAACCCAAACCATGGCCACCGGGGAAAAACCGGGCTGGCAGAGCATGTTACGATTAATCATAAAAAAGTGGGTGGCCTGGGTGTGCCAGACCTAAAAGCCTATTACTTAGCTACCCTATTAGCACAGGGATCCTCATGGCATAACACACACATACCAACCCCGTGGATGCAAATAGAATCTTTTATGACTAGGAACCTGGATATTTGCAATATTTGGTCGCTTTCCTATGGGACATTCTGTCACGGGTGCTTCCTTCATCCATGTCCCGGATCACGGGTACGCTCGTGCTCCGCTGGCTGCCTGTCCCCGTCCCCCCTGCCCGCACTTGCCTCTCCTGGCTCCTGGCTGTGCTCTGGGTCTCGGCGTGCAGGCCGCACGTCTCCTGCCTTCCAGGCCATGCGCTCCCACTGCTAGGGCCAGCGTCCTTCCCATTGGCACTGCTCACTTCCGGGTTTCCTATATAACCCGGCGGCTCCCTTCACTCCCGGCTGGATCTTCATGTCTTCCCACTGAAGTGAAAGCCTCCTGTGTGTTCCCGAGGTCCCGTTCCTGTGTGTTTTCCCGAGGTCCCATTTCCTGTGCATTTCCGGATGCCTTTGTGTTCCTGTGCATTTCCAGATGCCTCCTGTGGTCCATGTCCTGTGGTCCATATCCTGTGGTCTGTGTCTGGTGGTCCATATCCTGTGGTCCATTTCCTGTGGTCCATAACCTGTAGTCCGTGGTCCGTATCCTGTGGTCCGTGTCCAGTGGTCCATATCCTGTGGTCCATATCCTGTGATTCGTGTCTTGTGGTCCATATCCTGTAGTCCATTCCCATACGACTGTGCTCTTGCTGTGCAGTCTAGGGTTCCAGCCCAGTGGTGACCTCCTGCCTTCCTGTGATTCTGCCGTGCCTTCCAGGGTTCCAGCCCACCAGTGTCTTCACTCCATATCAGTGTTTCAAGTGCTCCTCCGCGTTCCTACTGTCATCTCAGGTTGTGTATGTTTCCTGCATTTGTTACCTTGGCTGCCGCCGTGGGTCTCCTACCAACCTCCACAGTGGTCCAGAGGGTTCAAAGACTCTTTTCATAGAGACTTTTCCACACACTTTCCCTCCTCAACTGTGACACTTTCCCATTCCCAAGTCGCCCTCTACCCCCAAGAAAGCCCTTCTCTTAGATTGGAAAACCCTTCACACCAAAGACCAAGACCACCTATAATGGGCTGATCCCCCTTTCTCATTCTGAGATTTTCTATTCCATCTACCTCATTAGGATCCTGGAGCTCACTGGGGATTAATTTCTGCGCACAATTAGGCAAGGGAGGAAACTTGCTCCCATTCAGTCGACTCAAGAAACAGTATCCCCTTGCGGATGCTGATTTCCTTAAACATGCTCAGGTGGTACACTACCTGAAATCCCGACCAGCACCTAACCCCACATATGACCAAGAGCTCCTTACCATGATGTTCCGCAAGGTTAGAAGACTCAAGCCATTTTATGTCCAAATAACTAAATGTATGACCTTTCAATACTCATATCCTCTGCAAGGTTGGGAGAGAGAGTTGGGCGTAAACTACCCAAAAATAACTGGACCAAGTCACTGAACCTCATATACGGAGCACTTAAGAATGTAGGTCAGATTGAGGCGTCCCCAAAACTCATGCTGCACTGGTACTATACTCCGGTCCATCTCAGCCACACCTGAGGCGAGGGTGTGGGGGGAAAGGTACACTACAAATTTTCTGAGGTTGTCCACTACTCTCCTCTTACTGGTCTGAATTATTCAACATACTTCAGCGTTTGTTCCAATGCCGTATAACCAAATTGCCCAAACTGGCCTTACTACTTATGGAGGTTCCCACCCTTCCCTTCCATGATAAGAAGTTACTGGTTAAACTCCTTACAATTGCCAAAATAGTAATTGCAGGAAGTGGAAATCCAGTACAATCCCATCCAGGGCTGAACTAATAACTGAATATGGCATGTGGCTTCCTGAAAACTCATGCCCCCATGCAAATATGGAAATTGTGGTCCACCAGTCCATTTGCCATGTCAGGAACCTTATCCTACACCCCTGACCCTTTGTCTTGTCTCCTCCTCATGAATCATAGTCTATGTCTATGTGAAAGCAGCTCTTACCTTATTGGCATGCTACGTGTAACCTGTGATATTGGTTTTGTTACTATTATTTTTCTGTTACTTGTTTCTCTGTTTAAAATATTGTATGCATTTTTATAAGAGAATGAGAGGCAACCCCAATTGTGAATCTAATGACTATAACAGCCACCCAGCCGTCATGCATCATACCTTGTTCCACTGGGTGGGGATTATTGCTTGTAAGCTACCTGCACTGGGATTTGCCAGTCACACCTCTGTATAGAATTGTTTTATTGTTATATGAAAAAACCTTCAATAAAAAGAATTTGTATGAAATTTAAGAATTTAAGTATTAGTATGTTCAGAGTAGGGCATTCCAGAGAATAGGTGCAGCTTGGAATAAGCCCTGAAGACATGAATGGAAGATGAGTGAAAGAAAAAAGTTGGCAGTTCAAAGAGCACATCTAGGGTGAAAATGGGGGTAGAGAGGTAGAGAAGTGTGAGCTTTGTGGTTTTAAAATTGAAATAGTTTTTAGAAACTGATGTAGTGACTGGGACAGAGTGGAGGCATCCATGAAGTGTCTGGACAGAGAGATAATTATGGCCTCTGATTCAGGATACATGGTAGAGGGGAGAGTCACCTTACTACCATATATATATTCTCGCATATAAGCCAAGTTTTTCAGCACAAAAAAATGCAAAAAATCCAAAACTCGGCTTATACTCGAGTAAAAAAAAAAAAACTAAGTGAAAACCACCTTTCTGGCACCCCCCACAGGTCTTCTGTTCAATCCGTCTGGCAGCTGCAGGTCCATACCACGTCACAGACTCTGACGTCAGACGGGGCTGTGATAGTATTGTGTGTTCCGGCAGCCAGCACACACTCTGATGTCAGCAGCGCCAATCTGCCATTCACTCAGGGTTTGTTTGTTAAAGTTTTGTTTGTTAGTCAATGTCTTTGCAAAAAGATTGGTTGTAGTTAGATAGGTGTACCATGTATCTAGTTATAGATGTGAGACTGTAAAAATTTATTATTAGGTATGCAGTATTGTTTATTATGTCTATGGAAATTTTTTTCCAAATGCGTATTCACATTACAACGAACTTTAGGTTAAATTGGCGACTGTGAACACGATTATTAACTTGTATTCACCAGTATCAGTATTGGTAGTTGTATATAGTAGCGCCTGGAGATTTTCTTATAAATCAAAATAAAATACAATAATGTTGAATTGAATATGTATTTAAAAAATAAATAAATAAAATTATGAAAAGAAAAATTAAGTGTTATATGAAAGGTCAGGATTGTGAGCGCAGTAAAAATGTTAAATTGAATATGTATAAACAATATATACAAAAAGCATTTATAAAAGGAAGAATTTAATGTTATATGAACGGTCAGGCTCGTGAGCGCACCAAGCGTCTGCATGCAGGGTAAAGCAGGCTAACGCAGACGCTCTGGTGGGGTAATTTTTTTTCTCTTTTTGCAGACATTGGGGCACATGTATCATTGTTTGGTCTCTCTGTGGTGAATTTTAAAGACATTTGGCAGCTCTTTTTTGCACCTTATGTATGATCCTGTCTTTTTACTTGTGATACATGTTCAGTATTTCCAATGCTGGCCGGTGCAAATTTTGGTTTCTGTTTGAGACTTTTTGTTACATGATACAAGCCATGTGAGGGGGTTATATACAGGAGTGGACACTTCTGTTAATTTGGGATTTAGCACGTTGCGTTTTTAATGCATTTTGAAACCTATTACAACAGCTGAGGAGAGGTGATTTGCCTAATTACATTACTGTTAACATTTGATTTTACAAAAGGCATACTAAACGCGATGTTGACACATGCGTTAATGTGGTGTTTATATTGCGTTTTGTAAACGCAAATGTTAACAGTTAATGTAATTAGGCAAATCACCTCTCATCAGCTGTTGTAATAGGTTTCAAAATGCGTTAAAAACGCAATTAAACTGCTATGTGTAAACTCACCCTTCGAAGTAACCAATAAATTAAAACAAATGTAATTGCAAAATTTCAGATTTTGACAAAAGAGGCTACTGTGAAAAATTGTAAACATTTAAAGCATGTGTAAAAATTCCAATTTACATGTTAGAATAGGGTCCATGAAAAAAATTGATTGATGAAAGATTTGCGCCAAAAGAGTCGCAAAAATGGCGCTAAAAAGTGAAACCTGAGTGAATGGCAGATAATTAACAGCAGTCACTACACCTATGAAATCAAAAGTGTTTGGTGGAAGCAAGTGAGACTAAACCTCAGGTTATTTAACCAACCATATGACATAATAGAAACAGTCGGACTGTATACACGATACAACAAAGTTCATCAATATATTTGAGAGACTATTCACAAGCAACCCAACTTCTGTGTCTCTCCTATAGATTCCACACTAAAATCTATTTTGATAAGTGATTATCGTAAGTTTAAGTGATGATTAAGTGATCATTTTATGCATCATTTTTTGGAGAGTGTTGGCACTTGGGCCCTTTAGTGCTACCTCTCCATCCTGCTCAGCCTGAAATCTTATTGATAAATTTTTATGTCTCGTATTTTATTTTACATTGTTTTTATTTTAGGATTATATAACTAAAGTTTCTTGATCTATGTAATTTTTATTGATGTACATCTATTGTTATTTATTGTGATTCATACACCTAAATAATTCATAGTAATCTATTGTAATTCATAGCATTATATTGGATATATTGCAGGCACTACAAAGCAAACGATTTTAGACAAAATAAACATTGAGTTAGTGCTCAGTACCTATTTCATATATACTAGGGCTGAGGGCTTGCTGGCGATATATATACGGAGAGGCTGTGACTAATGCATTTCCCACCCTTGGCTTATCCTCGAGTCAATATGTTTTCCCAGGTTTTTTGTGGTAAAAGTATGGGGCTTCGGCTTATATTAGGGTCAGGCTTATACTTGTGCATATACGTTAAATAGATTTTGGATATTTGAACTATGTAAGGGTGTAATTTATGTTTTTATTTTAAAAAATCGCTGGTTTGGTTCCACAGATATTAACACAAACTCCGCTTATCCGCTACCATCTTTCGGAGGATCTTGTCACTATAATTAGGTATCAAAGAGGAATAGTCAGAGACAAGCAAACTACAAGCAAGAGAATATAAGAAGTAGAGCAAGGTGGAAGTGTCTACCTAAGGATTTCAGATTTCAGAGAGAGGTTGAGCTAGGGGAGAGGGTTCACTCACAAGGGCATCAAAAGGGGTTCAGATCTTTAGCAAACTGATGATCAGGGTATTTAAATAAGGAGGATAACTGAAAGAAGGACAACCATAACAATCAATTGATGGGGTGTGCCATCCTCAGAGAGGGGACTCAATAAGGTGGAAAGGATATCTTGATGCAGGCATTGTTCCCATAGATTAAAAAAGGCTTTCATCAGTTGGCTGGCAAGAGATTGCAGGGGTCTGTCCGGAGAAAGAAGCCAAGGTAGATTACATACTCAAGATGCCAAAAGGGATGCCTCAATGCTTAGAGTCACCATGGTATTGCCAGTGTGCTACCCATAGGAGGACTGTGGTCAAGTGATAGAGATAAAGTCTGGAAGATTCCTGCAAGATAAAGGGGAAAGAGATCATTGGACAGAACACAAACAGGAGCAAGCCATCCGCATAAAGGACAGTATTAATTTGCTTAGTAGTGAGATGTAGACCACACATACTGATGTTCCATGGTTAGGATGTGCAGCAGGGGCAAAAATGGACAACCCTGTCTAGTCCCATTACGGATAGTAAAGGTTTTCGAAAGAAGACTGTTGGTCCAGAAGGGGTGTGATAGAGAGTACCCATGTGATAAAAGCCAGCCCCAGTCCAATCTGCTCTAAAGTTGCCCGCATGAATGAGGTTGATGGCTTTCTATGCATGCAGAGTGAGAATGCAGAGTGGAATCCACACAGATTGGGCTTTAGATATAAGTAGAAGGGTATTGTTTGTGTTGTCCCTGGCCTCTCTGTCTGGGATGAATCTTACCTTGTCAGGATGGATGACTTTGGGGATGAAAGGACTAAATCAATGTGCTAAATACTTGGCATACAGCTTAACGTTGGAACAATTCAAGGAATCTTTTCCCAGTTTGGGGTTGACTGCGTTAAGTGACTGAGAAGCAAAGGGGGCAGTGTAAGAGATCCAGTTGAAGTTATTGGCCAAAACTGAGGACGTGCTCTCCCTACAAACCTTGAACCACGGTGTGAACCCATCCAGGCCCGGGTCTTTACTTACTGGAGACTACTTAATGACATGGGAAATTTCTTCAGAACCTCCCAGACCTGCCATCCCCTGGCTCTGCTCATTGATAGTGTTTACATGACATTGAATATTAATGTGAGCCTCATTTGTTTATAATGGGAATTAACCAAATGCTTTTCTTTATTTTAAGGTTTTTAATCACAATCTTTAAAGGCTCCAATAATGTTAGGGAATACATTATAATATATTAAGATAGCCACAGGGTTAATAATCTTGTTTGTGTAGCTATACAGAACATTTGAAATCTCAGAATTTTGATCTTTCAAAGCAATAAAACATGTTACAGAAGCAATAAAACATGAATTCACATAATTTGTATTTGCATGGCAGATTTGGAGAAGATAGTTATGCATACAATTCTGAGCTCTAATTTCCACAGAGGTTTCAGCCTGGTAACAAATGTTCTCAAAGAAAGGAAACAAGAGTATTATGGAAGGAAGCACATTGTTTTTGTTGCCAGAACACTCCTTATCTACAAACAAGGCACGTTACAATCTTTTCCTGGTATGTCCTCAAGGATGGAAGTCGAATTTCAATCTGTTTGTTTCAGAAACGTGCACATTATATCACACATCTTGAAGCAATAAAATGTATTTGCTGAAGAAAGCCTTTGTTTTTACAAGTTCTCTGAACATTAATAGCAGTTTCCATTCTGCATTCAACTGGAAATTAAATGGAAGCATAAGTATCTTATAATTGAGATTTTTTCAAGTGAGAGGAATGCAAAAAATGATATATTTGTTCCATGAGCCACAATTGATGCAAAACACCAGTCATATTCAATTCTGTAGCAATGTGAGTTTCATGTTTTTTTTTTTACAGAAATAACATTGTAATTTCACAAAGCATTAAGTTATGAAGTTAAAAGTCATTTGTTATGATGTCTGTTCCTTGTTTCAGACAGTTCCCTCCATTGTCTTTTCTTCACAGTTCTGATCTTTTTTGTTTGTAGGAAATGAGTGTTTCAAAGAACTGCGAAGACAGTGATTTCTCCTTGAGATGACAATCCCAAAAATTACATTGAAAAATGGTACTCTGAGAGGGAAGGGGCGCATTGGTTAGTGATTTTCTCAAATAAGATTGCCTGTATAGGAAATACAAATCACAGCAAATCTGGTATGGATAAGGGAGAGTATGCAAGAGCATGCAAGAGTTTGCATTGCAGCATTAACGTTTACATTGCATTTACCTTTAGGCTACATTCATACGACCGTGTGCCTGGCACACGTCGCCGCCCGGGAGAGGAGTGCCCCTCTCCATAGAGAAAAATGTCCTTTCTTTTCCCTGGATATGGTACGGTGCTGCACGTGTGCAGCTCCATACCATTCCGTACGGCGCTGTGCCCCCATTGCCGGCCTATGGGGGACGTATATACAATATATATATGTCGCCTGCATGTATACGTCCCCCAATAGCTGTGTGAATGCAGCCTTATACTGTGTTTGTGTCGCATGTGCGTTAACATCACATTTGTGTTTATGTTGTGTTTTCAAATGTGTGGCCTTTTCATTTATCTTGCATTAGCATTGCATTTACACATATGTATTGTTTGTGTTTATGTCATGTTTACACTTCCGTTAATTTGGCGCTTACATAGAGTTTGCATTTATGTCTCATTTACACTTACATTTACTCTGATTTTGCACTTATGTCACATTTGCATAGCATTTACGCTTATATGGCATTTGTGTTTGTTACACTTACGTTTATGTGGCAATTACAATTATGTTGAGTTTACACTTACATTTAGGAGGTTTAAATTTACCTGACATTTGCTTCCTGTTCATGTTGCATTTGTGGTGCTTGCATCGCATTTCCTCTGTGTTTGTGTTTACATTTTCATGGCCTTTACTTTGTGTTACATTGCACTTGCATCGTGCTCACATTTACGTGGCATTTACAATGGGAATTACACTGTGATCACGTTTATACACATTTATATGACATTTATATGACATTTGGCGCACGCGATCAGATTGTGACGCATCGGTGCCGGCATGCACGCGACGGAAATCGGAGGCGTGACTGAACGAAAACCCGACAGATTCGGAAAAACCGCTGCATTTTTTTAAAAAAAATGTATTGCGAAAATTGCACTTACCTTCACTCAGCCCGTCTCGGTGTATTCCAGTGCGTTTCGATGCTCTTCAGCGCAGCAGCGCCACCTGGTGGACGTCAGAGGAACTATCTTAATAAATCCCGGTCGGACCCGAATCCACTGCAGAGAACGCACCGCTGGATTGCGAATGGGCCAGGTAAGTAAATCTGCCCCATTATGTTTTTGTAAACACAGGATAAATACAATGTTAATGGAATATTAGCTGAATGTTTGCACAATGTATGAACGCAGTATCTGGATGAAAAAAGAGAGATCACATACTGGGGGTCATTTACTAAGAGCCCGATTCGCGTTTTCCCGACGTGTTACCCGAATATTTCCAATTTGCGCCGATTTTCCCTGTATTGCACGCAATCGGATTGTGGCGCATCGGTGCTGGCATGCACATGACGGAAATCGGGGGGCGTGGCCGAACAAAAACCCGACGGATTCGAAAAAAAGTATTGCGGGACTTGCGCTTACCTTCACTAGGAATAGGCCGGTGAACTTCAGTGCATTCTGACGGGCCTCGGGGAACTTCAGCGCAGCGTCCACCTGGTGGATGTCAGAGGAACTACCTTAGTGAATCCCGGCCTGACCCGAATCCACCGCAGAGAACGTGCCGCTGGATCGCGAATCGGTAAGTAAATCTGCTCCACTGTCTGCTATTGTTTGGGCAGTTTGAGAGAGGATTAGCATAACACACACCTTCAGCTCCAGGCCCAGCTCTCCTCTCTTACCAAACACAGATTACAATGGTCAGATACTGGGATTGATATCACCGCAATTGTAGGGGCCTAGTAAGAAAATTTAAAGTGTCCCTGAATCGGTGTAGCATCCCCTACAGAATGGTATCCCTACATGTGTGAGGTGGTGAAAGGATACAAAATATGCCATAATTATATGATAGATGCTGGTCCTACCTCTAAAAACTGCTCCTATGTTAGAAACTGAGTTTGCTGACACCTTCAAACAGAATAGAGAGTGTGCTCTTTAATTTGACTCCATGGGAGAGCTGAGTTTATAGTCTCATCTATTTTTGAGCATCCCATTTAGTTTTGGAGACTGACTGCGCATGTAACCGGCTGTAGGAACGGGGTCGGTAGACACAGATTCCTAAGATCAGTGTGGGCTCTCAAGGTAACAGCATCTATAATAAATTTATGTGGATATTTCAGAAATAGTCTTGGGAAAACCTATTTATGTATCATGCCATGAAAGAATATATTATGTGTATAGGGTTCCATTCTAAAATATTTGCCATCAGAAAACTGCAGTGCAAAAATAGACTATTCTCACTGTTCTACTATCAACTATGATGACAATTTATATCTAGAAAATTTTTTGTTGCATATATTCATTACTGAAGACAGCACTTGCATGAAAGAGGGATTATTTGATTCTCATGTACTACATTCCAGCTCAGAAGTTGAAGTTTTTTAAGATTAAAAGTTAATAAAATTGGGAATTGACTTCAAGCCTCTTGTTGCTTATTTTGGTATTTGCATTGGCCAATAGCAGTATGTTTTGTCTCGAATATTTACCCCAACCTTTTCATTTCATATAGTTAATCATATACTAAGTTGATAAATTTATTATTAGAGATGAGCGAACATACTCGTCCGAGCTTGATGCTCGTTCGAGCATTAGCGTACTCGAAACTGCTCGTTGCTCGGACGAATATCGGACAGAGCATCCTTCGCCCGCCTCGAGAAAATGGCATCCTCCCGCCGTTTTGATTTGCGGGGCCAGAACAGATGCCATATCACAAGCCAGGAGACTCTGCACTCCCACCTCGCCATGACGTCGGTACCCTTTACACGTCGATAGCAGTGGTTGGCTGGCCAATCAGGTGACCCTGGAATAGACTAGCCCCTGCCTGCGCTGCTGGGATCATTCGTTGTCTGGGTAGAGCTGCTGCTGGTCATGGAAAGCGTTAGGCTGTTCTAGTAGAATTATTGTTGAGGCAGAGTGATTCAACAAGAACCACCAGCCCTCTTAGGGCTACAATAACGTTATACTTTTTTTTTTTATGTTGCAGCTAGTACACATATTGTGAGAATTTGCAGGGGGACTTGCTCACGTTGTGTTTAGCTCTTAGTGACACACATATCCACCTCAAACACCAAAGTGGGACAATTTTAGGTTTGATTTTCAATTAGGCACAGTCTGCCAGTTTTCTTTTTTATTTTAACGTTTATTTTTTGATAACTCAGCGTCATCGTCATCTGGCTAGCAGTGTGCTTTCATATGTTGGCTAGAAATAGCCATAGGAGAATCCAAACTCTTACTCAGGCCGACAATAGCGTTATATATTTATTTCTGGTTGATCTTGCTGGTGGCTGGCCTTGCTGTAGTGCATCTACTACCATATTGTAGGAATTTGCAGTGAGACTTGTGCGACCGTTGTGTTTTAGCGCTTATTGACGCACATATCCATCGCAAGACCGAAGTGGGAGCAATTTATTAGGGGTTGGATTTCATTAGGCACAGTCTGCCATTTTACTTTTTATTTTACGTTTATTTTTTCAAACTCGCGTCATCTCATCTGGCATAGCATGTGTGCTTTCATAGTGGGCTAAAAATAGCCATAGGAGAATCCAAACGGCTTACTTAGGCCTACAATAGTGTTATATATTTTATTTCTGGTTGATCTGCTGTGGCTGGCCTGCTGTAGTGCACATCTACTACCATATTGTGAGGATTGCATGAGAACCTGGCGACCTTGTGTTTAAGCCGCTAGTGACCAGCACCTATCCATCGTCAAAGACCGAAGGTGGGACCATTTATTAGGGTGTTATTTCAATTAGGCACCTAGTCTGCCATTTACGTTTTTATTGATTTTAACGTTTTTTTTTTCCTAACTCAACTACGTCAGCGCATTGCATCGCATAGCACTGTGCTTTCATAAGTTGGACTAGAAATGGGCAATAGAGTAATCAAACGCTTACTTAGGCCTACAATGAGGTGTTATATACTTTTTATTCTTGTTGATCTGCTGGTTGCTGGCCTTGCTGTAAAGTGCATCGACTATCATAGTGTGGAGGAATTTGTGGCATGTGAGTACTTCGTACCAGTTGTGTTTAACGCTTAGTGACGCACATATCCAATTCGCTAACGCGAAGTGTGGACTAATAGTCATAGGGTTGGAATTTCAATTAGGCATGCAGTCTGGCCATTCCTTTTTATTTTACGTTATTTTATTCATAACTCAGGCGTCATCTCATCGGCATAGCCGTGTGGCTTCTCATAGTTGACTAGAAAATAGCCTATAGCAAAAGGATATCATCGTTTGGTTTTAAAAACTAAAAAACACAAAAAGAAGCACAAAAAAAACACAAAAATAAAGTTAAAAGAAAAAATTAAAGTTATAGAACATTTCATTTTCAAAATGTTTAACTCAAGCAGTAGGGCTGGGCTAGAGGACGAGGCGCGGGACGTGGCGTTCTCAAACTACTCGGCGGGTCAGAGGCCTGGTCTGTGGCGGTGTGAGCTACCATCCTGCTGAGGAGAGGGATCAGGGATCGCCGGCAAGCTACCTCCCTAGTTCAGATGGTCCTGAAGTTACTGGGACTCTGGTAGAAGCACGTAGGGCACTAACAGTGCGACAGGTGATGGTCCGTGATTACCAGCATGCTTGCGGCATTTGTGCCACCAGTCAGTGCTTCCACCAGTCCTACCCCCATGTCACCCTAATCGCACACTCCTCCAGCTCGCCTGCTACCGTTCAGCCTCGCTCCCCCGCCAGTCTGCCCCGCATCGCAGGAAATTTGGCATTTGAAACCTGGCAATACTCTAGAACTGTTTTCTGGACCCTTCCACAGTCACGAAACGCACTTTGCGTCCGTTGTTGCGCTGGAGCAATTTTTTTTTCCGATGCCAGTTTTCCACCAGTCGGCAGTCTAGGGTGGGTTCTATGACTGACCTTCTTGACGTATTGAAGAAGTATCTAGAAGGTGTCTCGACGATGAGGAGACCCAGGGTTTGTTTCAGACAGTGGTGAAGTTGTTGTCCAGGCAAGGAAGTCCGAGGGGGGGAGTGGGCAGACTGAGGGTGATCGGAGTGATGATGAGGGATCGACCTCCAAGCCGGGCTTTGATACGGGCCGGGTGAACACGTGGCTTCTGAGACAGAGGTAATCCTCGACCAAGAACACGGTTTGGAAGAGGCAGTGCTGGGCTCCCGACGTAGAGTGCCAGGGGCCGAGAGCTGGTGCCAGCGCCAAATGTGTCACGATAGGTGAAGCCTCCGGTGGTGAGGGCTTTCTTCCCGCGGCGAGGGCTAGATTTCAGAAGTCTGAGGTAGTCTATTTTAAGAAACTCGGGATGACCGACGGACTGTGGTGTGCAACCTTTGCTCAAACCAGGATCAGCAGGGGTTTCGGACCACTACACCCCAAGCTCGCACTCACAAAGGTTAACTACCGACCAGTATTGCGCAGGCATATGTAATGCAAAACTCCCCACTCTCAGTCAACAAGCCCGTCACCAGTCCTGCAGGTGAAAAGGCACATAGGCCACTTGCTCCTTCCCACTGTGTCAGCATAGATCAAGCCCGCGCTGCCGTAGTGACCCTGCCCAAAACCCCATCGTCACGCCTCAGCGTCCCGCACAGCATCCACCACGCTCATCGCTCTCCCTACGCCCAGCCCGCTTGTAGTGAAAATGGAATATAGGTTGCAACCCCACCCACTCCCAAGCCCGTCAATGTCCAATCTCCCAATATTGCTGTGCCCTAGATGGCTAAGCGACTTATAGGCTGGTAGGACGAGCGCTTTTCGCCAACCATGTCATGGCGGCGGCGCGCCCTGCGTAATTCGGTCTCCCTAGCCGGACCACTTACTTTCGTTTCCGATTTGCGGCGTGCCCAAGCCGACTTGCTACCAGCACGTGTCAGACAACATCATCCGTGCCCTGACCAACGCCGTTTCTGACAAGGTCCACCTGACCAGCGGACACATGGACACGTGCTCGCCGGGCCGGGCCACATAATATCGCTGACAACACATTGGGTAACTTGGTGAGGCTGGGCCGAGATGTCTGACCCTGGCGGCTGTGCATATACTTGCCGACCGTCCGAGGATTGCTGGGCCTACGCTCTCTCAGGTCTCTTCAGGCCTACGTATGAAGAAGAATGAGGATTGGAGATTGAGAGTAGGGAGGAAATGGACAGGTCAGGCCATGTAGCGTGGAGTGAATTCTTAGGCGTCGTTTTGGCTCTGGGCGCATATGGCAGATTATCATGCTAGGCTGCCTAATCCTGTGACCCTTACGCATTCAGAAGATTTATTCCAGCAAACCGATTACTGGCTATTTGCACTCTCCTGGACCTGCACGTACAAGCAACTTTGCCGTATCCTCTCTACCCATGGAGAGGAAGGGAGTGGGAGAATGCATGAATACGCATCAGGCCTGGTGGGCAGGCAAGCTTGAAACAGTTTTCTCCTTCTGACAGCGCTACGGGCCAGAGTCGCGTAGTTGCGCGGGACAAGTAGGAGCGGGAGAGTAGGTCGAGCAGGCAGCTTGTCTCAGCATGCCCCACTGGCACGGTACGCTTTACAGTGCTTTTTGCCACTTTATGTCACCGCCCCAGCAGAACTGTCACCTGTCGCCGAGTCCTCTTCGCAGAGTAGGCCGATCTGTTAGCAGAAATATGGTGGGAGTATCAGTAGCTGACCATACATGGTCCTAATTGAGCACCACACATGCTCCCTACAACTACTGGTTTCAGCTGGACTAGGTGGCACGAACCTGGCGCTGTACGTACCTTGGGAGGTTCTTCTTGCCTTGGCCCTGTGGCGCTAGCGTCTGTCCGAGAAGGCTGGTAGTTTCAGTGCACGTCTGGTGGCTCATCACCGATAGCGTACACGCCTGTCGACTGACAGCGCTACATGCTGACGCTTATTAATGATGAATAAGCCTAGATTCTCATAATTTCCAATCTCCACAGGTGAAGGAAGCTCAACTGAATAATTTATGCACTCCTTCCTCCTCATTTTCCTCCTTCATCCTCTCTTTTGATAGACCTCAAGCAGGAAACTGCTATTTTTTTGAGCAGGCCGCCTGCCTAGCTATAGTGACTCTATGCATTTATTTTTCTGGAGGGCCACCCTTACCGGAGTCCCATGTTTTAGAAACAATTTTGGGACTGCCACATAGCAGGTACTCAATCCAATTACAATTTTCTGGAGGGCACGACCTACCTCTGCCATGCTGTATTGAAATGACTTTTTTGGACTCCACATACAGGCAGCTAATCCAATTAAATATGGTCTCCGTTAGCAGCCATCCACACAATTGTTCCAGTAGCTACCACCACTGCGTGACCCCTGACACAACGGTCGTGCCATACTAGCTGCCTCCATACATCGTCCCCTTATCAACGAGGTGTGTCAGGCAAATGATGGGTTGTTTTCACTGATTCCAACATCAAAGTTGTTAATCTTTGTCGCCACCCAAATCCATCCACAGCAGGTCATGAGGTCGGCAGCCCGGCATACGAGCTCACACCCCTAAGCCTTCGCCGGTTCCGGGACTTGGAGTCCTGAACCTGCGTCTTACCCCACTTCCGCTGTGTTTATCCATCAAAATATATCTGCAAATTTATGATTAACCGATATTATTTTCATCACAGCGTTCTTCTTGCGCATCTGCTTACATTCCGCGGCTCAACCGTGCATATCCCACTATAAGAACGCTACTACACTTAACTTGGTGGAGGCTGGGACTCATAGTCTGACCCTGGGGCTGGTCATATACTTCGACGGTCCGAGGTTTGGCAGGGGTCCGAACTCGGTTCCAGTTCTCAAAGGCCTACTATACTCCTCGCTCCTCCCCCCTCCTCCACCATGCCTCCTGCGCCTCCTCCGAATAACGATCCGCGTGGGCAGGGCGGCCTCAAGTCGCTTAGCTCGAGGCACAGGCAGCAGTGGCAATCCGGCAAAGCGACAGGGGCTAGCTAGGCTGTGCGCAACCTGCTGAGGCCTAGGCGATAAAAGGCACACCGTCCGCCTAGAGCTATTTCCCGGGCATTCCACATCAAACGTTGTTAACTTTGTCGCGCGTACGCCTGCTGTGTAAATCGCGACAAATATACTCGCACAACTTTACCATTTACCGATTTATTTCAGGCGCTTCTTGCGCAGGCTGTTTTACATTCGCCTCACCAGCTCTATAATCCAAACTAATAAAACGCTACTCACTTGATCTTATACCAAAAGGTTCTTAGAAAGTGTCTGTTGGGAGCAGCCTAGATACAGGGGCTTGGATTAGGCGAAGCCTCGCACTTGCAGGTGGCGGAGTGCCTAGCTCCATCCGCAAGAATCAACTATATCATAGAGTTTTTAACTACATCAGGCAGCCTTTAATCTACTACTAGTTCCTGCCATCATACTGTCGCGCCTTATGTCAAACGAGGTTCTTTGTCAAGGCAAATTTCATGGTGTTTCAACGGGCACATACATAGTGGGTAACTTTCGGTGCGCAGTCTGTTGCCGCCATGCTGGAGACCTGCAGAATTGGCATCATGAAGCGCGGCAGTATATGGATGCGCGCGCATACTGGACTGTGCGCTCTTAATCATGGAAGTCTGCTCTCCATGGCTGCCGGCTGGGCCATTAATGTCGTCCCGCATTATCAACAGAGCTGGTCAGGCTCATTTTTTCGGGTGTTTCCCCATATACGTTATGAGAACTTGTCACTATGTCCCGCACCATTCTGTGTTATTCGAGCTAAATAATTACCGTCAAGGGCCTTTTGTATCACTAGAGGAATAATTTCAGCGGCTTCTTTGCTCACAGCTCCCTTTGGTCGCTCTCCTGCACCCATTGGTTTGAGCTGATTCAGCTTAGGGTATGTCTCATGGCGCACTCTCTAAGCCTGCTCGCTGCTGCGGCAGCTTGCCTCTGCATAACGTCCGCCTATAGTGTCAGGGTCATTATTGGATGTTTTAGATGCTATCTTATCTTCATTCTGTCACTCTGTCATGGCCATGCCTGTTGCCGCTGATACTTTTGCACTACTAATGGTGGGGCGATAATGGGCAGCCTGCAGGGCATCCTATGCATGCTGCCTGCTGTTTCCTTTCCTATGATTGCCAGTGGTGGTTTCATGCCTTTTCTCGAGTTTCCAGGTGTTTGGCCAAGCTTCCTGTGTCAGAGTCCTTGTCCTCTTGAAAAATGCTCAAGTCTCGCCATTGACTTCAATGGGGCTTGCCTTATTTCCGAGAGCGAGCACTTCGAGCTACGGGAAAATGTTTGTCTCGATAACACGCTATCCCGGATGGATTTTAGTGCTCGCTTCATCTCTATTATTATACATTGTTAATAGTTAACAGTCACCAAATATTAGTTTATCTAAGTTATTTTCCCATCTTATACTGATGGCATGGCTAAGGCATGAAAAAGTATTTTATTGACTTATATGCTATGTGGCCATAAAACATAATTACGTTGTAATTACAAAAGAGTTATGAGATAATGTCCTCTTGGGCCTGCATTTATTTGGATACAGAATATGCTTTTAGTCTACATAAAGCTTTATTAATTTATTTTCGTTCTTTTATTAAACTGTAATTTTTTTTGTTTTATTGACAAATATGCATACATCACGATTACAGCTGAGAAGCATATTGTTGTATCAATAATCGTATAGTCATGGATCGGTGCACAGAAGTCAAGAATAGAGTCAACCGTTACATTTCCTCCATTCCATATTGCTCTTATGAGGCTATACATCACTTAAGTTGAGTTGTGCATACAGGAAAACATAACGTGTCTAGTAGTGCACATGACATAATTATACATCTTAAACATCCAAGACGCATTAAGTCTCGCTTCGCACTGCACGATAAGTCAACATGCATAACTTATCGGAGTATCCAAATGAGACCATGCCTTAGAGAATAAAACAAGGGTGAGAAAGAAATCAAAGGAAAAGAAGTAGTAACTTTTGCCGCATAGGTCAATACATAGTATTGTAATTATCATAATGGCGTAGAGCCTTACAGAGTTAGGGAAGGGTGAAAAATATAATTGTAGGTTGTACATGGGCAGCCCCACGCAAACAGTTGGCATTCATATTATAAAAATATAGTATCGTAAGACTAAATAATGCACTCATTTTCTTCCCGGGGGCGTAGAGGTGAGCACTACCCGAGTGCCCGGCATACTATGGAATTTTATATGCAGGTAGAACTTTACCCTTAACGTATAATTTAATGGAATCACTTTATTCACTAAGGATTTCCTAGAATCTTTTTCATTTTTAAAGACTCTAAGCAATGAAAATATGAAGAATGACCACCACATAGATCATTCAGATAGATTTCTCAGCCTTCCAGGCAGGCTATTACGGCTATTTTAATGCAGAAGTAGGAAGGGTAAATGTTTAAATGAGTAATATCTGTTCTTAATCGTTTTTGTATGCCACTGAATGTCAAGGATAACCCATTTTACATGATTTATATTAGTACAGACCATTTCCCATTGCATTAAATGTATGGAATTTTCGATATTTCTCTCCTATTAATAGTCAATAAAAAGAACATACTGTACTAATGCTCTTCTGATTTACTAGTAGCGCGACATTTTAATCCACTTTACTAATAGACTAATCACTACAAGCAAAAATGTAGTTTATTATGGATATCAATCACACAAAGTATTATCTCAGCTGCTGTGGTATTGGGTGGACACTTTATGAGTCCTTGCATGATCCCATGATGCATAAGAGCTGTAGGACTGGACATTCGGACCACAATGCCAATAAAGAACTGGAAGTTTAAAGAAATGACTATCAGTCATCGCACATTCATCTCCTCATCAGTCCGTTAAACTTGAACGCTCGCATTTTGGGTGAAGTCAAGGCTTTAGACCTTGGTGTTGTTTTATAATGCAGATGTTTTCATCAAGTAAGAGTGTTGAGTATAATGCTTAGTGTCATATTTTGATGCCTATGATTTTTTTTTATGTTTAGAAATGTTCTGAAATGTCCTGGGCAAATCATCAGGGGCTGTGTAAATAACAAAGATATAGAAGGCTGCTTAACTTCTCACAATCAAAAGTTAATAAAGGTCAAAAATAGGCACGCTTGTAAATGGGTAAAAATTGAGGTTTAGTTTTAATCCATAGGTTGTGTATACTCGACATTTCAGTGTACTACTCCTCTTTTCAAATAAGCAGACAAAGTAAAAGGTAAAAAAAAAGATAAAGGCTGTCTGGGAATTTGATCAATCATTCACTTTCAATTACTTTAAAGCAAGTCTATTGCATCTGTGTATCCGTGTAGAACATGTAGTGTTAGTGCCGGTATAAACACGCCATAATAGAAACCCGCACTGCAAACTGTCACTCGACGCGCAACGATTAATAATAATTCCTTTATTTTCTCATCTGGCATAGCAGTGTGCTTTCATAGTTGGCTAGAAAATAGCAATAGGAGAATCCAAACGGCTTACTTAGGCCTACAATAGGGTTATATATTTTATTTCTGGTTGATCTGCTGGTGGCTGGCCTTGCTGTAGTGCATCTACTACCATATTGTGAGGAATCTGCAGTGAGACTTGCGACCATTGTGTTTAACGCTTAGTGACGCACATATCCATCGCACAGACCGAAGTGGGACAATTCATTAGGGGTTGGATTTCAATTAGGCACAGTCTGCCATTTCCTTTTTATTTTACGTTTATTTTTTCATAACTCAGCGTCATCTCATCTGGCATAGCAGTGTGCTTTCATAGTTGACTAGAAAATAGCCATAGCAATAGGATAGCATCGTTTGGTTTTAAAAACTAAAAAACAAAAAAAAAAACACAAAAAAAAATGAGGAACTGTTTTCTGGACCCTTCCCACAGTCACAAACCACTTGTCCGGTTGCTGCTGAGCAATTTTCCGATGCCCAGGTTTTCCACCAGTCGCAGTCTGTGGGTTATGATGACCTTCTTGACGTAGTGGAAGAAGTGTGTAAAGAGGTGTCCTCTTGCGCATCTGTTTACATTCCCCTCACCCGCCATATCCCAAACTTATAAGAACGCTACTACACTTGATCTTATACAAAAGGTTCTTAGAAGTGCTGTTTGGGGAGTAGCCTAGAGACAGGGGCTTGGATTGGCGAAAGCTCGCCTGGCAGCGGAGTGCCAGCTCCATCCCAAGATCCAACTAACATAGTTTTAACTACAGCACCTTTAATCTACTACTAGTTCACTGCCTCCATACATGGTCCCCTTATCAAACGAGCTGTGTCAGGCAGAATTTTCAGGTGTTTCACCACATACATAGTGGAACTCGGCGCGTCTGTTGCCGCCATGCTGGAGACCTGCAGTTGCAATCATAGAAGCGCAATATGGATGCCCCATACTGTCGCTCTTAATCATGGAAGTCCTCTCCATGGCTGCCTCCAAATGTCGTCCCCTTATCAAACGAGCTGTGTCAGGCTCATTTTTCGGGTGTTTCACCAGATACGTTATGGAACTTGGTCACTATGTCGCCACCATGCTGTGTTATCGACTAAATATACCGTCAACCTTTTGTTCACAGAGGAAATAATTTCAGCGCTTCTTGCTCACCTCCTTTGGTTCCTCTCTGCCACCCATTGGTTTGAAGCCTGAGTCCATTTAGGGTATGTCGCCATGCCACTCTCTAGCCTGCCGCTGCTGCCGCTGCCTCTGCATACCGTCCCCTATAGTGTCAGGGTCAATTATTGGATGTTTTAGATGCTATCTAGCTTCATTCTGTCACTCTGTCATGGCCATGCTGTTGCCCATACTTTTGGCATAATGGTGCGATTAAGCAGCCTCAGAGGCATCCATGCATGCTGCCCCTGCTGTTTCCTGTCCATTTCCGTGGTGTTTCCATCCTTTTCTGAGGTTTCCAGGTGTTTGGCCAAGCTTCCCTGTGCAGAGCCTTGGTCCCCTTGAAAAATGCTCAAGTCTCCCATTGACTTCAATGGGGCTCCTTATTCGAGACGAGCACTCGAGCATCGGGAAAAGTTTGTCTCGAATAACGAGTACCCGAGCATTTTAGTGCTCGCTCATCTCTATTTATTATACATTTTTATAGTTACAGTCACCAAATATAAGTTACATAAGTTATTTTCTCTTATACTGATGCATGGCTAATGCATGAAAAATTATTTTATTTGACTTTTATATGCGTATGTGAGCCATAAAACATAATTACGTGATAATTACAAAAGAGTTTATGAGAAATGTCTTTGCCTGCATTTATTTGGATACAGGAAATGCTTTTAGCACATAAAGCTTTATTAATTTATTTTCTCTTTTATTAAACTGTAATTTTTTTGTTTTATTGAAAAATATGCATACATCACATTACAGCTGAGAAAGCAGTATTGTTGTACCAATAATATATAGGTCATGATCCACAGAAAGTCAGAATAGTAGTCAACGTTTACATTCCATATTGCTCTTTATGAGCTATACATCACATAAGTTGAGTTGTTGCATACAGGAAAACATAACGGTTTCAGGAAGTGGCACAGACATAATTATACATATTAAACACTCAAGACCATTTTAGCTCTCTTCCACTGCACAAAGTCAACATGCATAACTGATCGGAGTATCCAATATGAGACCATCCAGAAATAAAACAAGGGTGAGAAAGAAAACAAAGGAAAAGAAGTAGTAACTTTTGCCCAGAGGTCAAGTACAGTATTGTATATCATATGCGTAGAGCCTTACAGAGTTAGGGAAGGGTGAAAAATAATAATGTAGGTTGTACAGTGCAGCACCAGCAAGACAGTTGCATTCATATTAAAAAATATAGTATCTAAGACTAAGATAATCAGTCATTTCTTCCGGGGCGTAGGAGGTGAGGCACACCGAGTGCCCCATACCTTATGGAATTTTACAGGGAATACTTTACCCTTACGTATAATTTAAATGGAATCACTTTATTCACTAAGGATTTCCAGAATTCTTTTTTTCATTTTTAAGACTCTACAATGAAAATATGAACAATGACCACCACAGAGATACTTCAGATAGCATTTCTCACCTTCCAGGCAGGCTATTACCCTATTTAATGCAGAAGAGGAAGGGTAATGTTGAAAGTGAGTAATATCTGTTTCATTCGTTTTTGTATGCAACTGAATGTCAAGGATACCCAGTTTACATGATTTATATTAGTACACCATTTCCCTTGCATTAAATGGTTAATGGAATTTTCCGATATTTCCTCCTATATAAATAGCAAGTAAAAAGAACATACTGTACTAATGCTCTTCTGATTTACTAGTACAGACATTTTAATCCACTTAAAATAGACTAATCACTAAACAAGCAAAAATAGTTTAGTAATGGATTATCAAATAACACAAAGTATTATTCTCAGCTGCTGTGGATTGGGATTGGGACACGTTATGAGTCCTTCAATGATCCCATGAGTGCAATAAGAGCTGTAGGACTGGACATTCGGACCACAATGCCAAGAAAGAACTGGAAGTTAAAAGAAATGACATCAGTCATCCACAATTTCATCTCCTCATAGTCCGTTAAACTTGAACGCTCCATTTTTGGGTGAAGTCAAGCTTTAGCCTTGGTGATGTTTTATAATCATGTTTCATCAAGAAGAGTGTTGAGATAATGCTTAGTGTCATATGTTATGCTATGATTTATGTTGTAGAAATGTCTGAAATGTCCCTGGCAAATAACAGGGCTGTGTAATGACAAAGATAGAAGGGCCTGCTTAACTTCTCAAATCAAAAGTTTAATAAAGGTCATAGCACTTGTAAAAATTGAGTTTTAGTTTTAACCATAGGTTGTGTATACTTGACATTTCAGTGTACTACTCACTTTTTCAAATAAGCAGACAAAGAAAAGGTAAAAAAAAAATAAAGGCTGTCTGGGAATTTGACATCATCACTTTTCAATTACTTGTAAAGCAAGTCTATGCATTGTGTATCCGTGTAGACACTGTAGTGTTAGTCCCGGTATAAACACCCAAATAAGAAAACCCAGCACTGCAACTGTCACCCCCAACTATAATAATAATTCCTTTATTTATATAGCACACAAAGATTATGCAGCACTGCACAGAGCTTTCCAGATCAGTCACTGTCCCCATAGAGATCACAATCTAAACAACCTTCCAATATGTATTTGGAGTTTGGGAGGAAACCCACCTAAACACAGAGAGAACATACACTCACCGGTCACTTTATTAGGTACACCATGCTAGTAACGGGTTGGACCCCTTTTTGCCTTTAGAACTGCCTCAATTCTTCATGGCATAGATTCAACAAGGTGCTGGAAGCATTCCTCAGAGATTTTGGTCCATATTGACATGATGGCATCACACAGTTGCCGCAGATTTGTCAGCTGCACATCCATGATGCGAATCTCCCGTTCCACCACATCCCAAAGATGCTCTATTGGATTGAAATCTGTCATGTTCAAGAAACCAGTCTGAGATGATTCCAGCTTTATGACATGGCGCATTATCCTGCTGAAAGTAGCCATCAGATGTTGGATACATTGTGGTCATAAAGGGATGAACATGGTCAGCAACAATACTCAGGTAGGCTGTGGCGTTGCAACGATGCTCAATTGGTACCAAGGGGCCCAAAGAGTGCCAAGAAAATATTCCCCACACCATGACACCACCACCACCAGCCTGAAACGTTGATACAAAGCAGGATGGATCCATGCTTTCATGTTGTTGACGCCAAATTCTGACCTTACCATCCTAATGTCGCAGCAGAAATCGAGACTCATCAGACCAGGCAACGTTTTTTCCAATCTTCTACTGACCAATTTCGATGAGCTTGTGCAAATTGTAGCCTCAGTTTTCTGTTCTTAGCTGAAAGGAGTGGCACCCGGTGTGGTCTTCTGCTGCTGTAGCCCATTTGCCTCACAGTTCGACGTGCTGTGCGTTCAGAGATGCTCTTCTGCCTACCTTAGTTGTAACAGGTGGCGATTTGAGTCACTGTTGCCTTTCTATCAGCACTAACCAGTCTGCCCATTCTCCTCTGACCTCTGGCATCAACAAGGCATTTCCGAACACAGAACTGCCGCTCACTGGATATTTTTTCTTTTTCGGACCATTCTCTGTAAACTGGTTGTGCGTGAAAATCCTAGTAGATCAGCAGTTTCTGAAATACTCAGACCAGCCCTTCTGGCAGCAACAACCATGCCACGTTCAAAGGCACTCAAATCACCTTTCTTCCCCATACTGATGCTCGGTTTGAACTGCAGGAGATTGTCTTGACCATGTCTACATGCCTAAATGCACTGAGTTGCCGCCATGTGATTGGCTGATTAGAAATGAAGTGTTAACGAGCAGTTGGACAGGTGTACCTAATAAAGTGGCCGCTGAGTGTACATACTCTTTGCAGATGTTGACCTGGATGGGACGTGAATCCAGGACCCCAGAGTTGCAAGGATGTTGTGCTAACCACTGAGCCACTGTGCTTTGCAGGGGCTTCAGCAAGATGTATATAGCTCTGTGTATATCATATTGTTGCAATTCAAGTAAATAGCAACTATACAGTGGATGCAGCTTTCTGTCTCAGTCTCCTAAATAACTTTTACAGCTAACTGATTAATGAATTAATTCCTTTATTTTTATAGCGCCTACAGATTACACAGCGCTGCACAGAGCTTGCCAAATCGGTCCCTGTCCCCAATGGGGCTCACCATCTAATCAACCTACCAGTATGTTTTGGAGTGTGGGAGGAAACCGAAGGACCCAGAGGAAACCCACATAAACACGGAGAGAACATACAAACTAGATGCCAGTGCAGCCTCACAAACTGTTATTGATAACCAATGCCGAAAAATTGGTCATCAGACTCCATAAAGTCATGTAGCAATTTACGATAATAGCTTAAATCCTAATAATTAATCCACCAAATCTCTTAAAATATATTTTATTTTTTAAACAGTTCAAAAATATTTGAATGACACATACATTTTATTTTTGAAGAAGTGGAAAAATATTTGAATGGGAAATACATTTCATGTTTGAAAAATTGGAGAAATGTTTGAATGGCAAAATAATAGCTACCACATAGTCCCAATAGTCCCAATAGCTGTGGACCTGTGCTCCCTTACGCTGCTATTACAGAGGTAACCTCACTATGGTCATCAGTTTCTCATTTAGTGGCCACTGCAGGAAACATGTAGTATGGCATATTGCATTTTATTTACATTTTATTACATTTCTCATACAAATGAATAGGTAAAAGTGGAATACATTCGTAATGTTTATCTAAGCAGGAACCTTTTACATAAAACTATTCACCACATGATGTGACAAAACCAATACATTTACAATTTGTTCCAGACTCCTTTAGAATTGGCACAATAAGTTGTTTTGTGTTGAATAAATTCAGAATTTACATTGAAAAGTTTTCCAAATTGAGAAAGTTAACAACTTTAATAATTTTATCTCATCATAAGAATGCATGTGAAAGAAATGACACATTTGGGTTACCATTTTTTTGCTCCCAAGCAGATTGTTTTGTCTTTGAAACTGAAAAAATGTCTTTATTTTGCCTTTTACTTTATCTGAAATAGCTTCTGTAAGAAAGAAAGAACAGTTAAGTGAGGCCAGACTGCACCTGGCAAGACAACATTCCTCAACCCCTGTGAATTTCAAGTCAAGAAGACCCTTGTGACCCTTCCTAGTGTTGAGTATTCTGAAAAAGACGTTTAATAGACCATAAAGCTAGTACTGAATTGTGCAATATTTACAATCTGTTTTAATGATCCAGAGGTCTGCACTGAATTACAAGTAGAAATGCTAAAGTAATTACAGCGGGAAGTCAATTTAATGAATGCACAATAAGTGAAAGCATTATTCTTGTAATCTTTTGTAGTACCTAATGTATCATTTTTTTATTGTTCATTTGCTTATGTTATATAGCCCCGGTATGACTTACACATACTCCTTTTTCCTTTCACTGAAGAGTGACATTTTAAAAGTAGGATTGCATATTATAAGGCAATGCTCTAATATTAATATTTTGCTTGGAGGAAATAATAATGTATTGTCTGATTTCAGAAATGATAGAATACTTACAATTAAAAGGATTGTCTTGGCGTAGCGCTACTTGCTGATTGCCCAATTAAATCCATTTATTTATTGTAATACAGAATTAAATGAAGATAATGGCACCTGCATTATTACGCTAGGCACACAATTGTTTAAAATTATCTACCTTCTTCTGAAATGAAATGATTGTGGTGGAGGCAAGGCATTGTAATAGGAAATAGGAGAGAAATAACAAGGATTGCATTGTGTGGCAGCAGCTTTTAGCCATGTTGTAAGTGCTGCTTCATTAATCACTATAGGACCGTCCATCTGGTCACCCTTGTGTGATCCTTGTGCAACTCAAATCCAAAGCCAAGTTACCATCCAAAGAGATTCCTCTAGGGTCTTAAATCATTACCCACAGATGTGTATGGTTCATTCATGAATGCACGGGACAAATAACAGTTTAGCAATATGAATTGGCTAACACTCTTTCTGGATTCCCACTGAGATACTAATTCACTCAAATAGAAATGTATTATTAGATTTGGTTCTATGAGGCAGAAGGCACAACAGTTCCACAGGAAAAAAATACAAAAGGAACAGACATTTTTACCTTGAGTTTGAAATGAAATTGCTTCAATGTCTAATACTGTCATGCTGATCATATCTATTTGTACTAGGTTGTACAATGTAGATCTGGCTTAAATGAAAGAATAACTTTCTCATTACTTCAGCCCATTCTGCTGTCTCTTCCCCTGTCCTTTGTAATGTAGCAGAGGACAGCTAAGGCAGTGAGGTGAATACTAAGTAACCTTGTGCCTCAGCAGATTGTGCCTTTAATCCATGAAAATACCACTAAAATCAAAATTTAATTACACTCAGAGCAGCTCTGTTAATGACTGAAAAATATTTAACAATTAGTGGTTTGACTTAATTAAGTTAACTACCTTTCAAAGGAGAACCTGAAAAGACCTTTCGCAGACCCTGTCCCATTTCCCCTTAGACTAATTAGTCTGACGCATACCTAGAAGACTGAATTTAGCGATATTGACTAAGCCACATAGCAGAAATGCTGACAGCTCCATATAACTACCTCATGATATGGCAGAAAAATCTTTATTCAGAAGAATGAGGGTAAGTGATGTGAAGACCATATCATTTTACCTATACCCTTTATTCCTTTTCAGTAAGGAAATGTAATAATAACTAAAATGAATAAAATGAAAAATCATATGCACATAGTAGTTAGATTTGAATCCATCTAAAAATGCATGAGCGAAACCCCTTCTACAAAGACAAATTAAATTGGTTGGGTTATATTTCCCTAAAGCTTCAATGAGCATGTCTTTTAAATTATGTATCTGCTCTTTTAATTAATAAACATCTCTGTGTATTTTCAGGTGTCTTCAGAATGCTTACCTAGTGGGCCGTCTGATTAAATTATGTTTGCTACTTTTTGTTTAACAAATTACCCTTTCCTTTCTATTTCCTCAGAGGTCTCATAAGTATGCTGGTCTTAACCTCCAATTACTGCCTCCTTCCCTGCTTTTCAATCCTTGGCCCCTTTGTACTTAAAGGAAATCCACCATCGGGAATCTACTTTCTGAAGTAGTTCCCAAAGTCCCCTTTTTTATCTAATTGTTTTATTTAGCTTTCCCAAAAAATAAAGTTAATTATATTGATATGCAAATTAGCTTCTACCAGGTGCAGGGAACAGCCCCTGTGAGCTCCAGGTCCAAGGATACGCCCCACTTCCAGAAGCCACTGCAGATTTGCCTACCTGCTCATTGTCTTCTGTTCTTCGGGTGCATCATCGGCAGCAGGGAAACTCTGCGCATAGTAGTAGTTCCCATACCTCTGTCAGCGACATACCTGCAACAGGGGAGCTCCCTCTGCGCATGAACAGAGGTCCCCTGCTGCCGCGGATGCACCTGAAGAACAGAAAACAACGAGCAGGGGGTGGCTCTGCAGGGGCTACTGTGCATATTGGTTGTTTCCGCTTGTTACCTGGGTATTGTAGAACAGACCACTTTGCACATAAGGATTGCCTTTACTACTAAAAGAGACCTAAAAGAGGGCAATTATTGTGCCTTAATTAGTTATTCCATTTGTACTCTTAATCTTATTATTTCACATGAATAATAATGAAATCTCTGCTGAAAGGTTAACAGAATTGTATACTATGCCCCACATTTCTCAAATCTAGGGCAGTCTGTACTATGTGCAGTTCCCCTGTGGAGTGTGCAGAGGTTGCCGGATTCATCAAAACTGGCGGACGATCTTCATTAATCTGGCGCCCCCTGCTCTGCTCTGGAAGTGTGCATGGTATTTTTTTTGTTTGTGCACTTTGTTGCTGCAGAATTGTGTTGCAGGCGGAATTACAGCACATGCCAGTAAAAAAATGTTATGCAAATTCCGACTAAACACTAACACGCCCCATTGTGTGTCTTATCGGACAAACAGTGCAGTAGCGACAAAAAAATGGTGTAGACACTTTATAAATACATGTGCAAGCAGTTTGCAAATTCTTTTCAGTGCAAAATCAGGCAGAAAACTAGCGCAAACGCTTTCATAAATGTAGACCAATGTATGAAAATAAACATTGTAAGCTTTATCAAACAAAAAGATAGTTCTTTTGTCGGGAAAACCAGTAACCATAAATGGATAGTTAGTCTTACCATAGTTTGGACCTATCTAAATACTTACTAAATATAAACTAAACCTACTAAAAAAAGCCAGTTCAAATTCAACATAAGGGAAAAAGCCTGCCACACTGGAAAGAGAGGGAGAACACAACAAACATGTGGGGGCAGGGTTGTGTGCGGATGCTCACCGGTTTCATGTTAGTCATAACAATAATAAGGGGCAGCAACATTGTTACCCCTTCAATATTATCTCATGCAGTCCATTATATACTGTAGATTCCCCCAGATGTTTGTTTTGTCCCCCTCTTTTTTTTTAAGTGTGGACAATATTTTACCCCTCGTGTACATATGTGAATTAATCATATTTAATTTCTAATAAAGATTATTTTTATCATTATTTGAATTGTGTCACGCATGTGTGTAGTATTGTTTATAATGACTTTTTGGGAACTTTTTAATGATTTGGGACCTTGCCACCACAGGTTTCTTGCCTTTGTAACGTAGTAGACATCCAGATATGATGATTACAATTCAACGTGATATTTTTTTTTTCTAAGTATTGCCTACAGCCTATGTTTTTATGACAGCTTGTCTATAGACTATAACTGTATAGCCAAAGTTATATAAAATCTGAACACACTTAATAAAAAGTTTTGTTAGTCTAAAATTATAAAGTTCAGTCAGCACCAACTCTATTGAGACACAAAGGATCAAGTTCTGAGTATGTGACAAAAGTAAAAAGCGAGTAAACTATATCTGGGCTTTGTTGTAGCCTACTTTTGTACAACTGCTACGTTCTCATGTAGGCTTAGCTTTGGCACATATGAATAGTCATTTCCAAATGTATTCTATGTTTCCTTCTTTTAACTTTTTTCAGTTATCTTCTTTAGAATTGAATAGAAATCAGTTTGTTGCTGTGCCACAGTGAAGCTATGAGATCCTGTCCTCAAGGTAGGTTTACATGTGGTCACCTAAAACTGTAGTCACATCAAGGCACTGTACCTATTCTGTTTTTCTCTAGGCAAAAACTGCAGTGCAGAAGTAATAAATAATTATAAGAAAAGTAAGTTCTTGTTGTACACATGACATTTTCCTATTTCAATCACTGCTTAGTGTTTTAGAATTTTAAAGAGTATGCCCTGATTCATGTATTATAAATATGATAGAGGTGGTTGTTAGAAACATTTTATTTAGACTTGTAGTTAAATATTATTTTTTATGTTAAATTCCAAAAACTGGCCAGTAAAATATAAGATTTCCCTAACAATTCAGCGCTGCATGTAATGCACGGCTCCCGATCTCTGCTGTATGCTTCCTGACTTGTACATGCCATCTGACTGCTGATTGGCTGAGACAGTCACAAGGCGGTTTTAGGACAACAAACACTGAGAGCTCTGCGGGACATGCAGCAATAGGCTGAGACAGCCACATGCTATTTTCAGGACAACAGTACACAGAACTATTAGTTCAGCATTTGGGACCTATATATTTTTAAGAATTCATACCAAGAATCACTTTTGTCCTATTTTCAAAACTAATGCACTGTATAATGATACCACTCAGAGAGTTGCAAACGAAAGGCAGTACAGGCTGTCTCCAACTTAAAGGAAACCTGACATTAAAATCATAAACCAGGGACACTTATGCAAGAATCCAGGCACCGGGACTGTGGCAATCTTCTTACATTTGTTATCCAAGGCCTCCTTCCTTCTAAAATCAATTTTTAAAATTATGCTAATAAGCCATAGGGGCTACCCTAACCACTCTGTGATTCAGCTTTACATATGGTTATACTGTCTTACCCTCCCCCTGCTCCCTCCGTACTGTGAATGCAACAGGAAGTGCCCAGGAAATGCACTGGTGCTAAGGGAGAAATGGGGAGGGTGAGACAGTGTAAAAGTCATTAAAGCCGGATCACAGAGGAGCTAGGCTAGCCTCACAGACTCATTATCAGAAAATTATGATTTTAAAAAGGAGGCCATAGATAACAAGAAGAATACCACAATCTCAATACTGATGGTTTTGATGTAGGACACCAGACTTACAGACGACTCCTATTTACAGATGGACCTCTCTGCCCACTGTGATCTCTGGTGAGACTCTCTGGGTGCTAGTAAATGGAGGTTTAGTCCCAGGCTGCCTGCAGTAATCAACCACAAGGTGTCTGTAATGAAGATTTATTGTTACTCCTTGTTCCCATGTCAGTCAAGTTTTTTGAAAAGCATTTTTCACAGGGGCATAAAAATGTTGTGTGCAGTTACACAAAATATACAGTACATCTTCTGCTTTACATACACATTCAACTTAAGAACAAACCTACAGACCCTATCAGTCTGCATACACACTATAGAGGCTAAATATAACTAAATAAAAACTTGTCTCTTAAATCTTTGTTTCATTGATTATGGTCTAAGATATTAGACAAAGGCTCAGTAAGGGTCTAATTATGCAAAAAGTTTTCCTTTTTGCACCAAAGTTTGATATAGATAAAATACTCAAATGCACCAGTGATTAATGTTAATCCTGCCCCTAGATAAATCAAGAGGCAGGCCAGGCAGGACCTGCTGCAGAATTGAGCTATTAACAAAGCCATGAACAGGCGGTGGCTATAGCTAGTGCACCAGCATGCCCATTCCACAGTCCAGCCTACCCCACTCAATGCCCAAACTTGGCATGGAGATGGTTTGAGGTAGGAAATAGTTGCAATTCCTGCCCATTCACTAGGCATTGCAACTATATCAAGGCCAGTACAAGCATTAATAAATCTCCCCAATAAGTTATTTTTAGTGTTAATGATGTACAGGCAAAGAAAGGAAATGCTAATATTCTAGTACTTGACAAAATTTTTAAAAAATAAATAAATACTTTATGCTGGTGGCATGAATATTTAGCACTTACTGCAAATGAGGAACATAGTTCTAGGGTTTGATCATGTTCTTGACTGTTTTGAAGTGTTATATTTTAAGAGGAAAAGAAATAGTAGTGAGAGAGAGAAATGAGTGTCTCTAAAAACCACAGCATACATGTATCCAGTCTCAAGTTAATAGCTTACAACAAACAATTCAGCAGGGCAGCTTCATGGGTCAAGCGTTTCTGAGATATTTTCCATAGCTTTCCAGCAAAACAATTTATAAGACAACTGAGTTAAATTAAATACAGCTGGAAGTTGTACAAAAAGAAAACCTTATGATTCAAGCTGTGGATCATATATCAGCATTCCAGATTATATATTAAGATTTCGTCTCTGATATAGTGGGATCATTATACCATAAGCAATTAGTAGGGCATCTAAATGAAAGCGAAAGACATTGTATGGCAATGTTTAGCCCTGCACCCATTATTCTGCAACCACAGTCTCAACAGAAGTCATAGCAACCACTGTCCATATGAGTTCAGATTACTAATTCCCTACAGTGCAAATGTGAAGTGGTTGTCTGAAATGCTTTCTGAACTTAGCTGTCACCTGTAATTGGATGTCAGTGCACAGCCATGTAATTTCAGCTTGACTGGTTCATTGGGAACCATGGGGTTAAATGGATCTGAATTTGGTGGAATAAGAGCCACCCCAACATTAAATTTTTATTTAAAAAAACAATTATTAACATAGTCTGTAAATTAAAGCAACATAGCTTTAGCAAAATGATATATAGAGACAGACTAGACAAAACTAATAGAATGGCTCCAAATATAATAGGGCTTAACAGACAGACTACAGTATATCATTATGAGTGTATTAAGTTGGGGCAACCGGTAGCATTTTATATTGTTAGAGGGGTTTGCCTATTTTAGCTAATATAACTTAGTGATGGTTAGTGCAAAATTCCAGAGTGCGGGAGGGGACTCTATAAGCAGACACTTCATGATCCCTTTAGTGCTGTGTGAGATGCTGTGTGCTGACAATGTGGTTAGATTATCCAGGTTAGAGTCTGGGTTTATATACAGTACATTTTCATTTAGCTTCTGGACATTCTACTAGTATCTGACGTATAGAAAGAGAGATGAGACAGATCAGCGATAAGAGATGAGATCCATGAGATGCATATTACACATGATGTTCTCAGCTCTGCTTTAAAAGTCATGACATACGCTATTAGCTCTGCTATATGCCTGCCTCTGCCTCCCCTGGATAAAGATTTTATTTGTCTGTAGCTTGTAGCTTTACTCTCCTCATGCTTTTTGACAGAAAGTCTCTGTGTGTCTTGTCCTTGTGAGAAGCTATTTATAGAGGGAAGAAAAGGATAACTGTAATAGAAGATCTTCTACTGCCCTTCACTGTAACAATAGATCTTCTATTGCCCTTCACTGTAACAAAAACTATTGTTTTTGTTCAATAGACATATCTTTACACTTTATTAAAGAAATGTTTGTGTCCTCTTTTCCCTCCTTTCTTCCATATATAAGCAATTTGCGTAGATCAGCTTTCAGTTCTGTATCCTCAGAGAGCAGAATCTTTATCCTCTTTTTCTTATTTCTATGCTGTGTACGAGACTTCAGATACACTGCTCACTACTGGAGAAAGAAGAGCAGAAAAAGGCACAGAGAATCTGCTTTACTAATTAAATTATGTTGTGCATTATTATCACCTACTCTTTTCTTTGCTTTGATAAAAAAAATACTTTAATGGTTTAGATATGATTTAATTATTTTTTTTTTATATTGATCACATACATTTTGGTTCAACTCTATTTTGTGAATACTGATGAGTACCATCTCATCGTTATGGTAGGGATTTTCTATTGCTGATGTATCTGGCATTTGCCATTCAATCATCCATTTTTGACATTTGACACAGTGATCTTTTATGAAAAAGGGGATTTGTATAAATTATTTTTATTATACAATATGGGTAGTGCTTGTAAGTGTTTTGACTAGTATACTCGCTCATCTCAAAAAGTAGTATAAATAATGAATATAATAATATATAATTAATATATAATATTATTATGTTATTCCTATTCTTTCCTTCTTTTTTTCTTTTTGTTTTGGGTTGATTTATTATGCCTTATAATAATTGTGATGCATAGTCATGCAATGAAAAATGTTGGTGGCATGCTTGCTACATTTGAAAATATAATGAGAGCAGGGTTCTTGAGCAGGGGGCCTGGGTGGGAGATGCCCAGGCCCAGCATATTTACTGACATAGTTTTGGGTTCTGGCACAATAGACTTGTCCAAATATACCAAAATTATTAACAGGTTTGGGGAACCTGTAGGTGTACAAAACATTGACCATAATAAATAAGCCCCAGAGGCAATCTTTGCAATGAAGTCGAATCAGATAAGTTGTTTCACTTTTAATTCTTTTTAAAAAAAGCTATTGTATTCAAAGCAAAGCTAATTACTGCTTTTCATTATCTGCATATCTGTACTGATCATTATATAGACCTTTGGTTGAGGCAAATACTTAAAGCTTCTGAGGAAATATATTAGGGAAAGAAAAATCAATGGCACTTAGCTTTACAGGCCAGATATATTTATAATGTGAAATAGGTCTGAAAATAATTTTCAGGTTGTGTTTGGAAAATAAAATTGGACAGACAAACATTTTAGAGTGTAAAAGGCAAAAACCACATAAAATGACAATTTAGTGAATGTATTTCCAAGTAAGATCAATTGCCATATAGTAAAATAATACATCAAAAGTGGCAGCTTGTTTACAGTCTTCAGTCCAAAGTTAGGATACAGTATGTTCTAACTGCAGACTCGGAAAATAGCAAAAGAAAATCTTTTGCTGCATTTATATCTAGTGTACCGAACGTAGGTTTACATTTCTAGGATTATTACCACGTTATGCGGCTTTTGACCACAAATATTCCTTTGGCTGAAAAGAAGAACATGACAAATCACTGTAGAAGCTCATATAAGTTGAAAAATGATATGACTGACATCAAAGAAATCTCCTGATTAAGAAGAATCCTTTAAGCAGTATCCATCATTTGTAAAAATGCCATCTGCCAGATCCATGGATCCCACGTAGCAGTTACAGAATACAAAATCTTTTTAGTGTATTTTGCTCAAAGAGATTATTCTATCAATTTACCATAAAACAAAATAATGTATATTTCTTTAGTAGATTATGTTTTCCAAATTTGCATGATAAGCAACTAGTAAGACATTTAAACAGAGGACACATGGACATATGAGTCTATATGCACATATACAAAATACAGGCAGTCCCCAGGTTACATACAAGATAGGTTCTGTACGTTTGTTCTTAAGTTGAGTTAGTATGTAAGTTGGAACCGTATACTTTATTATTGTAACCCCAGTCAAAATAATTTTGGTCTCTGTGACAATTGGATTTTAAAAATGTTGGATTGTCATAAGACCTAGGATTAACAATAAATCTTAATTACACGCACCACTGATAACTGTTACAGCTGTTTATTGTAGCCTAGGACTAAAGAATCCAGAGGTCCATTTGTAACGAGGGGTCGTATGTAAGTCAGGTGTTCTTAAGTAGGGGACCGCCTGTACACACAAATCTGATTATTTGACCCCACTTGGCATAAAGGGTCAGCATTGCACATTAACAATGATCTAAGTAATTCTTGAGCGGAGGGTAAGAGTTGAATCCTCTCCACTAATTATTTGATAATTCATTGCACGTGTGCAGCAAAGCATACATTAGATTCTGAAATGCCTTCAAATGGCTCTCCAAGCAAAGTAATCCTAATCAATTTACAGACCTCATACCAAAGTCATGCACATCTGCCTCTATGGATGTTTGTGATGATGTGTGCAAAATAAAAAATACTTTCAATATGAAAGCTCATTGAAGGTATAATGATCAAGGAAAGACTAAAGTGACAATAATGTGAATGTAAGGGAAACCATTTTTAGCTAAAAGAAGGGTGTCATTTAGTTAATAGGGCTCTATAGGAACCTGTCACTAGCTATATATGTGAAAATGTGGTGACAGGTTCCCTTGAAGGAAACAGTACAATGCAAGTTAATAGGGATTAACCCACAACACAACAATCTGCATTTGTATTAGATTTGTCATTTTTTTGGGTTGTAAGAAAAGTTCTGTACGGGGTATGGTGGGCCTTAATCCCAAGTCTATACCAATTGGCATAGCTGTATAGCGGTCAGCATCCTGCTACTCCCTGGTTTTTAAAATTTGTTGTTTTTTTTAATGTTTTTGTTTTTTTTCAGTCAAGAAAATTGGCTTCATCTCCCATTTTTTGCGCCCCCAAGCAATTATATTATAGTTAATTCTGCCCCTGGACACACTATGGATTTTTTTTAAATCCACTGTATGTCTACAAAGGTTATAGATTTTTTTTCAGGATTTTTGTTCAGAGGACAAAAAAAGAAAATCTGTATTGTGTTGAGTAGCAGAAACCCCAGTAGAGGTCTAGAGCGATGCAATATGCTGCACACATATAAGAAGAATATGCCGCATGTTGTGCATCCAAAATCTATTTATTTCTTTTCTTTGTTTTCGCCTATGGACCATACAGCTCTCAAAATATTGAATGTCAAAATGCTAAAATGTATAGATAAAAAATATAGGAGGATATACTGAATAATGGAAAAACTAGCTCTATATGGACAAGGTTTATTAATTTTTCCTAAACTTAACAAACAATATGTTTTTATTGTCTTTATTGGTAAAATTGAAATGCTAAACATATCCTTAATTAAGTAAGCACTTTTTTTTTTTTACAAGAAGTCTAGTTAATTAATCAGGGACATATCCAGATTGGTTTTTTTTTCTATAGAATTAAAAAGACAAATCACTAGAGTACAACCAAATAGGGCAAGACTTTTGTTTAACCCAGCTCATTTCCATACAAGTACAATGATTGTCAAGAGCTTTTAGTGAGCAAACAGCCCTGTGAACATCAGCCAGCATATGGTCTCCTCTCAGAGCTCGCCTTCCCTTTCCTATGATCCCATTACCTCACTCAATCCGTTACCAAGGTAACTGTTAAATTGCTGTGCGAGGCATAGTAATAAAGTAACCTGTCACACTGGCATTAAAAGCAGCCAAATTTTCCTGTTCACTGAGCTTCTAAGCTTATGAATAGTCACTTTTTAAAAGAAATTCCCAAGCTACACACAGGTCATGTGCAGCTCAGCCATAACAGCAAATAAACATTACAATAATAGGGTTCTATACATATGTTTTATTTCTCTTCATATCTTTTTTTTCTTTCTTTTTATTACTAGTGTTATCTTTGTTACATTATATGAACATTTACATTTGCCAGTGTACAAGAGGCAAAGCAAACCTAATTATGTTATTTTCTCTTATTCTCTTATTTGTTTAATATTTTACATTTGCTTTCCATACCTTATACTGAGTACATAGTTTCAATATGTTATTTAATGGGTAATCACAAATTATTCATCAACTGCATATCATTTTAGCTCACATGTACGGTACTCATTATAGTGTTTTATTTATTACAAATCCATATAAGTGAATTTACATAGCTATCCAAACATATGTTGGCCAATCCCTCTAGTTTGTTGGGACCAGCTGCCCACCCACTTACAAGGACTCCCCAAATCTCCTCAGACCACAGATGCTGGGGAAGCAGAAGGATTAAACATGCAGATCCTCAGTTTTTTTTTATGTAAATTGAGCCATTGCCATTCAAAATGCATGCAGGTTTGATAGATTTACATAGATGGGCGGGACGGATAGTTTTCTAAAATAGAAGGTTTAGGGCCTAACTTGCTAATCAGTGGGGGTCTCAGTGATGAAACCACCACAGATCACGAGAACTGGGGGTCTGATGTAGATGAGATGAGATTGCTGAGACGGAGATTGCTGAGCAGTTGCTCCGCTCATCTTGGGACGCGACGAGGGGTCTTATGGAAGTAAATGGGACCCCATCAGACCCCCCCTTCTTGTGACCTGTGAGAGTCTCATCACTGAGACCCCACCAATCAGCAAGTTAGGGCCTAACTTGTTTCTTGCGACAACCCCTTTAATACGGCTATTCAGTCCTTCAGAACACCAGAAATTTGGGGTATAAGCCCTGGAAATAGGCACAATGCCAGAAATTGCATTTATTTACCACTAAGCGTCAACTCCACAATGAGTATGTGTGAAGGCATATAAATGGGGGTGAGGCTAGCAGCGGAGTGGGCTGGAATGCCTCTCACCAGCATGTAATAAATCCCCTTCATATACTTTTTAATGAAGTATCTAGTTTATAATTATATTTAGGGACTATACATTAATTGAGCAGATGTTTATTTAAATATTAGTAGATATATAATTTTTGTGGAAGACAGAGTAAAATCCTTAAAGCACACAACATTAACATTTATTCCTGGGTAAAAAAATCTATCTCTTCTGTGTGCATTGAATTGAATACATGACAAACAATAGTCATGCTATAAAAATTCAAGTACATATTATCATGCTCTTCAGTTCTCTAACCAATGCTCCAACCATCACTGTGCATTAAGTAGGAAACATATGAAAAATATAAGACGTTTAAGTACTATAATATATAACATAGAATAGATACATGTTACATTTGAGACACCAGTTTATTATTTTTTTTATTCTACTGACGAAACAAGATCTTTTGTTAGTAAGGACCATAAATTCACAGTCAATTTGTGTGTCTATCCAGGCAGAGAAAATTTTAGTTATTGCACTCTAGGCAATGATTACATTATGACAGCAGATAGCATAATATTTTATTGTAGCCTGGGAAACTGGAATTTTCTTCTAGATTCTGCCTTTCACTGAGTTCATTCTTTTTAACAAACCTAATATGAAGAGAATATCAATTCTCCTGCCTGCTTTGTACAAAAGCGAAATTTGTTGAACAAAAAAAAATGACGTTTTTGAATCTGAATTTCTTGGGGATGTGAGAAAGAGTAAACTAGATAAAAATATATGGGGGATGTAGAAAAAAACATACTTTTATTTAAAATAAAAACTGTCAATAATACACAGAAACTACAATATCTGCAGTTTTGCCTATTTCACATTTTTTGAATCTGAACTAAATGTAATATGTTGCACGTTATAGAATGTGATACCACAATCTCTGAATCTAAGGCACCATTGCTTTCTTTTATAGAAATCCAGCAGTCCACAACATGAATTACTGCAGACCATTTCCACAACCCTATCAATCACTGTCTGTCTGTTTAAAGAATCACATACCTCTTAACATTGAAACTTGCCAGAGGGAAATGAAAAAGAACATGACTAACCTAGATGACTAACCCTTGTGCAGTCAATGTGTAGTACTCAGCTCAGTAATCTCCACTACTGGATGCATTTGTATCATATTATAAAGTAATGGTTTTATTTTCTCCTTAGTCATCACAGATTTGTCTTTCATGCTAGGACCTTTGATTAGACTTAGTTATTTCGGTAGATTATTATTTTGAAACTTTTATAGCATCCAAAACTCTAAAATATTACTTTACAATAATTAGTACAACATTAATGTTATTACTACAAGTAATTTCATTGATGCACATTTAGACCTGTAATAAATGAGTCCATTGTTGGACATCATTAGACTCAAGTAACATCACACGATCATGCAATCTTCCGACATAAACAGATTTACAGATTGTTACATAGTATGAAATATACCGTAGACACATCATTGCTGCATGATGGCAAAACCATGGAAACGGGAAACATTAGTTGTGTTCTAATTGTTAAAACACAATTGGAAATGTGATAAGGATAAATTATTGATTTATATTCCTGTATCACTGTGATTCACAGCCACCTCTGTATTCACATATATATGTAAGGAATAAATGAATAAAGCATAACCCCAATTATTTAATAGCAATCATAAAATCGCAGTATAAAGTGTATATTTCTGCTTATGAAATAGATTTTTCATTTCATTTTTAAAATGAAAGTAAATCTACCATCAAAATCAAGCATTATTAACCAAGGACACTTACTCAAAGAACCAAGAACTATGAGTGTGGCCATCTTATATTTGTTATCCATGGGATTTTTACTTCTAAAATAAATTAATTATTATTATAAATTAATATTATGCTAATGCACCAAAAGCAATGGGTGGCTGTGTGCCCAAACCTTCTTTGTGGCAGAGAGATTACATCAGGCAGAGGGAGGGGGAAGTGCTGGGTTCACAACACATTATTTGTATACACTTAGAACATAGGTCAGGAAGCACCCCTACGTATACGCTTTGAGTATACATTGACAAATAGCGGTAGATGTAGGCATAGTCACTAAACGTTTTGTCTGCCTTCTCATCCTGCAGCCTCCACCTGAGTGATGTATATGCTTAGCAGAGGCAAGGGACAGCTATGGGGAGCCGATGCAGCGTATTGCATCCCTACTCACAGCTTCACCGATTGCATACGTTGATAGTCATAAGGGAGGACCTGACTGATATCACTGGGAAGAGGGGTCCCTGGGTCTCTGTGCCATAAATTTTAAGGACACATTGGAATCCTCCTGACGTGTCCATACAATGTATAGCAAATAATGTAATGTGAACCCAGCCTAACAGCCCGTAAAGCTGCACTCTGGTAATGCTGAGACTCTGGTAACACCTCCCAGGGCCATTCTACCTCATTAGCATAATTTTAAAAGTTGATTTCTGAAGGTTGAAGGCCATGGATAACAAATATAAGATGATTACCATAGTCAAGGTTCCTGGATGTATGCGTGAGTGTCCTTGGTTCATCATGCTTGATTTTGATGGTTGATTTTCTTTAAACCCTTCATAATAATGTCATGCAGTGTGTCTTATGTGCAATAATGAGGTTTGTATCCATGCCATGACATTTTTTTAAGAACTAGAGGCATGAAAATCTCTCGTGTTTCATGCTTAGCAGAACATCTGCCCATCCCCAGACTATTATGTACAACCTAGTTTATGAGAACATCACACAATTAATTGGGAAAACTTATTCTGTGATTGGTTTACCAACTGTCTTGGGATTAACTCGAAAGCTTTGCAGTCCTAACATGGTGACCCTAGTAGCACGGTATCATAGGAATGAGAAAATTGGAAAAACGATCACAGAAGATGAAAGAAGTGAATTGTTTGACAAGTAAATTGCTGTGATCTTGTTTACAAAAATGTCAAACACAGAATTAACCATATAAAGACTTATCATAATTGTATGACAAGCTAATTCATTCCAACCCTCACTCATTATACATCATGCTCATTGAATGTGATATGAGCTGCAATACAGTTACTCATTATTATTTTTTTTATCTGTAGCAATTGATTCACTTATTTCATTTGATAAATAAAGGATTGTAAACTGTTGTGGGCTGAGCTCAAATTCTGTTGTTTGACCTGATGATTATTTTATTATTCTAATTTTGTCTATATGAAGAACTAACTGTAGCCATCAGGATAATAAATAACTGAAAAGATTAACAAAAAAAATATTTTGTTCATAAAGATCAGTCTGATGCAACGGATTTTTCTGCTATGGTGACTACGACTTGCCCAAAGTTATAGGAAATGAACCAAACTGGCTGATAAGGAATTGTTAATCTCCCTCAATGACTCCTGTAGTTTGGTAGTTAGGTTACTAAGCAAATTTTTGGGCAAATGGTCATGTTTTGACCATGCTTTTCTTTACTCTGTTTTTTGATGTTTTCTTGTTGCCACTCGGCTGCACTTAATTTGTGACGTATTGTCGACTCCCTTTTCCGCCCACTTCCTTTCCTTTTTCCATATAACTTTTTCCATAGTATGGTGATGTGTTGACTATGATTAAGAGCAGCATTTAGTTCGAAACGCGTCAGTTTCTGTCATTACCATGGTACCTTTTTAACCTTTTTTTAAAAGGATGAAATAAAAACTAAGTTTTATACTTATGATTTAATATATTTTTTGCCTGGTTGCTGGATTCACCTACTTTTCCTCTGTATATCTATTTATCTATATCTCTCTTTTTATCTCTTATCTATCTTTATCTATGATATTACCTCATATTACCTCACAAATTACTTAAAAAATATTACCTCACATAATCTGTATCTATATCTATCTACTGTATTTATACCTATCAGATTACCTCACTCGCATATTACTTCATATCTTGCCTCACACATAAGATATCTTATACTCATTGCCTATAGTAACCTATCAAAGTTCAGAGCTCATATCAATGATCTGTGGCAAAATAGAAACTGAGGTGTGATTGGTAGCTCACTGCCACAATGGCCAGCAAACAATGGCTCCTGTAGATGGTGTTTATAAAGTGTATTTAGGAAAGAACAGGGCAAAAAAAACCTAGTCTATGATGTTCCCTGAGTGACATCGAGCAGCTATGCACAATTTGATTCTTTTAGTGGACATACATATACACACACATACACACAGCTTTATATATTAGATGTAACCTGTGATTTGTAAAGCATTGTGGAATATGCTGACACTATAGAAATACATATAATTAGAATAAAATGAACTTACTTTAAATACCACTACAAAGTCTACCTATTTCTGTAACACACTCATAGCTCTAGCTGTCCTCCATCAATCACCCTAGGCTCTAAAAGCTCCATAGCTTAACAGGCTTCCTAACAGGAAGTATAATCTCCCCAGCAATCACTTCTCAACAGGATCAAAGCTTTTCTTGGCATTTCTTTTGTTCTAAACCACTACACTTATGGGAGATTTGTGAATGTTAACAGTATATTTCTGTATTGCATGAACACCTTCTGAGATGTAGAAAAAAACATTAATAGGATCTTTTCACAGTGTAATGTTGAATATGTTTTAATATTTGTGAAAAGGCTTTGAATAATTGCACTTATATATTCATCCATTTCCAAGGACATAAGAAAGCACCAGATTTATGTGGATGTAAAATGTGTAACTAAAAAATAGGGTATAATGTAGAATCCAATGATTTCAAAATGTATAATACATCTAGACACGGAGAACTCTAATCGCAGAATATTATCATTCCACCTCAAGGTAACTGCTATGTGAATGCAGAGATCACTGTTCTTTGTATTCTGTCAAATGATATTTGCTCCAAATCTGCTAAATTATTCATTTTCCTTTAGCAATCAATATTAATAATCAGATTTGCTCTGTGCCATTTTTAGTCACACTTCTGTTTAAGTGACTATAAATAAAGGTCACTGTGTTGCTTCCTGCTGCTGTTCTGAAGGTCCTTGCCTAATTAATTCCTAGCACTTTGCTTCTCAGTGCTTGTGATTAGCAATCGTAATCAAGTTCTGCAATTAACTGTCTGCTTATGCTGTGATTTGCTCAGCCTAACTCTACAAAGCTGGCTAGGACGATGCGTAGTAATCCCTCGGCTCCCCTCCCCCTCCCCTCTGTCTCTAGACATTAGGTAAACACTTTTTTGTAATAATTTGCAGGAAAATAGGATGTGTAGAATGTGTATCTTCACCTCAATCTTAATGTTAAGCATGGAAAATCTTATTAACACACCGAAGATTGCAATTTTTTCTGAGCAAGATACATAAACAGTATACAAGGAGAGACAATTTATCTACCATTTTGGTGAATATTTGTCATAACGCTATATGATTATACTGTATACAAGTATAATATATATAGTAGTCTGCCTACAAATACCATATGAAGGAGTGTACGTTAACAGCTTAACTCCGAAACTGCTGACAGCACTATAGGAAGAGGAGATCAGTATAAACATAAAAACATTAAGATCAGCTCATCCGTCATCTGTTGTGCTCTTCAATAGCATTGTAATGCCTGGCTGTGTAAGGATGACTCATAGTTTGTAGCCTTATAAACAGTATTTTGTGTAACTCAGATAAAAATGTTGTCTTTATTAATCAAAACAAAACATATGTTTTACATGCTTCCTTTTTTATTTAATTTTTTTTTTAGCTAAGTGCAATATATTGTATTTTATGAAGCTGGTAACCACTATTATTGAAAGAATTCAGAAGACCACTAGAGCCATCATTGGAAACAAATGTTGGTGCTGCAGGGCATCCTCTTCAGAAAGCCACGTAACCTTATGTGAAGGAGCCACCTTCTGGGCACCTGAACAACAGCATTGGAGGCTTTAAAATGTGGATTGCTTGATCATACAACCTGCATGAATATATCCCAAGTATAATTACACTGATGTCCCTGTGAGATATAAAGCAGTTTTAAGTGAATAAAGAATCCCTTTATATAGGATGAACATTGTATGTAAGCTCAAACCAATAGCATTTCCTTGTCTATTGTTGAATACTGTCACCCTCGAAATATTGATCATCAGGTAGTGTGACCACTATAATAAGAGCAGAAGTTTTGAGCATTTCCTAGAGTGTAACATAACTGAATGTGCTTGCTGTGGGTGTTTCTCAAAGCTATTCTCACACATGCCTTTTCAGTTTGGATTTACTTTCATTAAATAAAGAAAGACATTGTAATTTCTTGACTTAGAGTTCATCTGAGTGTGTTCTAACCTAACTTTAAATAAACCATGAAAACAATACAATTTTAACCTGATAGTTCACAGATTATGTTACTGGAAAAGAAAATGTTATTTTCCTCACATTCTGTGGGTGCTAAGTTTTCATTTCACCTGAAACATAGGGGTTATTTTCTGTCTGTTGATTGTAACGATGAAGAATGTGTTGTTGTATGGAGTATTATTTCCACTTGGCTGGGGGTGTTCTGCTAATAAGGCCTAAGGCTGAAAATGCTTTTTCCCACATAATGCAAATGAAGCATGGTATTTTATTTTTGTAGGATACAATTAGATATTTTTACCAAACCAGCTAAAACCTATATTTTATATAAAAAGGAATTCAAACTCTATGTTCTGAGACTCCCACTAGTTTTAGGAGTCAATGGGCAAAGGCACTGAGTTCTAGTTCAGCTATGACCATCTTTGAGTTTAAAGGTAACCATGCATATTAAACTTAGGGTGGCTAATCCCACAATTATACTGTTAGATATTCAGATTATATTAATTTTATAGATAGTAAGGTAATGATAAAAAGCTTCTGACATGCTGAGTTTCAACATGGACAATCCTTTGTCCTCAAGTGAAAAGTACATATCCTTATGCATTAAGGGGAGGGAGGTCAAGAAACATAGCTGACATCAAACCAGTATTGGCCAACAACTAACAGTTGCATGAGGTATGTAAACTAAAAGAAGTAGATAAATCTACTGCTCAGCAGAAGAAGACCCTCTACTGAAAGCCCTTGACACTTAATTTATGCGACAATCTCCCTTAATCAAAATATCTGTCTTCATGTAATGTGGAATGTTTTTGTACAAAATAATCATTAGTTGTTTTAGTAACTTTTTTAGTTACTCCTTATTTTTCATTTTCTCTGTTTAGACTAATATTTTAATAAATAAACTAACATTTATTTTTGTGAAAATTCAAGGCAACTAATGCTAGTCTGGTGGGAATATTGGCACAAAAAGAATTCAACTACCATAATGTGTTACCAACAAGACCAGGGATCCAATGGTATGCATATCACTGTGGAAAAATACAATTACTTCAACCAGTTACACTCTTTGTGAAAGTTTTTTTTAGGCTTTTAAGTAACAACAGATTCCTGAACCAAGTTGATTTCCTAATCTGCTACACATTTAATTGAGAATGTTATATTTTTCTCTTTTAATGGTAAGTGAAAGCGTCTTTTTCTATTTCATGCTGTTAGCTTTAGACTTTTTTCTATTCTCAGTATCTGACAGCTTCAAGCTACAGTATGTGTGCCCCTGAACAAGCAAAAATCCCTTTCTACTTTCTGCTCTGGCAAGTGTGTTCATTTAATCTCATTGGGGATCTGACAGCTTTCTGCAGCTTCTGAAGCAATTCCTTTGCACTCATTTCAAAGCGCTATAAGCATTAGGAAAGAATGCTGACTGGTGTTTGCATGCAGAAACCTGCTGTAGGCAACTTAAGCCCTGAGCAAAGACTTTCTACTCTCCAAGTGTCTAACTCTTAGCTCCAGGATTATAGGTAACAACTACAAACACCACTTTGTCTTCATGACAGCTGAACTATGAATGTAAATATGCACTTACTCCTCTGTTGTGTAAAGATGACTGGGAGCCCCGAGAAATTGATTGTATTTGTTTTGATAATATATACAATGCAAAATATAATTGAAGGAATCGGGTATTGACTGTACGGAATATGCTAATCTAAGGATTTATACCTAAGTAATGAGAAATTCTAGCTTCGTAAAGAGTAGTTAGGTTATGTTTATTACAAAGAGAAACACTATAAACTTTCTGATTTAAGGTAGTGAAAAGCAGGTAGATCTTCATAAAATTGACAGTTCTGGTTGTGAGGTTCCAAGTAGGTAACAGCTCAGAGAATTGTTAACAGCTACAGCTTCATTGCATTCTAAAACAAAGATGTTTTCAGCCTTGGGCCATAACAAAGGGTTGAAAATGTGGATACTTGTGACAACCTTCCTGATTATTAGGAAATAGGGTTAGATGTTTGTTACAATATCATTTTTACTAAAGAGGCGGAAAAATGTTTAAAAATAATATGTAATGTACTATAATAGCAGTACTCTTGAATATAGAATTTCTCTAGCATTGTAACTCAGTCTCATTCGATTTAAAGGACACCTACCATCAAATTTACTGATGGTAGATGCTCCAAACTTACATCAAATTTACTGATGGTAGATGCCCCAAACTTACATCAAATTTACTGATGGTAGATGCCCCAAACTTACTTGCTTGTCCTATTTTCTAGGGGATGTGCTTGTTTTTTGTATGTCTGGGAAGTTACAGATTACCGTGAGGCTTTATAAAATTATTTATATGAGCTGGAGGAACTGTCAGTCCATTCTTGCACTGAGGATACCCCCTAGAAAAAAGGTCAACAAGTAACTTTGGGGCAATCATCAGTAAATCTGATGGTAGATGTTCTTTAATATAGGTGAGCATCAGTTAATTACATTGATATTTATGACATATAGCATCCTTAGGATAGGTCAATAATGTCAAATTGATGGGAGTCATAGGGGGAAGCAGCTCAACCTCCATTAAAGTGAATAGTAAATGTTGCCAAAGTGTGGGATGGCAGCTATACAGTTTGTTACATATTCTTTACATCCTTTTATTATGGTGGTTGGTGAAGATCAGCTAATTGGTGTGGATGCCATTTGTGGAATGCCATCTGATATTTTTGACCTATATTAAGGATCGACAAGAAAAAATGTCAGAGCTCTCAGAAAAGGAGTATATGATTTTATGCCTGCTAGACCATTTAAAATGCAGCCAATTAAGAAGCATATTCTATTTGATTTAACTTACCATAAATATATCCTTTATTTTCCCAAGCGGTTAAAATAAAGATTTTCAATTGAAAACTTGTGTATTGGCTATATAATGTTTCTGTTAACAGATTTCCTACTTATTATTGTAAAGTGAACCTGTCAGGTCGTTTGCACCCTTCCCTGGCCTCAGCATGTGCAGAATACAAAAATGACCTTTCCGATGGAGCCCCTCACTGAGCTCTCTATTGCTGAAAAATCAAGCTATAAGCTTTTTAAACCTTAGGTCAGTATATGCAAAGTTACAGTAACTAATCACAGAAATGGAAAGCATCTGCATCTAGTTATGGTTTCATCTCTGAATCATGCAAAGCTTGGTTAGTGGTTAGGGTGGGTATCAAGATGACAACAGACAGTCATACGCTGTCAGTCAATCATCTCTGGCAGCATATGAGAAAGTGGAAAGACTGCATAAGCAGATTTTGCATTCTACTCCCATGGCTATTAACCCATGGGATTACTAGGATCATACTAATCAAAATAATAATGGAGAGGTGTCATCTAGACTGAAAATTGAAAGCCATACAAATAAAGCTCATCAGAATATGGCGCAACTGTGTTTTATGCCAATTTTACAATTTCACTTCTAGGAAAATTTTAAACCTCAAGGGCTTGGTGTCTATGATTAAGAGTCGCAAGCACTCGAAATGTGTAAGATGTGTGGATCTACTACTCTCTGATGTTACCAATTTGTCTGCTACTGGTTTTATGAAGAAAAAATAAAGAAACAAAGTTTTATTGAGAATTCATCCCTGCAGACCTGCTGATTCATTTCAACAAGCTTCTCCCATGGCTTGTGTTTTTCCCTAAAAGGTGGTTTAGGTAAATTTCCATATAACAATTTAAGGATTAAAAAGATTACAAGTAAATGGACAGATAAAGACAGTCCACCCAGAGACTAAACCCCTTTAAATCTGTACCTGCCTAATTGTCCTACCTAGCCTAAGTGGTAGTAGACAACTGCTCAATGTTTCCTCTGTGTGCAAAACTGAGAAACAAAAACAAGACAGTACAAACAGAGAGGGATAGTTGTTCATCTACAGGGTCAAATACACCAGAATACAGACAGTATAAACACAGTTATCCAAGTACAGTACTATTGTACCACAACGCCTCATATCCTCATATGAGATGCCAGATCCCGATATGGAAGTTGATTGTGGGGAGAGATTCTGTCAATCACAACATGTTTACTGTTGAACAGAAGCAGAGTTGGCAAGATAAAGATGGATGTGGTGGATATCAATCAATGCTGCCAGAATAGGAAATACACCAGTGTACTGAGCTCGCTGAACACAAGCTATAAGGTGGGATTGTCACAGACTGCTGGGTCATGGAGTAGTCTGTGCTCACACTCCACAGCGTGACTACTCCACACCCCAGTAGCCTCCTCCTAATTTACATAAATCAAAAATAACGATTTCCATTGCTTATACAGAATTTAATGGTTAAGCAAAATAACTATGGGGGTAAGGATTAGAGCAGGAACCTTCCATTGAATTTACCTTATTAGGTAGATCAGTGATGGTAGATTTCCTTTAATAATATCCAGTTACTTTATTTAATGATCCTTCCTAAGAAACAACATTGAGAAACAATCAATCCACTATTACTAGGCAACAAAAACTAGTTAGGAATATACCTGCTTCATGTGAGAAGTTGTGCTTGCAATTGTAGAAGACATTTTTAGAGCACAGCTGATCCCACTTAAATATAAATGTGGCAATGTTCTGAAAATATTACTCTGATAGAAAAATGAAATGCTTACACAAGCTTTAATCTAGCTCTAGGCTTGTGCCAAAACATACATTCTAAGCAGGATTTAGAAAAAGAATTGCTTTTTTGGAGCTTTGTGTTATTTTCCATCACAAAGATAAGGTGGTTATTTTTCTAAGACCGTGACATGATTTTTAGAACAATTTATTGCACATGGAAAACTACAATATGTATCAAGTCAAATTTAGAATAAAGATGACATTTCCTTTTTTTTTATGTTATCTCTGTGTATCAAGATTATTTTTTCTTCTACACAATTCCAGGAGCCAAAATTCAATAACAACTCAGGGAAAATTCCTATCAGTCTAACATCATTCAATATAAGATCCTGTTCTTCATTTAAGACCTAATATTTAGTCATTTACTGGAGCTATTTTGCTGGTACTAAGGTGAAAAGGTCACTATGGTACGATGCAATGTACAAGCTTTACAACAGCAATGAATACTATTATTATATTTGTAACTCTGTATTACCAGAATTGGTAAAATATAATACATTTATCTAATACAATTATAATAAATGTGTTCTTAAAGTTACAGTTACAGACAACAACTGAAATCTAGTAGTTAAGAGATTTGAAAGATTTATGCTGTTGAAAATAAAATAGGATACCACTCACACAAGGACCAGACAGACAGTAAGGATCATGCAAATTTTCATAATGTGGCTCTACAGACAGAGCCCAATAGACTTATCAGTCCATACAGAACCATGATCCAACTGTAACTCATAACTTAATGTTAAAACAACAAGATGACATGTAATGAAGGTATTTTTTCCCAGAAACAATGAAGTTCATATTTTTTTATAATATGGTCCTATAAATTATTTGGATAATTTTTAGTTGGATATTTTTTATGGATCTTTAGCATAGACCTATAGGGACTATTTGTGCCAAATAAAAGGCTGAAACTCTAAGTAACTCTAAATAAAAAATAACTGTCTACAATATTATCCTATTTAAAAAAAAAAAAGGAAATAAAAACTAGTTCTTAATAGCAAAATTGCAAAGGATGAGGACTAAACTAAATAGACTTTAAAGTGGTTGTCTAAGCTTTTTAAATAATAATAATATTAATAATAATAATCTTTATTTATATAGCCCAATCAAATTTATATAAGGCCTGGGGGCTATACAAACAAAAGCAAACTTATACTCACCTCCTCCGATGCTTCCATTCAACAGCGGCTACAACAGTTAGGCAACATTCACACGGGCGTATGATTTCTCCAGTCCCGTATTTACGGGCCGTATATACGTGACGTTTTTCATCCGTATGCAGCACGTATGTAACCTGTATTTTATACGTCCCCATAGACTTCTAGGGCTTACGGAACTGAAATATGGGAGAAAATAGGACATGCTCTATATTTTTAAACAGCCAGTATACGGTACGGTACGGAACGGAGTGAACAACGGCAATATAAATGGTCAGATGTATTGTCCAGTGAAATGAATGTGGCCGTATGTAATCCATAAAAAAACGGTACGGTACGGTACGGATACGGCCGTTTTCATACGTCAGTGTGAATGTAGCCTTAATGTCAGCCTCTGTTTACAGAGGTCAGCATGCCCGTCCAGGCCATTTTGAAACAGATGCAATAGCAGGCGCATGGCAGTGGTAAGGAGAAGGTGGACAGGAGGGACAGAACAGGTGGGTAAAAGTTTTTTTGTCTTCAGCTCCCCGCGCGGTCCCGTCACATACACCATAACATCAGCCACTTGTAAGTGGTTGCCATCATGGTGTGTGCGACGCAGCCGTGGGGACCCAAAGACGGAGCCGGAGCTGAAGACAAAAGTAGACCCGCAGTGGTCTCTGAGAGGTGAGTTCAGAGTTTTCTTCATTGACTCGAGTATAAGGTGAGTTAGGGTTTTTCAGCACATTTTTTGTGCTTGAAAACTCTGTGTATACTCCAGTATATACAGTAGTTATAACTTTCAAATAATTTAACCTGATTGATGCAATGCGATTTTGAGATTGTTTTCTCATGATACATGGTATTTCATAATAGTGGTTAATTTTAGATGGTATGTTTTGCATTTATTTATTAAAACAAATAAAATTTTCCAAACAATTTGAAAAATTCGCTATTTTCAAATATTTTTTTGGAGATCATTTTTGTATTTAATTGGTTTTGAAATATATAATATTAGAAAATCCCTATGAATCACTCCATTTTCAAAGCTGCTCCCCTCAACCTATTAAAAACAGTTTTCATAAAGCTTATGAACCCTTTGTGAGTTTCATAGTAATTAAAATAAACTTTAGTGTCGTACTTTAGTGAGCTATAAAATATTTGTTTTTCCATTAATGTGGCCATGTGAGAGGTCTTTTTTTCCAGGGGTATGATGTGCATTTTGCAGTGATACTGACTTTGCTGAAAATGTATTAACTTTTTTTTACAATACAATACAATACAATGCAACTACCGTATATATACTCGAGTATAAGCCAACCCGAGTATAAGCCGAGACCCCTAATTTTACCACCAAAATCTGGGAAAACCTATTGACTCAAGTATAAGCCGGGAAATGCTTTGATCACAGACCCCCCCCCAGAATATAGCCAGCAAGCCCCCAGTAGTATATAGCCAGCAAGTCCCCAGTAGTATATAGCCAGCAAGTCACCAGTAGTATATAGCCATCCTGCCCCCAGTAGTATACAGCAAGCCTGCCTCCAGTAGTATACAGCCAGCCTGCCCCCAATAGTATATAGGCAGCCTGCCCCCTGTAGTATACAGCCAGCCCAGCCTGCCCCCAGTAGTATACAGCCAGCCCAGCCTGCCCCCTGTAGTGTACAGCCAGCCCAGCCTGCCCCCAGTAGTATACAGCCAGCCCAGCCTGCCTCCTGTAGTATACAGCCAGCCCAGGCTGCCCCCAGTGGTATACAGCCAGCCCAGCATGCCCCCAGTAGTACACAGCCAGCCCAGCCTGCCCCGTGTAGTACACAGCCAGCCCAGCCTGCCTCCAGTAGTATACAGCCAGCCCAACCTGCCCTTACTAGTATACAGCCAGTCCAGCCTCCCCCCAAAGGTATACAGCCAGCCCAGCCTGCCCCCTGTAGTATACAGCCAGCCCAGCCTGCCCCCTGTAGTATACAGCCAGCCGAGCCTGCCCCGTGTAGTATACAGCCAGCCCAGCCTGCCCTATGTAGTATACAGCAAGCCCAGCCTGCCCCCAGTAGTATACAGTGAGCCCAGCACTAAAAAAAAAAAAACCTATATACTCACCCTCCGGCGGCCCCGATGCGCAGCACTGCTCTCACAATGTCAGTGCGGGTCCTCTTCTGGCTTCTGTGCTCGTCTTCTGTCTTCGGTAACATCCTGCAGGGCGTGGCCATGTTCGTCCCGGCCGACAGGCGCATAGTATGAAGTGGCCACTGCTGACGTCATACTATGCGCCGGCTAAGAGAAAAACATGGCGGCATCCTTCAGGATGTTACCGAAGACAGAAGACAGAAGAGGGCCCATGCTGACATCGGAGGAGCCATGCTGACATGGGGGGAGCAGCACTGCGCATCGGGGCCGCCGGAGGGTGAGTATATAAGTTTTTTTTTTAAAGTGCTGTATTGATTATTTTTGTGCTGAAAAACTCGGCTTATACATGAGTATATACGGTACATTTATCCCCCAGGGGGGAAATTATTTTGTATATAGTATTGCGGCGATTGTTATACAGTTGAAGACAGTTATAACGGGACAAATACATAAATACTTCTAGAGGCGCATTCTTACATGTTGCTGGTTCCTGGTTGCATACAAACATAGTTACAGGACATTGTGATACAGCACAATACAGGTTTCATGAACACATTACATATGGGGAAGCAATTATGAAAATATACCAGTCACAATAACACTTAGACACAGACTAGACAGACGTGTAGGGGATACTACACGAGGGGTGATGTCGCAGTGCAAACAGTGTTGTGGTGAACGATTGGTGTACAGCTGCTGGAATTGGTTTGGCAGAAGAGACACCGTCAGTAGCTCCACTTTTGCCAAGTACCGGCACTTAAGATGCCTGGTTGTGGCTGTTACTGGAACCTTGGTGCAGCTTGACTTTGGGTAAGGCTCTGGTTGTGATCCCTAACATTTCAGGTGCTTCAATAAGGCCACTACTGGTGTTATTGACTGCCAGGATCTGGTTCCAGCGCTCTGTTGAAACCAGTTGTGCAACATGGAGCCCTTGCAGCTAATGATCCACTTAGTGGGGAGTGTTAGGCCAAGTGGGTGCCGCAGGGTGGGTGGGGGTCAGTCAAAAGCTGGAGCCAATGCACAGGCAGCCAACTGCAGCAGCGCAATCTTGGCAGTGCATCTTTTCCTAAGTGTCACTACAAGTACACAAGATTCAGAGGGGAAAGAGGCAATGGAGGAAAGAGGTAGTGGTGTTTTTCAGATAACATTTTGAAAGACAAGAATTAGACAAGTTCTTACATATAAAGTTCCTTTGTTCCCTTCTGGTTCAATTCTGGTAAAATTCGTTTGCACTTAAAAATAGTTGCACTTGGAAAAAGATGCACTTGGTATGGCCAAGGTCAGCTTGTAGTCTGTTATTTATACAACCAGGACAAATTAGTAACAACTACCAGGTGTTAATCAAGAGGCCGCATAGACACAGAAAGCAGTCAGGAAGTCTCCAGTGAGAGCAGAGAAACAGATTTGCATTTACACATACCAATAAAGATGAAAGGTATATAAAAAGACAAGAGATGCAGGGACTTTTGGTGCTGAATTAAGCAGACATACCAATAAACATGAAAGGTGCATAAAAAGAAAAGAGATGCTGGGACTTTTGGTGCCAAATTAAGCAGACATACCTGTGGATGAGATATATGATTGATGGTGAGACCAGGTGGAGATGAAGACATTGAAGATGATGATGGAATGCAAGGCCATATTCTACAATGCTACATTTTCGTATAATTCTTGTGTACGTGAACAGTCAAACTAAAGTGCGGCACAAAGCGGCGCAAAGCACTTAGTAAATGTGCCCCAATATTTAAAGTGATTCTCATAGCCATTATTTATAGGTCATCCATGTACACTGATGAAAAGATATACAGAAGGAAAGTGTTTAATATGGGCTACAAAATTCTCTTAAAATCTCTTATCATCAATGTGTCTTATTAAAACCTCAAATAATCTCAAAAAGAAAGTGCCAAAATACCTAATAACATCCAACAAGAGTGTTAGCAACAATTTATAACACTATCAAAATATAAAAACGGTTATTGCCGGCGGTGGCCTGCATAACGGGAAATGGCGCCCAAATGTCCAAAACGTGACTTTTACACCATTTTACATTAAATAAAAATAGAATAAAATGTGAACAAAATGTTGCACAGACCTCAAAATGATAGCAATGCAAATGTCGGCTCATTTTGCAAAAAAATGACATCTAACACAGCTCCGTACACCGAAGTATGAAAAAGTCATTAGTGTCAGACACATTTGTTTAATTTTTGAAAATTTATTAAAACGCAATAAAACCTGCATAAATTTGGTATCACCACGATCATACCAAACCAAAGAAAAAAGCAGAGGTGTTACTTGGAGGGCACAGTGAAAGTAGTAAAAACTGTGCCCACATTTGGAATTTTTTTCCAGCCTACCAGTACACGGCATGGAATAATAAATAACATCATGGAAAATTAAAATTTGTTACCCACAAAATAAGCCCTCACATTGTTCTGTACACAGAAAAATGAAAAAGTGATGGATTTTTGAAGGTGGAGACCGAGAAATGAGCAAAAAAAACCATGCGTCCTTAAAGGGTTAAAGTGTTTTGGGATTGTTTTTAATTTACTCAGATCTTCCTCATCTTTTGCTTTTACAATATCCCAAACATGTTCCCTTGTCCTAATTCTTAGTTCTCGTATTGTCAACACCACATATAATAGGCCACACCCACATGTCACATAAAAGACTACATATGAGGTGTGGCATGATATGTAGTCCCAAATTCGATAATCTTTGCTCCCATCTGCCGATCTGAAACTTGTTGCCCTCATCATTTTGTTGCATGCCACACAATCTCTGCATAGAAAAAATCCTTTCCTTTGACCACCCCACCCAAAAGGATTCCTTACTGGCAGTACATGGTGGCTTCTAACCAGCATATCCTTCAGATTTCTACTCCTTCGAGCTGTCATCAGGGGTCTGCCTGATAAAAAATTTGCCAAAGCGGGTTTGGTTTTTAATGCTCCCCGATGTCTTAATAATACTGTTCTCATGTTTTCCCACTGATTATTAAATGTTGACATAAATCTTATCTGGGAATCATTTTTATTTTGTCAGATCCTTTTAATAAAGAGTTTTGTTTTGTATCTCACCCTATTGTAGCCATTAACGATCTTCCTACGGTTATAACCCCTGCCCATTTACCTCTTTGTAAGGTCATCTACCTGTAAAGTCATCTACCTGCTTCTCAAAATTTTAACTGATGAGCAAATCCGCCTCTTTCTCAAGAACTGGCCAACTGGGATTGCTTTGATTGTCGATGAGCTGAGGTGGCTTGTAGCAATGAATTTACAGACGTTGCTTTCTTATATACGTCTGTTTGTACCCTGGTCATCAACCGCAATTTGAATGTTCAGAAAATGTATTTTTTCTCTATCCTTCTCATAGGTCAACTTAATATTAAAGTTGTTCTTATTTAATTCAGACATCCCCAGATCATCCTCAGAGCCACGCCAGAAAAATAACATGTCATCAATATAACGGTACCAGCACAGCACATGGAGGTCGACCCATCCTGCGCCACCAAAGATCTGCCATTCACAGTAACCTAGGAAAGGTTTGGCATAAAGGGCGCGCAGGCAGCCCCCATGGCAGTGCATTGTCACTGTAGCTGGTATTGGTCTTTTAACACAGAAAAAGTTGTGAGTTAAAATTAACTCCAATAATTCCATAATCAAATCAATCAGTTGGCCATCCCAGCTGCCAGTCCCCAAAAAGAAGTGGACATTCAGCATCTCTTATACAAGCATAGATTCACTCTGTATCAGCAGTTACTAGAATCATCCTAGATTTCATATGTATCTCATCAATCCTTCTCAGTTGTGTCCTTAATGTATGATGGGAGGCATTCAACAAAGGGTTTTAGGTAAAAGTCAACAAACTTGCAAACGGGATCACATCGACCCCCCCCCCCCCCAGCCCTGAAACAGTGGGCCTCTTTGGCAAAATATATAACATGGCATCTTTGGTTCTTTCTTCATCTGACCCTCATATGCTTTCTTTGGGATGATGCCACTTTCATATGCTCTGCCAAGGATCCTGTCTAGTTCAATTGCAAATTGTTAAGTGGATTAAACTGTCATTTTTCATATGTTTTTTTTCTCTCAGTTGTCTAAAAGCTTTTTTTTCATATTTCTCAATTGGCCAAACAACCAAGGCGGATTTTTTTCTGACAAAAGAAAAAATGATTCCCAGATGAGATTTATCTCAACATTTAATAATCAGTGGGAAAACATGAAAACAATATTATTAAGACATTGGAGAGTATTAAAAACTCTCCCCTGATGACAGCTCGAAGGAGCAGAAATCTGAAGGATATGCTGGTTAGAAGCCACTATGTACTGCCAGTAAGTAAATGTTTTTCCATCCGGAGATTGTGTGGCATGCACCAATATGATGAGGACAACAAGTTTTAGATCAGCAGATGGGAGCAAAGCTTATTGAATTTGGGACTACATCACGTGCCAATACAAGAACTAAGAATTAGGACAAGGGAAAATGTTTGGTATATTGTACAAGAAAAGATGAGGAAGATCTGAGTAAATTAAAAACCATCCCAAAACACTTTAAAATGTTTCATAGATGTAACCCATCTTCCTTCAAAGTTAGAGGGATTGACAGGGTCCATTGAGGCATCAGAGGGGGAGATGTGGCAAAGATTCTTGCTCAGGTAGATAGTGATAAATGAACTTTTCTTGAATAAAATGTGGTTACCTTATATACTCGAGTATAAGCCTAGTTTTTCAGCACAAAAAAATGTGCTGAAAACCCAAACTCGGCTTATACTCGAGTAAAAAATATATAGGTTTTACCAGGTTTTTGTGGTAAAATTAGGGGCCTCGGCTTATACTTGGGTCGGCTTATACTCGAGTATATACGGTAATTGTACAGATTCTAATTATGAATTTTTTTTCAAGTAATGATTTTAATTGTCACCTACCACTTTAATATTTTGTAGTTTTTATTATGCACATTGTCACTTTTATTAATTTAATAATATATTCAAAAGGAGAAAGAAGTATGCTATAAGACCCAAATTCAAAGTATAAATAAATTTATTTGTACCGTGGTACACCACAACACAAAAACACATATAAAAACATTTAAAAAGTGTGGAAAACACACAAAAACAATACAGCAGGAAGACCTAGCATATGGTGATGCTGGTCCTCCTGACAGCCGCCAGCTCCCCCTACTCTCAGCGACCTCTCCTAACTACATGTATATCACAACAGTATAAACTGAAAAATGATGGCAATACATAAAACCAAGATGGCAAAACCCAAACAAACAACTATATGAAGGTATGAAGTACCTTCAATACGCGTGGGGCTTTGTGTCCCAGCTTCCCCTAACCTCTCCTTGGTTTGGATCTTTCACATGACAGGTAGATACCCTTATCAGCATTTTTTCATACTATTTATTTTCAAATAGCGATTTGGCTCTATTGTCAATTGAGTACTTCATACCTTCATATAGTTGTTTGTTTGGGTTTTGCCATCTTGGTTTTATGTATTGCCAACATTTTTCAGTTTATACTTTTGTGATATACATGTGGTTAGGAGAGGTCGCTGAGAGTAGGGGGAGCTGGCGGCTGTCAGGAGGACCAGCATCACCATATGCTAGGTCTTCCTGCTGTATTGTATTTGTGTGTTTTCCACACTTTTTAAATGTTTTTATATGTGTTTTTGTGTTGTGGTGTACCACAGTACAAATAAATTTGTTTATACTTTGAATTTGGGTCTTATAGCATACTTCTTTCTCCTTTTGAATATATTATTGGTTTGTTTGTGTATGACTTTTGACCCTGACCATATATATTTAAGGAGTGCTACTCCCGCCCCTTTTGTTTCTCAGACTTTTATTAATTTGTTACTAACACTTTTTATGGATGTAATTACGTAATATGGCACTTTATATTTTTCAATATTTTTCATGTTTTAATGAGACACAATGATCCTAAGAGATTTTGAGAGACTTTTTAGCACATATTAAACACTTTCCTACTGTATAGCTTTAGTAGGTCATCAGTATACACAGATGACCTATCAATAATGGCTATGAGAATCACTTTACATATTGTGTTTATTGTTAATGGGTTATGTGACTTAGGAATAATTAACCACGATCAGATAATCATTTATGGTATCCCTTCTTTCTTTGTACATTATGGATAAAATCTGTATTAACCAGTTCATAAACTAAGCTATTTTTGCATCTTAAAAGTGATATCTTTAACACATCTGAATATTCTCTATAAATATTCGTGCTATATTTCCCCCTTCTACATTAGATATTTTAAACACTTGACCGTGATTATTCTTACAGTGAGACAGGAATGTCCCTCTCCAATGTGCGGCATGCGTGTGCACGGTCTGCCATGCCTCATATGCATGGGGGAGTGGTGGAGCTGTGCACGGCTCCATGGAGCCAAAAGTGAGGCATGCTCCACATCCTGTCAGTTGCGGTCGATAATAGGTGTTTTTAAGATAACGTAATAACTGAACCAAACGGTGGTATATGGCATTCCTTTGAGAAAGCCATGGCCAAAATGCGATTTGGGATGCCTGAACATGTTGGTGCAAACATGGGTGAGCCAATCTAATAAACTTAAGACAATGCAACTTTTTTGTTTCCCTTCACATATTGAATTACTTCTTTATCCAATTTTTTATCACAATGTTGATACCGCAACTGGGGATCTTTTTGAATATGTTATAATATGCATGTGATAGGGACTGCTTCTTTGTGTTATAAATTATGACTAGTATTCACTATTTATACATTGCACATTGAGGTTTTTTTTTAATATATTATAATTGTTTGTGATATAATTATTTTAATAAGATTTAATAAAATAACATTTTGATCTAATGATGTGGAACAACTCCATTTTGTTTTATGTTTGATATTGTATTTTCCAGAGTTTACATGAGTGTAAACATATGGGAGGGTCGGAGCATTTTGAGATCCAGCCCTTGAGAAAGTACTTTGGGATGTTTTTTGTACTAATCCATAGCATAGAGGTAGATAACCTACTAGAAAGGAAACTGTTTCATATCCTGACGGTCTGCAAATCTCACGATCATATATTCCACATATGTAGCAAAATGCCAAAAAAGAAGCTTTTTGGATATATGGCCACAATTTTCCATCAAAGGCTGGGTAAATTATATTTTGATTGGACATTTACAGATGAAACATTTGTCCAGGAGGTATACAAGATAAATATTATCAAATTTAATTATTGTTGAAAGGTCTAAATTAAGTAATAATTCTAGTGATAAATTCCAATTATTATCTCCAAATTAAGACAATTCACGGTTACATACAAAATAGATTCTGTAGGTTTGTTTTTAAATTGAATTTTTATGTAAGTCTGAATTGTATATTTTATAATTGTAGCCCAAGCCAAAATTATTTTGGTCTCTGTGACAAATGGGTTTTAAAATTGTTGGATTGTCATAAGAACCCAGATTAATAATAAAGTTTAGTTGCAGATACATTTGATACCTGTTACAGCTGGTTTTTGTAGCCTGGGACTAAGTACAGAAAATTACCAATATCCAGAGGTCCGTTTGTAACTAGCGGTCTTCTGTAAGTTGGGTGTTCTTAAGTAGGGAACCGCCTGTATTTATGAAACAGACAGAGATGTGACCTACACAGATTCTGAAAACAATCTCATTGAACAGAGACACTTGAATTTGTAATACTCCACATGCACTACTTCCTCTCCACTAAGTCTGGAGGAACACTCATTTAGCTGATTGGAATGTTGATCATCCAAATGAAGAATGTCACTCCTTTCTAGAAAATGCTTTCTAAAAATTTTGTCAGGAATTTCTCCTATTCCCTGTCTAGTTTGCCTTGCCCTTAAGTTTGCCCTCAGTTAAGATGTTGAATGTTGTCTCAACCGGATGTCATCTTACTTCCTGTTTGATATATAATTCCTGTCCTGTCCATTAGATGTTGCTTGAGTATTTTGTACAGTCCTCTTGCTTGGAACACCTGTCCTGCAATATTACCCTGCAGCACTACTACTCCAAGATTGCTTGCCTTGTTTATGCATACCTAGTCTGCATACTTGCTTGCTGTAGTACTACTGCACCCAGCCTGGATGCTACACCTAATGTGTCCACACCCGGTGCCACCAGTGTCCTGCCTAGTCCCCACTATATACCACCAGTATTGTGCTGCCTTTTTTGTAATCATTCTCAGGTCATCTTGAATGTTTACAAGGGAGAAGAAAATAAATTCTTTAGGAATTGTGGTATCTGGATGCAAGGGTATAACTAGGAAAGGTTGATCCTATAGCAAAATCATCCTTGAGCTGACCTTCACATAAAAATGAACATCACAGGGTGATAACAGTGCATCCTGGTAATTAAAATATTCACTATTTGCCATGACTTACCAGGTTCATGAATACAATTGTAGTCTGGCAAATAGCTGTAATTTAAATGTATTTACCTCCACAAGAGGTATTTGGCACCATGGATTGTTTAAGGGTACCTGCAGGGTTTTCTTCTTTAAACCTAATAATAATCTTTATTTATATAGTGCCCTCTGCAGCCCTTTACAAATCATAGGGGACATATTGAAATATAATATAACATTACAGAGTACAAACAGTCATATGAAACAATAGGAGTGAGGTCCTTGCTCGTAAGAGCTTACACTCTATGAGGATGAAGGGGGTGACACAAGAGGTATAAGAGCTTGTCCAGCCATTCTTTATAAGGAAATAGTAAAAAATAATTTAATTAATAAAATATCTGCTGATTGAACCAGCCATCAGCCACCATCTTATTTACAAAGTCCAAGGTGAAAGTGACTACAGAGAAGCCTGGAACTTGGTATCTATTTGGTTTTATTTTGTTTCACAATATTAGTTAGAATTGTGGGCCCGTTCCTCCTGACAGAACTAGTGCAACTAAGCCATTTTTGTAGCTGCCTTGCTGGCACCTGCCTTTTCAGCTTTGCCAATACATTTTCAATGGGATTGAGATTAGGGTTTCATTCCATCACAAAGTCACTGTTCATATTGTTTGTGTACTTTTATTATGTAGCACTTTTCTGGTTATTAATGGTGTCTGGCAATTCATCAACATTCTTGAGTCAACTTATCAGATGTTATTACATTTCCTTTTACCTCCTGGAATAATATCAACCTTGAAATGAACATACTCAAGCTGCTGTTACTTATTGAAGATCAGATGCTTGTTGTGTTTTGTTGCCAAAATTTAGATGACACTTTTACAGTCATTCTACACTACTGAACACATTAGAGTTAATTCACGCAAATGAGGGCCTCCATTAAATACTAGTTTAAGTCTCTCTTTACTGCCGTATCTTCTATGTCAGAAAGAAGGGAGGTAGTTAGGAATAGCACACCAAGAGGGAGCATGTCACTAATAATAATAATAATAATAATAATAATAATAATAGTGTACTGTATACAACCATTATGGGGAGGATGTGTGACCAGCATCAGTCGTAAAATGTTCTTCGTTTTTTACATAAAACCCATAATTTACAGTATGTGTAACATGATTATCATACTAGTGTACTGAAATCTACATACTCAGAACCCCCACGCTTAAGACACTCATAACATATACCTTAAAGTATATAAATGATAAGAAACTAAAAACAGAGAGTGTGGGTCCCCTTAGAAATAACATGGGGGTCATGGTGGAAGGAGATGAGGAAAGGGCCAATCTACTGAATGTCGCCTTCTCAACTGTCTTTACCCAGGAAAATCCCCTGGTGGAAGACACAATGAGGAATAATGAAATTATTTGGAATGTCAACAGTTTACTACCCGGAAGAGGTTACGAGCCCGCCTCGCAAACCACTAGATAGATAAATCACCGGGGCCAGATGGCATACACCCCCGGGTCTCTTGCATGAACTATGTTACGGGTGATAGACGACCATCTATTATTTTTAAGATTTTAGATTCAATCTGAGACTGGTTATTTCCAAGGAACTGGCGTCATAGCAAATGTGGTACCAATATACAAAAAAAGGACTCAATATTAGAGCATCCTGGAAAATACAGACCCCCCGTGAGTCTACACTTCTGTGGTGGGATAGATATTTGAGGGGTTTGTTAGAGATGCTGTCCTCAAGTATCTCATGTGCACAACCTTTATAACCCGCGTCAGCATGGGTTTATGAGATCGGTCCTGTCAGACTATTGATTGGTTTTCTTACGAGGAGGTAATTCAAGACTGGATCTGGCGGACGCTGTGATGTTGTATATCTGGACTTTTCAAAGGCATTTGACACCGTGCCACATAAAAGGTTGGTATATAAAAATGAGACTGCTGGAATAGGAGAAAATCTGTGCATTTTGGTAAGTAATTGGCTTAGTGATAAACAGATCATCATTAATGGCACATTCCAGATGGGTTGACGTTACCAGTGGAGTGCACACAGCGGGTCAATATTGGGGCCACTTCTTTTTAATATTTTATTAATGACCTTGTAGTGGGTTTACAAGTCAAGTTTCAATATTTGCAGATGATACTAAGCTGTGTAAAGTAATAATACTGAGGTTGATAGTTAGCATTACAGAAGGATTTGTGGAAGCTTGAGAGTGGGCAGAGAATGGTTGATGAGGTTTAGTTAGATAAATGTAAAGTTAGCACTTGGGCCATGGAAACAAAAAGTATAATTATGTTCATAAACGATTCAATTACTTGGTAAAACTGGAGCTGAAAAAGGACTTGGGGGTATGGAGGATGGTAAACTAATTTTAGTGACCAAAGCCAGGCGGCTGCTGCTAAAGCAAATAAACTTATGGGATGTATCAAGAGAGAATAGATTCTCATGATAATGACATTGTTTTGCCCTTATACAAATCCCTGGTCAGACCCAACACATGAATATTGTTACAGTTTTGGGCACCATGTGTATAAAAAGGATATAGTAGAGCTGGAACGTGTGCAGAGGAAGCAACCAGGATTAATTAGGGGAATGAAGGATTGAATACAATACAGATTACAAAATTTGGGATTATTCAGTTTAGAAAAAAGACGACTGAGGGGAAGACCTCATAACAATGTACAAATACCTGAACAGACAGTACAAGGATCTCTCCAAAGATCTTTTTATTACCTAGGCCTGTGACCAGGACAAGGGGGCATCCTCTACGTCTACAGGAGAGGCATTCTACCATAGCCATAGACAAAGGTTCTCTTTACTGTAAGAGCAGTGAGACTATGGAACTCTCTACCGCAGGAAGGTTGTTATGGCGAACTCTATGTACATGTTCAAGAGAGGCGTCATAGAGGACTCTATGTACATGTTCAAGAGAGGCCCAACATTTCAAAACCCATCACAATGCTGACCCCCGTGGTTTCTCTGTGCGAGGTATTGATAGAATTGTGACCAATATTAGAGGCGGCCCAATACAAAAACAACTGGTGCAACGGGAAGCCCGTGTGGTCCCCGAAGGGACACGGTGCCTGGTGCTCGCCCTCATACTCCAAACCCACCAGGTCAGGTACAGGTCATTATTTCCTCTGTGCGATCTTGTTTATGCATTGTGATATTTTTCTACATTACCTGCTTCTGTGATGTAATTAGCCCTTTTGGCTATGCACTAAGCACTTTAAATTTGTTACTTCCTTGTCAGCCATTGTGTGCTCGCTGCCAGCACCTAAACATCTACACTAACCTTTTTTTATGTTCTATTTTTAAAAAATGACTTCAATAATTTTTTGCATTTTTATTCAATTTATGCTCATCTCCTTTTTCTATTGGGTGTTGGTCTGACTTTTGAGCATCTTTCAATATTTGTGTCCCTCCTTGCATTTGCATTGCGCATGTTTATGTATATGTAAATGGTCATTAGTTTTTATAGGTTTTGTGTGTCTCGGCACAGATAGTTTGCTGGCGTTGCGGTGGGTAGGACATTTTGCTGCAAGTTGTCCAGAACTACTGAACCCATGGACTGCGTTTGGCAGGCGCAGGTCTTATTTTGCAAGGCCCTCATATGCTGCCCAAAAGACATTGTAAGTGAGCGGCAAGTTTGTCCCGTCAAGATTGGAGGGGCGTCATGTGATGGCCCTGCTGGACTCGGGGAAGTCTAGTGACTTTGTGCATGCCAGCCTGGTCGACCCTGACCAAGTTAGACCCGCTGGATGGGTTGGTGTGTAACATGGTGATTCAAAAGACTATCCCACAGCCTTGGTGAAACTGGAGACTCCATGTGGTCAGTGAGCATGAAGTGGGCATGGTTAAAGACTTGATGCACCAAGTATACTGGGGTGTGATTTTCCTCTGTTTGGAAACTGTGGGAAAAATAAGCAAGCTAGGTGTGTTGGTCAAAATCAAATGTGAAAAATCTGTGTAAACTTTCAAACCGTTGACAGAAGCACAAGGAAATGGAGAACTTTCCTTTAGAGGTCCTCGCTGGAGACTCAGAAAACTCGCTGAGACTGAGTTCTCTGCCCTACAAATTGCAAAAGAAACTTTGGTACAGAACAGTTGAGGGGACCCCAACCAGCTAATGCCTGGAGAAATGTAAAGGTGATCGATGTGTTTCCCAAGAACCAGGTAGAGATTGGTGTATCCACATTTTATGGTAAATAATGATTTGCTGTATAGAGTTAAGAAAACCGACTCTGAGGTTGTGGAACTTGTGGTAACCACATTCGCACTACTCTTGGTATTGGAGCTGGCTATTCACATGTACTGGTGGGCACCTGGGACAGAAAAGACCCAGTGAACGTATAGAGCGGAGGTCTTTTGGCCCGTATCTATAAGGCAAAAGACTTCTGCCAGTCTTGCCGAGTGTCAAATACACACCCCTAGACCACACTTCCGTAGTCCGCTAATTCCGCTACCCATAATTGAAATACCCGTTTGAGCGCATAGCTTGGATTTGGTTGGGCCCCTTCCTAGTCTGCCAGGGGGCACCAGCATATTTTGGTCATACTTGACTATGCCACACGTTATCTCCGAGGCCATCCCTCTCAGAAACACCTCTTCAAAAGCAATAGCAAGGGAAATTTCCAAATGTTCCTCGAACGGGGGATCCCTAAAGAGATACTACCGACCAAGGGACACCGTTTATGTCAAAGTCACCAAAGAGCTGTGTCATCTCCTAAATATTGCCCAATTACGTACGTCTGTATATCACCCACAGACTGACGGTCTGGTTGAAAGGTTTAATAGAACCTTAGGGATGCTCCGGAAGGTAATTGACAAGATGGGAAAAACTGGGACCGCCTTTGCCCTACTGATGTTCTCTATAAGGGAAGGTGCCACAGGCATCCACAGGGTTTTCCCCGTTTGAATTGTTTATATGGTAGACACCCCAGGGGCTATTGGATTAGCCAAGGATACCTGGGCAACAGGAACGCACAACACCGTAGCCTTATTGAACATGTGAGTGTAAATGCAGGAAAGGATGGCCGCCATAATGCCATTGAAAGAGCACATGTTGCAGGCTCAAGAAGCTCAAGCTGGATGTACAATAAGTTCTGCAAAAGTCAGGTTCCTTCAACCGGTGACGTGTGTTAGTGCTTGTGCCGACAGTTGAAGCAAATTTTTGGCAAAGTGGCAAGGCCCCTATGAGATTCGGGAAAAAACCTAAGTGAGGTAACTATAGGGTGCATCAACCAGGGAAAAGAAAGCCACTACAATTTACCATGTGAACTTGCTTAAGCCTTGGAAAGACAGAGATGTGTGAACTGCTGGAAGTTGCCTAGAGATTCACCTAGTCATGAACTACCAGCAGTCCACATATCAGAATCTGTCTGCAGTACAGGTACAGGGGTCAAGGAGTTCCTACAGAGAAATAGAGAGACTTTTTCTGACCTGCCAGGGCGGACCAATGTCATACAGCATGACATAGTGACAGAGCCAGGCAAAAGGTAAGGTTGAGACCTTATAGGGTACCAGAGGCTCAAAGACGACTATGTCAGAGGAGGTGGGAAAAATGTTGTCTTTGGGGGTTATAGAGAAGTCCAAAAATGGTTGGTTCAAGCCCATAGTTCTGATTCCCAAAACCTGATGGCAGTCTTAGGTTCTGCAATGACTTTAACAGTTAAATGAAGTTTCAAATTTGACGCCTACCCTATGCAAGATATATTACTACTTGGATCTGACCAAAGCTATCGGCAAGTGCCACTTACTGAACGCGGCGAAGGAGAAAACGCATTTTCCACGCCTGATGGTCATTTCCAATAATTAGTTCCACTTTGGCCTGCATGGTGCACCGGCTTAACATCTTCAAAGATGATGGACCTTATTTTACAGCCTCACAAGGAGTATGCGTCTGATATTTGGACGAGTGGTTAGTTTTTAGAGCGACTGGGGATTCGCATTTAAAAAGGTCCAAAGGATTTAAACTCCATTCGAGAGGCCGGGCTTGACAGCTAACCCAAAAATGTGCCATACCCTTGAGGAACCAGATATGGGATATCCGTTGGCGGGGGCATTAAGCCCCAAAGTGGATAGGTTGAGGCTATAGAAAATTGCTAAACCTGTTTCAAAAAAGCAGGTATAGGCTTTTTAGGACTAGCGCGGTATTATAGAAGGTTTGTGCCAAACTTGCCCAATGCATCACCCCCTCACAGACCTTACCAAAAGGGGTCACAATCTGCTAGGTTAGTGGGATAGAACGTAACAAAGACATACCTGTTCTTTGATCTGAGTAGGACTGTGTCTTCGACCAGAAAAGATTATGCCATCATAGAGAGGAATGTCTTGCACTAAGTGGCATTGAGTCCCTAAGCTATATACCTGCTAGGGCGGGACAGTTCAGTGGTGACGGCATCATTCTCCACTTAAATGGATGGCTCAGAAAAAGGGAAAAATTTCCAGGGTAACATGTGGTTTTAGCCTTGCAGGACTATATAGTTGTATGTGTAACACCCCCAGGGTACAGCAAAGGTACTGCTGATGGTTGTCCTGTCCCTATCTCAGGGGCACAAAGTGCTCCTCCCCAACAGGTCTGAGCAGAGGGGGAGGGTATGTAGGACAGCGGCTGGAAAGGTAATAGATGGTGTATATAGTCCTTTCAGGTTACTCTCCATACTTTGGGTAAGGGTTAATGTCACTGCCAGAACTGTACAGCCCTATATCACCAAGTCGCTGGGAGAAGGGGTTTTATCCAGAGCTGCTACTGGGCTGGAGCTCTGTGTGAGACTTGCTCTGTAGGCTTGCAGCCGTGTGTCACTAGCCGCTGGTGGTGAGCTGTTTTTGCTAGAGAGGGACTGACCGATGTAAGGTAGTGCTCAGATGAGCCCGTTTTTGTTTCCCCACTTTGTGTTTATTTTGACGCCTGTAAAGCTGCATTGTTTTGGTGCCAATAAAAGCCGCAAGGAAACCGCATTTTTCGCCTGTCAAGCCTGTCTGTGTCTCTGGATTGTCACATTAAAACTACCCCCCCCTTACGAACACTATTTGTATCGTCCTTTGATTTCTTTCTCCGTGTCTCACCGCAGGTGCGCACACGCGGCGGTGCCACGACTCGAGCACACGTGCGCACACGAAGTGAATACATTACCCCCCTGGATCTCGGTCATAGGCGCTCTGCCATATGCGCATGCGCGAGTGCGACACAATCACGCAACACTTTACAATATGGCGCGATGCAATTTCCCTGACCCTTGGGTTTTTTTTTTTCCCCTTCAGTGACAAACCATCATGGCACCCAGTCACATTGTCAACAACTTGCCTGTCATTTGGCTGAATAAGATTTTTAATGTGGGCATGCTGCTGCCTGGAGACTCCCCGGCCAGACGAATGCTGGAACCAGCCGCAAACAGCGTCGGCAGTGCGATTTGTCTTCCAGGCATCAGGTTTTAACATGGTAAGCTCTCATCATATAATGATTACCAACAACGATAGATCATCGTTATCATGTGTTTTAGCCATTATACGATGAAACTTCCCATTCTATTAGTGCATACAGGCCTGTTTACAGGCACTGTAGGCCTTATTATCATCACTTTATTCTGTCTATTCTACGGGATCTGTTTTCATGGAATTCAACTTTTGCCTTGTGTCCCCCTGCGCTGGGGCCAAGTTTGGTTATGAAACCAGTATATTTGCTTACTAATAAACATTTTGGATAACAATTCGGACTATTTAAATATTTTATTGCATATTCTTTAGCTTTTGTTGGTAAAAACTCTTCCTAGCAGGTAGAAGAACAGATAGGCTAGAATTCAAGAGAGGCCTGGATGCCTTTCTGATCAGAGAAAAATAGCAAGGATTAAATGGGGATAAACATATTTATTCTTAGAGGGGTTGGGGACTGTTTATGGGACTTGCCTTTTTTCCAGTTCTATTTACTATATCTAGAGAAATTGTTTTTTTTTATTGGCAGAAATTAAAAGTTCAGATTGATTAATAGTAAACTTATTAGTAAATTGACCTCAGCTTCTTGTTCACTTTATTTCTTATCCTTCTATTTCTCCTGCATGAGCAGTTTTCTAGTTCACGGTACAAGAGCCTACAGAACAAGGAAATCAGAATGATAAGATTGAACTTTTAAGCATCAAAATATTCCCTTGATCATTCATAAAGGCTCTGTAGGAAGATTAGACTATCTCAAGTCTGTAACAGGAGTTTAATACTTTATCAGATATCCTGTATCTCTCAGCTGTCAGTTGATAAGGACAGAAAGCTAACAAAAACAACCTGCTTGATAAGTAAGAAAGGCTCGGGAGAATAATGACCGGAAAAATTTAGTTATAAAGAAAGTATATTTACAAGAAGTTTTAGGATCAGTTATGTGGATGATTAGTTATTAACTTAAACTGTATTCTGAAGGAGATTGGGCAACACAGTGCAGTGGGACGGATCAGTGGTGAAAGTAGGATAGGCCATGATGTTTCACAGCCCAGGTTTTTAAACACGGTGGCTACAAACTTGGGTCGTGGGATGTTGGTAGGAATGAAGAGGCATAGAAGAGACTTTTATGAGGGTATTGCAGTAGAGAGTAGAGAGTATTAAGATACTGAAAATGACTGTTTGGCGAGATGGGGGGGGGGGGAAAGGGGCACTTGATTATCAGTATCTAAGGAAGGAATTTGAGTGCAGAAAGTTGACAAGATGTGTGCAATTTTCTTCACAGAACTTTGTGCCTCCTGGGCAACTGCGAAGAAATGGGTTGGGGAGCTTTGCCAAGTTGCACGACAACTGTTGTGGAAATGTTTGCTGGTGATGCAGGGCGGAAGTGTGTTAAGAGCTGGATTATAAACTGGTAGGTAGCCAGGTCAAAGGAGAGCAGAAAGGGAGAGATAGTTGGGACAATGCACATGGGTTCTGGTAAGTACCATAGATTGGCACAATGGGTTCGCGTAAGTAACGATCGAGTGGCAGGTTCTGTAAAGGAGAAATAACACTACTAACATTAAAAGATGAGAAGTTATTGTGGGACAAAGATAAGAAAAACTTGTAAATGGGGTATCTACAGTATCATAGTGAACCAAGAATAAAGAAAACATATTATTTTATTGACGTTATGGTGAGGATAAAAAAATTCTAAAAATCCAAATAAAAATGTGGGTCCCCTTTCGAAATAGTTAATAAACAATCGTAACATGTAATAAGCTGTAGACCCCCAAAATGAATCTTATACATGTATCTCAACACTCAAGCACATAAGCACCTTATTGCTCGCATTATCAAACAAATAAAAATGGTTATAGATGTTAATCGGACTGTACCCATGTGACATTAAAAATCTCTCTGAATGGCGTCTGTTTCTTTCATGACATGTGAAACACATTGAATGGTATATAGCACTTAATAGAAGTGTAATACTAGATAGTAGGGTGTAGTTGTCCTATTGTGCGTAATTGAGGTTTTTACTATTATTTAGGCCTTCAAAGTCACTTAAAAGCTAGTATGTCCCTGCAAACGACTGAGCTTTGTGGGTTTTCATAAAAAATGAGAAAAATCGTAAAATCTAAGACTGGTAACAATCTTAGAAAATAGAAGGATACACTAACAAAAAATAATGCCCATCAGAAAGCAGAACTCCAACAAAATGTATAAGAGGGTATACAAGCTTTTAGGGTAGTTTAACTTATTGCCTGCGAAAGAGATTACATTTCAAACTTTGAAAAAGAATATTTCGCGCAAAACATTTTGCCAATTTGTTTTTTTTTTTTTCAGAACGAAACACAAAACTTATCACTTATTTTACAACTAACATAACACACTGCCAAAAAGAAAACAATCTGCACAAGAACCTGGATATAGATTAAAGCCAAGTCCGATATAACCAATTTATATTGGCCGATAGTTCAGAATTCTAAAATAGAATTGGTCATTAAGCTGAAAACAGTGTCGTATGAGAGGTTAAGATAAGGCAGGAGAAGCTAAGAAATACTTTTTGTGTCTATGTAGTTTACTGATGTACGAATGAAGGACCTGACATGATCACCTGGTTGTTTACTTCTCCATGCATCACAGGCTGTCATATTGAGATACCTACTGAACAAGTGATATTATACTATGTAAAAATTGAGGCTACACTGGCATTTTAAGAATGTTACTGATTATAGTCATTCGAAATCCATTGATATGACTCCCTACCACATTAGACAATCTATCTATGCCACAATATTTTAACATATACCCTCACATAAATCGGATGAAATATCTGCAAGATTATCTTCTGCCATAATCTTTGCTCTTTCTACTGCGGACAGAACGGCGCGTAGGCCTCAATGGCTTTCATGGCCATATAAAAGCCATTATCAAATATAATGTGACAAAAACTGGTGTGGGTAAGTTTCCCTCTTTGTTAATTAAAAAAGCATTAAAAGATGGAATGAAAAAATCTGAACCATGAAAGTTGAGAGGAGGAGTGAATATTGACAGCAGCCAGTGAGATATGAGACTGCTGGTTATGTTAATGGTGAAAGGTTGTTCAAAACAGTGAGTTACAGAACATCACTGGGGAACCGTTACACTGAAGATTAAGCTCAGTGAAGCTGGGGTAGGAGATCCAATATGGACATTGGAATAATCCTCCCTATTGTCAACCAATTGGTCTCAGTCCGTGAGATAAGAATTTTACAATACGGCGGTAGTGTGGGAGCTACTCTCAGTGTAGCAGTTGGAAGGAGGGGAAATTTTCATGGTGTATGATGCTGAGCGAAAATGCAAACAACGAGAGGGGAATGCGGCTTATTGTACGTGATATAATAAGTTGTGGAGACCCCTTATCGATATATAAACAATGGTCGTCAATTTAAAGTGCAGGTCCAGAACGCAATTATACCCATTGGAAGTCCAATGGCCAAATCACAGTAATTTTAGAAGAGAGGGTTGTTAGTAGAACACAAAAAATTGGGAAGTAATAATGGGGGCCAAGAACATCAGAGTGCATTTTTTCATTTTTCGATCACTCTGACATCTACCACTTTTTATCTTGGCTTACTTGGTAGAACATTTACAGCATAAAGCCTGCTAGATTTTTCTTGGGCAAGTGCGAACTTTGAAACAATAAAATACTGTAACAGATCATCAAGTTTATGTATAGTTGCTTCTATGGCTTATTCATCATATTGGTTTCCCAAAGCTTGTTGAGCCAGGGAACACTTATTTTCATGAGTTTCTGGTTTTCAAAAGTAAGCCAAAGACATTTAAGTGATTATAAAATTTCTTCTTTCCCCCCGAAAAGAACATCCTCATCAAGGTTTTGCTTGTGTGTACACTCTGAAACATGAACGGCATTAACATTTTGTGCAAGCTTGCTAGCTGCGAAGGTATGGGTAGAAAGAGCCAGGTACGATCAAGAAGTTCATGGAGAATGTCTGGAATGTCAGATCCACAGCGCCTGTGTCAACAGCTGCTGGAGATAATGAACACACAACTGGCAACGTTGACTCATGTTCAGCACTAAATATTTATTCACAAAATGATTTCCACCATTACCAGCAAACAGTGACAAAAATATGTAAACGAGAGACAAATGAGTACATATTTTATGAAACTCGACAGAAAGGCATAATATGTATAGGTACAGGTGTAAAGAAGTGTTAAATGTTGTACTGCAAAAACGTTGAATCGATGTGAGAGATTTATTTGGTACAACTTCCTGCTATATACATTCCAAGGGTACTACAGAGACAAATCGGTTATACAAACAAAACGTGACCAACAGGCTACCATATGTAGATCCCCTAAGTTAACAAAATGTATTAAAAAGACACAGTAGGTCCTTCAAGTCCAACCATATCCTTCTTGTAACTTCCGAGTGAACACTAAGGTCCCGTGAGTCCGATACGGTGACGTGCCTTTGTGAAACAAAGTATATTGCTATTGCAGGCTTGTAGGCATATATTTTAGGTCATAAGAACATGCTGAAAAAAATGAAGAGGTCCCAAAATGAACCCTTGTGACATCAACTCAACACTGTGTCCCCGGCTGGTAAGTGGTTAGTCAAAGAGTGTACAATAATATAAAAATTTAGAAATCAAACTGCTGGATCCTGTAGGAGTTTCACCAAAAGTGCATGTCAACAATAAATGCACTCTGCCAAACGATTCCTAACTATCGTGCTCCTATATCCTCATGTGTCCTCTTCCCGGAGATCGACCTATTCTGTCCTGGTTTCATGAAGGGTGGCATTGGGGTCTTGCAGAAGCAATTTGAACGTTAAAAAAATCCTGATCGCTCAGGAGGGTCCGAAATACAAGTCAAATCGTCCGACGGCATACCCCCGCCCAATTTCTGTGGCATGAAAGCCGGCGCAAAGCTGCACCTCTGAGAGGCCAACAAACCCAGCCCCCTTTTCAAAGCCTCCATTGCCCACTTGCTAGGTAGCTAAAAAGTAACCTAAAGGGTTTTCAGAAAATATCTAAAATCCTTGATAAGTATGGCAAAATACCATTTTTTTGTTTTGTGAAATAATGATGAACCAGAATTCCTTGCCATGGTACTAAATTGTATGGCGGGTTTTGTCAGGAAAATATCCCTTTAAGTTCAAGACACCCAACTTACTGGGAGCTACCTAGCTTTATACAGACCAATCTGACTGCTACACTGGATGATCGCCTCTGGAATGCCTGGAACCAATCCGTTGGGGTGAAATCTAATCTGTAGACGTATATACTACGGTAGACAGTAATACTATGTGCATATCTACGTGCCTCAGATGGCATGTCAAGTGCTAGTTATGCTGGACTTGTGATTATAGTTCAGCAAAACCAATCTCACCACCTTAATAGCCAAGTGGGGCGATGAAAGGGGGTCGCAGGTCGGCAGGGAGAAGTGGAGGCACTGCCCGCCCGGTAGTGGGTCCTGCGCGGGGCGTTATGGTCCCCGGGACGACTTTACACTCTGCTGCAGGCGACCGACATTTCACATGACGTGTCTTTGGCGCCTGATAAATCGTGCTTATGCTCCATTGGTTGTTTGCGACAGTCTCACAAGAATTTTGCAAAGAAAAGGCTCATCAAAAGTCAACAACATAGTTCAGGTAGAGAATTGCGACAATTTTGTGGGCAATAGTTGCGCTAAACGAAAAGTCGACAAATTCGATTAAGTGAGTCACTATTGTGAAAACTAGACTATACAATAAAATTCAGGGGGGTTGGGTGGGTAAGTAAAGTGCACTTTGCATGTCCTGGGTTCATTTGGCCGCATGTGTTTTTCAGAGCCCACTGAATCAAACTGTAACAAAGATAAATCTTTTGCAAGACCTTTGGCCCCAACGGGGGGGGGCACTGGACAGGCTATCCACCAAAAGTACTACCACAATGGATCTTCAGCCCTAGGGACGACGAGTATGACCCTAAGGGTCCGCTTAAAGAAAGATGTCCTTTTCGTCATTTTCTATGATCCTCCGTCTGGCTCGTCTGCTAGAGTAACATACCTACTTGGGATGAGCAGCCCCTCCCTCCCTAATCGCCCGTTAAAATAATCCGTGTCCGCATTGCATGTTCCATGTCTCTCTTTGGCTCTCTTGGATGCCTATAATCCCGGGTGTTCCTACATCATCCCCACAACTGTTTAAACAAATCAAAAATGGTCCTCAACTAAACGAGAAAAACAAAACACATTGTGAAATTTTTCCTCCATCGGTTGGATGACTCCGTCCTAATGCAGTGAAAACGCGTTGCGTTCGTACTATATCTTATTTGGTTATCTTATTGTGTGATCTTAATTATTTGTAAGTGAAGCACATGTCTTGTTGATGGGGTGAACGCAGAGGGGGAAATAAACTGACGTCCGGGTTACCCATTAAAGACAATGTATTTTTACTGCCCTCCTGTATCTTGCATGCGGACCCCAAAATAACCCCTTCTGCCCAAGGATGTATCTATGCAGGATTGGTCGCGAAAGTCATCTGTGTGTTTTTTTACCTACCTGCTTCCCGAGCCGCAATGGGAGTGGTCTCCTCGCGCGGTCGGGGCGGTTTCCACCTTCAACCGGCGGTCGGCACTCTACGTGTCGACCACATGGACGCAAAAGGTCTTGGTTTGGGCCCCGCCTTCCCCCCACCGATCCGCGAGGTCGAGCGTTATCGTGGCTCCCGTTCCCTCTCGTCCTTGGGCGCGACGTCAAATGACAACAAGGGGCGTACTAAAATGCGGGGAGGCCCCGTTCCCCTAGGTGCCTCCCGCATTTGGTTAGGACCAGTCTAAGGGATGTAACAAACTGAGGTAGGGTGGTTAAAGCCTTAATATCCCCGGCGTTCCCCGCGGGGAACGATTGCATTGTTGGATCCTAGCGTGGACACGCTAGCTATAGTGGTCAGACCACCATGGGTGGATCTACTACATAATTACGTGAATCTACATATGTGGATGAATAAATTGGTTGAAAATCACTCTAATCCACTATCAGATCCCTGATGATGTTATCAAAACGCGTCAGATCGCAATAAAATCTAGAGGAGTGCTAGCTTAGACAGCAGACTGTAATCATATAGCCTAGTGGGTTGTGTGCTTGAGATCAGAGGCACCAGCACTAAAAGGGGCCAGGGTTGGGGTCTCTGTCTCAGTTGATTGCGTAAAAGCCGCCAGCAATATTTTGATCTAGCTCCTAGCAACTTCTCAGGACTCTCCTCAGTTTGTTGTTAAGATCTGCCTCACCGCCCCCTTTTTTAACCTTAATAGTAGTATAGGATTTGTGTATAACAATTTTAATCTTTATACTCATACATGGTTATGTTATATTACCAGAATATACTCTCGTGACCCCCAAACACAGTGAATTGTTCCTATATAATAGAGAAGTTACAAACCACTATCTTTACCCATGATAACCTTATGGAAAGGCCTTACCCTGTGATTCTCAATGGATAAGACCCAACAGTTTGAAATCGTTCTTTCCCACATAGACAAAAAAATGTGGGTCTGAGCGTCGACACTGACTAAAATTATCTGTTCAGAGTAGATAGAACTATGCTGCACGTCACCCCTGACCTGCCTGTTAATTATAAAGTATTATTCCTACATTCCTTTTCTGCTGGCCATTTGTCAGCATTTACACTCTCCATCAAACAGGATGCTCCGTCTTTTTTCCGTGTATACCTCCGTGTTATTTTAAACAAGTTATTTGAATAAAAAAGTTTTTGATGGTTTTATCCCACCTGGTGCTGCATGGCGGGGAAAGGAAATTTTTAAATCGTTGCCATGTCGCACTATCAAAGGAGGCTGATGGAGCATAACCCAAGTTTGATAATACGCAAAAATTGAAATATCAACTACATTTTTAATTTATTAAATCTACCATATACCCTTGATATAAGCCCGATTATATAGCTCACTATTTGTGCTCAAAAAGCCCCACTTGCTTATACTCGAAGTATTTATAAAAAATAATTAAGTATTCACCTTCCATTGCTCACCCATGGCGTCCAGTCCTTCTCCATATTTTCTGCACTCTGCTCTGGCATAGGTGTGTCCAACGTAAGCTCTTTGATATAGGGTTTTGAAGTGGCCGCCCTCCAGGCGGGACCAGCAAAAGTCAGGATTTAGAAGGGGGGGAAGCTAGCAGGAAACAGGCTTTCTCTTTTCATTATTGCATAAGGACATGCACCCTCTTCATTGTAGCTACCGGGAAAAGGGTATGGAATAATGCTGTACATATTTTGGAAATTTTTAAAATCACATTTATAGTTAATTATTTGCAAATTAAAACAAAATGTAAATTACAAACCGACTGTATCAAGAGAAAGTCACCCATGTCTTGAAAAAAACAAAATAGTTGAATTTTGGGTTATGATATTACTAAGGTTATTTTTTAGTTTCCCATAGATATTGTCATTAAAGTGCATAGCAGAAGCGTCATAATTGACCTTGTGTCTTTCTGGGCACCATTACCCATCAGTTACAAGGAGGCTAACTCTGCTGGACATTTTAAATGAAAAGTAGTTGGCTTGCAATTGCCAGCCCTAGTTACATTGCAATTTTTTGAAATCCGTTCGACACACCTTCCAGAATTTTTTTTTGTTGTAAAAAAAAAATTTAAAAAATGGATTGCGAAGCATGACGAATCACGTTAAAAAACAGGTATTTCCCTGGGGCTGCAGAGGATCCTGTAAGGGTAGTTGTATAACGGTTGGCTTAAATGTGCATAGGGAGCGTGGTTGGGTGGATCTTCAAACAATGCTGTGATGTAGAAGACAATCACTGATAGCCTCCGCTCATAAGAGAATCGCTTCACTCATTCCAATTCCATGGGCTCCTATAAGAGACTAACTTCACCACAATAAGCCAAAAATCTGTGGCCACTCAAAGGACTGAGCTGAGGCCCCAAATCCCACTATGAACATCAAGAGGGCACTGCTGTTTACACGACAGCTCAGATATTCATAAATTGACACAGAACCTTATCTGTTAAATGTAGATTCTGTAGAATCCCCCCAAACAGTGCAGAGGTGGGTTTCGATTAGTAATTTTGCACTGACGTCAACTGATCATTGTGGCCCGTTTCATTTCAGCACAAGGGGAGTGTCCACGTAAGCCATCATCGGAGTATGTGCAATAAAGCCACACCAACAGGATGGATCCAAACAGATACTCATGTTTTGGCTACCCATTATACAGGGGATTCATCTACCTTGGGTGGTAAAGGGCTGTCCAAGTAGAGGCCCCACCTGCTGGTTGCAGCGTCTCTCCATGTCCTGCCCTGCTGCTGGTGCGCGGCTCCCTCCTCACCCTGCGGAGGAAAAACAGGTGAAGGAAGTTGCGTATTAAGGACTCCAGACTTAAGCTCCTGCTGCGATGAAAAGCTCTTACTGCTCCCTAGCCTCCCCCAGAGCTCTCCCCATCAGCGCCGTGGCGAGGAAGTATGTGAGCGATCACGTGTGCTAGGAATCCCTCAGTCAAGATCCTGACGGATGGACTATGGACTACAAGTCAAAAAATCGGCCAACTAAGTCTTTAAAACAGTTTTTTTCCATAGTACAGCCATCTGTGCAAGTGACTCTGATGGACTCCTTGCCTCGAAAAAAAAACCTCTCCACTGTATCCTGCCATGGTGCTTCTTGGTCCATCTGCCCCTCGTCTCTAACTCCTCCGGTATGCTCCTTGCCCATAGCTCTCTTGTCCCTAAAGTTTAAAAACCACTGTTTCCCAGACTCTGCTTATGCTCCAATGAGGGGAAAGATCCAAATCCTCCATTTCAGCCCCGCACCAGACTCACTTGGCCATGAGATGTAGGTCTCCAATTCCCTGACCAGACATATTTATTTGCCGCATGAGTACCAAAGACATGAATCTGGAGGATTTTTTTATTCAACCCGGCAGTCCTGGCACTTGACAAACAACGTGGCCTCTAACAATTTTGGGTCGAAAAAACTTGAGGAACCTGTTGACCACCAGATTGAACACGTGCGCCATGCAGGGCGCATGGTCCCATCCTTCCTCGTGGCAGGGCGCGGACACGATGTTCCTCCCATTGTCCTGTCACCATGGTTCGATTTTCAGCGTTCGCGAGATAGGGCCACAATTGATTGCTTAGATCAACTGCAGAGGGTGATCGGGGACAGTTCCTTCCCTGTGTGACTTCATTTGTCCCAGGCAAACAAGTGTGTAGAACTGCATGACACCGCTGTGGGCCCTCACATAGAGTATGATGGAGGCCGGATGCACTTAAGACTGTGGATGCTGAGGTGGTGGTGGATAAGGAGGAGGCAAACACTGGCGCAGAGCAGCAGTTTAAATACCCATGGAGGAGAAAGCGGCGTCATCTCATATTTAAGTTTTACGTGTGGTCTGGAAGGGAAGCATATTCACCAGAAAAAAGTGGGCCTAAGGACATGTACTGCTGGCCCGCAACCTAGTAAACCGGTCCACACGGTCACGCTGCCGTGCACCTTGTAAGAACCAATAAGGCTCAGACTGGCCACCTTCTTAATCTATATATTTGTGAAGGTGGGCAACTGGCCTTTTGGAAAAAAAATTGTGGTCTTGTAACTTTCAACAACCTCAGTTTGGCACATCGCATTAGTTTCTCTGAAGGGTGCAGAGTTCCACGACAATTGGAAAGGGGAATGCACGCAGTCCCAACAACTTGTGACAAGGCCAAGTGTCGCCTCGTGCACCTTAGGAATGGCTGTACGCATAGAGTTGTACTCTTGATAATTGCCTGCTCAAGAACTGCTGGCGCCATGGGCTGTAGTGAGTAGAACGGAAAAGCATGTGGGTCGGGAGAGATGTCTAAGACAAACACAAACGCTCCCTTTTCGGCAGAGGTGCTGGCGCCTGATGACTGGCTGAAATGCTGTGTGCCCAAGGAAATGCTGTTACTGCGGCGACAGGAAAATTTACCTCAACCATCTGTTTCCAACAAACCACGTTTCCTCTCCCCGGGCCTTTAGGATGGTGACGCTGCGCAATGTGTTGGGGGGTTGTCAAGGGTCCGTGGTGCCAGGACGTGTAGTTATCTGCCACGCTTCACTATTATGCCATGCAGACTTCTACATTCCAATGCTCGTCTCCTCTGGTGGTCTAAACAAAAGACTGCCCAGCAGGCCGCCGAGTGAAATGGTTATTTTAGTTTGCCAACACTGTGCGCGGAGTACTACTAATGCCTCTAACCAGGGGTCGCTGACCCCCCTGTACCACTTCTTCTTGGATCTCCAAAAACTGGTGTTTATTCGCGGAAGGGGGGTCCATTTGGCTCCCGTCGACTCGCGCTGCAGGCCCTCCGGCTGCTGAGCTACAGCCACAGTAGCAACGTGCTTCTGCTCTGCTGCCATGACGCGCAAAGCTGACACTCTCTTTGCCCACGATATGGAATCCCTTGCTACCTTCTACACCTGAAGGTGTGTCGGGCCTACCTCATCATCAATTCTGTTTCTCCATCCCTGTCACAGCTGTTCTCCTCAAGGGTTGTCAGATTATTCCCCCTGGCCTAACTGCACGAAGCACAGATTTCTGTCCACCTTTCACGGCCAGCATCTGCTGGACCTGTCGCTCAAACACTTCGTCCTTGCTTTATATGCAGCTGAGGCCAGACCACCTAGTAGCTCTCTTGCTGAGGGAAATTAACAGAGAGATGAAACTGGTTGATGACAAGTGAGGGCCACTGACCTGCTTCTCGGGCCATGCCCAGTAATTATTGTATCTGACGGAACCGCTGGACTTCTGGGCTGGAGATGTTTTATATTTGGGGGAGGATTGAGTGACCTAGTCAAGGCACACTGAAGCATGCATCGAAATGACTACTGCAGTTCTTGCTTGCCTTCAAGAGATTCAACCCCGGCGGACTAAGAGATCCCCTGTAACTGTGCTGCGACCGTGTGCCTGCGCTCACCTGCCACCTCTACTGTCTGACATATGTTTTAACTACGTGATTTGACACGTTTTCTTGCTCTCAACTTTAGCAACAAAAAAGTATTGGAATTTGATTATCAATACCAACCACACTTACCAAACTGTAATTTGAGCGAAATACTCTCTTAAACTATGTGGATTTGACACGTATTTCTTGCTCTCCTCAACTTAGCAACAAAGGATGGGATTTGCATTATACAGATACCGCCACAATAAAAAATGTGATCACCCTATACTTGGACAGCGAAAAAAAATTCACTCTATAAACTAAGTGTATTTTGACACGATATTTCTGGTGGCTCTCAACTTTATGCACCACAAAAATGTTGGGAATTTACATTATCCATACTACTCACAACGGACACCCTTAATTGGAGTGAAGATCACACTATTAAGGCTATGTGGATTTGACACATAATTTCTTGCTCTCAACTTTAGCAACAACAAAGTATGGGAATTTGCATTATGGACTAATGCCCCAAACTCACACACTGGGAGAGGAGCAGAAATCACTACAACAGCGCTGTTGGATGTAAACGATTTCTTCCTAGTCGACCTTCAGTCACAAACAAAGAACAAACTGCTATTTTGAGTATACAGACCCCCTAACATGGCACACCCTGGGATTCCGAGCAGGGAAATGCTACAGCGCAGACAGTAAAGCAGCCAGATGTCTACAGACAGCACAATCAGTGTGAATGTGATATGAAATGCTGACCGTTTGTTAGGGCTGTTTGACATCACATATCCTGCTGTTCGCTCAGGAAAATATAGAGTCTGCAGATGTCGATTGAGGGGTCCGCTTTCTCCTACCCAAGTGCTCTGCCCCATGTAAATACTTTGTTGCTTGCTCCCATTTAGCTTAAGAAAGAGGAAAAAAACTTTGTTCCCACGATCAGCATACAACTTCGGATTTGTACAAATCGAATTTTTCATGAAATTCCTATGTAATTCCCTTTGTTCGGCGGGGGGATCAATTCAACCCATCTCTACTTACATATTCATACCCTATAAACATATTTATGTTTAAATATGGTAGTGGTATTGTTTCTGTACATTTTATATGGTTAAAAAAACATGGGAGAAATAAATTGTCTGCGATCAGCTATTAAGTTGCATGACAACTGTTCCCTATCACTATATGAGAGCAGAAACTTGGACCCAAACCTAACTTCGAATCTTCGTTTAGGCGGACTCAAACCCTCAAGTTTGGCATGGAGTTTGGGTCCACTCAACACTTATTTTTTTTAATCCATTATGCTGCCTAATATTAAAAGGAAGTTTGTTCAAATATTGGTGATTGCCACTTCTTTCCATTCCACTACATATGTTGCAAGACGTCTATTTTGGGGCTGAGCACCATCCGATTGTACAGACTGCTACACCCACCACCCTGTTTTTTCCTACACCTGACTAGGGATGCTGGCTATATACTAGTGGGGCTTGCTGGCTATATACTAGGGGGCAGGTGCTGGCTATATACTAGAGTGCAAGGGCTGGCTAATACTAGGGGGGTGCTACTGGTCTATATAACTAGGACTGGCACTGGCTATTAGAGGGGTCGGCACAAATAGCTAAATGGTTAGTGTGCTGCTATCCTATAGTTAGGGGGCTGGCACTGCAAGATATAAGGGGTCAGGCCACGGGCTCTATACTCAGGAGTTGCTTGCTCCTATACTAGGGACTGACTGTCTGGGCTATACTAGGGCAACTGCTGACTATCAAAACTAGTGTGTAAAGGTCACTGGCTTATCTAGGGGAACACGGCTATGAAGTCAACAGGAAGGAAACTGCTGCCCGTCATGCAACAAGAAATCATCTGTGGCTCTCTCCGCGAAAGCTGAAAATCGCAACCATGGTGACAGACAAATGGGAGGAACAATGGTGTCGCGCTGCACAGAGAGGAAGGATTGCCCTCGCCCTGCATGGCGCACGGTGTTCAATCTGGTTGTTCAACAGGTTCCTCAAGTTTTGACCCAACTGCACAGAGGCACGTTGTGTGTAAGTTGCCAGGACTGCGGTTTGAATAACATCATTCCACGCTTCATGTCCTTGGTTACTCATGCTGCAAATCTGTCTGGTCAGGGAATGGAGACCACATCTCATGGGCCACGTGAGTCTGGGGGGGCTGAACTGAGGAGGAGGACATTGGAGCATAAGCAGAGTCGGTTGAAATCAGTGGTTTTTTAAACTTAGGTGACAAGAGAGCAGGAGCAGGAGCATCCGGAGAGTTTAGAAGACGAGCGGCAGGACCCGAAGCACCGTGGAGTATACAGTGGAGAGGGAGGCCCAGGAGTCCCTCAGGTCCACTTGCACATGATGCTGCGTTTACTATGGAAAAAAAAAACTGGTAAAGGACGAAGTTGTGGCCGCTGCCTTTGTGCTCCATTGTCCATCAGTCAGGTAGCTGACTGAGGGATTCCTAGCAGTGATCGCTCACATACTTCTGCCACGGTGCTCTGGGGAGATGGGAGGCTAGGAGCAGTAGAGCTTCAGAGCAGCCGCTTACGTTGGAGTCCATTAAACCTCACTTCCTTCACTGCTGTGAGGAGGGTGCCGCCCCCACGCAGCAGCAGGACATGGAGCAGCGCATCTCCCCAACGGTGATTGCCCAGGCAAACAAGGTGTAGAACTGCATGACACCGCTGTGCCCTCACATGAGGTATGATGGAGCAGCACTTAGACTTGTGGAGGCTGAGGTGGTGGTGGATAAGGAGGAGGCAGACACTGGCGCAGGAGCAGCAGTTTGACAACATGGAGGAGAAAGCGGCGTCTCTTATTTAAGTTGTTAGTGTGGCTGGGAGGGAAGCATATTCACCAAGTGGGCCGTAAAGGACATGTACTGGCCCGCACCATAGTAACAGGTCCACACGTCCACGCTGCCGTGCACCTTGGAAGAAACCAATAAGCTCAAGGACTGGCCCACCTTCTGTTCTATATATTTGTGAAGGGCTGGCACTGCCTTTTTGGAAAAAAAATTGTGGCTTGGAACTTTCAACCTCAGTTTGGCACAATCCATTAGTTCTCTGAAGGGTGCAGAGTCCACGACTTGGAAAGGGAGGCACTGCAGTCCCAACAACTTGGACAAGAGCAAGGTCAGCCTCTGCACCTTAAGATGGCTGGACGCATAGAGTTGTCTCTTTGTAATTGCCTTGCTCAATAACTGCTGGCGCCATGCGTAGTGAGAAACAGGAGCATGTGGTCCGGGAGATGATGTCAAAGACAAACAGCTCCCTTCGGCAGAGGTGCTGGAGCCTTGACTGGCTGAAATGGCATGTGTGCCACAAGGTGCTGTTACTGCGGCGACAGGATGTACCTCCACATCTGTTCCACGTTTCTCCCAGGCCTTTGGATGGTGACGCTGCATGTGTTGTTGCAGGGCCGTGGTGCCAACGTTAGCTTTCTGGCCACGCTTCACTTTATGCCTGCAGATTCTACATATACACATGCTCGGCTCCTCTGGTGTCTAAACAAAAGACTGCCACACCGCCGAGGTGGTGATTTTATTTCCAACACTGTGCGCTGAGTGACTACTAATGCCTCTACCTCGCTGACCCCCTGTACCACTTCTTACTTGGATCTCCAAAACTGGGTTTGTATTCCGCGGCCGTTTGGCTCCCGTCCTCGCACTGCAGCCACCCTGCTGACTCACAGCCACAGTAGCAACTTGCTGTCTGCTCTGCTGCCTGACGCGCAAGCTGACACTCTCTTTGCCCGACGATGATGAATCCCTTGCTACCTTGCTACACCTGAAGTGTGATCGGCTACATCATCATCAATTTCTGTTTCCCTGTCACAGCTAGCAGATGTCTGTTCCACTCTTCACTGCCAAGCAGCTGCTTGATCGTCCTCAACACCCTTCGCCTTGCTGTAATTGCAGCTGAGCCCAGACCACCTAGTAGCTCTCTGGCTGAGGGAAATTAACAGGAGAGAGGCTGGTTGAGGACAAGTGAGGGCCACTGACCTGCTTCTGGGCCATGCCAAGTAATTATTGTATCTGACGAACCCATGGACTCTTGGCTGGAGATGTTATATTTGAGGAATTGAGTGACCTAGTCAACACACTGCCGCTAAATGACTACGGCAGTTCTTGCCTCAGAGAGTCACCCCTGCTGCGAAGTCCCCTTACTGTGCTGCGACCTGTGCCTGCTCCACCTGCCACCTCTCTGTCTGACATAGTGGTTAATTAACTACGTGGATTTGACACGTTTTTCTTGCTCTCAACTTTAGCAACAAAAAAGTATTGGAATTTGTATTATACAGATACCCCACAACTGACAAACTGTAATTTGAGCGAAAATCACTCTCTAAACTATGTGGATTTGACACGTATTTCTTGCTCTCAACTTTAGCAACAAAAAGTATGGGAATTTGCATTATACAGATACCCCACAATGGACACCCTATAATTGGAGCGAAAATCACTCTATAAACTAAGTGTATTTTACACGTATTTCTTGCTCTCAACTTTAGCAACAAAAAAGTATGGGAATTTGCATTATACAGATACCTCACAACGGACACCCTGTAATTGGAGTGAAGATCACACTATATACTATGTGGATTTGACACATATTTCTTGCTCTCAACTTTAGCAACAAAAAAGTATGGGAATTTGCATTATGTAGATGCCCCAAAACTCACACACTGGGAGAGGAGCAGAAATCACTACAAGATGCCCCAAAACTCACACACTGGGAGAGGAGCAGAAATCACTACAACAGCTGTGTGGATATGAAACAGATTTCTTCCTAGTCGCTTCAGTAACAAACAAAGAACTGCTATTTGGAGTATACAGACCCCCTAAATGCGGCCGTAAAGGACAAATTATGGCCCGCACCATAGTAACAGGTCCACATGTCCTACGCTGCCGTGAACCTTGGAAGAAGACTAACTCAAGGACTGTAGCTCCACCTGTCTATTCTACATACTACGATGTGAAGGGCGTGCACTGCCTTTTTGGAAAAATGGTGGCTTGGAATCTCTCACCTCAGTTTGGCACAAATCCATAGTTCTCTGAAGGGTCAGAGGCCACATGGAAAGGGAAGTCACGCTGCACCTTAGATGGCTGGACGAATAGAGTTTCTCTTTGTAATTGCCCTCGCTCAATTACTGCTGGCCCCGTGCGTAGTGAGAAACAGGAGCAGCATCTGGACTGGGATGTTCAAAGACAAACAGCTCCCTTTGACAGAGGTGCTGGAGCCTTGACTGCTGAAATGGCATGTGTGCCACAGTTTGCTGTTGCTGCGGCGACAGGATGTACCTCCACATCTGTTTCCACGTTTCTCAGGCCTTTGGATGGTGACGTTGCATGTGTTGATGCAGGGCCGTGGTGCCAACATTAGCTTTCTGGCCACGCTTCACTTTGCTGCCTGCAGATTACATATACAACACGCTCGGCTCCTCTGAGTCTAAACAAAAAAACTGCCACCACCGCCGAGGTGGTGATTTATGCCAACACTCTGTTCTGAGATGCCTCTACTCGCTGACCCCTGACCACTGCTTACTTGGATCTCCAAACTGGTTTGATCCTGCGCGCGTTTGGCTCCGTCCTAGCACTGCAGGCACCCTGCGACTCAAAAGCCGACAGTAGCAACTTGGGTCTTGCTCTCGCTGACATGCCTCGTTGCCCGATGATGATGAATCCCTTGCTACCTTGCTACACCTGGCTCTGAAGTGTGATCGGCTACATCATCATCAATTTCTGTTTCCCTGTCACAGCTATTCTCCTCAAAGGTGTCAATATGCACAGCCTGCCTACTGCATGAAGCAGCAGATGTCTGTCCACCTCTTCACTGCCAAGCAGCTGCTGACTGTCCTCAAACACTTCATCCTTGCTGTTTATTGCAGCTGAGCCCAGACCACCTATAGCTCTCTGGCTGAGGGAAATTAACAGGAGAGAGGCTGGTTAAGGACAAGTGAGGGCCCACTGACCTGCTTCTTGGCCATGAGAAGTAAATTATGGTATCTGAAGAACCCATGGACTCTTGGCTGGAGATGTTTATATTTGAGGAATTGGGTGACCTTGTCACACACTGCGCTAATAATACGGCATTCTTGCCTCAGAGAGTCACCCCTGCTGCGATGTCCCCTTATGCTGCGACCTGTGCCTGCTCCATCTGCCACCTCTCTGTCTGACCTAGTCGTTAATCAACTACGTGGATTTGACAAGTTTTTCTGCTCTCACTTTAGCAACAAAAAAGTATTGGATTGCATTATACAGATACCCACAACGGACACCCGGTAATTTGAGCGAAAATCACTCTCTAAACTATGTGGATTTGACATATATTTCTGCTCTCAACTTTAGCATCAAAAGTTGGAATTTTGGATTATACAGATACCCCATAACGGACATCCTGTAATTGGAGCGAAAATCACTCTATAAACTAAGTGTATTTGACACATATTTCTGCTCTGAACTTAGCAACAAAAAAGTATGGGAATTGCATTATACAGATACCCCATAAGGACACCCTGTAATTGGAGCGAAAATCACTCTATAAACTAAGTGTAGTTATAACGTATTTTCTTGCTCTGACTTTAGCAACAAAAAAGTATGGGAATTTGCATTATACAGATTCCCCACGACGACACCCTGTAATTGGAGCGAAAATCCCTTTGAACTACGTGGATTAGACTTATTCTTGCTCTCAATTTAGCAACAAAAAGTATGGGATTTTGGTTATACAGATACCCCACAATGGACCACCCTGTATTGAGCGAAAATCACTTTAAAACTACTGGATTGGACCATTTTCTTGCCTCCCAACTTTAGCAACAAAAAGTATGGAATTTGAATTATACAGATACCCCAACGGAAACCTTGTAATTGGAGTGCATGAGATCACATTATTAAACTATGTGGATTTGACACTTATTCTTGCTCTCAACTTTAGCACAAAAAAGTATGGGAATTGCGTTATACAGATAACCCACAATGGACACACGTAATTGGAGCAAAATCACTCTATAACTATGTGGATTTGACACATATTTCTTGCTCTCACTTTAGCACCATAAAAGTATGAGAATTTTGTTATACGATGCCCCAAAACTCACACTGGGAGAGAGCAGAAATCACTACACAGCTGTGTGGATATGAAACAGATTTCTTCCTAGTCGCTTCAGTAACAAACAAAAAGAACTGCTATTGGGAGTATACAGATACCCCTAAATGCACACCCTGGATTGGAGCAGAAATTGCTACAGCACAGTACAGTAAAAAGCACAGATGCTACAGACAGCACATGCAGTGTGAAATGCTGAGATTGAAAATGGCTGACAGTTTTATAGGGCTGTGTGACATCACATAATCCTGCTGTTCGCTACAGGTACAGGTCTGTAGATGTCATCGAGGGTTGTTCCTTTCTCCTTCCCAGAGTTCTCTGCCCCAGTAACGTTTGCTTGTACGCCCATTTGTAAGAAAGAGGAAAAAAAAAACTTTGTTCCCACGAATATCAGCATAAACTTCGGATTTGTGACAAATCGGATTTTCCATGAAATTCCTATTTAATTCCATTTTTTCGAATCGTTCAAATCTCTAATTACCAATTCAATACCCTATACAAGTTATTTTTTTGAATAGGGTAGGTGTACTGTAACATTATATGGTAACATGGGAGAAATAATTGTCTGAGATGCAGACTAACAGGTGCATGACAACGTCCCTATCACATATAATGATAAAATGCAGTGGGTTGAAATACGTCTGATGTGGCGCACACTCAGGTTCAAACGGATACGTCAAATATGGTAAAGTATTTATTGGTAATCTCGGGACACACGCGTTTCGGATTAGGACCCTTTCTCAAGTGAAATGGACTGAAAATAAAGTTTCCAATATACAAATTGACAATTGACATAGAGACAAGATAAAAGGACATAAATTTCATAAAATTCATACCAAAATTATATATATATAAAAGAAGAATTTTTTGTAAAAAGATTTTTAGACAATTGGATAATAGTATAGTAAAATTCATGGGACCGCGGTGGTGGAAGATATGAAGGAGGGTTCTATATAATCATATATATAAGGGGTGATACATTGTGAGGTGGGTAGGGGGATGGGGGAGATAAGGGGAGATTTTCAGTAACGTGGGGTATGGATATAAAATATTAGATAGCAGGTTACCCTTCACGGTGATCATTCTGTTGGGGTAAAATAGGTATCAGATATAGTAGATAAAAGTTTTTTTGCCAGGTAGATTTGCCAGGTAGAAGTAAAAAGATTATGTAGCCATAGTTAGACAGAGGAGCTGATTGGCTAAGAAATAAAATAGATCGATAAATAATAAAATAATACATCAATGTGTTAAGTACACTCAGTTGGTAAATACATAAGAAGGCAAGCATCGTACAAAACATGAATCCATCAGTCATTAATTGTGGTAAATATTATGAAGGCAGAGCAACGCTTACCTGTACCCACGGAGAAGCGTAGTTCTATCCTGTGGTAGACAGAGGCTCAGGAACGGGCTCAGGATGGGAGGGGAGGAGCTCGCGCCAAGGGGAATGTTGGCGCGTGCGCTCACTAGACAGACAACCAATAATTGGGTGAATGCTAGACCCCAATCGTTATTGTTGATGAACTGACGAAGGATTGGATGCTCTCCGTTGGGCCGTCCCAGATCAGCAGGAGATCATCAAGTACCTTCTTACAAGACAATATGTTTCTTCCCATTTGGGGTTGTTCTGATGAAAATGTTCTCAAACTCAACCCATATAGAGGTTTGCGAAACTGGGGGCAAATCTAGCCCCATCGCTGTCCGCGGCTGTCTATAAATCATTTTGAAAAGTGAAACGTTATGTGTGAGTATAAATTTATAGCATCGAGAATAAAGAGTTTTTGCTTCTTTGGCATGGTTGGATCGCGGCTGAGGCACAGGTCAACTGTTTCGATACCTTTATCGTGGGGAATGTTTGAATAGAGTGCCGAGACTCAGTGTGACCCAAAAGTATGTAGGGTTCACTTGATGTCTTTAAGTCGATAATGACACTTGTTGAGTTCTTTAAATTGGTCTAGGATTACCAACTAGAGATGACGAGTATATCGTCGAGTATACTGCTCGTCGAGTATTAGATATCGCGGACCGGCTCGTTACTCGGGACGAGTATCTCACCGGCTCGAGATCGAAGCAGTAAATTAATAAAATAAATTGAATAATAAGTATTTTATGTAAAAAAAAATATTACACAGTTTGCAGATGTTTTACTTGTAAGAACACATGAAATAACACTATTCTTCACTTTGCAGGTGTTCGCGGCGTGTCCTCTCCGCTAGTTAGGAGATGTGCACGAACATCTGGAATGTGTGAAGAATAGTGTTATAAATGTGTTCTGCACTTAAATGGTCCGTATTCACTGTTTTATGTTTTAATCTATTCTTCACATTGCAGGTGTGCGCGCGTGTCTCCCGATAGGTTCGGAGAACTGCCCGCACATCTGCAAAGTGAAGAATACTGTTATATCAATGTGTTCTGCACTTAAATGGTCCTGTATTCACTGTTTTTAATGTTTAATTCATTCTTCACTTTGCAGCGTGCGGGCGTATCTCCGAAACTATCGGGAGACACCTGCGCACACCTGCAATGTGAAGAATAGAATTAAAACATAAAAACATGAATACAGGACCATTAAGGGCAGAACACATTGAAATAACCTATTTCTTCACATTCGATGTTCGTGCACATCTCCTAACTAGCGGGGAGACACCGCGCGAACACCTGCAAAGTGAAGAATAGTGTTATTTCCATGTGTTCTAAATAAAAACAGCTGCAACATCGGAATTTTTTTTGCACTGTCTTTACTGTTCAGTTTTATTAAAAAAATGCTCGGGTCTCCCATTGACTTCAATGGGGCTCGTTATTTCGAGACGAGCACTCGACTACTGGAAAAGTTTCGCCTCGAATAACGAGCACCCGAGCCATTTTAGTGCTCGCCTCATCTCTAATTACCACATATTTCTGAGGGGATATCAAGTAGTGGAAGATTGCAGGAGATTGAGGGAGATGCCTGAAATATGGGTCTTCCAGGCGGATTGAAGGGGTCTTTGTGTACTTTGGTAAGTGGTAGAATACAGGGTGTGGGGTTGTCAATCCAGATGTAGTCTCTTTCGCTTTTGTTATTATTTTATTATTAATGCCTTCATGAGGAGGTTTTTTAATTCAAGGGAGTCATGGTTGATGGGGTGTGTTGATTTCTTTATAGTAAGTCTACGTCTGAGAGTATTTGGAGGCTTCTGTGATGTAGGTTGATCGATCCTGTATGACGATCCCTCCACCCTTGTCCGCACTGCGTATAGTAATCGCTCATTGGTCATAAGGTTCTTCAAGCGCTTCTTTCTCCAACGTCAGTTATGAGATTGTTTGGTTTTGGAATGATAGATCTAAATTCCTTTTCTACCATTGCACATAAAGGTTTCAATGTTGCTACCTCTTGAGGGAGGGGTAGAATGTGGATTTAGGATTTTAATCCACTGGGTTTGATGGGGGGGTCAATTGAGGTGGGTGTCATGTTGTCACCAGTCGAGATTGGTCGATCGGTCTGGTTCTCGGGGTGGGTCGCATCACTTGTGGAGACTTCTTTGGGAGTTTTGTTGGGAAGGTTGAACAATGTATAAGTCCTGTGAGAAACACATACCTTATGGGAAAAAGCATAAAAGGAACAAGAAAAAGCCAATGTGGCTAACTAGTCTTGTAAGGAAAGCAATAAGCGAGAAAGATAAAGCGTTTAAAATGCAAAAATGTGAAGGTAGCGATGAGGCATTACAGGATTATAGAGAGAGAGAGACTGGTTATGTTCCACAGGACTGGCGCATAGCAAATGTGGTACCAATATACAAAAAAGGATCAAATAGCGATCCTGGAAACTACAGACTCGTAAGTCTAACTGCTGTGGTGGGGAAAATATTTGAGGGGTTTTGTTGTTAGAGAGCTGTCCTCAAGTTCTCACTGTGCAACACCTTATAACCCAGCGTCAGCATGGGTTTATGAGAGATCGTCCTGTCAGACTAATTTATTGGTTTTCTACGAGGAGGTAAGTTCAAGACTGGATCTGGCGGACGCTGTGGATGTTTGTATTCTGGACTTTTCAAAGGCATTTGACACCGTGCCACATAAAAGGTTGGTATATAAAATAGAGACTGCTGGGATCGGAGAAAATCTGTGCATTTTGGTAAGTAATTGGCTTATGATAGAAAACAGATCATCATTAATGGCACATTCTCAATTGGGTTGACGTTACCAGTGGAGTGCCACAGGGGTCAATATTGGGGCCACTTCTTTTTAATATTTTTATTAATGACCTTGTAGTGGGTTTACACAGTCAAGTTTCAATATTTGCAGATGATACTAAGCTGTGTAAAGTAATAAATACTGAGGTTGATAGTTTAGCATTACAGAAGGATTTGTGGAAGCTTGAGGAGTGGGCAGAGAAATGGTTGATGAGGTTTAGTGTAGATAAATGTAAAGTTATGCACTTGGGCCATGGAAACAAAAAGTTGAGTGATAGCGACCACTCACATTTGTTGAAATAAGGCCCAAATGATACAGTGACGTCAATGCAAAATTACTGCTGTACCCTCTGCATCTTTTGGGGGGGTTTCTACATGTATCTACATTAACAGAACAGGTTCTGTCGTAATCTATGGAATCTAATGTCAGTGTAAAAGAGGGCCCTCTTTGATGTCTATAGTGGATCTTGCCTCAGCTCAGTCCTTTGAGCTGCACAGACGTACCCGAATTGTCAGCTGCGTTCCCGCTTCGCTTATTTGTGAAGTGGTCTCTGTAAGTGCACATGGAAGTGGAAAGTGAAGCCATTCTAAGGCGCGGCATCATGTGCGTGTCATACTAAAACACGGCATTGTTGTTAAGACCAAACCACGCTCCCTATGCACATTTAAGCACAATGTTATACAACACCCTACAGGATCTCTGCAGCCAGGAAATACCTGTTTTTTAACGTGATTCGTCATGATTCAAATCCATTTTTTTTTTTTAATTCGGTGAATGTGGTCGAACGGATTTCAAAAAATTTGCCCATAAGCCTAGGGTGGAAATTGCAGCAACTACTTTTTCATATAATGTCCAGCAGAGCCCTCCTTTAACTGATGGTCATTGGTGCCAGAAAGACAAGGCCAATTTTTGACGTTCTGCTATGCACTTTAAATGACAATATCTCTGGAAAAACAGTACATATCATAACAAATTTAACTATGTTTTTTTTCAAGACATGTGTGACTTTCTCTTGATACAGTAGGTTTGATAATTACATGTTTTAAATTTGCAAATAATTAGCTATAAATGTGAAAAAATAAGATTTTTTTTCATTTTTCCATTTGAAGTGTTCTTTAAAAAGTAGTAACTTTTACCAATTTGTTATAATATGTACAGCATTATTCCATCACCCTTTCCCAGGTTCAGCTACAGATGCAGAGGGTGCATGTACTTATGCAATAATGAAAAGAGAAAGTGTTTCCTGCAGCTCCTTCTACATCCTGCCTTCTGCTGACCGCCTGGAGGACTGCGCACTTCAAACACCTATATCCAAAGAGCATGGACACGCCTATGCCAGAGCAGAGTGCAGAAAACTAGGGAGAAGAGGACGCCATGGGTGAGCACTGGAGGTGAATACTAATTTATTTTTTATAAATACTCGAGTATAAGCCAAGTGGGGCTTTTTGAGCACAAATATTGAGCTATATAACTCGGCTTATACTCAAGTGTATATGGTAGATAATAAATAAAAATGTGTTGATAATTTCAAGGTATATCATCAAACTTGGGCTTATGCTCCATCAGGCCTCTTTGATAGTTGCAGACATGGCAAGAGCCTTTGTAGATATCATAATAACATGTCTAAAATTTTGCCTCACCGATCCATAGATAATTATCCTAAAAGATTTGGTACTTTCATTATGCACATAGACATCTCCTTAACATTGCCTTTGGTGTATGTTTGGCTGCCGTGCTGAATATGCCTATGTTTCAAATGCTTTAAAAGCATTAAGGAAAATAATGTTTGCTACAATCATATTAAAAATACATATTTTTCTACAAAGTAACTCAATAGCAGAAATATTCTGTACCAGGGCACTCATCCAATTAGCAAAATACAATTCTCAATTAAATTTCCATTAGATAAAAGTGATCCTCTGCAAAATCCACTTTTTGTTTCATCATGTAAACTGTGAGATATTTTTAAAGATATAGTTATATCTTGATGTGTACAGTTTGTAGAAAACACACAAACAAGAAAATCCTAACACCAAAGAAGAACACATCCCTACATGCTAAAAAAACAGAAAAGGAATGTAGGAATAATACTTTATAATTAACAGGCAGGTCAGGGTTGACATGCAGCATGGGTTCTATATCGGAACAGATATATTTTGTAAGTGTGAGCTAAGACCACATTTTTTTGTCTATGTGAAAAACAGATTTTCAAAATGTTGGGTTATCATGAGAACAAGGGTTAACGACAAAGGTTCTTTGCAAAGACCCTTGTTACAGTTGTTCATTGGAACTAAAACACATTGCGCCAAATGAACACAGGGACATTGCAAAGTCACTTTGACTTACACCCAATTCCATTTTTGTTATAGTCTAGTGTCACAATAGGACTATTAATTAATGAATATTTGCGAACTTTTCGTTTAGGCCGCAACTATTGGCACAAATTGTGACATTCTCTAAACGTGACCTATGTTTGTGACTTTTGATGGGCTTTTCTGCAACATTTCTTGAGACTGCTGCGCAAAACAACCAATGGAGCATAAGCCGATTTATCAAGGGCACGAAAGCCATCTTTCATGTTCGTGAACTGATCGTATGGTCAGTGAAGAACTGTTGCAAAGATCATGGAATAGTTTGGGGCACAACTGTGTTTTTCTCGTGGGGACAGTAACGCCGCAACGCACAGCGACCCACTCCAGCGGCGCCTGTGTCCTCCACGTCGGCAGGCTGCGCCCCCCTTCATGCCCCAATGGCCATTAAGGGTGGGGGATTGGGTCTAAAATAATCACAGTGCTAGAGCATATGCCAACTGAATTGCCGCAGAGGCCCTGGATAGATAGTTCCCCACCTAGAACTGGTCAACAGTCAAGCCAGTCGTCTAAATGATGCTAGATTACCCCAGTGATAGTTTTCCCAGACATCCAGAGAGGAGTTCTCAGTGAGCAGAGAGGTCTGTATGTCAATCTAGGAGTCCCCAGTATTTTGGGTGTCTTGAAATTAAGGACTACCTTACAACAGATCCAAGTACCAATCCAAGAATTCTGGTATCACATTCATTCCTCAAAGCAAAAAAAATGTATTTCGCCATACTTATCAAGGATTAGAATATTTTTTTGACACCTTTCTGACTAGTATAGCAAAGGGGGCAATGGAGGCTTCTGAAAAGGGGTTGTGGGGCCTCTCAGAGGTGCAGCGTGCGATCCGGCTGTTTCAGCAACAGAAATTGGGGGGGGGGGCGGGTGCCGTCGGACGATCTGACTGATTCGGACTACGCAGGATTTAACTTTCAAAGTTGGTTTTCGCAAGAACATAACTGCACTATACATACACCAGGAAATAGAAGGTGATCTCCGGGGAAGCGACACATGCCAGATATCAGGCGCACGATCTCGTGGCGAGTGCATTATTGTTGAACATGCACTGTTGGTGAACTCCACAGGACAGGAGTTTGATTCTAAATTTTTATATTTATTGTAAACTTCTTTGGACTAACACTTACCGCAGGGAAAGTTTGAGTGATGATGTCCAAGGTCAATTTTGGGACCTCTTCATTTTTTTCAGATGTTTATTTATGATAAAATATATGCTACAAAGCCTGCAAAGCATATACTTTGTTCCAAAAGGCAGTCACCGTATCGGACTAGGGACTTCACAGTGTCACTCGGTATTTACACAGAAGATAATAGGTTGGACTTGAAGGACCTGTGTCTTTTTAACATTGTTAACTAGGGGAATCTACCATATGGTACAGCCATTGGTCATTTTAGTAGTCTTGTAAAACAGATTTCTCTGGACTCTTGGAATTATAATAGCAGAAGTTGCCAAATAATCTCTCACATGGGCAAGTTTTGGCAGTTCACAATATACACTCCTATCACCTGTACTATAACACAATATGTTCTTCGAGTTTCATAAAATATGTATCATTTGTCTGCTGACTATTTGTATCGTGGTAATGGTTGGAAATATTTGTGAATAAATTATTAGGCTAACATGAGTAAGTTGCCAGTTGTGTTGTCATTTACTCCAGCAGCTTTGCACAGGCCAGCTGTGATCTGACTTCAACATTTCTCCATGAACATTGAGTCCTGGCTCTTTACCAACCCTTCGCAGCTAGCACAGCTGTGCACAAATGTTAACTTCATGTTTCAAGATGTACACAACAAGCAAAACCTTGATGAGGATGTTTCTTTTTCGGAGGAGAAATTAGATTCCACTTAAGTATGGCTTACTTTTGAAACCAGAAAATAGAAATATAATGTTCCCGTGCTAAAACTTGTGGGAAACATGATGAATAAGCCAGAAAAGCAATATACATAATTGATGATGTTACAGTATTTTATTTGTTTCAAAGTGCATTGCCAAGAAAATCTAGAAGGCCTCTAGCTGTAATGTTCTCCAAGAAGCCACATAAAAAGGGTAGAGTCATAGTGAATGAAAAATGAAAAAATGCACCTGAGTTGGCCCCAGTTATTACTATCATTTTGTGTCTACTCAACAACTCTCCTAAAATTGATTGGATGGACTTCAAGGAAATTGGTTTCTTGTACTGCCTTTGAAATTGTGAGACCATTGCTTTAATTGATAGGGTCTCCACAACTTATATACAGTAACAATTTAAGCCGCATTCCCCTCTCGTTGTTTGCATTCGCTCAGCAATATACACCAGGAAACTCCCAACATGGTACACTGAGAGTATCTCCTCACCACTGAGTATTGTATTCACTCATGGAGTCCATTGGTTGCAATAGGGATGGATACAATGTATATTGGATCCCTACCCAGCTTCCACTGAGTCATATCTTCATGGAATCCCCAGTGATGTCACTGTACACTCACTGTTTTGAAACAACCATTAACATACCAGCATCCAATCACTGCTGCTGTCAATATTCACTCTCCTCCAACTTTGCATGGTTCAGATTTTTTTCTTTCACTCTTTAATGCTTTTTTATTTACAAGATGGGAAACACCAACACCAGTTGGTCCACTTATATTTTATAATGCTTTACTATTGGCCATGGAAAGCCATTGAGGCCTACGCCGTTCCAGAGAAAGAGCAAAAAGATATCAGAGAAATCTGCAGTATATCAGTTGTATGTGATAATGTTTAAAATTGTGGCAGATAAGATTTCATAATGTGTAGTGAGTCATATCTATTTAATAGACTGACTTATATAGAATACATCTTAATGCCATGTATCCTCAATTTACATTATATTCACATTGTTTCAAGTATCTTCAATATGACAGCCTGTGATGAATGTGGAGAAGTAAACACCAGGTGATCACTGTCCAGGTCTTTTCATTCCATTACAGTACACTAATACACAAACCTATTCTTAGCTTCTCCTGCCTTGATCTTAACCTCTCATCACGACACTTGTTTTCAGCTTAATGCCAAATCCTATGTTTAAATCTGATCTATGCCATATCAGATGGTTTTATTCGGAGGCTTTAACATATCCAGGTTTTTGAGATTGTTTTTCTTTGGCAGTGTGCTTCATGGTTATTTGTAAAATGAAGGATAAGTTTGGGTGTTTCGTTCTGAAAAAAACAAATTAAATTGGCCAAAAGTTGGGAAAATTATTCTTTATTTCAAATTTTGAAATTATCTCTTTCCAGCAAATAGTTAAAACTACCCATAAAGCTTGATAACTAACATTTTTGGGAATTTCTTCTGCTTTATGATGGGATTATTTTTTTTTGTGTATCCTCTTATTTTTCTAAGAGTTACGAGTCTTGAATTTACATTTTTCTCCTTTTTAGAAAGCCCCAAAGCTCACTTGTCAGGATACAACTCAGCTTTAGTGACTTTGAAGGCCTAAATAAGAGTAAAACTAAATTACTGCACAAAAGAAACGTACACCCTCTAACGTATTATTACACTTATTAAGTGCTATAGTAGTCCATTCAGGTTTTTCACATGTCATGGAAAGAAGCATGCGCCATTCAGAGCGATTTTGTAATCATGTAACCATGGACATCGGTGAAATAACCATTTGTTATTTGTTTGATAATGCGACAGATATAAGGGCTTATTGCTTGTGAGTTGAGATACAATGTATAGAGTTCATTTTGGGGGTCTACAGCTTATACATGAGTTTATTAACTAGTTTCGAAAGGTGACCCACAATAATTTTATTTGGAGTTTTTAGCAAATTTTTTTTCACTCACCCTAACGTCAAAATAATCTGTTTATCTTTACTTCTCTGGTTTCACTATGATTACTGTGATACCCCCATTTACAATAGTTTTTCTTACTTTGTCACCGACAATAACCTTCTCTCTTTTACTGTTAATGAGTTGTCTCTTTCACAGAACCCTTCCACTCTAATCGTTACTTACCGGAACCCATTTGCCATCTATTGTACTTACCAGACCCGAGTGCCATTGTCCCCCTATTCTCCCTCTGCTGCTCCTATGCCTGGCTACTTTCTTACCATTATATATCACATTCTTAAAATGTGCTCAGTCCAACATTTCCACAGTTTGTCGCAAACATTTGGCAAACCCCCAACCATTCATTTCCTTTGGCAGTTGCTCCAGAGTGCACAAAGTCTGTGAAGAAATCTGCACACATCTGCAAAGCTTCTGCCTCAAATTCTTGTCCTTAGATCTGATAACGTGCCCCTTCCCCCCCCATCTCGCCAACAGGTCTTTCACTTAATCTAATAGTCCTCTCTCTCTCATGCAATTCATAAAAGGCCTTCTATGCCTGCTTCATTTCCTACCAACACCCACACCCATGGTACACCTTGTTAAAAACCTTGGGGCTGAAAATCTGGCCACCTACTTTCCCCACTGCAGGTCACTGCACTGGTTGCCACTCTCCTTCAGAATACAGTTTAAGTTAATAACTATCATCCACAAAGCTTTAAAAAACTTTGTAAATATACTTTATTAAACTATTTTTCCTGGTCTTAATTTCTCCGCAGCTTCTTCACTTATTCAAGCAGTTGTTTATTGTAGCTTTCTGTCCTGTATCACTGACAGCTGAGAATAAGGAACTCTGATAAAGTAATCATTAACTTACCTTTTACAGACTGTAGATAGTCTAATCTTCTACAGAGATGAATGATCAAAGGGAAATATTTCTATGCTTAAAAAGTTAATCTTTATCCTGCTTTCCTTGTCTGTAGGCTTTGTACTGAACTTCAGATAAACTGCTCACTGCAGGAGAAAGAAGAAAAGAAAAAATGAACAAAGAAGCTGTCAATTTACTAATAAGTTTACTATTGCAATCTGAACTTTTAATTTCTGCAATAAAAAACAATTTCATAGTATCATAGTAATATATGCTGGAAAAGAGCAAGTCCCCATAAACAGTCCAAAAAACCTTTAAAATTAAATAAATGTTTTTATCCCCATAATCCCTTGATATTTTTCTCTGTCCAGACAGGCATCCGCCCTCTCTTGAACATGACATATAGTCTGCGCTTCGAATATCAAGGTCCGCATACCCTGCCTCGGTAGAGAGTTCCATAGTCTCACTGCTCTTACATTAAAAGAACCTTTGTCTATGGCGTGATGGTTGGAGACATCGCCTCGCCTGTAGCTAGAGGATGCCCCCTTGTCCTGGTCCAGGCCGAGGTAAAAAAGATCTTTGGAAGATCCTTGTACTGATCTGTTCAGGTCATTTGTACATTGTTATGAGTCTATCCTCCTCTCAGTCCGTCTTTTTCTAAACTGAAAAATCTCCAAATTTTGTAATCTTGTCTGTATTCTATCCTTCCATTCCCCTAATACATCCTGGTTGCTCTCCTCTCGCACCCTGTTCCAGTTCAGCTCTCTATAAATCCTTTTTATTATCACTGTGGCCCAAAACTGTACACACACTATTCCTGTGTGTGGTCTGAGCCGGGATTTGGTATAATGGGCAAAACTCACTGTCCTTTATCATAGAAAATCTATTCCTCTCTCTTGATACAATCCCATAATGTTTATTTGCTTTAGCAGCAGCCGCCTGGCCTATGTCACTAAAATTAATTTACCATCCTCCATACCAACCCACATTCCTTTTTTCACAGTCTCAGTTTTACCAGATAATTGAATCCGGTTTAAACTATTATACGTTTTTGTTGTCCATGGCCCAAGTCATAACTTTACAATTTACTCTCATTAAACCTCATCATCACCATTTTCTTCCCACCGTCCTCAAGCTTCCACAATCCTTCTGTAATGCTACACTATCAACCTCAGTATTTATTACTTTTATTTAAACAGCTTAGTCAGCATCTGCAAACTATTGAAACTTGACTTGTTAAACCACTACAAGGTCTTAGATAACAAAGATAAAAGAAGTGCGCCCATCTCTGACCCCAGTGGGCACTCCACTGGTACGTCAACCAATCTAGTAAATGTGCCATTAATGATGACCTGCTGTTTTTATCACCACTAGCCAATTACTTCCAAAATATCACAGATTTTCTCCTCATTCCCAGCATTCTCATTTTATATATCACCAACCTTTTATATGGGCACGGTGTCCAAATGCCTTGAAAGAGTCAGATACACATCACAGGCTCCGCCAGATCCAGTCTTGAACTTACCTCCCTCGTAAACAAAATGTACAGACCGACTCAAAACCTGCTACGCTGGATAGGTTCACATAACTGGGACAGCTCACAGACCCCTCAGAATATTCCACCCACGGGTTACTCACGTCTGTATTTTCCAGGACGTCTTATTTGAGTCCTTTTTTTGTATTTGTACCACATTTGCTATGCAGCCAGTCCTGTGAACATAACCAGTCCTCAGTGAATCTTTCAAATATCTTAAAAATAATAGATGGCGGTACATATCACCGGAACATAGTTCATATGCAGACCAGGGTGTAATGCCATCTGGCCCCTGGTATTTATCTATCTTAGTGGTTTGCGAGGCGGGCGCTCGTACCTCTTCCTGTGGGTTAAACTGTTGACATTCCAACATAAGAATTTTCATGTATTCCTCGATTGTGTCTTCCACCATGGGATTTTCCTGGGTAAACGAGGGAAATGGCGACATTCCATCATGGCTTCCTTTCCTCATCTCCTTGCCCCGACCCCCAATGTTATTTCTAAGGGGACCCCACCTCTCTGTTTTTAGTTTCTTATCATTTATATCTTTAAGGTATATTTTATGAGTTCTTAACGTTGGGGGTTTCTGAGTTGTATTTCAGAACACACTAGTATGATAATCATGTTCCACTACTGTAAATTTGGTTTTATGTAAAAAACGAAGAACAGTTTGACACTGATTGCTGGTCCCTGACATTCCTCCCCCTAAGGTTGTATACGTACATATTATTATTATTATTATTATTATTATTATTCTGACACCCATTCTCCCCTTGGTGTTCTGCTTCCTACTACCACCTACCCTCCTTCTTTCTGACCTAGAAGATACGGCAGTAAAGACAGACTTAAACATAGTATTTACATGAGCCCCCATTTTGCTGGAATTAACTCTAAGTGTCAGTAGTTGTAGGAATGACTGTAAGTGTCATCTAATTTTGGCAACACAGACCAACAAGCCTCTGATCTTCAATAAGCACAGCAGCTTGAGTATGTTTTCTTTCAAGGTTTATATTATTCAGGAGTAAAGTAAAGGTAATAAACATCTGAAATTGCTAAGAATTGATGAATTGCCAGACAACCATTATACCAAAAAGTTGCTACTAATAAAGTACACAAACAATATGAACAGTGACTTTGTGATGGAAGAAACCCTTCTCAATCCCATTGAAATGTATTGGCAAAGCTGAACAGAGGCAGGTGCCAGCAGGCAGCTACACAATCGGCTTAGGTTCAACCTAGTTTCTGGTCAGGATGAACGGGCCCACAATTCTAACTATATTGTGAACAAAATAAAACCAAATAGATACCAAGTTCACAGGCTTCTCTTATATCCCACTTTCATCACCTGTGACTTTGTAAATAATATGGTATCTGGTTATTCAAGATATTATCAGTAATTTTTACTGTTTCGTCTTATAGAATTGGCTGGACAACTCTTCATACCTCTGTGTCACCCACCTCTCTCCTCATAAGTTAAGCTCTTACGTAGCAAGGACTCACTCCATTGTTTCATAATGACTGTTTGTACTCTGTACTGTTATATATATTTCAATATGTCCCCTAGATTTGTAATAGGCGCTGCAGAATGGCACTATAATAATAAAGATTTTTTGGTTTAAAGAGAAACCCTGCCGTTACCCTTAAACAATCCATGTGCAAATCCGTCTTGTGGACATGGGAAATACATTTAATACTACAGCATTTGCCATAGCGACAATTGTATTCATGAAGCACTGGTAAGGATCATGTCAAATAGTGGATATTTTAATTCCAGGAAGCACTGTTATCACCCTGTGATGTTCATTTTTATGGTGAAGTGCTCTCAAGATGATTTGCTATAGGCTAACACCTTTCCTAGTTATACCTTGCAATCCAGATGACCACAAGTCCAGAAGAATTTATTGTTCCTTCTCTCTTGTAAACATGTCAAGATACCTGAATGATTACAAAAGGCAGCACAATCTGGTGTGTATTAGTGGGGACTAGAGCAGACACTGGGTGGCACCCTGGGTGGCTGAGACACAGTAGGTGTGTAGCATACCAAGGCTGGGTGCCAGTAGTCTACAGCAAAGCACGTATGCAGACTAGGTATGCATAACAAGCCGCAAGCATCTTTGGATAGTAGTGCTGCAGGTATATTGCAGGACAGTGTTCATCCACAAGAGAGACTGTACAAAATACTCAGCAACATCTATGACAGATGACAGGAAATTATTTCAAACAGGCAGTAGATGACATCCGGATTGAGACAACATGTCAACCTCTAACGAGGCAAACTTAAGGCAGAGCAACTAGACATGGAGATCTAGAAAGTCCTGACAAATTTTTAGAAAGCCTTTTCTAGAAAGGAGTGACCATTTCTTCATTGGGATGATCAACAATTCCAAAGCTGAAATGAGTGTTTCTCTCAACTTAGTGAGAGAGGAATTGTGCATGTGGACAATTAAAAATTCCAATCAGTTGTCTCAGTGTTTCATGATATTGTTTTTCAGATCTGTGTGCACATCTCATGTCTGTTTCATAATACAGGCGGTTCCCCTACTTAAGAAACACCACACTTACAGGAAGCCGCGTATCTTAACAACACTGGACATCTGGATATTGGTAATTTTCTGTTACTTAGTCCAGCTACAAAAACGCGAGCTGTACACAGTGTATCAATGTATCTGCAACTAAACTTATTATTAATCTGGGTTCTTATGACACTACCAATATGTTTAAAAGCCCATTGGTTCCACAGAGACCAAAATAATTTAGCTCTTGTGCTATCAAGTGATAAATAAATACATTCAGACTTCATAAAGATTCATTGTCAAACAAACCTACAGAATCTAATTTTGTATGTAACACGTGAATTGTCCTTTATTTGGAGATATAATTTGGCAATTTATCACTAGAATTATATACTCTAATTTGACCTTAATTTCAACAAAATTAAATGGATAATATTTATCTTGTCATACCTCCTGGCAAATGTTTCATCTGTAAATGTCCATTCAATATCAATTTACGCCACGCCTTTGATGGAAAATTGTGGCCATATAGCCTAGAAAGCTTCCTTTTTTGGATTTTGCTACATCATGTGTAATTATTAGACGTAGATTTGCAGACCGTCGAGGATATGAACAGTTTCTTTCTAGTAAGTTTATCTACTCTTCTATGGAATTAGTAGCAAAAAACAATCCCCAATCGTTCTGTCTACAAGGGCTGGATCTCTCAAATGCTCCGACCCTCCCATATGTGTACCTCATGTAAACTCTGGAAATACATATCGAAACATAACACAAAATGTGAGTTGTTTCCACATCATAGATCAAAATGTTATTTTTTTAACCCTTAATCCGTACCAAGAAAAGCCCCTTTTAATTAATGTTGTTGTGGCACGGTTATCATTGTTTGTCAAAAAAAAAACGAAGCGTAAAAAAGGGTCGGCCAATCTGATAACAAATCCATAACTTTTTTATTTCATACCATGCCTCCCCGACGCTCTGCGTCCTGAGAGACACGAAACGGCAGGATTAGATAAATACTATCGGCATTGTGATCGACCTATACAGCTAACAAATTACACTTCATAGTGATAGTATTTATATTCCATGCCCGTTTACTGGGAAGCGGGAAAAAATTCAGAAGGCTGTGAAGGGTAAAAATACGCATTTGTGCTCTGTTTTCTTGTGGCTGGATCTTCGGATGTCACTGTGCGCCCCCACTGACATGTCTACTTTATTCGGCGGTTCGGGTGCGATTACGGGGATACCAAATTTAGATAGGTTTTTATAATGTTTTCATACATTTTTAAAAAAAATTAAAACCTTCTGTACAAAATTTTTTAGGGGATTTTGCCATCCTTCTGCACTAATAACCTTTTATACTTTGGTGTACGGCTGTGGGTGTGTCGTTTTTTTGCAGATTTTGATGACGTTGACAATGTTATCAATTTTAGGACTGTTCCGACCTTGTGATCACTTTTTATAGAATTTTTTTTTTTTTTAAATGACAAAAAAGTGCCCATTTTCAACTTTTGGGCGCGATTTTTCCGTTACGGGATTAGACGCTTTAAAAAATGTTATCAAATTTTGATAGATCGAGCATTTTTGACGCTGCGATCCTAATGTGTTTATGATTTTACAGTTTATTTCTTTTATATCATTCTAGGAGAAGGGGGGTATTTGAGTTTTTTATGGGTTTTTAGTATAATTTTATTTTTTACTTTTTTTTATTTTTATTTTTACTATTTTTTCAGACGCATCCCTAGGGTACTTTAACCCTAGGGTGTCTGCCACGATCCTATCATATACTGCCATACTACAGTATGGCAGTATAATGTTATTTTAACTACTCATACATTACAATTGGCTGAAGCACATTGTAATGGCATGGGTGCACCGAATATCTCGGGTCTTCGTGAGACCCAGGTTCCATGGCGACGGATCGCGCTTTCCTGACATGCCCTCACTGGGATTCGGCGATCCTCGACAATATTGGCGGCGCCCATGCCTCCGCCATCCTTTTGAAGTCCTCCGACAGGCCTTTGTCCGGCGTTTATCAGCGTGAAAACCCCTGCGATCGCTGCTGTGGCACCGGATTCGTGTGTTTACTCATGTGTAAGCCGTGTGCTGCAATATCAGCAAAGACCTTCCCGGCTATGGAGAGGGCTCAGTCTCGTAGCCTCTCCATGCACCCGCGGTAGCGGAGCCACTGCACCCGTGACTTTCCATTACTTCACGGTCTGAAAGGGTTCAATCTATTAAATATATAAATAATTCACAAACAAAATTATAATATATTATAAAAAAACCCTCAATGTGCAATGTATAATACGTGAATACTAGTCATAATTTATAAACTCACAAAGAAGCAGTCCCCTATACATGTCTATTTAACATATCAAAGATCCCATTTTGCGGTATCAACTTGGTGATAAAAAAATTGGATAAAAAGAAGGTAATTTTTTCCAATATGTGAAGGGAAACAAAAACGTGTGTGTCTTAATTTATTAGATTGGCCTTCAACCCATGTTTTTTGCACCAACGCGTTCAGGCATCCCAAATACATTGGCCAGCTTTCTCAAAGGAACTGCATATACCACCGTTTTGGTTCGTATTACGTATAGCTAAAAACACCTATTATCGATCGCACACGACAGGATGTGGAGCATGCCCTCACTTTTGGGTCCATGGAGCGCGGCACAGCCCCCACTCCCCAAGCATATGAGCATGGCAGACTGCACACGCATGCGCTACATTGGAGAGGGAACATCCTGTCCACTAAAAGATAATCCGGTCATGTATTAAAAATATCTACTGTAGAAGGGGGAAATATGCACGGATATTTAGAGTAATATTCAGATGTGTTTTAAGATACACTTGTAAGATGCAAACATAGCTTAGTTTATGAAATGGTTAATACAGATTTATAAAATATAGTACAAAGAAAATAACGGCTACCATAATGTGTATCTGATCGTTGGTAATTATTCTAATAACAGTAACCATTTAACATAAAACAATATGTCAAGTGATTCTCAAGCCATTATGGATAGGTCATCTGTATTACTGATGACTACTAAGAGCTATACAGTAGGAAAGTGTTTAAATGTGGCTAAAAAGTCTCTCAAAATCTCTTAGGATAATTAGTATCCATTAAAACAGAAAAATATTAAAAATATAAGTGCCATATACGTAATTTACATCCATAAAAGTGTTAGTATAACAAATTAATACAAGTCTGAGAACAAACAGGGGCGGGGATTAGCACTCCTTAAATATCTATGGTCAAGGTCAAAAGTCAAACAAACAAACCAATAATATTGAAAAAGGAGAAGAGTATCATTAATGTACCCCAATTCAAAGTATAAACCAAATTATTTGTAACTGTAGGTACAACACACAACACAAAAACACATATAAAAACATTTAAAAGGTGGAACACAAAAATGTTACAATTACGCAGAAGACCTGCATATGGGTATGCTGGTCCCTCCTGACAGCCTCGCAAGCTCCCCTACTCCCAGGCGACCGTACTCACAACTAGTATATGGTCACAAAAGTCTACAACTGAAAAATGTATTCAATACACTAAAACAAATATGCAAACACCCAACCAAACAACCTAATATGAGTTACTGTACTCAACTTGAACAATTAGAGCCATCGACTATTTGAAAATATAACTATATACACAAATGGGATGGTCAAAGGGTATCTACATGTCATGTAAAGACAAGACCAATGAGAGGTTAGGGGAAGCTGGGGACACAAAAGCCCAACGCGTATTGAAGGTAACTTGTCTACCTCATAGTGTTGTTTGTTTTGGGTTTTGCCATCTTGGTTTTATGTTGTATATGGCCATATTGTTCAGTTTATACTGTTGTGATATACAGGTAGTTAGGAGAGGTCGCTGAGAGTAGGGGGTGGACTGCGGAGTCAGGAGGACCAGCATCACCATATCTAGGTCTTCCTGATGTATTTGTTGTTTGTGATGTTTTCCACACTTTTACAATGTTTTTTATGTGTGTTTTTGTGTTGTGGTGTACCACGTAAAATAAATTTATTTATACTTTGATTTGGTTTATAGCATACTTTTCTTTCCCAAGACAACCAATGCACTTACATACACCAGAGAAGAAGGTGATCTCGGGGAAGCGACACATGCAGATATCAGGAGCCACGATCTTAGTGAATCGTGGCAGAGTGCATTATGTGGACAATGCACTTTTGGTGAACTCCACAGGACAGGAGTTTGATTTCTAAATTTTATTTTATTGTAATTTTCTTTGGACTAACACTTACCGCAGGGGAAGTTTGAGTGTGTGTCCAGAGGTCAATTTTGGGACCTCTTCATTTTTTTCATTGATGTTTATTTATGATAAAATATATGCTACAAAGCCTGCAAAGCAATATACTTTGTTCCAAAAGGCAGTCACCGTATCGGACTAGGGACTTCAGTGTCACTCGGTATTTACACAGAAGGATAATAGGTTGGATTGAAGGACCTGTGTCTTTTTAACATTGTTAACTAGGGGAATCTCCATATGGTCAGCCATTTGGTCATTTTAGTCGTTTAAACAGATTTCTCTGTAGACTCTTGGAATGTTATATAGCAAGTTGCCAAATATATCATGTCCATCGTATCTTGTGGCAGAATTTGCGTAGTCACATATAACACTCCTATCACCTGTACTATACAACAATATGTCTGTCGAGTTTCATAAAATATGTATCATTTGTCTCTGAATATTTGTACTGGTAGGTAATGGTTGGAAATATTTGTGAATAAATATTAGGCTAACATGAGTACAGTTGCCAGTTGTGTTTGTCATTTACTCCAGCAGCTTTGCACAGGCAGCTGTGGATCTGACTTCCAGACATTTCTCCTGAACATTGAGTCCTGGCTCTTTACCAACCCTTCGCAGCTACACAGCTGTGCACAAAATGTTAACGTTCATTTTTCAAGAGTGTACACACAAGCAAAACCTTGATGAGGATGTTTCTTTTTCGGAAGGAGAAATTAGATCCACTTAAAGTATGGCTTACTTTTGAAACCAGAAAATAGAAATATAAGTGTTCCCTGGCTAAAACTTGTGGGAAACAATGATGAATAAGCAGAAAGCAATATACATAATTGATGATGTTACAGTATTTTATTTGTTTCAAAGTGCATTGCCAAGAAAATCTAGCAGGCCTCTTAGCTGTAATGTTCTCCAAGTAAAGCCACATAAAAAGGGTAGAGTCATAGTGAATGAAAAATGAAAAAATGCACCTGAGTTGGCCCCAGTTATTACTATCACATTTTGTTCTACTCAAAACTCTCCTAAAATTGATTGGATGGACTTCAAGGGAAATTGTTTCTTGTCTGCCTTTGAAATTGCTTAGAGACCATTGCTTTAAATGATAGGGTCTCCACAACTTATATACAGTAACAATTTAAGCCGCATTCCCCTCTCGTTGTTTGCATTCGCTCAGCATATTACACCAGGAAAACTCCCAACATGGTACACTGAGAGTAGTCTCCATCTACTGAGTATTGTATTCACTCAGATGAGTCCATTGGTTGCAATAAGGGATGGATACAATGTATATTGGATCCCTACCCCAGCTTCCACTGAGCTTATATCTTCATGGAATTCCCCAGTGATGTCACTGTAACATCACTGTTTTGAAACACCATTAACATAACCAGCAGCCAATCACGGCTGCTGTCAATATTCACTCTCCTCCAACTTTGCATGGTTCAGATTTTTTTCATTCACTTTTAATGCTTTTTAATTTACAAAGATGGAAACTCACCACACCAGTTGTCACATTATATTTATAAGTCTTTATCATTGGCCATGGAAAGCCATTGAGGCCTAGCGCCGTTCCAGAGAAAGAGCAAAGATTGGCAGAAGAAGAAATCTGCAGTATATCAGTTATGTGGGGATTATGTTTAAAATTGTGGCAGATAAGATTTCATAATGTGTAGGAGCTATCATTATTTAATAGACTGACTTATATAATCAAGTAACATCTTAATGCCAGTGTCCTCAATTTACAATATATATCACAATGTTGCAAGGTATCTCAATATGACAGCCTGTGATGAATGGGAGAAGTAAACAACCAGGTGATCATGCCAGGTCTCTTCATGTACATCAGTACACTACATAGAACAAAACTATTTCCTTAGCTCTCCTGCCTTACTGTAACCTCTCATCACGACACTTGTTTTCAGCTTAATGACCAGCTTATTTTTAGAATCTGACATATGCCATATACTGGTCTTACTTCGGAAGGCTTTAACATATCCAGGTGATTTGAGATTGTTCTTTTTGGCAGTGTGCTTCATGTTAGTTTGTAAAATATAGTGATAAGTTTTGTGTTTCGTTCTGAAAAAAAAAAAAAAAAAAATTGGCAAAAGTGTTGGAAATATTCTTTATTTTCAAAGTTTGAAAATGTATCTCTTTCAGGCAAATAGTTAAAAACTACCCTAAAGCTTGATAACTAACATTTTTGGGAATTTCTGCTTTTATGATGGGATATTTTTTTTTGTGTATCCTCTATTTTTCTAAGATGTTACGAGTCTTAGAACTTTACGATTTTTCTCATTTTTATGGAAAAGCCCCAAGCTCACGTTGTGAGGGACAACTCAGCTTTTAAGTGACTTTGAAAGGCCTAAATAATAGTAAAACTAAATTACAGCACAATAGAAAAACTACACCCCTATACGTATTATTACACTTCTATAAGTCTATGTACCATTCAAGTGTTTTTCACATGTCATGGAACGAAGCAGCGCCATTCAGAGCAGATTTGTAATGTCACATTGTACACCTTAACATCTAGAAACATTTTTATTTTTTGATAATGCGAGCATGATAAGGGCTTATTGCTTGTAGGTTGAGATACATGTATAGATAGAATCATTTTGGGGGTCTACAGCTTATACATGAATTTTATTAACTATGTTCAAAGGGGACCACAATTTTATTTGGAGTTTTTAGCAATTTTTTTATTCACTCACCATAACGTAAAAATAATATTTTATCTTTATTCTCTGGTTCACTATGATTACTGTGATACCCCATTTACATAGTTTTTCTTATCTTTGCTCAGACAATAACCTTCTCTCTTTTACTGTTAGTAGTTGTTCTCTTTACAGAACCTCCACTCTATCGTACTTACCGGAACCCATGTTGCCATCTATTGTTATCTTACCAGAACCATGTGCATTGTCCCCCTATTGCTCCCTCTGCTCTCCTTGCCTGGCTACTATTTACCATTATAATCACATCTTAAACTGGTGCTCAGTCCAAACATCCCACAGTTGTCGGCAACTTGGCAAACGCCCACCAACACACATAAGGGCAAGGAAGAGGAGATGAAGAGAAAGCAGAAATGAAAGCACAAAGAGAGAAGGGAGCAGAAAGGCAGAGGAGAGAAGAGAAAGAAGAAAGGGAGAAGAGAGAACAAGAAGAAGCGCGAAAGAGAATTCAGCGAAGAACGCAAAAGAATGGTATGAAGGGAAGTACATAGACACGTAACAAACGCTAAATTAGAAAGATTCACTACTAAGAGGAATTATGATCCGGGAAAGAGATTTTAAATAAGACCTCAGTGAAGTCCGGAGCAGCAGACAAACTGTAGATACGGCAATAGAACTGCCCAAGGGAAAGGAAAAGAAATAAAGGAAAAAGGCAGAAAAGCAAGAAGACAAAGCTAAAGAAGGGAGGAAATGACAAGAAGAAAAAAAGGGGGGAAAGAAAAAAGAGAGAGGGAGAAAAAGGAGAAAAGAGAGATAGAAAAGGAGAGAAAGAAGGGAAAGAAGAAGACCGGAAAGAGAGAGAGAAAGAGAGCAAAAGGAAGAAAAAACAAAAAAAGGGATAAGAGAGAGGAAGGGATTGATGAGGGGGGAAGAGGGTCGCGAGGTAAGAGATAACAGCGACAACAAGAAGGGAAAGAGGGTTAGAAGGCTGAAACTGAGGACAGAAGGAGTAAGGAACGAAAGGAGAAAAACAAGAGGAAAGGAAGAGGAGAAAGAGCATAGAAAATGGAGAGGAATAGAGAAGAGAAGTGAGGAAGAAAGGAAGAGGGGACAAGCAAGTTGAAAAAGAGATAGCCAAGCTGAACAGACGAGTAACGCTCCCCCCCACCCACAAGGTCGAGGTCAGAGGAACCCTGATTGCAGCTATAGCCCGCCAATATAAACCGTAAAAATTGTATTAAGCAGCAATTATCAACGAATCTAGGGGGCAAGATGACCCATACGACAAAACACGAACAGCATGACCGCGTAATGCCAAATAGCGGAAGACATTATTATATCATTACTACTTGCCTGTAAGATATAGGCTCCCTCACTGCATAAAGCCCCGTCGCTCACAAAAGGCAACACACGATAGCAATGGACACTCCTTTCCGAAGGGACGTAGGTGATCGCACAGGGGAGGAAAAAAAGGACGAACCTTAAGGTAGGTGACACGCGCGAGACTACCTCAGCCATAAAAAAAAGCCCAGGAGAAAATAACGCGAGAGGCAAGAGGGAAAAGGTATTCCGACGAAAGAGTAAAATGAGGAGTAACGAAGGAGACCAAGAGGTAAGCATAGAAAGATAACAGAAAATAAGAAAAACAAAGAGGAGAGGGAGAAGAAAAGCAAGTAAAGAGAGAAAAAAGAGAAAGAGAGGAAAGGCTAAGAGAGGAGAGGGGTAAGAAATGAGAGTAACAAAGCCAAGGAACAGCACCCGCCAATGAATGAGCAAGAAAGGAGTCAGGAGAAACTAGAGTAACCAGATGGATCCTATAACAGCTATATATAAGCTACGCGCCCCAGTACAAATAAAGAGAGGAGTAGAAAGAACGGGGCTTAAAAAAGAAGATCCTAGGTGAGGATCCGAGACGAAGATATAGAAGGAGGGAGAAAGCAAGTATAATCTGCATCCCATCGAAGAGGAGCAACATGACGTAGAGACTACGCACAGATGTTCACTGAAGAAAAAGCAAGGAGGAGATGAAAAAGAAGGGACAGAGGGCAATGAAAGAAAAGAGTACAAAAAAGTAAGGCAAGAAGATGAGAAGGAGGAGGAGGAGGATGAAGAAGGAGAAGAAGGAAAAGAGGAAACAAGAAGAAAGGAATGAGAAACCGTCACGCGCCATACTAATGTTATAGGCTAGCAAAAAACGGAAAAAAAACTACGTTAGCAAACTCGCCCCCTCATCTGCCATTATCAATCCCTTTCTCCGACGTCCAACCATCCATCTTCCTCCCCCCCCCCCCCCTCCCTATACACCGCTGCTAACTCCCTGGTGCCCCACAACCCGACACTTCTCACCACCCCGTACCTTTTTTGCTTCTCTACTTAAAATGAGGAAACAAATAGAAAGAAAATCTAATTAACAACATCAGCTACATGTAGTAGATTGAAAAAAAAAGAGAAAGATCACGATAACACAGGACGCAGGCAAGAGCAAAAAAAACTAGCGAAAAGAAATTTGAGCAGAAAGCCGAAGTGCAGAAAAGCCAGGAAGAAGCGACGGAAAGGAAGAGCAGAAGTCCAGGCTGAAAAACACTAAGTTGTCCCCCCAAGGGTTGTATATCTTGTCATCCCTTCCTGCCATTCCCTGTTCCCCTCCTTCATATTCGCAGTTGCCAGCGAGTGAACAAAGTTGTGAAAGAAAATCTGCACACATCTTGCAAATTTCTGCACTTTCAAATTCTTCCTTGTAGATATGATTAATCAAGTGCCCTTTCCCGATCTGCCAAACAGGCTCATATTTATACTTTACTTCTATATCCCTATCTGCCACATCACCCTCATAAAAGGTGCCTCTTCGCAGCGTCTTCATTCACTTACCAACACCAAAAGTTGGCCACCGTGTTTAAAAAACCGTGGGCTGTGAAACATCATGGCCTACCTACTTTCACCAACTGTTCGGTCCCCACTGCAACTGAGTGCCCATCTCCTTCAGAATACAGTGTTAAGTTAATAAACTATCATCACAAAGTATAACAAAAAACTCTCTGTAATATATATTAGTTATAAATAATGTTTTCCTGTCATTAATTTCCCTAGCCTTTCTTCCTTATTCAAGCAGTTTGTTTATGTTAGCTTTCTGTCCTGTATCAACTGACAGCTTAGAGATAAAGGAACCTGATAAAGTATCTAATTACTTAACTCTTTACAGACTGGATAGTCTAATCTTCTACAGAGATGAATGATCACAGCGAAGGAATTATTTTGGCTTAAAAAGTTCATCTTTATTCTGATTTCCTTTGTCTGTAGGCTTTGTACTGAAGTTCAGTTTAAGAAACTGCTCATGCAGGAGAAAAGAAGATAAGAAATAAATGAACAAAGAAGCTGATCAATTTACAATAAGTTTACTATTAACAATTGAACTTTTAATTTCTGCAATAAAAAAAACAATTTCATGATATAGTAATAAGGATGGAAAAAGAGCCGGCAAGTCCCATCCAGTTCCCCCAACCCTTAAGAATACAAATAAATTGTTTTACCCCATTAATCCGTGATGATTTTTTGCTCTGCCAAGAAGGAATCCAGGCCTCTCTTGAATTTCATCACCTATCCTGTTCTTCCTAACTGGCTAGGAAGAGTTTTCACAACAAAAGCTAAGATTATGCAAAAAATTAATTAAATAGTCCGCAATTGTGTAATCCAAAATGTTTATTAGTAAGCAAATAATACTGGTTTATTAACACATTGGCCCCAGCGCAGGGGGCACACAAGGCAAAAAGTTGAATTCCAGACAAACAGATCCCCGGTAGAATAGACAGCATAGTGGATGATAATAAGGCGCTACAGTGCCTGCTAACCAGGCCTGTATCTCGCACAATGGAATGGGAAGTTTCGTATAGAGGAATATAAAACAACAATATGAACAGTGACTAGTTGTGCTTGGTAATATTAATATGAGAGACGTCTTACCATGTTAATTACAGACTCGTACGCTGCCTGGAAGACAAATCGCCATCGCTGATTGCGGTTTGCGATTGGTTCCAGCCATTCGTCTGGGTGGTGGAAGTCTCCAGGGCAGCGAGCATGCACATTAAAACCATCTTATTGCGACAGCCAAATGAAAGCAACACGTTGTGTTGAAGGTGGGACGGGTCCCCATGATGGTTTGTTCCAAAGGACCAAGTCAGGGAATGCATTGCGCCCTAATCGTAAAGTGTGCGTGATTGGTGCCACTTCGCGCATTGCGCATATGGCGGGCGCCTGCACCGAGTAATCGGGGTAATGCTATTCACTTGTGTTGCGCACGTGGTCGAGTCTTGGCCCGCGCGTACGTGCGCATTGCGGTGAGACCGGAAGAAAAGAAATCAAAGGATCGATACAAATAGGTGTAGCGGGGGCAGTTTGTAATGTTGACAACGTCCAGAGACACAGACAGGCTTGACAGCAGAAATGCGGTTTCTTGCGGCGCTTTTATTGGCAGCCAAACACAATGCAGCTTTACAGGCAAGGTCAAATAAAAACACAAAGTGGGAAACAAAAAACGGGCTCATCTGAGCACTACCTGTAGCATCGCGCGTCAGTCCCTCTCTCAGCAAACAGCGTACTCAAGCGGATAGTGACACACGGATGGCAGCCGTACAGCGCAAGCTCTCACACAGAGGCTCCAGCCAGTATGCAGCTCTGGGATTACAAAACCCCTCTCCCAGCGCAACTTGGTATAAATAGGGGTACAGTACTGGTCAGTGATAACCCTGGACCCCAGGTATTGGAACAGTACCATGAAAGGACATATATACATCCATTCTATTACCTTCCAGCCGCTGTCCTACATACCCTCCCCCTCTGCCTCAGACCTGTGGGAGGAGCACTTGTGCACACCTAGAGAATGGGACACGGGACAACGCATCAGCAGACCTTTGACTTAGACCCTGGCGGGTGTGTTACACATAGAACTTATAGTCCTGCAAGGCTATAAAACCACTGGTTACCCTGGCATTTTTCCCTTTATTTGAGCCATCCATTTAAGTGAGAATGATCCGTCACCAATGAACGTCTCCCTAGCAGTATATTCTTAGGGACTCAATGCCCACTTAGTGCAAGACATTCCTCTCTATGATGGCATAATTCTGTGGTTTTGCAGAAGGACACTTCCTACTCAGATAAACAAACGGATGTCTTTGTTCTTTCTCAATCCCACTAAACCATAGCAGATTGTGAAACCTTTGGTAAGGTCTGTGGGGGGTGTGGCAATGTGGGGCAAAGTTTGGCACAAACCTTCATAATTACCAGGCTAGTCCTAAAAAGCCTTGACTGCTTTTTTGAAACAGGTTTAGCAATTTCTTATAGCCTCAACCTATTATCCATTTGGGGCTTAATGCACGCCCGCCCAAGGTATATCCCAAATATCTGGTCCTCACAGGCTATGGCACAATTTTTGGGTTAGATGTCAAGCCCGGCCTCTCGAATGAGTTAACACCTTTGGACCTTTTTAAATGGATCCTCCAGTCGGGCTAAAAACTAACCAACTCGCCAAATATGCAGACGCACATACTCACTTGTGAGGCTGTATGTAAATAAGGTCCATTCATACTTTGAATGTCGCCGGTGCACATTGCAGGCCAAAGGGAGAACTACATATTGGAAAAGACCATCAGGCGATGGAAATGCGGTTTTCTCCTTCGCCGCTTCAGTAAGTGGCAATTGCCGATAGCCTTTGGTCAGATCCAAGATAATATATCTTGCATAGGGTAGGCGTCAAATTTGAAAATTCATTTAACTTTCTAGTCATTGCAGAACCTAAGACTGCCATCAGGTTTGGGAATCAGAACTATGGGGTTGACCAACCACTTTGGAATTCTCTATAACCCCAAAGGACAACATTTTCCCACCTCCTCTGACATAGTCTGTCTTTGAGCCTCTGGTACCCTATAAGGTCTCAACCTTACCTTTGCCTGGTTGTCACTATGTCATGCTGTATGACATTGGTCCGCCCTGGCAGGTCAGAAAAAGTCTCTCTATTTCTGTAGGAACTCCCTGACCTCTGTACCTGTACTGCAGACAAGGCTTCTGATATGTGGGACTGCTGGTAGTTCATGACTAGGTGAATCTCTAGGCCAACTTCAGCAGTCAAGCACCTCTCTGTCTTCCAGAGGCTTAAGCAAGTTCACATGGTATTTGTAGTTGCTTTCTTTTCCCTGGTTGATGCACCCTATAGTTTACCTCAATTAGGTTTCCCGAATCTCATAGGGGCCCTTGCCACTTTGCCAAAAATTTGCTTCAACGTCGGCAACAAGCACTAAAACACACGGTCACCGGGTTGAAGGAACCTGACTTTGCAGAAGCTTATTGTACATCCTAGCTTGAGCTTTTTGAGCCTGCAACATGTGCTCTTTCACATGGGCATTATGGCGCCATCCTTTCCTGATTTCACTCACATGTTCAATAAGGCTACGGGTGTTGTGTGCGTTCCTGTTCCCAGGTACTTGGCTATATCCAATAGCCCCTGGGGTGTCTACCTGTATAACAATTCAAAAGGGGGAAAAACCTGTGGATGCCTGTGGCACCTCCCTTATAGGAAACATCAAGTAGAGGCAAAGGGCGTGTCCCAGTTTTTCCCATCTTGGTCAATTACCTTCCGGGAGCATCCCCTAAGGTTCTATTAAACCTTCAACCAAGACCGTCGTCTGTGGGTGATATACAGACGTACGTATTGGGCAATATTTAGGAGATGACACAGCTCTTTGGTGACTTTGACATAAACGGTGTCCCTTGGTCGGTTAGTATCTCTTTAGGGATCCCGTTCGAGTGAACATTTGGAATAGTTTCCCTTGCTATTGCTTTTGAAGAGGTGTTTCTGAGAGGGATGGCTCGGGATAACGGTGTGCATAGTCAAGTATGACCAAAATATGCTGGGCCCCTGGCAGACTAGGAAGGGGCCAACCAAATCCAAATACGATGCGCTCAAAGGGTATTTCAATTATGGGTAGCGGAATTAGCGGACTACGGAGAGTGTGGTCTAGGGGTGGTATTGACACTCTGGGCAAGGTACTGGCAGAAGTCTCTATTGCCTTATAGATACCGGGCCAAAGAACCTGCTCTATAGTTTTCCACTCGGGGTCTTTTCTGTCCCAGGGTGCCCACCCAGTACAGTGGAATAGCCAGCTCCAATACCAAGACGTATGTGGGATCTGTGGTACCACAAGTGCTCACAACCTCAGAGTCGGTTTTCTTAACTCTATAAAGCAAATCATAGTTTACGCCATAAATGTGGATACACCAACTCTCTACCTGGTTCTGGGAGGAAACACCATCGATCACCTTTACATTCTTCTAGGCATTAGCTAGGTTGGGGTCCCTAAACTGTTCTGTACCAAAGTTCCTTTTGCAATTGTAGGGCAGAGAACTCAGGCTCAGGCGAAGTTTCCTCTGAGTCTCCAGCGAGGACCTCTAAAGAAAGTTCTCCATTTCCTTGAGCTTCTGTCAACGTGTTTGAAAGTTTACACAGATTTTCACATTTGATTTGACCAACACACCTTAGCTTGCTTATTTTTCACAGTTTCCAAACAGAGGAAAATCACACCCCAGTATGACTGTGGGCATCAAGTCTTTAAACCATGCCCACTTCATGCCCTCACTGACCAACATGGAGTCTCCAGTTTCACCAAGGCTGTGGGATAAGTCTTTTGAATCACCATGTATACACACCACCCCATCCAGGGGTCTAATTGGTCAGGGTGACCAGGCTGGCATGCCAACAAAGTCACTAGACTTCCCGAGTCCAGCAGGGCCATCACATGACGACCCTCCAATCGTGACTGGGCACACTTGACGCTCCTTACAATGTCTTTTTGGGCAGCATATAGGGGCCTTGCAAAATAAGACCTGCGCCTGCCAAATCGCAGTCCATGGGGTTCAGTAGTTCTGGACAACTTGCAAGCAACAGTCCTAAAACCACCCGCAACGCCAGCAAACTATTGTGCCCGAGACACACAAAACTATAAATACTAATGGACCATTTACTATAACATAAACATGCGCAATGCAATATGCAAGGAGGACACAAATATGAAACGATGCTCAAAAGTCAGACCAACACCCAATAGAAAAAAGAGATGAGCCATAAATTGGAATAAAAATGCAAAAAATTATTGAAGCGTTTTCTAAAATTTTTTAATAGAAATATAAAAAAGGGTAGTGTAGAGTTAGTGGCTGGGCAGCGAGCACCAATGGCTGACAGAAGGAAGTAGACAAAATTTAAAGTGCTTAGTGCATAGCCAAAAGGTGACTTAATACATCACAGAAGCAGGTAATGTAGAAAAATATCACAATGCATAAACAAGGATCGCGCACAGAGGGAAATAATGACTGTACCGTGACCTGGTGGGTTTGAGTATGAGGGCGAGCACCAGGCACCAGTGTCCCTTCGGGACCACCAGGGCTTCCCGTTCACCAGTTGTTTTGTATTGGGCCGCCTTATATTGAGTCTCACGATCTATCAAACCGCGCACGGAGAAGAACAAGGGGGTCCAGCTTGTGATGGTTTTGAAATGTGGCCTCTCTGAACATGTGACATAGAGTCCTCCTATGACGCCTCTCTGAAAGTGACATAGAAGTTCGCACATAACAACCTTCCTGCGGTAGAGGAGAGTTCCATAGTCTCACTGCTCGTACAGTAAAGAAATCTTGTCTATGGCTATGGTAGGAATCGCCTCTCTGTAGACGTAGAGGATGCCCCCTGTCCTGGAGTCACAGGCCTAGGTAATAAAAAGATCTTTGGAGAGATCCTTGTACTGCGTTCAGATTTGTAATTGTTATGAGGTCTCCCTCAGTCGTCTTTTTCTACAACTGAAAATCCCAAATTTTCGTAAATCTGTATTGTATTCATCCGTCATTCCCTAATAATCCTGGTTGCTATCCTCTGCACCCGTTCCAGCTTCACTATATCCTTTTTATAACATGGTGCCAAAACTGTACACAACTATTCATGTGTGGTCTGACAGGGATTTGTATAAGGCAAAACAATTGTCTTATCAAGAAATTCTATCCTCTCTTGATTACACCATAAATTTATTTTGCTTTAGCAGCAGCCGCCTGGCTTGGTCACTTCTAAATTAAGTTTACCCATCCGCCAATACCCAAGTCATTTTCAGCTCAAGGTTTTACAAAGTTAATTTGGACGTTTAGAAACATTAATTACTATCCATCATCAGTATTGCTAAAGCCAAGAACAAACAGGAGTGGATCCAAAACAGATTACATCATGTTTGGCTACCCATTAGTACAGGGGATCCTCTACCTGGGGTGGTAAGGTGCTGTCCGAGTAGGCCACCACCTGCTGGTACAGCGTCTGCTCCATGTCCTGCTGCTGCTGGTGGCGGCTACCCTCCTCACTAGGCAGGTGAAGGAAGTTGCGTATTAAGGACTCCAGACTTAAGCTGCTGCTGATGAAGCTCTTACTGCTCCTAGCCTCCCATCTCCCCAGAGCAGCCGTGGCAGAAGTATGTGAGCGATCACTGCCAGGAATCCCTCAGTCAGACCTGACTGGATGGACAATGGAGCACAAAGGCAGCGGCCAACTGTCTTTACAGTTTTTTTCCATAGTACGCCAGTTGTTCCTCCATCTCAGCAGCTGAAAAAAAGGTCACCCATTTTTGGACCGGTAGCGAGAGTCCAAGAGGGTGGAGAGCCAAAAGTCATCCCTATGCCAGATGTTGAATATTCGGCTGTTACTAGTTAGGAAAAGCAGCATGCTGCAGGCCATCTGTGCAAGTGACTCTGAGGGACTCCTGGCCTCCCTCTCCACTGTATACTGCCACGGTGCTTCTGGGTCATCTGCCTCGTCTTCTAACTCCTCCGGATGCTCCTGCTCCTCCTCTCTTGTCACCTAAGTTTAAAAAACCACTGATTTCACCAGACTCTGCTTATGCTCCAATGTCCTCCTCCAGTTCAGCCCCCACCAGACTCACGTGGCCATGGGATGTAGTCTCCAATTCCCTGACCAGACAGATTTTGCAGCATGAGTACCAAGACATGAAGCAGTGGAATGATGTTATTCAACCCGCAGTCCTGGCAACATAAAAACAACGTGGCCTCTTGCAGTTGGGTCGAAAACTTGAGGAACCTGTTGACAACCAGATTGAACACGTGCGCCATGCAGGGCGCATGGGCCATCCTTCCTCGGTGCAGCGCGGACACCATGTTCCTCCCATTGTCTGTCACCATGGTTGCGATTTTCAGCTTTCGCGGAGAGAGCCACAGATTGATTTCTTGTTGCATGACGGGGAGCAGTTCCTTCCCTGTGTGACTTCATTTGCCCAGGCAAACAAGGTGTAGAACTGCATGACACCGCTGTGCCCTAGTGAGGGGCGGCGCAGACACACTTACAGGTGATTAGAAACACCCTCAATGAGGGGTATCTGTATAATGCAAACTTCCCTACTTTTTTGTTGCTAAAGTCAGAGGGCAAAAAATATGTGTCAATCCAACTAGGATATAGTGTATCCAATTGTTACCTTAGTTTGCTATAATTCGCAAATCCAATTTTACGTGTAAAGAAGCACAAAACTTAAAACACTAGTTATAAGATTTGCAAAAAAAGGTGTCCACGTTTATGGGGGTATCTGTATATATGCCCACATTCCATACTTTTGATGCTAAGTTGAGAGCAAGAATACTGTCAATCCACATAGTTTAGAAGTGATTTTCGCTCAATTACAGTGTCGTGTGGGTATCTGTATAATCCAAATTCCAATACTTTTTTGTTGTCAAAGTTAGAGCAAGAAAAACGTGTCAAATCCACGTTTATTAACACTATGTCAGACAGAGATGTGCAGATGGAGAAGCACATAGTTCGCCACACAGTAGGAGGCACTATCGCATCAGGGGTGAAAACCTCTGAGGCAAGAACTCCGTATTCATTTAGCGGCAGTGTGTTGACAGGTCACGCAATTCTCCTCAACTATAACATCTCCAGCCAAGAGTCCATGGTTCGTCAGATACAATAATTACTTGCATGGCCAGAAGCAGGTCAGTGGCCCTCATTTGTCCTAACCAGCCTCTTCCTGTTAATTTCCCTCACCAGAGAGCTACGTAGGTGGTCTGGCTCACTGCAATCACAACAAGAGAAGTGTTGAGGACAGTACAGCAGCTGCTTGGCATGGAAGAGGTGGAACAGACATCTGCTTTCTTTGCCTAGTCAGGCACTAATATACACCTTCGGAGGAGAATAGCCGGTACAGGGAAACAACAATTGAATGATGATTTAGCCGATCACACTTCAGGGTGTACAGGTACAAGGGATCATCATCTCGGGCAAAGAGAGTGGTCAGCTTAGGCAGAACAACAGAGCAGTTGCTACTGTGGGCTGGAGTCAGCAGGGTGCTGCAGTTCGAGACGGGAGCCAACACGGCCCCGGGAATACAAACCCAGTTTGGAGATCCAAGTAAGAGTGGTACAGGGGGTCAGCGAGGTAGAGGTCAAACTCAGAACAGAGTGTTGGAATAAATCACCACCTCGGCAGATGTGTGGCAGTCTTTTTGTTAGACACAGAGGAGCCGACGCAGGGTATATGAGATATCTGCAGGCAAAAGTGAGCGTGGCCAGAAAGCTAAGTTGGCACCACGGCCCCGCACCAACACATGCAAGCGTCACATCCAAAGGCCTGGGAGAAACGTGGAACAGATTGGAGGTACATCCTGTCGCCGCAGAACAGCACCGTGTGCACACATGCCATTTCATCCAGTCAAGGCTCCAGCACCTCTGCCGAAGGGAGCTTTTTGTCTTTGACATCGCCCAGCCATACTCTCCGTTTCTCACTACGCAGGCCCAGCAGTTAATTGAGCGAGCAATTTCAAAGAGAAAACTCTATGCGTCCACCATCTTAAGGTGCAGAAGTCTGTAGTACCTTCCCTTCCAGTCGTGGACTCTGCCCCTTCAGAACTAATGGATTGGGCCAAACTGAGGTGGTAGAGTCCAAGCCACAATTTTTTTTCCAAAAGGCAGTGCCAAGCCCTTCACAAATATATAAAAAGTGGGCCATCCTTGAGCTTATTGTTTCTTCCAGGTGGCACGGCAGGCGGGACTGTGGACCTGTTACTATGGGTGGCGGAGCCAGTACATGTCCTTTACACCACTTGGTGAATATGCTTCCCTCCCCCTCCCACCACTAACACTTAATAAGAACGCGCTGCTTCTCCTCCATGTGTGTCAACTGCTGCCCTGCGCCAGTGCTGCCCCCTCCTCCTTTCCACCACCTACCTCGCCCACAAGTCTAACGTGCTGCTCCATCATACCACCTGGTGCAGGGTCCTTGCCCAGGCAAACAAGGTGTAGAACTGCATGACACCGCTGTGCCCTGCACATGTGGTATGATGGAGCAGCACTTAGACTTGTGGAGGCTGAGGTGGTGGTGGAGAAGGAGGAGGCAGACACTGGCGCAGGAGCAGCAGTTTGACAACATGGAGGAGAAAGCGGCGTCTCTTATTCAAGTTGTTAGTGTGGCTGGGAGGGAAGCATATTCACCAAGTGGGCCGTAAAGGACATGTACTGGCCCGCACCATAGTAACAGGTCCACATGTCCACGCTGCCGTGCACCTTGGAAGAAACTAATAAGCTCAAGGACTGGCCCACCTTCTATTCTACATATTTGTGAAGGGCTGGCACTGCCTTTTTGGAAAAAAATTGTGGCTTGGAACTCTCCACCTCAGTTTGGCACAATCCATTAGTTCTCTGAAGGGTGCAGAGTCCACGACTTGGAAAGGGAAGGTCAGCTTCTGCACCTTAAGATGGCTGGACGCATAGAGTTTTCTCTTTGTAATTGCCTCGCTCAATTACTGCTGGCGCCGTGCGTAGTGAGAAACAGGAGCATCTGGACTGGGAGATGTCAAAGACAAACAGCTCCCTTTGACAGAGGTGCTGGAGCCTTGACTGGCTGAAATGGCATGTGTGCCACAAGGTGCTGTTGCTGCGGCGACAGGATGTACCTCCACATCTGTTCCACGTTTCTCCCAGGCCTTTGGATGGTGACGTTGCATGTGTTGATGCAGGGCCGTGGTGCCAACATTAGCTTTCTGGCCACGCTTCACTTTCTGCCTGCAGATTCTACATATACACACGCTCGGCTCCTCTGATGTCTAAACAAAAAAACTGCCACACCGCCGAGGTGGTGATTTTATTGCCAACACTCTGTTCTGAGATGCCTCTACCTCGCTGACCCCCTGTACCACTGCTTACTTGGATCTCCAAAGCTGGGTTTGTATCCTGCGGCCGTTTGGCTCCCGTCCTCGCACTGCAGGCACCCTGCTGACTCACAGCCACAGTAGCAACTTGCTGTCTGCTCTGCCTTGTAAGTGTTAGTTTTCTGATAAATGATTGTAAATCAATGAAGAGTTGAAATTCATTAAATTTGGCCGTGGGACAGTAAGAAAGGCCTTTATTTAGAAGGCTAATTTCATGTTTCTGTAGTTGGTAAGAGGAGAGATTGAAGATTCTTACTTCAGTTTCTTGTTTTTCTTTGGGTTCTGAGTTAATATCTGTGGTTCCAGTGCGGGTCGGTTTTGTCTTACGGTGGTTTCTTTTTCCACCTCTGGTTCCTCGTCTGGATTTTTTCTTTTTTGGCTCTTTACTGAGCCCCATTGAAAAAAATGGTGTGTCTTTTGCAGGTTTGGTCTGCATGGAGTGGTTTCAGAAAAGGGGTTTCGATCAGTTGGTGATCCAAGCGGAGTGGTCGGGTGGAGGGAGAATTGCGTGTGTATGGTTGACGGGGTAATGGCTGGTCCATTCAGGGTAACAGGGGTCGATGGGGGTGTGGAGTGTTGGGTCAGAATAAAGAAGTCAGGGTTGTTAAGCGGGGTGTTTGGAGACGGAGCCTGACGTAGATTTTTGAATGTAGTTGGTGGGAGATTAAGTGAACAAATGTTGGCTTCGAGGTGTATGGTGGGGAGGGGAACGGACGGGGGCGTGTAGAAATTGGGGGTGGCTATCAGATCCGATCTTCTGGCGGATCCAGGTAATAGTGGATTGTGTTCAATCGGCACATCTTTTTTGGGAAGGTTGCTGTTATTTGGGTGGTTGGTTGTGTGTTGGGAGGATAATTTCGTACGGTAGTTGATGTGGTTCTTATGGATTGGTATGTCGTGATTTATTGGATTTTTGTTTCTGTTGTTTTTGTTTTTGGAATTTATGTATACTGCCTGTTGGTTGGGTTGGTGTTTGGGAAATTTGGAAGTGTGTGTTGGTTTGTCATAGCGAAGGGGTCTGTTTTTTGGTGACAGAGTCGTGTTGGAGTTGGCGGGGGTGTTGGTTTGGTTGAGCCAAAATTTTATATTGTTGGATAGGAAATCGGTTCTATCTCTTTGTAGTTTACCCAATTTTTTGTCTATGTTTTCTTTTTCAAAATTGAGTATCCTGCTTGTGATCATCCGGTCGAATTTCACAAAGTCAGGGTGATTATGGTGGTGACTTAGGAGGTTATGGCATGTGTTGATGTCGAATGTTAAATTTCTGATGACTTCCTCTCTTTTCGTGCAGATCCGTTCCATGAGACCATGGGCGCACGAGAGAAGGAAGTCATCCCAGTTTTTGGCAAATGTAGAGTCAGTTTTAAAACAGCATTCAGTTCTTATTCGGAGTCCTCTTGGGACGATGTTCTCTTTAAGGTAGAGACGTAGGAAAAGGACATCAATATGATGTTGGAGTTCATCTTTTAGAAGTTTTTCTAACCTGTAAAAGAGGTTGAGGAGATCCTGGGTATTGATTGAAGGGCTGTTCGGGGTCTCTATTGGTGGTGGCGGATCGTGATGTTGGCAGCAGTGTGCAATTAGGAGTTCCCTCTGTTGAACTCTCTGTCGGCAGTAGTCCATTCTTATATAAGTGACAGCTGATAGAGTGCTTTTTCAGTGGTCTTATAATGATAAGCAGAACTTGGACCAAAAACCTAACTTCCGAACTTTGGTTATGCGGACTCAAACCCTCAAAGTTTGGCATGGAGTTTGGGTCCACTCAACACTTAATTTTTTTATCCATTTGCTGCATAATATTAAAAAGGAAGTTTGTTCAAATATTGGTGATTCCCACTTCTTTCCACTACATTATGTTGCAAGGACTCTATTTTGGGCTGAGCACCATCCGATTGTACAGACTGCTAAACCCACCACCCTGTTTTTCCTACACCTGACTAGGGGATGCTGGCTATATACTAGTGGGCTGCTGGCTATATACTAGGGGGCAGGTGCTGGCTATATACTAGAGTGCAAGGGCTGGCTATATACTAGGGGGCTACTGGCTATATACTAGGGGACTGGCACTGGCTATATATTAGGGGGCTGGCACTGGCTAAATGTTAGTGTGCTGCTTCCTATATATTAGGGGGCTGGCACTGCCTATATACGAGGGGCAGGCACTGGCTCTATACTAAGGAGTTGCTTGCTCTATACTAGGGACTGCTGTCTCTATACTAGGGCACTGCTGGCTGTATACTAAGGGGAAGGCACTGGCTATATACTAGGGGAAAGCACTGGCTATCTACCTGGGGGCTGGCACCGGCTATATAGTAGGGGGCTGCTGGCTATATACTAGGGGGGAGACACTGGTTATATAAAAATGGGCAGGAACTGGCTATATAAAAGAGGGCAGGGGCTGGCTATATACTAGGGGGCAAGGGCTGACTATATATTAGGAGGCTGCTGGATATATAGTAGGGGGCACGCACTAGCTGTATACTAGGGGGCTGCTGGCTATATACTAGTGGGCTGGCACTGGCTTTATACTAGGGAGCAGGGGCAGGCTATTTACTAGGGGTCTGGCACTGCCTATATACCAGGGGGCTGCAGGCTATATACAAGGGAACAAGCACTGACTGCTGGCCATATACTAGGTGGCAGGTGCTTGATATATACTAGGGACAGGGGCTGGCTATATCCTTGGGGGATACTGGCTATATACTAGGGGACTGGCACTGGCTATATACTAGGTGGAAGGGGCTGGCTATATACTAGGGAGCTGCTGGCTATATACTGGGGAACATGGGCTGGCTATATACTTGGTGGAGGCTGTGACCAATGCATTTCACACCCTAGGCTTATACTCAAGTCAATAGGTTTTCCAAGGTTTTTTTTGTGTTAACATTAGGTACCTCTGCTTATACTAGAGTATATGCAGTAAGTAATATCTGTATGGATAGATGATTAGACAGGTGTAGTGATATATAGCATTTGGTTTATTGGTTTATATAACGGCAGCATGCTCCCAAGTTTTTGGATCATACAACTTTTTTGTTAAAAGTTAATGGTTTTAGTGACATTGAGAAGTATACAAAGCTGTAACGAGTGCAGAGAGGATTGAAAAGCAAAAATCCTGATGGCAAAATAAGTTGTATTATTTTATATACATGACAGTAATGGCAGATGGACAACACAAAAAGGCTGAAATATAAATCTTGGCGTGAATCCGTATATAATTAGTATCTGTAAAAGACATGAACAGATGACTGCTACTGGAATGTTCAGTGCATACATTTTAATTTAGTGTTTAGTTTTGCTTTAATAAATGGTATTCATCAACTAAGTTATGGTATCTGTACCACTTGTAATTGTGCGTCCTTTGTAATAACTATTTTTTTGTACAAATTGACATGGCAATGTTTGTAATTGTAATTGCAGTCAAGGAAAATCACTAAAGATGAAACATAGCATGTCAGAATAGAAGAATTAAAGCTGACAGGCAATATATAATTTAAAAAATGTACTATTAGAGCTGGAACATTTTGCAGCCAGCTTTCAAATGGAGATGAAGCTTCAAAAACAACATCACAGGCCTGGAATGTCTGGCTGTTCTTTGTTCATCTATCTGTATGCATTGTTAAATTATGGATCAAGTTTCACCCATAGCTCCTTGACCACGTTGATTATCCTTGCTATTTCCTTCTTTGCCATCATGCTGACTGGGGTAATAGATAAGCTATGGATTTTTGCCCTGTTAAATACTTTTGAGAACATGAAAAGGTTATGAAACCCTATAGAAGCTTTTTGAATGTGAGAAAAAAAAGATATATCTAGTCATTACTGGTCTGAAACAATAAAGTGAAATTCCCACAGGGCAAAGATCTAAGAAATTGAGAGGCTGCTCCTTTTTCACAGCTGTCTGAATGATAAAAAAGGCAGCAAACTGCACAAAATATTGAAATGCTGCCAACATTTTAACTTCAAACAGTAGTTTTCAAGGGCAACACTGTTAGTTGTACTCTGATATAATGTGTGCCTCTACTTGTACAATATTCCGATTATTTAAATTGACATATAATCCCCCATTGACTTTCCACAATGACCTAATCCACACAGCACTAAACGGTCTAAATTACACCTTCCCACTTAATTTAATAATGCAGCAACATCAGTAGAGTTAATTTTGTTAAAAATAACATCAATTAAGTAAATAAATAGGTAAAAACAATAGTAAATTTAATTTCTTATATATAAAAGGGAGTGGTGTAGAGGTAATGTACAGTACACTTTTTTATTTTATACATGGAAAAATTGTTAAGGCATATAAAAATACTGCCAAACGAGATAATAATAAAACAAAACTGCAGTGTTGCTGTTGTACTATGGGTGATATGATGTACATTTAATATGTAAATTTTGCATCAGTAGCGCATGCAGCTTAAATGGGGAAATAACCTAAACAGAAAGTTCCCAACAAACACACAGGATCCAATGGCCTATTCTGAAATAAGTTTTCTTCAAGATGCTTAAAAAACCTTTAGAAGGAAAAATTTTAAGACCAGGGGCATGTGAGAAGAAATTCTAAAGCAATTTTGGCACATGTTTCTGAAACTAGATGAAAATTGCTGGTTTATGCCGTTTTCTGCTGGTTTATGACTCCAATAGATTAGAGGTAGATTTCAGCATAGTGTAAGGAATTTAACATGCCTTGTCAGGGAGATTTCTGGAGGACAAGGCATGTAAAAATCTCCATTATAATTTGTTGGTTTCCATTCCGCAAGCAAATTTCAGCATGATGGGGTGGGCAGGGACATGAACGTCCAAACCCACCGTCTTTATTTCAGTCTCTGACATAAAACTGGTGAAGACATCTGAAATCTCTGCCAGGTCCCGGTGGAGCACACGAGCCGAACCTCTTAGTAAATCTGGCATGCATTACGTCTGTGTGTGGCAATGTAAGGCTGGTATACCAGTCTTAACATTAATTCAAAATCATAATTCTAAATAAATAATTAATTAATTTAAATCTGCAGCATAATTTGCTTAATTCTGCACAGCAAGTGGATGGAATTCGTGTAACTCCCACTACATTGTCATCTGTAAATCAACGCAGGTTAATGATTGTTGGTTCTATGGTAACTAACTCACAGTCAAAATGTCCATTTGTCACAGCCATCTGTGTTGTATATGAATTTATTTTATATCAGTGATACATTAAAATTTTATCAAATTAGAACATTTGACATGCTTCCATCTTGGCTTAGATCACTGCTTCCCATGATGTCATTGGGGAGTGACTATCTGTTGCCATGACAGCCTTAGGTCTTTGTAAGACTTAAGGCTGTATAGTTTCTGATCATTTGTTACTGGCAAATTGTAATACATGATCAGTAAAATCCCCATGTAGTATGGAAAAGTACCCTAGGTGGTCTGAAAAATAGTAAGAAAAAATTAAAGAAAATGAAAAAAGGTAAAAATAAAAAACGAAAAATTCAAAACTCCCCTAGAACTGATATAAGAATAAATAACCAGTAAAAATCATAAACATTTGCTGTGTCCCCAAATCAGTTAATTAAAAGCAGAAATTTAGAATACTTACAAAGGGAACATGTCACAGTTTCCTCCAGATGCATTCAGAAGTACAGTAGGGCCCATGGGACATTTGGACAGCGTTTAAATATTTCCATGAGTAAAAATGGAATAATTACTTGAAAAGCATGGGCAAAGTTTATGTTTACCATGTTGATATTACCTTTTATTTTTTCCTTGTATATTTTCTTTTCTTTTGGTTGGATGTATATGGTTTCTCCCATAGAGAAGCTTAAAGGATCACACTAGATCAACCAAAAATTAAGTGTTACTCCAAGCCGTACAACACTGGACTGAACACTTTTAAGATCCATTCAGAGAACTTTTATGTCGAATATGTCCAACTCTTATATACCATAGCTTTTTATATTTGTTAGAGATTGGTAGAAGATTACCAAAAGAGTCCTTGGAGGATCATTACATCTGTAAACAACTGTCTATTTAGGGTCCTTTTTTGTGTTGTATGCTTCTATATTGTTTAATAAAAAGTAAAAAAAAAAAGTACAGTAGGGCCCCAGAGACTACTATAGGTGACATATTACAGCACAGAACATTATGAATCATAATTTATGATCTAATGTACATCAGACCTTTATATAATTCAGTGGGTTTATATGTAATAAATAATTCCTTACAGCATGGCATAATTTGTTATCTATTTTTCATGTTTCATTGTCACAAAATAAATTGATCTTTAAAGAAATTGTCTGAAGAAAATATATCTGCATGTACTACAGAGCAGACAATAGTTAAAACCCCCTTTGTGCCTGCTTGGTATGTTGGTTCTTGGTAGAACAAATAGCTCTATTTATTAACATGAACACAGCTCTGCTTGTTGACAGTTGAAGATAAAGGGAATTGAAAGTGACATTAAGGAGCATCTGGGTGTTCATGTGCATCACCAAGTTTATTTTTTGAGCTTTTGAAAGGTCTTGCCTTGCAGGCTGAAATCTACAACCTTTGCTGGTGACCTGGCGCTGTTAAAGGGTTGGTTCTTTTATTGATTTGTTAAAGTGACAGACGTGGGTGTAAATTTGTAGTATGATGTGATTCCCAAGAGGTTGAAGAGTATGTGTTTTTTTTTTCCTTGACTGATTTGTTCAATCCTTAATAGAATGTAGAGATTATGCTTCCCTAATGTGTGCGTGCTGCTCTCCATTTATAGCCTTGTAATGTCTTGCTGTGTTTTATATGGAATTAGGTTTGGAATTACATGTAGCCGCAAATCTAAATTAAACAAATAGGTTTTTAACAAAAAGTGATTATGAAAAGTAAAAACATAACAGAATAAACGTTAATTGGAAAGGAATTCTTCATATTCTTAATATATAAAAACATGCCATTTGACGCCACATAGGAATATGAAAAAGGAGGAATTAAATTAGCTATTTGCTTTCTCAAATGGGAATTGAGCCCACTCAGAAGTAAATTATAATCAATTATAGCCTAATTGTAAGTATATACAGCTAGGAATATTAGAGGCAAGCTTAGCGACAATAAATAATGCACAGAAAGAGAGCCTGCACTTCTACAAATCTATCCTACTACTAATAGGCTTTAATATTTACAGGAATTGTATTCTTCGTAGTATTTAACATTTAGTTTAAAAGACAGCTGCTATATACAGTACAGTGACATTATCATACAGTACTATAAAATACCCAGAATATGTAAATACATTAGGCAAAATTCACATCTCCATTCAGGTTTTTCTTTATAAACTAACTGAAATAAATTGAAACAAAAATACTTTTATTCTACATGTATACATTATAATATCACGCATTTTCATTTATTCAGTTATTATCTGAATAAAATCTTCCATTTTGTTTTAATTTTTTTTTGTTTTTTAATATTGATATTTCACCCTTAACGACCAGGCCCTTTTTATTTTTTGCATTTCCATTATTCACTCCTTACATTCAAAAATCTATAAATTTTATATTTTTCCATATAAAGAATTATGTGTGGTCTTGTTTTCTGCAAAACTAATTGCGCTTTGCAGTAATGGTATTTATTATTCCATGCTATCTACTGGGAAACAGGAAAAAAATTCCAAATGCAGTGAAATTGGTGAAAAAATGCATTTGCGCTATTTTCCTGTGGGTTTGGTTTTTACAGCTTTTACTGTGTGCCCCAAATGACACATCTCCTTTATTCATTGGGTCGGTACTAGAGATGAGCGAGTATACTCGTCCGAGCTTGATGCTCGTTCGAGTATTAAGGTACTCGAGATGGCTCGTTGCTCGGACGAGTGTTTCCCCTGCTCGAGATCGAGCATTTAATTAAAAAAACACAGTGAAGAACAATGAAGAATAGAATAAAAACAGTGAACACAGGATCATTTAAGTGAAAAAGACAGTGAAGAATAGATTACAGATGTTCGGCACATCTGCTTACTTGTCGGAAGATACGCGCGGAACTGCAGCAGGGAGACATCAAGCAGCAGGGAGACATCAAGCAGCACGGGGAGACATCGGGCAGCACGGGGGAGACATCGGGCAGCACGGGGGAGACATCGGGCAGCACGGGGGAGACATCGGGCAGCACGGGGGAGACATAGGGCAGCACGGGGGAGACATCGGGCAGCACGGGGAGACATCGGGCAGCACGGGGGAGACATCGGGCAGCACGGGGAGACATCGGGCAGCACGGGGAGACATCGGGCAGCACGGGGGAGAAATCGGGCAGCACGGGGAGACATCGGGCAGCACGGGGAGACTTCAGTGGAAGAAGAGGAGCGGATCCCGGGACAGCGTATCACCCCGACAAGTAAGCAGATGTGCCGAACATCTGTAATCTATTCTTCACTGTGTTTTTCACTGCGTTTTTCACTTAAATGATCCTGTGTTCACTGTTTTTATTCTATTCTTCACTGTTCTTCACATCTGATAACTTGTCGGGAGATAATATACGCGCGGAACAGTGAAGAATAGATTGTAGATGTTTGCATACATCTGATCACTTATCAGAAGACATTCTTTTTCAATTAAATAACACATTTTATTCCTGAACCATGGTCCCTTTGAAAAATGCTCGGGTCTCCCATTGACTTCAATGGGGCTCGTTATTCGAGACGAGCACTCGAGCATCTGGAAAAGTTTGTCTCGAATAACGAGCACCCGAGCATTTTAGTGCTCGCTCATCTCTAGTCGGTACAATCATGGGGTACCAAATTTATACAGGTTATATTGTGCTTTAAAAAAAAAATAAAACCTTCTATATGAAAAAAAGGTTTATTAATTTTGCCATCTTCTAATGCGAATAACTTCTTAATTAGAGATGAGCGAGTATACTCGTCCGAGCTTGATGCTCGTTCGAGTATTAAGGTACTCGAAACGGCTCGTTGCTCGGACGAGTATTTCCCCTGCTCGAGATCGAGCATTTAATTAAACAAACACAGTGAAGAACAATGAAGAATAGAATAAAAACAGTGAACACAGTGAACACAGGTCATTTAATGAAAAACACAGTGAAGAACACAGTGAAGATAGATTACAGATGTTCGGCACATCTGCTTACTTGTCGGAAGATACACGCAACGGCAGCAGGGAGACATCGCGCACCAGGGAGACATCGGGCGCAGCAGGGAGACATCGGGCGCAGCAGAGACACAATTCGGGCGCAGACACTCGGGCGCAGCAGAGACACATCGGGCGCAGCAGAGACACGTCGCGCACAGGGAGACATCGGGCAGCAGGGACACGCACGAGAGAGACATCGGGCAGCATGGGGGACATCGGGCAGCAGGGAGACATCGGCAGCGGACATCGGGAACTTCAGTGGAAGAGAGGAGCGGATCCCGACAGGACACGTATCCCCGACAAGTAAGCAGATGTGTCCGAACATCTGCAATCTATTCTTCACTGTGTTTTTTCACTTAAATGATCCTATGTTTCACTGTTTTTATTCTATTCTTCACTGTTCTTCACATCTGCTAACTTGTCGGAGATAATATACGCGCAGAACGTGAGAATAGATTGCAGAGTTTGCATACTCTGCTAACTTATCAGAAGACATTCTTTTTCAATTAAATAACACTTTTATTCCCGAACCATGGTCCCTTTGAAAAAGGCTCGAGTCTCCCATTGACTTCAATGGGGCTCTTTTCGAGACGAGCACTCGAGCATCTGGAAAAGTTCGTCTCGAATAACGAGCACCCGAGCATTTTAGTGCTCGCTCATCTCTATTCTTAATCCTTTGGATACAGAGCTGTGTAATATGTCATTTTTTGAAATATGAGCTAACATTTTCAATGCTAGTATTTTGAAGACTGTAGGACCTGTTGACTTTTTTTTTTTAAATTGTAAAATGGTGAATTCGGACATTTGGGTGCCATTTTTCATTAGGAATAATAGTTTTTATATTTTTATAGACCGGAACTTTTGGGATGTGGTGATGCCTTACATGTTTATGATTTTACTTTCTATTTATTCTTATATCAGTCTAGCAAATGGAGAATGATTTGAACTTTAAAGTTTTATTTATCTTTTAATTTTTTTAAGCTTATTTAAATTTCTTTTTTACTGTTAGACCCCCTAGTGTATATTAACCCCAGGGAGTCTCACTGGGAGCAATGATAAAAGCCAATATGGCAACACCCACACACTGGCGACAGAGGGTTAACTGGCGTGTGTGCACTGCAATATGCAGCAAACACCTTGCTTGTATGTAGATGGTTCAGTCTGTAAGACCTCCTATACTCCCTTAACAGACTTGTGAAATACAGATATGTAACAAGGCGATAAAGAGTTAAAAGGGATTGTCCACTTTCAGCAAATAATCAATATGGTTTATTATACAATTTTCCAATATACTTTTTGTATCAATTCCTCATAGTTTTCTAAATCTCTGCTTGTTTTCCTGGTGTAAAAACTTCTCTGTTTACTTTTAGTAGATAGAAATCTTGTAATGGACATGCAGGTGCACGAGCCGTTAGTATCACAGAAAGTAATTATAGCCATGTGATATTAAAGGCTTGTGCACCTGCCTGTCCATCACATGACCATGGACATTTCTATCCACTGGAAATAGAAAGAAGCCTTCCATAGAACTGCAGTAAAATTGTTGAAGAATTGATACATAAAGTATCTTGGAAGATTGGATAACTTTTCCTTACATAAACCGTATCAGTTATTTGCTAAAAGTGGACAACCCCTTTAAGGGATTTAGACAGGTTTCAGGCAGCATTATTTTGGCACTATTTTGTAGCGTAACATAAGTCAACTACTAGGAGGAGCAAAGTATAACAACATTATGCCAGATTTATGATTCACCATCAGACACTTTGATAAATGTGGTGCAGCAGTCTGCTAGTCAACTTATATATCATCTTAAGATACTTTTGATAAATCTGAGCATTGTCTCCGATCACCACTGCACACACATATGAAACACTGGAGTTACTTAGCGATTCCGACCTCTTAGCTATACCAGCATTGCACCAGAAAGTTAGCATTGAGGCTAGGTATAATCTACACCAGTATTTTTATATCACTTCTAGGAAAACAAGTATTCTAGCACAGGTCATAGGAAACTTGGGTGACCAGGGCATCTTAGCCCTAGGCCACCTTGTGCCCTGTCAAACCCACTCTTATTTAAAGTGGTGTGTGGGGTGTAAACCTATGAAAACCTGGGCTACAAAGTTTAATAAATCTCCCCTCATTACTGTGGAAAAAGAGGCAACAAGGGAAATCACATCTGTCTTCACCAGAATACTGGAGTAATTTGCTCCTGAAATACTGTGCGTCACATTTATTGAGGGTTGTAGACCATTTTTAGGCAGTTTTCTGATGTTTAAAAAAGGGGTGTGGTCTCTACAAAAGGGATGTGGTCACACCAGAAAATTCAGATTGTGGTGCAGCAAACTAGATCAACGCGATCGGATTGTGGCACATTGGCGCCAGCATGCATGCGACGGAAATCGGGGGCGTGGCCGTCGGGAAACCCAACAGATTCTGAAAAACCGCAGAATTTAAAAAACAAATGTGTCGCTTGACACGCGCTTACCTGCACCCAGGATTAGATAGTGAACTCCGGCGGACTTCAGCGCAGCAGCGACACCTAGTGGACATCGGGCGCACTACCTTAGTGAATCGCCGGAAGACCGGAATCCTCGACGGAGAACGCGCCGCTGGATTGCGACAGGACCAGGTAAGTAAATGTGCCCCAATGATTAATCTCCCGAAGTAGAGAAATCTCTAGTTCTACTCTACACTGGTCTATAGACTGACAATACATCTCCCCCAATGTTTTACCCTCCAATCTTCAATGTGAATCATAATTTACTGTGCAAAGTAAAACTATGCAAGAATAAAGAGAAATATTTAACTGTGCTTTAACCACTGCAGCATAAAACAACACACTGCTGTAATTCAAGCAATATATTGAAAAATAAAACTAATATCAATTGCCTTTATGCTGTAATAACAGAGGCTGCAGCAGCTTTTCAAATCAGCAGTAATAGCAATGGGATACATTGTTTCTTAGCAACCACTTTTCAATCCCCTTTTGTTTGCTAACAAAGTACATGTTATTTGATGGTGGGATTTTTTTTTTCTGAACTCAAGATGAATGATGGAAGATTACAATACAACCAACGCTTTAGCAGTCACTGGTGGTAAATCACACAACATGCAATTAATTTCACTGGTGTTTTGGAGTAATTTACTTTAAATAAGCCATAACTGTGATCTGCTGCTAATTGCATTTTAGCAGAGAACAAGCACAAGTTTATTTGAATAATTGAGCAAATTTTGCCCTAAAACAACATCATTAATGAAATGATTAAACAGAAGCATTCATGCTCTTGACCCAAGAGATGTTAACGGTCATTTAAGTGAAATATCTAATATGTACAGTAGTGGATTGCCAATAATAGCTCTCATTGACTTAATTATATTTTATCATTTTCTTTGGCAGTGGCCGGGGAACTGTAAGAATGATTTTTTTATTAGACACATTTTTTAAAGCATATGATTAGAGATGAGCGAGCACTAAAATGCTCGAGTGCTCGTTATTCGAGACGAACTTTTCCAGATGCTCGAGTGCTCGTCTGGCATACTAATAAAGGAGCTATGTAGAGATTGAGCGAACAGGCTCGTCCGAGCTTGATCTCGTTCGAGCATTAAGGTACTCGAGACGCTCGTTGCTCGGACGAGTATTTCCCCTGCTCGAGATCGAGCATTTTATTAAAAAACACAGTGAAGAACAATGAAGAATGAGATAAAACAGTGAACACAGGATCATTTAAGTGAAAAACACAGTGAGAATAATTACAGATGTCGGCCACATCTGCTTACTTGTCGGAAGATACGCGCGGAACGTGCGAACAAAATAGCATGTGAGAACAATATAGTAGTTGAAGAAACATTGCAGAACACGGTGAGCAGGACGACACAAGGGAGCACACAGAGACACGGGACAGCACAGAGACACCGGGGAGCAGCACAGAGACAAAAACCAGGGGCATCCACAAGACACCTCGGGCAGCGGCACGCACCGGAGCTCAGCGATACTGAGCGGCACGGAGTACTCGGGGCACGGAGACATGGCACGGACAGACATATGGGCACGGAACATATGGGCACGGAGACATGGCACGGAGACATCGGGCCACGGAGGGGCATCGGGCAGGACACAGGACGGAAACAATGGGCACGAGACATCGGGCACGGAGACATATGGGCACGAGACATCGGGGCACGAGACATATGGGCACGGAGACAACTATGAGCGGACAGACATACGAGGCACGGAGACATATGGGCACGGAGACATATGGGCACGGAGCCATAATTGGCACGGAGACATAGGGGACGAGACATCGGGACGAGACATCGGGGAGACTTCAGTGGAAGAAGAGCAGGGATCCGGCAAGACAGCGCGTATCTCCCGACAAGTACATGTGCAGAACCTGTAACTATTCTCACACTGTGTTTTTCACTTATGATCATGTGGCACTGTTTTTTATTCTATCCTTCACTGTTTCTCACATCTGCTAACTTGTCGGAGAGAATATAGCGCGGAACAGTGAAGAATAGATTGCAGATGTTTGCATACATATGCTAACTTATCATAAAGACATTCTTTTTTCAATTATTAACACATTTTATTCCGAACCATGGTCCCTTTGAAAATGCTCGAGTCTCCATTGACTCAATGGGGCTCGTTATTCGAGACGAGCACCGAGCATCTTGAAAGTTCGTCTCAAGAACGACACTCGACATTTTAGTGCTCCCTCATCTCTAATCATATGCTTTAAAAAATGTGTCTATAAAAAAATCATTCTTACAGTTCCCCGCCACTGCCAAAGAAAATGATAAATATAATTAAGTCAATGAAGCTATTTTGGCAATCCACTACTGTACATATTAGATATTTCACTTAAATGACCGTTAACATCTCTTGGTTCAAGAGCATGAATGCTCTGTTTTAATCATTCATTAATGATGTTGTTTTAGGGCAAAATTTGCTCAATTATTCAAATAAACTTGTGCTTGTTCTCTCTAAAATGCAATTAGCAGCAATCACAGTTATGGCTTATTTAAGTAAATTAGCTATCTCCACAAGCGCAGTGAAGTCGACGACCTCGGGGCACGGAGACATCGGGGCACGGAGACATCGGGCACGGAGACATCGGGGCACGGAGACATATCGGGCACGAGACATCGGGCACGGAGACATATGGGACGGAGACATCGGGGCACGGAGACCTATGGGCACGGAGACACATGGGGCACCGGAGACTACGGGGCACGGAGACATATGCGGGACACGGAGAGATGACCTATATGGGCACGGAGGACATATGGGCACGGAGACATAGGGGAACGGCACGGACATCGGGGCACGGAGACATCGGGGAGACTTCAGTGGAAGAAGAGCAGCGGGATCCCGGGACAGCGTATTCCGACAAGTAAGCAGATGTGCAGAACATCTGTAATCTATTCTTCACTGTGTTTTTCACTTAAATGATCATGTGGTCACTGTTTTATTCTATTCTTCACTGTTCTTCACATCTGCTAATTGTCGGGAGTAATATACGCGCGGAACAGTGAAGAATAGATTGCAGATGTTTGCATACATATGCTAACTTATCAGAAGACATTCTTTTTCAATTAATAACACATTTTATTCCCGAACCATGGTCCCTTTGAAAAATGCTCGAGTCTCCCATTGACTTCAATGGGGCTCGTTATTCGATAAAAGCTAGGTTATTTTTTCATTTTTCATATCTTTATTGGAAAAAGACATTGAACTTGGTTTAAAAAATAAACATATAGAAAAAAAAATTCCAGGAGTATTAAAGCAGCACCCCCTGTCACCAGGAATGTCATTTTTAGCTGGTGACAGGCTCCAATAGCCTTTGCTATGCTAATTTTAAAAATGAATTTGTCAGCATTCTTAATCATTTCAGTAGTTTATAATAGTTAATAATATTTTACATTACCTGGTTCTCTGCAAGCAGTGTGTAGTGAGTCCCAGGAAGGGTGAGGCGACTGCAACCTATGTGAATCTCCTTTCTTCTACACTCATCCAACTCCCTAACCTCTCCTCACCTACTGTCATGTGCATTAATCATGGGGAAGAGGAATGGTTCGGAAGGAAGGAAGCAGAAAGCATGAGGAGACACAAGCACATGGACTGCTGCAGCTGCCCTCTCCTTCCCACAAGACTCACCACACACTGATGAAAGGGAGCCAGGTAATGTATTATAAACTTTTAAAAAATACTTAAATGACAGAAGCTTTTTTAAAATCAGCACAGCATAGGCTATTGGAACCTGTCACCAGCTAAAATTACATTCCTGGTGACAGGTTTACTTTAAGTCTTATTCCTTTTTTCCTCATTCCCCACCTATTGATTGCACATACAATTGATTTGGCCACTGGCCCAGGCATAGCTATTAAATATTGGGGGCTTCTGCTGTATTACATATAAATTAATGAGGATAGTTGCTGCTGTACTATGTGTGAATTAACCAGGCTGGGGATTATTGCTTTATTTTTAACGAGGGGGTGCTGCTGTACTTTATATTATTAATGAAGCTGCCTCATATTAACTTGTGAGATTATGGCTGCTGTGCTACAAAAGAAGGAGCGCTTTGATAACGCTCTGCTATGCTATGTATTTTTTGTCCTCTTAATGCTGTAGCCCCTTTTAATTTTTTCATTTACCTTTTTCACTACCCACCTGCATAACTTTTTAATGTACTGGGCTGTATGAGGGCTTGTTATCAGCAGGACAAACTTCCTATTGTCATTATTTAGACTCAGGACTTGCGCCCACTGACACCTTTAGTCAGTGGACAGGATCTAGTTAGTCTTTCATGAAATGTACTGGGAAGTGTTCAATTGGATTTAGGTTAGGGGACATGGGGAACAATCCAGAAACTCTTTTTCATAGGCGTTTAACCATTTCTTCACCAATCTTAATGTATTAATTGAATTGTTGTCCTACAGGAACACATTGGGACCTATTTACTAAGGGTACCGCGGTAGCATTATGGTCGTGTTTCCCGACTTTTCGGGGATTGCGCCTCGGATTGTGTCACACACGTTCGGATTGTGTCACAATTGCGACACAAATTGGGAGCGGGCTATCAGGCGATCCAACAGATTGGGACTAAGCGCGGGATTTAACATTCAAATTTGTGTCGCAAGCCAAGCACTTACATGCACTGGGAAGAAAAAGGTGAACTCCGGTGGACCTGAGCGGGGAGAGACACATGCAGGATATCGAGGGCAGGATCTACGTGGATCGTGGCAGGTGTGCATTCTGGCAGACATTCCGGATTTGGGATCGCGACGGGTAAGTAAATGTGCCCCTTGTCTTCCTTTCCATACCCATAGTCCTCTAGTGTACCTGGATAGCTATCCAATGCCTTTGGCAGTGAAGCCACACCATATAATCAAGCTTTCTTCACTGAACTTGATAGTTCATAAAGTTTTTCAACCTTCTACTTTTCTCTTGATTCTTCAAGACCGATTTATACCCATCAAAGATCAGTCTATTGACTTTCAATTAAAATCAACCATTTCCAATCTTTTACTGTTCACTTGCTGTACTGTTTTGCAAACTCAAGCAAACTCTTATGACAATATTCAAGTTGACTATTGTTTTATGCGAACTCAAGGTATAAAAAATTGTCTTGTTATCTTAACATGTAGCGTTAGAGCTGAAGGAAAATGATGGGTTGCTCCCTTTTTTTTGTCTTCTTTCTGCATGTGCTCCCCGATAAGAAAAATGGATGTATGCATTATATAATAATGCTCATACTGTATAAAAGAAAGTATACATTTGAGATAGTTTTTTTCAACACATATTTTTTATTGATTTTGAATAAAGTTTTTTCTTTTTCAAAAATTAAATGATTCCAAATAAAAACCAAACCATTCCATAAGGAATAGATTCCCAACTGTAGAGAGCACTGTTTTGATGTCTTTGTATCTTATAGGGAACTGGTTCAGCTGAGTGAGAGGCTAGTGGCGAGGTTTACCTGTTTGGCTTTTACAATGCTTGATGTTAAGGGAGTTGCCTTACAAAATATCTAAAAGGCAATATTTTCCTTCTTAAAAGGTATTATTTTTCCCAAAATCTCCCATTGGACAATTAATGGCTCCACACACACATGCAAAGGCATCCTTTATTGACAAAGTCTCTGTCAGGAGAATTCTTACTTTCCGAATCTAGATCAGGAACTGGCCTCTCACTCAGCTAAGCTAGTTCCCTACACTGAACTGATGAGATGTAAAGACATAGAAAAGTCCTGACTAAGGTTGGGAATCTTTGCCTTATAAAATAGATAAACTGGTTTGGCTTTTATCCCGTATCATGTCATTAGGTTTTCTGAAAATATAAACAACCCCAATGTTAAGTAGGCTGCCTTACCAGGTAGCTAAGAGGCAATATCTTTCCTATTGTGGTAAACATTTCTGCATTTTTCCCAGAATGTACAGTTTGATGGCTGGCTTACAACAAACTCTCTTGCCTGGGTACATTGCAGAATTTGTCACGGCAAGGCATTTTCATTATATTAAATTCTTCTACCCCCACATTCATAATTAATATAAAACTTGCTATATCCATTAAATGAAAATTAATCACAAAATGATACTGTCAAAATATTGTGCACTTACAAAACTTACTGATTAGCCATAGTAGGGAGAGAGCACTGAGAGTTTTTTCTGCACTCAATAGAGTTCAGAATAAGCATCATAATACTTCTGGAATTAAAAAAAACTAGCAACTTATGGAGCATTACATTTTTTGCAAAAACAAAAATACACATGTAACCTTTTACCCTTTTGTGTGAGGTAAAGAAAAAATAGGCAATTTTTCTCAAATGCGATAACTTAAAAAATGTACTGTAATTTACTCCATAAATTGAAAATTAAATTAAAATATAACATTTTATTAAATCATATTAAATGTGGATCGATAGGAGGCTTAGGGCCAGAGGTATAATTATTGGATATACAGATCATTCAACACCATTGAGCCTAAGGGGCAAAGTGGTCTCTGCCATATAAGATACCAGTATTATAAATGGCACATATTAGGAAGGCAACACTTTTATTAATTGTTGAATTGGGGCAAAAAAGTTACACATTTTCTTGGAGTTAATACTGGCATACAGGTACATACAAAGTCACAGGAATACATTTACCAAATGACCCATAATAGAGTTTTATTATATAATGTGTATATTCTATACATCACACTGTACAACATTCACAATGACTCAAGTTCTTCAATATTCTAATAACTTATTCCACTACCTGTATTCCAATATTTATTTTTGGATATCTGTACTTTTATCAAAAACATCAGAAACAAATTTCCAATTCAGGACTTGCTTGTTGTGTATGAAGCATCTTAACTGAAGTTGGTTTACCAGGGAGAGTTGTGTACAGGAGCATAAAACTTCAAAGGATACATACATTTTTGAAGCCTTTCTGTGAAACTAGGTAAAACTGTATCTCTCCTTTAAGCACATATGAAACAAACTTCAAACACCTATGTGCTTTCATATGTGTCCTTTGTACTGTAGAAAGGTGAAATATTGTTTTTGTTGATATCATTGTCATCATTATCATCAATTCACTGTAATTATGTATTACTTGGCTGAAATCAATTTAACACTGGTGAACACTCTGGGGGAGATTTAGGTTTTCTCATTCTAGTTTTCCATTCATTCAATAATTTTTGTTTGTTTGTTTTCAATTGTCATATCTGTTTTTTCTTTGTAATAAATGTGACTGGTGCTTATTAGTCTCACATGTCTGTCTGGGGTGAACCTTTTAACTTTTACATAACAGTCACTATTTCTTGTGCACAAAAAGTCACAATATAGAAGTCCTGTTTCTTCCTGCCAGCTTGCCATCTTAGACTAAACAAGCATCTGCACATTTAGTAACTTTTTACCAAATTAAGGGTAATCAATATAACAAACATACAACTAAACATCTCAAATAATAAGGTAAGGTCTCATAAAAATGTGTAAAATCACAATTACCACTTTTTGGTTCTACAAAAAAGATCAGGGTGATCTAATCCTTTGGACCCCCAACAATCCAAACTTCTGAAAAGTGTTTGTGACATGTTAAAAGTTGTTATTTTTTATTTTAAATGATAAGTACCCTGTAAACAACAGCTTACATGGATATTTGTTTAAGTTACTTCCACATTGCTTTGGCCACCCATGGTGTCAGATCAATTATTCAATATACTACAATACAACAATATTGCAGTTTATGACCTATTAAGTGCAGAGGCACCTAAAGTGTAGCAATGCATTGAGAGGCGCCCAGGGACTATTGGGAGAAAGGTTCGGGCACTGATTGTTTGCCAAAACTGAATATACCAGTACAGTGAAAATATTTTTTTAAAGATTTTCATTTCTTTAACCCCTTGAAGCCCAGATTTTTTTTGGGATATTGCATCTGAGTTCTCACCCTCCGCTTTTCACATATCTTTTTATTTTTTTCATATACAGAGCTTTGCAAGGGCTTGTTATCTGCTGAACAAATTGCACAAATTCTAGTGGCACTGGGTACCTGGAAAAAATGAGTGGAATTAGCAAAAAACGCAGTTGGACCATTTTATGATAGGATTTACTGTCCAGTCAAATAACCCATCTACTATATTTGTGAGTCAGTACGATCACAGAAATAACAAATTTACAAAGCAATCGATGGAGGAAGCCACAGCACGCCGGAAAATCCAAAGTATAAAGGCTTTATTTACATAGAAGGCATAGAATCGCGAATTTTGCGAATTCTATGCCTTCTATGTAAATAAGTGAATTCTATACCTTCTATGTAAATAAAGCCTTTATACTTTGGATTTTCCGGCGTGCTGTGGCTTCCTCCATCGATGTCCCAGACTACAGGTTCAGGTACCAGAACCTTTGGCTGCGAGCACCCAACTATTTGAACTCATGTGCAGGTTTTTGATTGCTGTCTTTCTTTCCTTCTTTTTTGAAATTTACAAAGCAAACTATGATATTGAGATCACTTTTTATTAAAATGTAAAATTTTGGGAGGCAAAATAGCTAAAAAGTTATAATTTTGACATTTGGGTATTTTTTTCCGGCCAGGGTCGGAGTGGCCCACGAGTATGCCGGTGAAAACACCGGTGGGCCCCAACACATTTTGCCCCTGCCTCCTCCGCCTCCTCTGCCACTGACTCTGCCCCCTGCCACTGCTAACTTTGGAACTCTGTGTGCTTTGGTTCATTAGGTTGATGATGCAGAGCGCTATGAGCGCTCTGCATCTTTACTGTTCACCTGTTGCAACTGTGTGATGAGGCCAGAAGGCACAATGTCATGATGTCATCATGTCTGCTGGCATCACTGCACACAGTCAGAAGAAAGATGGGAGCTGCAAGGGAATGGGAAAGATGAGTATGTGTTTTTTTTTTACAAGATGAGGGGGAGATGAGGGGGAGGAGAGGTACCACAATATTTGCAGAGATGATGGGGATTAGTGGGAGATGAGGGGCCACAATATGAGGGGGAGAAAAGAGGCTAAAATATGAGGATGAGATTAGAGGCCCAATGTGAGGGGCAGATAAGGGGCCACAGTATAAGGGGCAGATGAATGGCAACAATATGAGTGGGAGATGAGGGGCACAATATGAGGGGGAAATGAGGGGCACAAAATGAAGGACCTCAATATGAGAGGCACAATATGAGGGGCCACAATATGAGGGGCCACATTATGTCTATATTCACACACTGAGATTGAGTTGCATTTTAAAATGCATTTCAAGGGCAACACGTGTGTTTTTATAACATGGAAAACCCTTGTTGCTATTTACTAAACACAAACATTTAGCTGTAAACATCTGTGTTCACTGAGGCGATTCTCTAGATGCGCTGGAAATTTATTTAAAAATGCAATTCAATTGCATCCTGTGGACATCGTCTTACCATGGATGTAATTTATCTTTATTGAGGAGATTTGTGCATGTCTTTTCTTGGTTTTGTATTTGTTTGATTTATCTCAGAGGTCATTATATCAGGCAGCTGAATCTGTCGGGTTTCAAAACTATTTATCAAAAAGTCGCACAAAAGCCACACAAATGTAGCAAATTCTTCTGCAATCCCTTCTAAATTTTTTCCGGACTGGTGTTAATTTGTGATTTTTTTAACCACAATTTGTGCCAAAATGACTATTTCATAGATCCACATCTGGTTTGCTAGGTGAGCTTAAAAGTCACAGATTTAGGCAAAAATATACAAGTGTGCAAAAAAAAAAGATGCAAACATAAGACAAAAACTAAATGTGTTTAAATTGCATTTAAAAAAAACATTGCAAACACATCAGGAAAATGCAACTGGAAATACATGTGTGTTTTTACCATCATTAATACTGATGTTTTGTGGTTAGTTTTGCCCGATGTATTTCTGTGCATTTCAAAATTCATTGGAAATGCATTGTGCATGTGCCCATGGAATGTACAAGTAATATTTCTATGTAGCAGTAGTTGGCCCCCCAGTCCAACAGTGATTATGGCATTCTCCATGGGAAATGATAATTTTTATATTTTCATGGATCAGACATTTTTGGATGCAAGGATATATAACATGTTTATGATTTTTTTTGCTTATTTTCAAGTTCTAGGGAAAGGCTGATTTGAATTTTGTATTTTTAAATCATTTTTTGTATTTTTAAAATCATTTTTTTAAACTTGTAACATTTTTTTTAACTTTATTTTAGCGTTCAGACACCCTATGGGGTTTGCTCTCTTCTACAATATTCTGAAATACAACTGCTTTTCAGTATATGCAGCTGGAATGCAAAATCTAATCAATGTACAAGGTATGTTTTGGATTGTGGGAGGAAACCCATGCAAACACTGCAAGGCTGTAGTGCTAATCACTGAGCAACTGTGCTGCCCGAGCATAGGATAGCGATTGGTATCTTACTTCTACTTGTTTAATTTTACCTGATGTTTTTTTAACAAAAGATCCAGTAGATTCCACTGCAGTCTTTCACTTCCAGAGGCCTCACTTTGGTTTATGGGTAAGACCTCCTCTCTTTGTGGCTCTAATACATGATTTAAGCCTTTACATGGGATATTTACAGTTGAATGTTGTTATGTTACAACTGTTAAGCCTTTAAATGTTTTTATTCACTCATTTATTAGTTGTTGCTTAAACTGTTATGTAGGAGTAAAGTTGAATCAGTCCTTAATGTGTATAGGCTATTCTGTCTGCACCATTAATGTCACCATATCGATATACAGGCAGTCCCCGGGTTACATACAAGATAGGGTCTGTAGGTTTGTTCTTAAATTGAATCTGTATGTAAGTCAGAACCGTATACTTTATCATTGTAATCCCAGCCAGAACTTTTTTGGTCTATGTGACAATTGGATTTTAAAAATGTTGGGTTGTCATAAGAATCAATATTAACACTAAAGCTTCATTACAGACACATTTGATAACTGTTATAGCTGTTTATTGTAGACTAGGACTAAAGTACAATAAATTACCAATATCCAGAGGTCCGTTTGTAACTAGGGGTCGTATGTAAGTCGAGTGTTCTTAAGTAGGGGACTGCCTGTATATATTTTTCCGTATTCTGTAAATACTGTTTCAAGAAGTCCCTATTGCACAAAGACATTTGATGTATGGTAAGGAATGATATGTTGTTTTTCTTTTTCTGTTTTCTTTTTTAACCAACATACTGAAGAAAAACTTGGTGTTTCTACAGATAAAACAACAGTTGTATATGAAGATACATAAGAAAGATAAGATCCTCCATTTAAATACTCAACTGCCCTATTACAGAACCACATTAAAAAGCAATAATATATTGAGTGCAAGAGCCTAATAAGTCATGTTTTTGTTATCACCAACCGCCAATTATTTTGAAATTAAGAATTTATTCATAAAAAAACTGCAATGCATATGAGCTGTGAAAATAATGAAACATCTGCCAAAACTGGACTTTAATGAATTAGGCTTAATAAATTTACAATATTGTAAATAATGTTTGAACTCACCAGTATATGAAGATAAAAAGAAAGAGTGCGGAACACTTGCAAGAAATAATCCTTTTTAATTATTTGAGCATAGTGGGAGCATAGAGAGCACTTCTATTTGTTTACAATGAAACTAATGCTCAAGAGGGTTCTCTTTTCTGTGTTCTTCACATTAAATAGCGTTTCACCACTGAGGAGGGAATGCACTTTGCAACTAAAAAGCAATAATAGTATTATTTACGAAAACAATCTGCTAGATGTTTAGTGGTTAATGCTTTAGCAGATGTATTTTAATACAGTTACAGTAAACATCACTTTACATACAAAGACCAGAACTCCTTTTGGGATCAGATTTGGTCATCTGCCTCTAAATTCAATCCAAAAATAGGCCCTTTGTAACAGTTTTCCCTAGAAATCACGCTATGAAAGATTCCATGTGGACATACCCAGACACCTGAGCATCATGGGCTTTGTCTGAAAATAATATCATTGTGCATTGAATAATCACAGAAGAATTTTAGCATTTTATTGCAAAACACAAAATGTGTAATGTTCCAGCTGAATGGTCTTCATCAGCCACTCATGCTATTAGTGGAAGTCCATGAAATGAAGGAAGAAAGCCTAGAAGGCACAGATGTGTAGTATCATAGTATATGAAAGTGAAGTATCATAGTATATATGAGGTTGGAAAAAGATAATGGTCAATCAAGTCAAACCTGAAGAATAAAACAATTGTTTTTTACCGCTAACCTGTTATATTTTTGCTCTCAATAAAGGTATCCAGGCCTCTCTTGAACATGTACAAAAAAAGTGCATTAACAATCGTCTGTGGCAGATAGTTCCATAGTCTCACTGCTCTTACAGTAAAGAACCTTTGTCTATGGTGATTGTAGAACAGCCTCTCCTCTAGGCGTAGAGGATGCCCCTTTGTCCTGGTCACAGGCCTATGTATCTCTTTGGAGAGATCCTTGTACTGACCATTCAGATACTTGTACATTATAATGAGGTCTCAACTTAGTCCTCTTTTCTAAGCTGAATAACCCCAAATTTTGTAATCCATCATTGTATTCTAGTACCCCCATTCCTCCAATAATCACCACTATTCAATCAGTTTAAACATTATTTACCATGTACACAGTAATACACCATAAACTTCCAAATAAATTAACATATCACCTAACATTGGAGCAATGGGGCACATGTATCTCATTTTTGGCTTGTTTAATCTTCTTCATAAGTTGTTTTCATGGCACATGTGCAACTTAGCAACTTTTTTTTTCCCCTAAAATTTCATCTGATTCCAGATGTGAAAGTTGCTAAATTTTTAAAAGTAGAAAATTTTGGCACAAATGCCCCTTGCCCCAATCAGGTGTAAGAAATAGATTAAAGCTGTTAGGACCTTTTTGGAGACTTTTTGCAACTTTTGTTAAAAAGTCACAAGTTCACTACAGCCCTTTAGTCACAGCTAATGCATGTTGCAAGGCCTGAAGTGAGGAGCAGGACTCCAGGTTCTAGAAAAGTTCTAGCAATGCGTCGGAAAACGCGGACCCGACAGAAAACTCAACGGATTCGGAAAAAACGCGGAATTTTAAAAAAAATTGTGTCGCAAGAATAGCACTCACATACACCGGGATGAAGAAGGTGAACTCCGGCGGACCTCGGCGCAGCAGCGACACCTAGTGGATATCGGGCACACAACCTTAGTGAATCCTGGCAACTCCAAATCAACGTCGGACAACGCGCCGCGGGAACGCGAATGGACCGGGTAAGTAAATGATCCCCAATGTGTCAGGTAGGGGCATACATACATAATATACTTTAAATGTGAGAGCAACTGGCTGAGGCATCAAGCACCAGTCATGGGTATAACGTAAACTCATGGGTGCAAGTCATGGGTACAGTGTTTATGACTTTGAACTCGTGAATGTAAAATTTGTCTCCTGCCTGCTAGAATAATATCTGATCATTTCAACCTTCACATGGACATCAACTGGATGAAGTCCATGTAAACCAAGAGTATGAACAATCTGATTTTAAAAATATAAATAAAATTAAATAGGTATGGAATTAGTTAATTTGGATATGCATAAGTGTGTTTCAGTTTTCAGTACAGTCACGGCTTCTCTTCAGGTGTGACAGGTGCTACATCATCTACATGACCAAACCCTAAATAATTTTACATGTCAAATAATGCTGTAACCTCTTATATAAACATGTATGGATACAATGCATCGCTGACATCTTATCAATGCCTATTATTTACTGTTGGCCTGTTTTGTGGAAGGACCTGATGGTTGATCTTTATCGCAGATGTGGATGTCGCTCCACCTGATTTAGAGTCTTTCAAGGTTTCTGGATCTTAGATACAGGTCACACTTTGACATGACATTATCAAATTGAGAAAGTGTGTTAAACATGAAATAGTCCACTGTGCTACCTGTCCAGTTGTGTTTATAGATTGCCCACAGTGATATAAAACATTGGTAAAGGGATAAGTGAATGCCGCTCTACTGCTCTAATGAGATCCATAGTCTTCCTTATGTATTTAGTGATACTTTGTCTTTTTCTTTGTTCTTTTCCTTTATAAATATGTGAATCTGAGAACAATGCAGTGGGATATTTCCCCTTTAAGCATCAATTATGTAAATTCTTGCTGTGAGAAAAAAAATCCCAGAAATGTTGAAACATCCAGACAATGTGGATTTACAAGTATAAAATATTTCTTTTGAACAGATGGAAAGGAGTAGGATGGAGATTGAAAATAATCTTTTGACATGAGAAATGAATTCCCATTATCATTTCGTTAAAATTAATGACCAATCAACACAAGTTATCTTTGAGTGCAGCTGATCCATGCCAGGTAAACGAAATCCCATATATTTATATTATGACACACTATATTCACACAGCCTTAGGCTCTGGCTGCTTGCCCAACTTAGCAGAATGTTTATAAAATTATTAAAATTTATGAGTTGATAGCACTATTCTGCAATTTATTTCAGCTCGGAAGCATTTCGAAGTTTTCGAAAAACACAAAGGATTTGATTTAATACTTCAGTAATCTGTACACAAGTTCTTTCAGAATTTTCTTCAATTACGCCTCATAAAATTCCATTTATTCCACATCAGAAGGAGGAAAAAAATAAACACATCATTTCTAATCCTTTTTTATTTTTCAAAAATGACTTACAGGCTTAGCAAATTGCCACGTGAACCTAACATAATCCTGACTGCAAATTTAGCCAAATCTAAACCACTCTAGCAATTTACTGCTATAACTGCAGCACACTAATGAAGGTTAACTCTTGAGAATATTATGTAAGATTTTAATTATTTTGCTATATTTTACCAATATTATTACTTGTCCAATTTACTAGCTTCATTTAATTTTTTAACCTCTCACATTAACAAAATAAATTCAGTGGTTGTTGAGGTTGCACTAGGGGATCTTAATACCTTAAAGGTTTTGTATATGCTTAGAAACCATAGATGAAAGCAATACTATAAGAAGTAGTAGTAGGAACATTCGCATTGAAATCTTTTCATTTAACACATTTTTATTTGAATAATAATTTTACACATCCAAGAAACCTTATGTAGTTGAATCCCTGTTGCTGATCCATCCATAAAGAATAACATTTTATATAAACTGCATTAAAAGCAGTGCAAAACAAATGGAGGCATAATTGTGTGGTTTTCTTTTACGGTAATTAAAAATAATGGAACCAATATATTAAGAGACTGTTAGGTCTTAACAATCAGCACCATCAGCCAGATGCACCGGATGACTCCAAAACTGCCAGAACTAAAATCTACACCAGTATTGTCCCCACCTAGGCACGCCTGGTTCCCTACCTGCTAAGGCCACTTTTAAAAAAAAAAAATTGAGAGCCTGGCACAAAAGGGACAAAATAATTAGAAATCAGATCTTTTTAATGCTTTGCACAACAGAAAACTAATGTTCAAGGCATGGGACATCATCCCCAATATATTTTATATCAAAACAATGGAGCCAATATATTAACAGCCATGGTTTGAGTGTAGGTCTTAACAATCAGCACCATCAGTGCCATATGGACCAGATGACTCCAAAACTGCCAGAACTGAAATCTACACCTGTCTTGTCCCCACCCAGGCACGCCTTGTTTCCTACCTATGAAGGCCACTTTTTTAAAAAAAATTGAGAGCATGGCACAAATTGGACCAAAAAATTAGAAATGGGCATATATTTATGCCTTGCACAAAAGAATCAAAGCATTATTAACAGAATCAACAGAATTAACTGAATCAAGGCAACAGTTCAAGGCATGATACATCATCCCTAATATGTTTTACATCAAAATTGGACCATTGAAAAACGCAACTGATATCTGTCACTTTGACTTTGTGTAAATCCAAATGGCCAAATGCATGGGTTTTACTACACATGTGCACATGAATTACACTTTCTAAGCCAGGTTCTTAGGATATATTGTTAGGTTTGAAGATATAGATCTACACAGAGTTTACAACTGCCTTAATACAGATACTGCCTTTTAAGAGGCCGCCTGCTACAGCATGAGTTTCAGTGTGTACAAAACCACAGAATTGTTTGCATGAAGTCAAGCAATAGATTAAGCCATACAAGTGGAATACATCAAGATGCATCCTATCTATACAGTTAAAAATGTGAATAAAATTATTTTTCTGGGCACATGGCACAAAAAATGTACACCTAAAAGGTTTGATTCAAAATATTTTAGCATGAAATAAGAGAAGATCTGTCCTTCAGTGAAAATTACAGCCATTTCTTTGTTTAATTCCCATTTGTTTCTTTGCTGCTAAACACCTTGAAATTACCTTCTAGAGCATGGGCGAGTGAATCTTTCTTCCTCTGGCTGTCATAGTGATTAGAATTATAATTAGCAAGAATATAAATGAGAGGAAAACACAGGGATGATTCATAATTGCAGAAATACAAAGGATTTAGAAAAAACAAGAGCAACTGCAGGATGCAGCCATTGTAAGGAATCCAATTTAAAAGCAATACCATGGGATTAGTTTAAAAAAGTGTTTATTGTATGGACCATAAAATATACCAATAATATTTCTTAAGTTGCCTGAGGGGTAAAAGAAGTTACAAATTAGTTGAAAAATATAACATTTTAGAAATAAAATATTTTCAGATGTAATATTCCTGTTATTTTCCTTTACATGTCATATATGACCCTTAAACTCTAGTAAAACATTTACTATAATTACTTTGACTTTATAGATTGCTGCAGATTAAATATTGTAATGCAATGCTGTTGTTAGAGAATAGATTAGGTGGACTGGAAGTACAGACAAGGACAGTGAGCCCAAAGACTAAACCCCCTTCCCATATAGCCATACCTGATTGCCCAGCCTACCCTTATCCGTAAGTGCCAACTGGTCAATGTTCTCTTACTGCTCCACAGTGAGAATACAGAGACAAAGACTAGACAATACATAGACACACAAAACAATCAGCACCATCAGCCAGATGCACCAGATGACTCCAAAACTGCCAAAACTAAAATCTACACCAGTATTGTCCCCACCCAGGCACGCCTGGCACAAATTTGACAAAATGAGAACCTTTTAATGCCTTGAATTATTAACAGAATCAACAGAATTAACAGAATCAAGGCAACAGTTCAAGGCATGATACATTGTCCCCAATATGTTTTACATCAAAATTGGACCATTGAAAAACGCAACTGATATCTGTCACTTTGACTTTGTGTAAATCTAATCGGCCAAATGCATGGTTTTTTGTGATATACTTGTTGAACATTATGGAGTCACTGCTACTCAACAGTTGATTTCTGAATCTTATTGGTAGCCTAAGTTGTCACATGATATGAAGAAATGTGTTGCGGTATATTTTTGCTAAGGCAAAGATTCTCAGGGAATGTCTTGTGATATCACTTGTTCCTTTGCCTGTTCTGTCTAAACCGTGAACACATTTATGTATACATTTTATCACAAATCTGCCTCCCTCCTAAGGTATGACTGTGATTTGGGTAGTTGATCATCTTTTTTCTAAGATGTGTCACTTCTTACCACTGGGGAAACTGCCTAATGCCAAGGAATTTGCCACTGTGTTTAGTGGGCAATCAGAGCAAACACACTGGGATATTGAACAATATGTCAGTAGTTTTGTTTCTGACAGTCAGCTATTGCAGAGTTTGTGCATAACCATCACATTTTCCGATCTAGTGCCATCTTGCCATTTTGCGCCAGTTATGGTTTTGATCCTGCAGGCAAATGCAGTTGTGTTCAACCTATTTGCAGTTTGGGAATACACTTTCAAAAGTCTGTTGAAGGCGCAAGACATAATTTGCAATGAAGCAGATAGAACATCTTTAGTTTATGGTCCAATGTCCTCTACTAAAAGGCGGATGCCACTGTCCGAACTCACTAAATTGCTTCTGCAGTGTTCTGAGTTTGTGAGCCACATCCAGGCTCTTAATGAACTCTTTTAAGAATTCCCTTAGGAAAGCTGGGTGGTTTTGTCTGGACCTGAGTGTTAGACTCTGTAGAGCTGTGGCTGGAGTGATGATGACCAAACAAGGCAGCTGCTGGGGACAGCATCCAGGAACTCCTTTATATATCTGCTCTCTTTATATATATCAGTGATTTTTACATGTTTCTGGTTTAACAAGTCGTCTGGCTTTTTCCCTATCTCTGCTTTGCTTTTTGCTATACTTCAAAGGTGTATCTGTATCTTTTGACTAATATCTTGCTACTCAATTCTGTTCCTCACCAACTCAGCGAGTTCTGACATTGTATATGATTATTAGGTCCACCATGCTAGTAAACGGTTGGACCCCCTTCTGGCCTCAGAACTGCCTCAATTCTTCGTGGCATAGATTCACCAAGGTGCTGGAAGCATGCCACGAGATTTTTCTGACATTGTATATGATTTCTGTTATTCTCTTCCATAATACATTATTGTCCATATTGACATGATGGCATCACACAGTTGCCGCAGATTTGTCGGCTGCACATCCATGATGCGAATCTCCCGTTCCACCACATCCCAAAGATGCTCTATTGGATTGAGATCTGGTGACTGTGGAGGCCATTTTAGTAACGGGGACCTCATTGGTCTGTTCAAGCACCATCTTTTCTTTCTGGAGAATGATCCGCCGTTATGACATGGCAACAAACTCAGGTAGGTGTGGCGTTGCAACGATGCTCAATTGGTACCAAGGGCCCAAAAGTGCCAAGAAAAATATCCCCACACCATGACACCACAACCACCACCCTGAACCGTTGATACGGCAGGATGATCCATGCTTCATGTTGGACCCCAAATTCTGACCTCCATCGAATGTCGCAGCAAATCGAGACTCATCAGACCAGGCAACGTTTTTCCCATCTTCTACTTTCCAATTTCGATGAGCTTGTGCAAATTGTAGCCTCAGTTTCCGTTCTTAGCTGAAGGAGTGCACCCGGTGTGGTCTTTCTGCGCGTAACCCATCTGCCCATATTAACGTACTGTGCTTCAGAGATGCTTCTGCCTACCTGGTTGTAACAGGTTGTTTTGAGTCAGCTCGAACCAGTCTGCCCATTCTCCTCTGACCTCTGGCATCAACAAGGCATTTCCCCCAGAAACTGCCGCTCACGGATGTTTTTTCTTTTCGACCATTCTCTGTAAACCCTAGAGATGGTTGTGTCTGAAAATCCCAGTAGATCAGCAGTTTAGAATACTCAGACCAGCCACGTTCAAAGGCACCTCAAATCACCTTTCTTCCCCATACGATGCTCGTTTGAACTGCAGAAGTGTCTTGACCATGTCTACATGCCTAATGCACTATTGCGCCATGTGATTGGCTATTAGAAATTAAGTGTTAACGAGCAGTTGGACAGGTGTACCTAATAAAGTGGCCGATATATATATATATATATACTTAAAGAAAGTCTAGAACAGCACACAAAAGGAAAGCGGGCGCAGACCTAATCCAGGCCGGGCAGCAGTTCCTCAGTAATATAAAGTAGAAAAAAGCACTCCAATTGATTTAGGGAAAAAAAAGTAGTAGTCCTCTTTATTCCGTATCCCAATACAGCAACATTTTGGCTCAGTGTGAGCCTTTTTTCTAATATATATAAATATATATATATATATATATATATATATGCTAAGTTGACAAACATAAATATATATCTTTGCAGTAAAGAACATAGGCCGACACTTATGTAAAATAACTTTGCTTTAAGAATGTCTGAAATTAGAATACTTCTTTATGCTTTTCTATTGTGAGTTCAGTTCCTGAACTTAATATGACCCATTGAAAGTCCTTAAATACAGTAACATAATGAAGATGAACTGCTTTGCCAATGTACTGAAAGCTTCCTGTAAATGTGCTGCATGAGCAATTACCTGCATAACATCATCTTGAAAGAAGGTATGCTTCATCGGAAAATAATCTATTAATAATCTCAAGAAAGATCAATATCTTCTATTATTTAGGTGATGCTGGTAGATAAAATGAATTATGTTCTTGATGCTCCATAAACAGAACAATGCTCTGATTTCTAAAATAATTTAATCTTTAAAATAATCTTTTGATGATTTTATTTGTGGATATTTTCATGATGTAATAAACATAATTATTTAACATTCACATAAAACTAATATTGCTATAAAATGGATTAACAAATGTCTTTCTAAAGTTAGATAATTTATATAACCTAAAATTTTTCATTTCTGACACGCAAGAAAACCCCCTGAGAAGTAGATTTTCTATAGAAAACTTATACATGCTCACACACAGCACTGGCCTACTATCCCAGGGGTTTTTGGTATTGTCAAACCAGAAGTGGTGACATCACATTGGTTACACTAAGTTATTAACACATGACTAGTGATGAGCAAACCCGGCCCATTTTTTCAAATCTGCCCTGTGTCACTATAAATGGTTATAACTTTGAAACGCTTTAACATATCCAAGTGATTTTAAAACTGTTTTCTCATGATACATTGTACTTCATGTTAGTTGAAAAATTTTGGTGGTATGTTTTGCATTTATTTATGAGAAAATCAGATATTAGGTGAAAATTTGGAAAAATTCTCGATTTTCAAACTTCACATAGTCATAACAGCAAAAAAAACTTAATAACGAACATTCACCAAATGTCTACTTTATGTGGACATGGTTTTTTATGCATGCAGGTGGTCCCCTACTTAAGGACACCCGACTTATAGACAACCCATAGTTACAGACGGACCCCTCTGCCCACTGTGACCTTTGGTGAAGCTCTCTGGAAGCTTTACCATAGTCCCAGACTGCAATGATCAGCTATAAGGTGTCTGTAATGAAGCTTTATTGATAATTATTGGTCCAATTACAGCAAAAATTTGAAAACTCCAATTGTCACTGGGGCAAAAGAAAAAAAATTGTCTAGAACTTCAATCCGTTCAGGAGCCGGGGCCAGAAGCTTGACGTAATACTACTGCATTTTGCGGGAACGCACCTCCCACGATGCAGTACTATTACGTCAAATGTCGGGAAGGGGTTAAAATCTGTTCTGGTCCTGATATTGAACCTGGATTGCCACCAGTAACCCACATATTTAGTGCTGGCATCAAGAGGTAACTGCAGCCCTCTCCACAATGCAAGTGTCCCGCGCTGCTGGGATCCTAATACCACCATGCACATCCCCAACTATTTAAATGCCTCTGACATCTGTGCCAGTGGATATTAAAGATTTTCATGACTTTAATTATTGCCAGTGACTATCGTGGACGTTAATGGTGGGGGGAGGGGGGGTGTTTAGCCGAACCCAGACCCAAACTTTCAGGGGATCCAAACCCTCAAATATTTGTACGTACCAAAACTTTGTGTTTTGGGGTACACACATGACTAATAAGGCCCATGACAAAGTCAGCTATAAAGTTTGCAATGAACAAGAAGTCACAGCTTCTGATCTTGTGGGACTGTAATACCTGGGGAGGATATATTGTATTTTTTTTTAAAAGAAAACTTTTACCGACACTTAAAAAAAATCTTTTTATCTGTATTTTGTTTTTATGCATTATATCTGCAATAAAAATACTGATAAATGTCTATTACTTTTCATGGCAATTGAAAGAAACATTGATATGTATATAAGTTTTTAACCTGTACCCAAAATAAGGTTTGGGGCATTTGTATGATTTTAGGATTTGCTTATTTAGTTTGTGGCAAACAGTGCTGATTTGTAGGTTGCAAGTATACAATACAATAAAATTGTAGATACTGAATATTTATAATGTTATGTATATTTAATATAGTAAAAATTTGCTGAGATGGTTGAGAATTTTTCAATTTATCCAACTTCAGTGAAAAAGTTTCCAACTAATCAGAATTAAACTTGCAGATCTCCATGTGCTTGCCTCATAAAACCCAATTCTGATGAATGTAACTGATTTTCAGGAAATTTCACAACACAGCTATAGGTTCTGTACAGTTTCTGTCCTGTGTCAGGATCTCCTTGAGATCTTAAATATGCCACCCGTTACTTTTTTCTGCATGACTGCAACATCTGTCTCTAGCACTGTATACTTGTGTCACATCATAGAGACTATTGTTATCACCTTTGAATGCTTTTCTGTAATACTCATAAAGGGTAAATACCAGGGAATTCCTTAGGCCCCTTTCACACTTGTGTTTTTCACGAGTGTTTTCTGCGCATGCTTTTGACGCGCAGAACTTGCATTGCACTCTGACCCATTGTAACCAATAGGACTTTTCAGACTTGCATTTTTTTTAACGCCCGTTTAAATCTCTACATGCTCTACTTTTGCAAGTCACGCACGTGAAAAACGCACCATACAAGTCTATGGAGATGCATCAAAAACGCATTGCACTCTGAGACACACGCAAGTGCAATGCAAGTGCAATGTGTTTTTCACGCCATAGAAAAGATAGAGCTCAGTCCTGAGTACATTTCACGCGCATTTTCTGCGCGTGAAAAACGCATTGAAATTGCATTGAAAACGCGTGTGAAAAACTGAGACACTGAACAAATTCTGACTAAAAACTGATTGAACTCTGATGCAAAATGTGCGTTTTTCACTGACCAAACCCTGATCGCACCCTGATCAGACGTGATCTGCAACACAAGTGTGGAAGGGGCCTTAGACTCTTTACCAATAATTAACTCCAAGTCAAATATATTATAATGTGGACGGTTTGCTTGATAACCATCACAACCTAAATTTAGACGTGAAGTCAGAACATCCAAATACCTTTGGAAAGTGATAAGAAAAAAGTTGAAGTCTGTATTACAGAAATAAATGTTGCAGACAGCTTGCATGCCAGAGTTATGGCTCAATTTAAACCATATTTCTGGTGCAGGTAAATTGGAAGGGTAAATTGCCCCTAACTGTTTATGCAAACTAAACCTGTACCAAAGCAGAAAGAAATCTAGCAACGAGACTCAAGGTGATTGACTGTACATAAAATTAAAATAACCTGCTTTGGCTGAGACAAGAATCCCAATGTACAAATTTTTATGTTGGAATATTATATGTATGTTTATGAAAAAATAAATAAAAACAAAGTTAAAAAAAATGTTTCTTTGGGAATAGAACTGTGGGAAGATATCCAATATATAACCAGTGTTTGTATTTCCATTTGTGTATCAGTATATACACTAGAAGGCTAAATATGGGCACTTTACAGGACTATTATTTCGGTTCAGCATTGCAGTTTGCATGCAATATAAATTGATATAACTTTTCCTATCCCAGAATAAATTGGACACTTCTTAAAGGGAACCTGTCATGTTCTTTCATGGCTCAGCGTGGTTCCATCATGCAGAAAATCATATTTGAAGTGAGATGTAAACTGGTATAAAGTCAAGGAGGTGGAGAGTTTAACATTGAAGTTAAGCTCTGCCCACATCATCCCATGTGATTGACATCATGCACCAGACTTCAGGAGATCGGCCTAGTGATGTTTCTGGGCCATCAATTACAGTGAAGAGGCCATTCTAGGCAGGGAGAGCCTGACTTTAATTCTGAATTCTCCGCCTACTTGACTTTATACAATTACATCTCACTTCAATGCTGATTTTCTGGATAATGCCACCATATGGGAATATGAAAGAAACATTATTTGGAACGTGTTTAGCTGCATGACAACATACTAGTAGTGATTTATTCAAGTGGTCAAAATCTGCTGACAGGTTCCCTTTAATATCATTGAGTAATATCCAATTGGTTCACCTTGTATGATTTACAGTTAAATTCCAAGTGTATTTTAGTAACAATTTTAATATAATAATCCTAGGCTGATAATTCCAGTGTGTTGCTGTGCGGTGTGTGGTCCTGCTCATCACACTGACACTGAGGAATATGTTTGAACACGTTTACAAATGATTGTCACATCCCCTTTGCCTTTAAGAGACAGACATATGGCACATCATTTGTGCCTATGAAACTGTCTATCTGATTAAGCATTTTTTTTTTATTCTTGCAATAACCCTCATTGCTAAGAACATATGCTGTGGGAAAATGCTGTCATGCAGGAAAACTGTCCTGATCTCATATGTCATTGTCACCTCTATTACACATAGTCTCTTATTCAGCAAGTGTAAATTGTTGAGTTAGAACTAATGCATTTTAATGTATCTTACACAATAATAGGCTACTATTTTGAGCAAATAGTTCCATGCGTCTGGCAAGATCATAACTTAGGAACGAAAATCATTTCAAAATGATAACAATATATGGATGTTTTTAACATTCTTAAGTTTTATTTCTATTTGATTTTGTACATCTGTATACTTTTTATAAAACTGTTGTCCTAATAACTTTTAGCCTGAAAATGATTTCAGGAGTCTTAAATATTGGTCCCCATGGAAACTGAAAAAGAAAAAGAAGTTATCTGATCTCCCTCATACTGCACTGTGTTACTATCATTTTATACTACTGCATTATTATGTATCGAAGCTTAATGGTACATTACACCTTTTAATCATGAGAGCTTCAATGTCTACCCAAATGGTTTCACCCTCACAGGACCTTTTTCGTTTTTGCATTTCTGTTTTTTACTCCCTTCATTCCAAGCGCCAATTTTTTTATTCTTACTTATACAGAGGTGTGTGAGGGCTTGCTATCTGCGGAACAAATTGTAATATTTAGTGGCACCTTTTAATATTCCATGCAATTTACAGGAAAGCTGGAAAAAAATTCCAAGTGCATTGAAATCAACAAAAAAACACATTTGCAGCGTTTTCTTGTAGGCTCTGTTTTTACGGCTTTAATTCAGTGCTTCAAATGACACTTCCTCTTTATTCTCTAGGTCGATATGATCAAAGTGATATCAAACATTTATAGGTTTTATAAGGTTTTAGAAGATTGAAAAAAAAATTATATTTTTTGTGCAAAAAAATATTTACCTTTTTGCCAAATTCTGAGGACAATAACTTTTTTCCACTTTGGTGAATGGACCTATGTATGCTGTCATTTTTTTGCGATATGTAATAGCATTTAACTTTATATCAGTTTGGGACCTATATGATTTTTCAGTAATTTTTTCTTCAAATATTCATGGATGGAAAAATGGTGAAGAAGTGGCGATTCAAGCATTTGGGTGCTATTTTCCATTACGGTGTTCACGGTTGGGATATTTTGAGAGAATAAACATTTCGGGAGGTGACGATACCTGACATGTGTATGATTTTTACTGTTTATATATTTTTATATGTGATCTATGGAATGGGGAGTGATTTAAACTTTTACATTTTTTTATTTTTTATGTTTTTAATATTTTTATTTTACTATTATTTTAGACCCTTTAGTTTACTTTAATCCTACACGGTCTGATTGCTCATACTATGTATTGCAATACTACTGTATTGCAGTATATAGCAAAAGCCATCTTCAGGGTATTGCATATCATTACACATGGCAAGCCCATGAGTTTAAATGAGACTGTTGTCTGCCTTGGTAACCAATCGCCAACCCTGATTATGTCAGGAGGGGGGGGGCGGCGATCGGCCAGCCAACTTGGTGGTGACCATCAGAAGGTATGTTAGGTGCCACGGTTGGGTTAGACCGTTAACTGCCACGATTGGTACCAGCACTGACCAGGGCAGTAAAAGGCGGGTGTCAGCTGTATTATCCAGCTGACACCTGCCGCGTATGAAGAGAGGTCAGCCTGTAAGCTATCTCCATAACCCCCCAGAGCACCAGGATGTAATTGTTTGTCCTGATGTATGTAGGGGTTAATGTCTTCATGGTATATATATTTGCAATATATTTTCTGTTTGGTATGTGCCTGAATCGTCCTAGTAGTTTCCATTAAATGTATTACCTCAGAATTTACATAGTACAATAGTTTTTTTACTTGAAATCCCAAAGTGCTGCCATCCTTTGGATTAACTATTTGATGGACTGAGTCTTAGCCCTAGGCTTGGACCTGGGTAACATTAATACATGTGCTGCTTGTTTACATGCAAATATATATTACAAAAAAAACTTAAAAAACAATATGTATCCAATAAACATGGCATTATGCACTGCCAACATGATCACCATTATTCTGAAAATTTGCCACTATTAAATGTCAAGCTCAAAAAGCATTTCTCCTGCCTTGTCTTCAAAACTTCCCTCTGGTTCACAGTTTACCTACTTCCTCTCTTTGGCCCACATTTGTAATCATTGAGGCTTTTTTTTTTGTCCCACAGAGATGATATTTGTCTCTGCTACTATTTAGAAAACGTATTGGGGGACATTTACATAAAGTGCCGGTGTCTGCATTGGCTTTGTAACCGACCTGCTCTCAGAAAGAAGATACACATTTAATATTGTGGAGCTGTGCGGATACATTTCTGGCGCTGGGACCATTTTCTGTGCCTAGGACCGAAATCTGTCCCGAGCACCAGAAAAGTGTCCAACAGTCGGAGAACAGGCAACAGTGCAATGGCACTGTTTTGTGTCCCTGCTAGACCAAATTTCTTTTGGTCTACTTTCTGCCAGTTTCCGCCAAAGCCACGCCCCTTTTCGGAGAAGAGTTGGAGCAGGCGGAAAAAGTCATTTTTTTCTGGCGCCAGCTAATAAACAGGTCGGAGAGCAGAACATGCGGTGAGAGCGCCAGAAAACTGGCAATTGTGTGATGTGTAATCATGCAAAGAATTATTATAACCAAAGGACCAAAAAAAATTGCAGTGCTGGTTGTTGCCACTGCTTCTGAACACTAAAAGTTTTGTTTTAAAGGTTTATTTTTAATAACAAAATTGTAACTGGTCTACTGGAAATGAGGACTTAAAAAGCCACCAACAATTTCTAGTTGGCCTAACCAGGAATCTGATAAATGTATTTTTCACTAGGAGGTGAGGTCTTCCCAGAGGTAATTCCCAGATCACCTCCCCTGGTGTCACTACCATTAGCATTCAATTTCCAGAATTTCTGCGGCTTTGAACTACAATAGTGCCCTCATAATGCTATACTGAAATTATTTGCAGGTTCAATGGACAAATTGATCATTACTGATTCAACTTTTTCCAAAACTTTTTGTAGATTGTAGACTTTTTAATAGATTTTGTAACACAAACTGCTCTGTCATATGGCACTTTAGAATTAATTGCAAATCAAGTCAAATTATTTCCTAGTTCAATTTAAGGAAAAACAAGCTTTAATGTCTTAGCTTTGCACATATTGGCTTTCTACTGTGATAAAAAAATAACAGACACAATACGCCAGAATTTAAATGAATAGTTTTGCATTAAGATACAAAGTCAAAGCCATAAAATCATCTCCAGCCTATCCTTTTTTAACCAAACTATAAATTTAATTTAAATACATAGGATGAGGCCGTAGTAGCTTTATCTGGACAAAACACCTAACTAGAAGACTTTAATGGATTAATGATTTATCTAAGGACCTAGATAACATCAGTATAATTAACAGTATATGTCATTATGTTTCAGCTACTCTCAACTTTCAGGATAGAAACTTGTGTAGATAGGACTGGACGGCCTTAGCCATGAACATTGTGTTTATGATGAGACATTGATTATGCAATTTTACAGAATAGACATTTTAGGAGACTAGTCATTTTTCCTTAGTTTCTTTTAATTAGCAATTTATGAGGTTTTAGAAACTACAATACTAATTATATTTAATTGAAGACAAATCTCATTATCTAGACAGAATAAAGCAGCAAAAAAAGTTTTTTTAATGTGTATCAGCCATAGGACAGAGAGGTACAGCAAGGTACTAACGTTGACAACGAACTGTTTCCAGCACTCCTGCGCTTCATCTAGCCGTGTTACACGTTATTACCATGCTGCACATCCCTGTCCTATGGCTGATACACAATAAAGAAGACTTTTTTGGGTGAGTGCCACTTTTTGGTCTTATTTCTGTGTATTTGATGTGCTTGTTCTGCTGGGTGAGAACCACCCATATTCTCCATGAGCACCTGATGTATACAACTGCCCTTGCCATTAAATATTATTCATAAGTCTGACTTTTTCCTGAGACTGGTGAACCTACAAGGTCTGAACACTGTTCCTTTCCATTTCAAATCTCAATATCCATTTTTTCAAAAGTAGTTGTCAAAATCCTATGAATGGAGTCTGGAGTCTGAATTCAGGGCTTGTAAGCCCACCCAGGGCAGCCATGCAGTTTCTGCTCCCTGGAAAGTTGAGTGGTGCATTGGGGAGCTCTGTGTTAGAATCAGCTGTGGGTTTAATGATTCAAGAGTTAGTCAGTAAGCTGCTGGGGATGGAATCCATGAATTGGATAAAGAGCTATTACTTTTTTGCTGAGTTGTGGTTATAGGCCTCTTCCTAGACCTGTTCTGCTTACCTTTGTTTGATTGGGTACTTCTGTGACTGTAGATCTCCTGCCTATTTCCCATACCTCACTCTTTGTATCTCTGCTGGATCCAGTAATTCAGTGACCTGTGGTACTCCTGTCTTTTACCCATACCTCACTCTGTGAAACTCAGCCTGGTCTGGTTCCACTGTTACCTGTGTTACTCCAACTTGGGAACCCTGTGTCATCCAGCCGGAGCCTGTACCCTGAATCCCAGTCTGAACTGGAACCTGTATCTGAACCCCTAGTGTTACTTGAACCTGTATTTGGAACCCTGCTCCTGTCCTGACCCAGAACCCTGTATACTGAATCTGATCTGGTACTCTGTATCCTGACCTAACCTGAAACCGTGTAACCTGCTCTGGAATCCTATATTGTGATGTAATCCAAAACCCTGTATCCTGACCTGGAACCCTAAATTCTGACTTGACCCGGAACTCTGTATCTTGACCTGCAATTCTGTATTCTGACCATATCTGGAACCATGTATCCTGACCTGAACAGATAACCCTGAACCCCATCCTGATCTGGAAACCTGAATCTGTACTGAACCCTTTTCGGCATACTTATCTGCCCTGAAAAAAGCTCTTATATCATCAGATTACTCAGAGGAATCTGATGAAGCGCTTGGCACAAGCGCGAAACGCGTCATTCTGTTTTACATTTTTAAAAACTTTTATTGTTAAACAATTTTATTGCCGTTCATGGTTTAAATAAAAGAGCTTTCTTAAACAAAAAAAAACGCTATCCCGAGCAAGCCAGCGCCAATTCTTTTCTATGTCCCAAAATTGGAGGAGAGGACAAACGCACCCCTATTATTTTTAAGCTTTTAAGTGAAATTCATGCCCCATTGTAGTCCATATAGAATATATCCACGTTAACTATAGTGTGCCTTAATTAGATGGTTCTCTCTTTGAAACATTCTTTTAGTTGTTATCAGTGAGGTTTACTATTAACTTATTAAGACATTTCTGACTTGAAGTGAAACGGTAATTAAACCATGCAAGGCCTAATTACTAATTTTATATCACTGTGTAATATAGGTCATTTTAGTGTTTAATATGCCTGTTAGTCATGGGGACATGGAGATTAATCCACCTGGTGGTCTAAGGTGGTAAAGGTGTTAAAAGGTTTTTTGAGCTTATGAAAAGTACTTCCATGTGTTTGTACAAGTGATGCATTGGTAGCTCTAAAATAGTAATTTTTTTATTTATTTGTTCATGCTCAATTTCTGCACAGCACATTTGTTTTGATGTATCCATGGCTTGTTGACTTATAGGGCCACATTTTCCATTAATATTTTTCTTTCCTACGAATACTTTATTTTCATCGGCTGCATACATTACTAGTAAACAGTAAAATATAGTTAATAATTTAATACTTCACACAGAAGACAACTATGCAGTTGGGGAACACAATCTGAATCCCAACCTTTTCATTGAGACAATGGAGATGAAGGCATGTGATTTGTAACATCCTAATCAATAGGGGTATAGGATATGCAACAGGAAAAAGGCACAATGGTTATATAAGCCTGCTTTGAAGAGATACAATGGTTGTATGGGGCTGGTTAGAAGACATATATAAGCTACAGAAGGTATATTAGTAAGTGGCTAATGTAAGTGAAGTTAACTACTTGAATACATTTAAAAATTCCTTTAAGATTTCATGGTACAGGCTGGTTAATTTCATCTCTCTTCAACACCTTGAACAGCAATCAAAGCTGATTAAGCCATGTAAGGGATGTCAAAAGAGGACCCCATATGTTATTGTGAGTTACTGTAACATAATTCCCAGTGCAGCAATGCATACTTTAGTTTTACCAGACTGATACAGTAAAACCTAAAAACACAATGTTTAAAAAAATTAAATCATTATGATTTTTTAACTTACAATGTTGACAATCCTGAAATACCAAATCATTTTTGTAAAATTAATATATACGTTTTAAAAACAGAATAGCTAGAATTCAAAATTTTAATGCACTTGAATAGGCAACATTTATATAAAGACTAAAAAGGTTGTTAAGCATCCAGAAATAATTGATTCTTTTAATATCTTTACTATAGAAGACTCAATGAAATGTGTGTAGAATTGAATTTTGCATGAAGGCACTTTATTAATGTCTGTATTGAGAGCAAAATGTAACAGTTTAATCACTATATTGAGATTGAAGTATACTTTAAGCAGCCACTACTGAACTCATTTCTCCATAAATAATATTGCTGTTTTAATTGCTATTGGTATACTGGAAACTGTTGCATATAGATTAATACTGTAAACAGTTGGTTTATTTTTACTTTTGATCTAGAAACAAAATTTCCAGAAAATCTAAATATGTTATGTATATAAAGAAAAGTTCAAGCAGCACTACTAAAGATGTGTATAGTTCCAGACCTAATATTAATATTATTTTTGGTTGTTTGTTTTTTGTTGGTTTGTTGCATTATTGTTATCACATTTTTATATACTACTAGCAATTTGTTATAAATAAAAATAAACAATATGTTTTACTAAAACAAACAAATCCAAAATACTGTATATACTCGAATATAAGCCAAGGCTCCTATTGACTTGAATATTAGCCTAGGAAATGTATTAGTCACAGTCTCCCCCCAGTATATAGCTTTTCAGCCCCTTGCCCCTAGTATATAAACAGCATTCCCCCAGTATATAGCCAGCTCTCTGCCCCATTATATAGCTCGCCCTTTGCCCCAATATATAACCAGCCCCATGCCCCATTATATAACCAACCCTCTGCCCCTGTATATAAATAGCCCCTGCCCCATCATATAGCCAGCCCCCTGCCCCATCATATAGCCAGCCCCCTGCCCCATCATATAGCCAGCCCCCTGCCTCATCATATAGCCAGCCTTCTGCCCCAGTATATAGCCAGCCCTCTACCCCAGTATAAAACGCTCCCCCTGCCCCAGTATGTAGCCAGACCCATGCCCCAGAATATAACCAGGCCTCTGCCCCAGTATAAAACCAGACCCTTACCCCTGTATATAGCCATCCCTCTGCCCCTGTATATAGCCAGTGCCCAGCCCCACTATATAGCCAGCCCTCTGCCCTTGTATAAAGCAAGCCCCCAGTCCCAGTATAAAGCCAGCCAGGATTCCCCTGAGTATATAGCCAGCCCCATTCCCCATTATATTGCCAGCCCACTCCACAGTATATAGCCAGACCTCTGCCCCAGTATATAGCCACCCTTTGCCCCATCATTCCCCCAATATATAGCTAGCCCCCAGCCCCAGTATATAGCTAGACCTCTTCCCCAGTATAAAGCCATCCCTCTGCAGCTAAGCCTCTGCACCAGTATATAGCCAGCATTCCCCCAAATATATAGCCAGTCCCATGCCCCAGTATATAGCCACCCCCTGCCCCTGTATATAACCAGCCAGCCTTCCACCAGTATATAGTTAGCCACAGTTTGCCCAATTAATAAAAAATGAAAGTCAAGATTCACCTTTCCAATGTCACCGCAGGTCATCCCTTTGATCTGTCAAGCAGCAGCAGATGTGATGTTTTCAAGCACAGGCTCCAAAATCAGCAGCCACTGATATTACAGTGTGTGCTGGCTGTCGGCTTGACTTTTTTCTTTAACTTGAGTATGAGCCAAGTCTAGGGTTTTCAGCACATTTTTTGTGCTGAAAAACTTGTCTTATACTCAACACAACGTCCACACTAAGACTTTCACTGCCACATTCACTCTTCTCCCCACTAGCATCCTGGTGAGCAAGGTGACCTGACATGCCAAATGGTCATTGCCATAACAAGACTCCAATGGGCCTACTTTTACCTGGACAAATACTACTGTTCCCATCCTGCACATAATAGTTTAAAATACACATATATATGATATACACACTTACATTTGAAGATATATATATATATATATATATATATATATATGTGAACTTTATTGAAAAAGTGGCGAGATTTCGGTGTGTAAAACCTTCACCAAGCAACTAACAAGTGACCCACATTGAATATATATCAAAACATAGTAAGTGATTAGCATAAAGAGGCGCGTCTCAAAGTGCCTGTGCAATATTGTATAATTCATCATTGTGCAAACAAATTAAAAAATACATTCAAAGGTAAAGTGCATTGATTTCAAATGCATGTATATAACAATATCATTATTCGCGGTACGATTACACAGTACAAAGTGTAATCATAAGGTGTACATGTGCAAAGACAAGTGTGCAGCACCCCATTATTAATAAACATTTAGTACCTATTGGCAAACATGGAAATGAGTGCATGTATAATTGGTTGATAGATCCACTGTCAGATACCTATGACCGCAGCTTATCTCTGAAGTGCTAAAGAATAACACTAGTGCACAACAACTTTCCCAATCCTTATCTTCCCACTATCTCCTGTTAGGGAGCAAGACAACTCATACAAAAGAGGAAGAAGAATGAAAGAAGAAGAATTTAATTCCTAAAGAAAATGAAGAAAAAATCCTCAAAGTAGTTGCCTGTAAGAGTTCTAAAGCATATTTCTTAACATAATATAAATTGAACACATATGCAACTCACAGAGAAAGCGTCCAGATCTATCTTTATACATTTAGCTTGCATTACAGCCGAGGTATATGATACAGATCAATTTAATGTTTACTTACTTTATTACGCTCGACTTGCAGAAAATGTTTTTACATTTAATATACTCTAAGCTACACACATTTCTTATGTACTGAAATTCATGTATAAAGCTTTTCAGAGCCAGTCTCTAGTTTTGGAACATGAATATGCAAAAGCACACTGTATGGCTATATGCCAGAATTAGTTTGGCCAAGAGCCTCGATAAACTGAATCATCTCTTTGAAGCAGCACAGAAAAAACAGCGGGACGTCTTTATAAATGCCAAGTTGTGATCAACTACTCTAAATAACGTTCTCTTTTAGAATAATTAGTTTAGACATGAATAATGGAAAAAGGGGAAGAGAGAGGGATAGGGTTTGCATGCATGAGGGCCTGCTCTTTGATTCAAGATTCTTTAAAAGAACGACAAATTCTGCAGGATTTCATTTGATGGCTCTGTTTTCCTAGTTATAAACATCTTGCATTTGAGATGACATCTGGTTTTGTAGTCAGCCCACCCTCAAATTGGTAGTTATTCATGCAGAATCTGCACTGTTTTTACATGTGGAGAACAGCCCTTGAAAGTCTGTAGATATATCTAGAGTTGATAGTATAGAACCACATGACAAATCACTCATTTATAAAAACTTAGATTTGTCTTTTCCTATTTTTGCAAATATAAGATTAGATGAGCTTTGTAGTCTACAGATAAATAATTATGCAGGCAACTAAGTGACTAACAATAATGTATTTTTTTTCTATAGTTTATTATTCTATCTACACAATGCAGAACAATGGTGGCAATTTATATGCTGAGAAGGCAGGGGATATGTAACATACTAAGGCATGCCATGTGTGTTGGTAGCAGTGGAATATCCAGTGCTGGCCTAAAGTTGAATTATGCCCTGTGAAGAATCTACTCCTCTTTATTCTTATTTTAAAGTCTCTAAATGAAGACTCATATTTTGGTGGTGTTTTATTTGAATGGGGGAGTAGACTGAGTAGAAAAACGTTGTCATTTGTCTTAAAAATTCGCACACCGGCATACAACATGCCATATGTCTGTTGAGGCTAAGGCTAGCACACCTTGTTTTGTGTGTGCATGCTTAGGGTATCGGGCGACTGTGTTGTGAAGTGAGATGTACTTCTCGAAGCTTTTCCAGATCTCATGCGAACTTACATCCACTTGGTTTTCTCTATGTTGCAGCGATAGCCACAGATGAGACTTATATGTTTGAAAGCCTAAACCCTAGCTGTGCAAAGTCATGCTGGCAGTTTAGTGGTTCTGAACAGCCTCTCAGTTTCCATGTCATTAAAAATAAAAAAAACATCTTTCCCATTACATTGTCTGACTCGCAGTGAAACCACCTGGGAGTGCAGTAGCAACATTTCTTAGGAACTAGGGCTACAACACCAATTTTACATGCATCTTGAGGAACAAAAGCTATTGATTTCATGGAGCATTATATGAAAGGAAATTAAAAACAAGGGTACCTCCTAGGGTAGTATGACCATGTAGAGATAGATATATCGTCTAGCAAATGTGCTCACCTGGCAAGGTGATATGATTATATTCTATGGTTGCTGTGTTCTTGCCTTCACAGACGGTCCAAAGTAGCCAGATAGGAAAGAACAATGGGTAATGGGTAGACTGCAGGGGTGGATGGTAGGGCTCCCAAGGAACCCTGCATTTTACCAATTTTCCATTGGGGAACTGACATCTAGATATTTATGTGGCCTTGGACAACCTTGGCCATAACTATTGGGGTTGAACAAAGCCCAGTAGCATTAAATGGGTCTTTAGGTCAATCTCTCTCACATGGAGCTTCCCGTACTATAATTAAGCATTGTAATTGAGGGTCTTGTGACTGTTTTTGCATTTCTAGTTATGGAATTGCACATTCACGGGCCAATGGGGCAGATTTACCAAACCTGTTTAATAATTGATACTGATGTATAAGAAATATGGTCCACCTTTTGATTGTATAGTTTAAAACACATTTTAGCTTGCTTGTTATGTAGAAGAATTTTATCCCAAAATCTTGGCACAGAGTCTTGTATCTTAAAAATTACTCCTTTACAACAAGAACATAGAAATGGTGGACAAGGAAAGACCCAAAAACGCTCATAGAGTAGTATTTCGCGAAAACAATGAGACAGATTTGGGTGAGGTGATTAAAAAGAGGCTCACCAGAAAGAGTTTTGCTAAGCTCCACTTCCAATTATATATACTTTCGTTTCTTATGTGTTCATTTACATATATTTTTATACATATGTTCTTTTAGTCTTCTCTCACTTGAAAAAGGAATCCCTAGAGATTTTGAAACGCGTTGTGTAACCAAGACATTAATAAACAGTTGTTTGTGATAAGTATCCGGAATTACTTCAACTACCAGTGTGCGCCGCAGCGACAACAACCCCACCAACCAATCCTTCACAACAAGAAAAAAGTCTAATTCTCTTAATAAACACAATGGGATGGGATATCAGAAGTCTTCAAAGAGACCAAAACTCTTCTAATTCCCCATGGCAACCAGAACTCAGCTTTCATTTTCCCACAGCCATTTTATAAAATTAAAGCTGAGCTCTGATTGGTTTCTATGGGCAACTAGACCACCTACGCAAGATGACGATTCAACTCCCCTATCCCTAGTACCCAATTTTGTCAGGGGAACCACTTATTAGACTCCCTGACACTACAAACAACACAAGCACAGCATACAATGTATTCCCCTATCACTTATGTACCTATAAAATTCTAATTCACAGAGCCACTCTCCTCCCGATATGGTCACACGCTTTTCAGATCAACTTCCAAGTTGACACCACCCGTAATTATGAGATGCCCACACCAGAACCAAACACATAAACGCACCCATATACTCACTCCTCTAGGTAACGTACAGTTCACATGTGGGGTTCTGTGTGGGGTGGTTTTGTTATCAGAGGGTGTGGGGTGGGTTTATGTTTATTTATTGTTATTTATGTTTATTTATGGGTGTGGCTTGTATTTGTTTATTGGTTTGGTTTAGGATGTGATAATTGGTTGGGTGGGGGCTGGGGTAATTAGTATTTATTCATTTTGGTGTATTTTAAGTTATTGTTTTTGCTAGGTGTGACTGGGGCTGGACCAGTAGGTAAGTTACTGTATATATCTTGTATATATTGTGTATTATGTTTGATTTCTGTTATGTATTGTTATGTTTTTTATTTTTATATGAAATAAAAGATCTACAGTTCACATGGACAAACCCTGCTTATAGCCACTTCTAGCACACAGAGACTCACAGGGTAACATGGCTTAGCGGTAATTCACCTTTCCCAAGCTATGTGAACAGATAGAACCACAAGGATAACTTAAGAAAGAACTATTTATTATGCAAAAGGCACAATACTTATAGGTTACAAAAATGATGAAATAAAGACATAAATAAAAGCAAAACAGTAAAAATAAAAAGGGATAAAATGAAGAAAACAGACCACTTTCTAATTACATTGGCAAAAAAATCCCCGAAGAAAAAACAACGAAATCCTGAACAGCTCTGCAAAGCCTAGTTGCATTTCCTTGAATAACCATCTAATCTGCCCCCTTTGTCATCTGAGAGGGGTGGACCTACACCTGGATCAAGGTGAGAAGTTGGAAACATATTTTATAATGATGACATATCTTCTTCCAGGGGGTTCCTAAGGAAATGATATGTCCAGCACCTTCCCCTGCATGAGTTGACAAATCTAGCAGTACCAAACACATCTATAAAAATATTTAGCCAATTGCCTAATACCTATTTCCTTGGCTATTTTCTTGGCTCCCAGAGTACAAAATCCATGGTGCTTGATACCCTAGGACTATCAGAGGATGCTGATCACAGATTCATTGACAAGAAATAGCAATATATGAGTTATGACAAGTGTGGCTTTGAAATATAATTATGCATAATCTAAGTCAACAGTTTACAGGCATAGAATACACACACATGGGACTTGGAGTCACAACGTGTACATCAATTACACTTTTCTGTTCATGGGAAAATGCAGGTGGCAGAGTAAGCATTTGGCCTTGTGGATAGGTGTTAATTCCATTGTGTTAAAGTTAAATCTACCACCAGGATGAATGATTGTAAACCAAGTACACTAACATGCTAGTGTGTCCACCTTCTGTCAGGTTCTGCTCTTCTTGTAGCTTCTTATATTTTTGTATTTTAAGAAATTAAGGTTTTAAAAATATGCAAATGAGCCTGAGGGGATTTTTTGTAATAACAAGTTCTTATGAAGCTAAAACAAGAGCAGAAAATGACAGAGGGGGCACACACCAGCATGTACAGTAAATGTGCTGGTGGTTGATGTCCTTTAAGGTGGTTTTATCTGGGAAGGTGGATCATAGCCCATAACTCATCACAGAGAGTGCCTCTTATTTGAATGAAATGAGTGTCAGTGCAGCATAATATAAGAGAGCCATACAGATGTATTACTGACACCTGTCACAGATTAAAGTAATTTTGGGGATAACAACAAGGACTGCGTGCCTTTGTGCCCTTTGTAGAGGCAGCATATTATAGAACAGGAACACTTAGCAGATTGTACATTGCGTATATAAGCGAAACCACCTTAGGATTAATGCTGGGAAGACCAAGGAGATGGTGGTGGACTTTCGTAAGCACAGTCCTCCTTCTCAACCGGTGGTTATCCATGGGACAGACATTGAGGCAGTGAAGTCCTATAAGTACTTGGGTGTCCTCCTCAACAATAAACTGGAGTGGGCAGAGAACATAAACGCACTTCACAGGAGGGGTCAGAGCGGGCTACACCTGCTGAGGAGGCTGAGGGCATTCGGAGTGCCAGGGGCTCTTCTTAAGACCTTCTTCAACTCTGTAGTGGCACCAGCCATCTTCTTTGGCATAGTCTGTTGGGGAAGCAGCATCTCAGTGAGGTAGAGGAGCAGACTGGACAAACTGATTAGGAAAGTCAGTTCTGTCCTGGGGGGTCCTCTTGACACAGTGCAGGTGATAGCTGAGAGTAGGACACTGTGTAAGTTGAAGTCTATTCTGGAGAATAGCTCCCATCCCTTGCATGAGACTGTGGTGGCATTGGGGAGCACATTCAGTGACCGACTGCTTCACCCCAAGTGTGAGAGGGAGCGTTATCGTAAGTCATTCCTCCCCGCTGCCATCAGGCTGTTCAACAAACAAGGCCCAAACAGAAGTACACCCTCCACATGGCTAACCACTAAGGGCTCGTACCCATGCGGGGGAAATAGATGCAACATATGTAAATACATGGCCCCTACTAAGCATTTTTCATCTAGTCACCATCAAGAAAGATACAGTATTTACAATATCATTAACTGAAATTCTAAACATGTGGTATACTTAGCCACATGCACTCAATGTGACATCCAGTATGTGGGCAGCACCATACGCCCATTAAAAACCAGAATAGCTGAACACATACGGGACGCTACTAAAAAGGACAATGTCAATCTTAAGAACATATCGGGGCAGATTTATCAAGCAGTCTGAAAGTCAGAATATATCCAATTGCCCATGGCAACCAATCACAGCTCCCCTTTAAAATATTCATGAGCACTGGTGAAATGAAAGCTGAGCTGTGATTGGTTGCCATGGGAAACTAGAAATATTCTGACTTTCAGACTGCTTGATAAATCTGCCCCATCGTGTTTATCTAAGCACTTCATCAATATGCACCCAGGAGATGTATCCAAACTATGCATAACAGCAATTGAAAAAGTCACGGCCCCGATACGGGGAGGAGACAGAACACACAAACTAAGGAATAGAGAAATATATTGGATACTAAAATTAGATACGCGACACCCACAAGGTCTCAACAATAGATCGGATACATTATACTTTTATTAAACTAAAGAATCTGTAACATCTGGGTATTTTCCTAAATATCATATATTTAGTCACACTATATACGCCCCATTCGTTCTCTACTCATATGCGCATGTCCTCATTAGCGCTGACATCATCACACCTGTTATTTTAACATAAGTACTAAGCTCCATTCAGAAGCAGACAGACCATGAATAATGGCAACATGCAAGGTTATGCCCGAAACGCGTAGGTCCGCTACTATGTACCTTTTAACTGATAACACCATGTTTACTTAGCACTTACAGTGCACTCCATGTTTTGCCTGGAGAAAGCGCTGAACGGCGCGAAACGGCCCGTCGGCATAGCGGCACTGCGTGCCTCCCTGTATTTTACCTTGAATTAATAAAGAAGACTTTTCTACCTTCGGTGAGTGCCATCCGTTCTTTTATTCTGCACCAAATTGGACTGTTATATCTCTTTGGATAGAGCACCACTCTGGTGGAGTCATATGCCTTTACACCCCCTGTCCACTTCATCGTGCTGCCTTGTTTTATATCAGGTGTCGGCTGTGCCCACACACTTCTTCTACTACCGTTCTATATCTTCTGTTCTGGGTTTATCATGTTAGGTATACAAACATCCTTCCAGGAATTGATAGAAATCACAATTTTTTAAATAATATCATATAAATGTATATGATTGCGCTCCACATCAAAATGTATACTAAGTTAAATGTTTTGTACCTTGTGTCCAACTGCTATTGCTAGTGAGGTGGATTATACAGCTCAAGGTATTCAATGATTGCTTCAATATTCCTTAAAATATGGGTCCAAGGTCAATCCACAGTGTACTCCACGAGTGTATCGACACGGCCTGGCCGACAGCTTGTTTCTGGATGGTCCGAACACTGGTGTTACATCACCTGTAAATAAAGCAAGCAGTGGAGAACAAACAAGCTCCTACGCGTTTCGGAAGATAGATATCTTACTTTGTCAGGAATCACTAAAGTGGAATCACTACACATGTGTTCGGACCATCCAGATACAAACCACCGGCTGTATAAGTTTGGTTACAGAGCACAATCACATACAGTTACATGATATTATTACATTTAAGTACCAGGATAGGAGGTATTCTGTGTATTCCAGCACCAAACATTAGAACATTTTAAAGAAGCCACCAGTAATCATATCTACACTATTTTTTTATTTGTATTAAAATTAGGTGTACAACATTTGTGTTGTCTTTTACTGCTCATGTTTAAAGGACATTAATATGATGATATAAACTAATCTGTTGTGGACTAGAAAGAAAGAAAGGTTAGGAAGGTTAGAAAGAAATACATTATCCTTCTGGAGATTGCCTTTGTAGGCCACCTTTTCACGTGAACAGAACCCTAAAGTCCATGCATATTCTTTTGAGGATTCTAGGTACAGAATGTGAAAATAATTATTTTCAGGGCCCAAAAAATAAAAACTATGCCTCGGGGATACCTTAAACAGCAGCTCCCTACTCAATAGGATAACAGAAATTGGGATAATCATTAAGGGGGACATTTATAAAGTGACGCACCAGCAGACACCCACCAGATATATCAAAAGGCTCGGGGTCTCCTGATAAATCCATAGCTTTGATGCACTGCATAGGTGGGGAACTTCTACACTGGGTCTATAGGAAGGTTGCAGGCGTAGGTCCACTCTGCCGCCAACCCCGCCCCCATACACATACCTTCACGCACATAAAAAGTAGCCCAAGTCTATTCCAAAAGGAAACTTATAGGTGGTGTCATAAATTATGGGTTATGAGGCCCCTTCTTAGGATAGGTGCTGGGCCAACGGATCCCACCCCCCCCTCTGTGATTCCCCTTGTTCCCTTGCCCCCTTATTCCCTGTCCCTTCAATAGAAATGTAATTTGTTTTCCTGTGTCCCATGAATTTATAAAGACTTGGTGTGTCCGCAGCTTGCATGGTTGTCATGTGTCTTAAAATGTCTACTTAAGAAACATGACATAATTATACTTCAAAGAAAACTTATGCTGGGAAATGTGGTGGGTATATCTTCCTCTCAGGAGACCCCTGTGAGAAGATGTCCCTGACTTTCCACCTTGATTCAGGTGTAGCCATGCCCCTGTCCCATGACCAAGGGGGCGGATCAAGTGGTTAGTTAAAAGTAACATACCAGCATTGAATTGTTGTTAAGTTTTAGGACTTTCCAGGATTTTCAACGGTTTTCCCCACTGTGGATCTCTATGTCAATCCAATTAGTAAGAGATCTGTCTTTTCTTTATTTTATCCCTGTTTACTTTACTGTTTGCTGTTATTTCACATTTTTTGTAATTTTTAAGCATTGTGCCTATTTTGCACATTAAATAATCTTTGATAATTTTTTATGTGATAATATGTATTTATGACAAAGCTAATGTTTACTGCCTGCGGCAGATATTCTCTGTGTTAACGTGTAATTATTTTAGGATTCATGTAAAAAAAAAAAAAACTTTTAGATAAAAATTATCTGATTTAAAAAAAAAATAATCCTTTAAAAAGTTTTTCCTTGTGTTCTATATGTTCCCATACCTCTGGATTGGTGAATTACCACTAAGCCATGTTACCGTGTGAATGTCTGTATGCTAGCAGTAGCAATAGGCAGTGAGTGTCTGTAAGCGAGCAGTAGCTATAGACCAGTGGTGGCGAACCTATGGCACGGGTGCCAGAGGCGGCACTCCAAGCTCTTTCTGTGGGCACCCGGGCCATCGACCCAGCACACCAGACAGGACTCAAAGAATTTTCCTGTAGTTCCAAGCAACTTTAAAATATCACTGAAAGCAGCATCTTTTAAGTAACTTACTTGGCTACTTGGGACTGTAGGAAGAGGGAGAATGTGTAGAATGTATCTCTGAAGGAGATAATGATTCTCTGTGTACAGAGGGAAACTGGAAAGAAGCTAAAATGATGCAAATTTTCCCTCCTTTCTTTCTACTGTGTTGGTGTCCTCAGGAGGCCAGTAAGATTGAACGTTGTTGATGAACAGGGAGCAATAAGATACTGCTCTAATTTTGGTTGGCACCTCACAATAAATGAAGGGGATTTGGGTTTGCAGTTTGGGCACTCGGTCGCTAAAAGGTTCGCCATCACTGCTATAGACAGTGTGGGTCCAAGTGCCCTGCACTGCACCTAGTAAAGTGTGTTTCTGGTTGTATGTGTGCGGTCCTGGTGTGGGCTGTAATTACGAGTGGCTGTATCTGGGAGCAGAGTAGCTCTGTGCAGTAGGGGTACATAGTGTGGTTGTGCACCCCTGGGCTGTGCGTGCTTGGTGTGTAGTGTTTGAGATTCGGATGCGTTTGGCTTCGATGACATGAGAATTGAGTTGAGTGGGTGTGCTGTGTGCTAGGGGAGTAGGAATTAGCGTAAGGATGCCATTTTGTATGAGTGGACTGAGCTTAAGAGCTAATTTGCTAGGCTCCCTGGCGTGGGTGCACTCCGTGTGTGGACTCCCTTGAGTGCGGTTTGTGACAGGTGGGTATCTCTTGCTTTCACAACAGACTTACTGGTCTGTTTTTGATCCCATATTATGTCAATAGGTTTCTTGAAAGCCAGAAATTGATTTAGAGGAAGCTACATTGTTTAGGTAGCGCTGGGGGCAATGTTTTTATTTTCCCACCTTGGAAGACTTATTTGCATATTCATTACTTGGACTTGAGAAGTTATGATTAAAATAAGTTAAAGTTGTTTTCCTGTGGTAATGATATTCGGCTGGATATTTTGAATAATGAAACACGAATATCTATTGAATTCTGGATTCTCTTTGTCTTTTACAGCAAAACAACCAAGTATCTATCTAATCATCCATAACTTACACAAGACTTATCAGATATGTAATAATGTTCAAAGCAGAAAATCTTTAAGCTACACTGTATCACAACCACCTTCAAATGCATAATAAGAGAGTCAAACCGTAAAAGAGCCTTGTAAACGGGTGAGAGTGTTTAGGTATGCGAGCATATAAAACATAGCACTGCAATTGAAAGTTTGTTTTGCCATCATAAAATAGGTTCTTTGTAAGTACAGACATTTACAGCCTACTGGGAGCAGTATACATTTGTATCCTTGCTATTTCCACCTCTAATTGCTGGAAGGTTTCATTTTACCAACAGTCTAATGTGCACTAGATCAAGCTAACAAAGCCGAGTTACAGAAGTCTTTCACACATCTGATGTGCTGTTGTGCTAAATACATCTTAATTTGTGCCACATCTGCTGTTTTCTAATTTGTTTGTCATGCTGCGGCCACTACTGACTTGTTACATCAGTGCCCTGATTTTATTAAAGATAATATACAAGCTCTACAATATTGGCTGCATGCCATCATTGTTTCCCCTGATCTATGGTGTTAAATATCTATGCCAGCAAGAATACTCTTGTGCTTTAGTGTAATTACGCTCAGGAAATGTAGACATAGTCTATTTTTATTATATTACATTTTATGTAATGATTTTGTTATATGTATTTTGTGTGTGTGTCTGACGTTATGATACTCGCAGAGACGATTACATTTTGCCATCATTTGCATTCAGAATTGGGCAATGTTATTTTAAACAAAAATGTAGCAAATGTTTCAATTTCATGAAAGTACATTATATAATAAAGTAAACACATGGGAAGAAAATGAAGGCTGGGAAGGTTAGACAATGACAACACATTGCAGATACTAGTAATATAACATCAGTTACAGCCATATGGTAAAAAATGCTAGGGAAAGCACATTAAGCGATTGAATTGCTCTTATATACATTCTCATTAGGCAGGGGAGGCACAGTAGGTGGCTGACCCACAATCTCTAAACACACTAGGGTCAAGGATGGATACTGTTTAACATTTTACTTGGCTCACTGACTTTCAAGCATATTTATGAAAATATGCCATGTTTTCTGAAAGAAAGGCAAATCAAATTAGCAAAATCTACACATAGCACAGTGTTTTTGTAGGAAAATAACATATTTAAAAAGTTAAATAGATGTTTCTCCTTCTTATATTTATGAAGAACCTGTCATCTTTCCGTCATCTTTCCTGACATGTATGCTTCAAAAATACTTGCATTTTCTATAAAACAAAAATTCTATATTAATGTGCACCCTATAATAAATTAATACACACAGTGCTCCTATAAATAGATAATGCATACAGTGCCCCCATAATAAATTAATATTCACAATATTATTATTTATTCATTCATTTATTTATATAATATCAATAATTACATAGTGGTGTACAGGACTCACATATGTTCAAGACAAGAACAAATTCAAGTACAAAACTACAGAGATCTGGAACAAGTAGAGAAAGGAGAATGCACTCAATAATGACACACAGGGGGTCATTTACTAATGGCTGATTCGCGTTTTCCCGACGTGTTACCCGAATATTTCCGATTTGCGCCGATTTCCGCTGTATTGCCCCAGGATTTTGGCGCACGCGATCGGTTTGTGTGCATCGGCGCTGGCATGAACGCGATGGAAATCGGGGGACGTGGCCAAACGGTAACCCGACGGATTCGGAAAAACCGCCGCATTTAAAAAAAAAATTGGTCGCACGGGCCATACTCACATGCACCACGATGAAGACGATGAACTCCGGGGCACCTCGGCGGACTTCGGCGCAGCAGCGCCACCTGATGGACATCGGGCGCAGGACCTTCATGAATCGCCGGAAGACCTGAACGCCTGTCAGAGAAGCCGTCACTGGAACGCGAATGGACCGGGTAAGTAAATGTGCCCCACAGTGTCCCATTAAATTGACACATAAATCAATACTGTGCCCCATATAACCATATACATCAATGCTGTGCCCCCGAAAGCCATGTAAATATATACTGTGCCAACTGTATTTGTATACATCCATACTGTGCCATTGTGTTATTTTATAAAACCACGTACCTTTCCTGTCCTCCCACATGGCCTCTTCCTGCTACTGCTAACTCCCAGTTTATGCTGATGACACTGCCGGGCCACTGAGAGGGCATCACACAACATCTCATAGTAGGAGTTTTTATAGGTTGTTCACATTATCAATAGCATCTGCATCTTTAGGATGTGGAGTCTACTGATTATTGTATAATTTAAAGCAGGTGGAGGATGGAGGTGCCCCTAACCTGCTCCACATGGCAAACACCCTGGAAAATTGTGCATCTTCATGCTCCACCAAAGGTACCACCTATAAATCAGAAGGTCCAAATCAACCTTAAATGTTAAATAAATTCAGGCGATAGGCAAAAGGAAAAAAAATGTGTCCCATATTTTTTTTCTTGGGCTATGTTTCCTAGGTTTATTGGGTGAGAAATAAAGGTAAACTAATAGAAATGTATAAGACTAATAGATATTAACCATTTAGATGTCAGATGTGTGCTCTTAATTTAATCCTATTTTTTGCAGCAGAAGCTCATTTCCATAGTTAGATTTGCAGTTACCCATGAGTTGTATCAGTAGTCTAATCTTCATTGTACTGCAGTTCACATACTATGTTCTGATCACTTCACAAGTAGAGAGCTTGTTAAAAAAAATGTCAAGCACTGCAATAATTTAAAATTATTCTATTCTGCACAGTTCCTGTTCTCTGATGATCACCTTCCATTTCAAGAGCGTATAAAACTGGTTCAATAATTCTGAATTGCAATGCAAGGAGTGATTTTAAATTATTAGCATTCCTCAAAGTTTTTTAATGAGAGCTTCAATTTAGAAATATTGAGAGAAGTGCACTGTTATATCTGAAGCAAATACTGAAATGTAAACTGGGGCTGTATGATGTGATACAGGCTGTTGATCACAGGACTGAAAGATAGAGCTTCAGGTCTTGAGCTGAATACCTAATGTTTGGGGTGGGGGCTGTAGATCAGTATTGTAACAAGATTATAAAACCATTGTTTATTTTATAAAAGGAAAACAATAAAAGAACAATAAAAAAAATAATGTTAGCCAAAAGAAACTGCAAGATACACCACTATGCCCAAACATTTAAAATGTAAATAAATCTAATACATGCGACACAACAGAAAAAACTGATCCAACTCCATTACTAGATACAGGAAATAGTTTATTTAGAATAAATACAATTCATAAATATAAAAGTCCATATAACGATTTCCAGGGAAAACAAACAAAATTAGTTATATGTAGGATATTTAGGAATTTTTATTGTTCTAAATAAACTATTTCCTATATCTAGTAATGGAGTTGAATCAGTTTTTTCAGATGTGGATGCTGCATGTTTTAGCTTGTTTTCCCCCGATCAGTGCCGAGTTTTGTTCCTTTTACACTTTTGACAATACCTGCCCCTATGGGGTTGCCGGTTTGGCAAACTTTGGGAGCTGCAGATACAACCTTTTGTCAATTATGGATCCATTCCTCGATTCTTTGGATTCTTTCTTTCAATCCATCTTACAAGTGGTAATCAGGTGACCACCCAATGATACAAGGTTTTTGGATATCTTTTGGCCTGACGATATCACCCAAGGTGCCAATAAATCTATGATTGGCAGATAACAATGAATAACGAGGGTCAACAGAAAACAGAATGTGGGGGTCCACAGTATATGTGGAATGGAATCCCATCCATCTCTTTTCTTAAAGATCAGAATGCCACTCATTAATTTGAAGTGAAATTTTCTGGAGAAGAAAATATTTGACTGCACTCCTTTGGAATTTATAGGTGTGTGTTTAGGTGATATTCATTAAAAGGGTTATTCAAATATTATAAATCATGTCTGTTTTTTTCCATTAACAGTGCTATGTGGTATGGTATGTGCTTGTATTGCAGCTCAATTGTATAGAAATTAATGGAGCTTAGTTACAATGCACTACCCATGGTCAGCTGTTTTTGGAAGAAAGCCGCCATGTTTTTTAACCACCCTTTTAGGAAATATACTTAAAAGTCTTCTTTTAATTTCATAAACTTCTGTCTTTTTTTACTTACTTGCCATCTATGTAGTACTATAGTTTAGATTTATTATTTTTAGCACCTAATCAATATACTGAATTACAAATGCTTACATTTATCCACTATCTCATACATCAAATGTATAAATTGTAGTGAAACCCTAATGAAATGTTAATCAAGGCTCTCTGGAGATAAGCATTGCAAGTGCATCTAACACTGATGTCATGACAATCCTTATATTCTGTGTGCATATGGATTAAAATAATTGAATTCATTTGATTCAGATATGGTGGAAATGAGAAGAGAAAAATAAACCTCACTAATAGTAATTGCTTTGCTTTCCGATAACACTTCTTGGTAGACTCTAAGCACGTTCGGTTATTTGCTTGAATTAATATGTGCCTTACACTCCATTACAGTTGTACAGGTAATGAACAATAATTTTGTTTTCTGGAAAGAAATAGAAAACACAGGATTCCATGCAGGGACTGAGATGGAAGAAGACTGCAATGACAACACAACTGTGGAGTAACAACATGAGAAGGTAGCAATTATATTAATGATAATAATAATTACATACACACATACATATTGATTTTGCGTATGGATTTTCTGTTATATAGGAGATAATATAAGCTCCTGAGAAAATTAGTACAATTATTGCTGATGTTGTATTGAATATTTATCTATTGTAGCACTTATTCCGAGTGGAACAGGACTCCTACGCTAGAAGCTAGAAAAATAATTTTTTGGGAAATATATAGATGTAAAGACAGTGGCCCAAATTTATGAAACATAGTGCAGTGTGTACTATGTGCAGTTTGCCTGTGCAGAGGCTCCATATTCATGAATTGTGTCCCACTTTTTTCATGAACCTGGCCCCCTCTGCACTGCTCCGATGGAGTGCACCAATTTGTTTTTGTGCACCTTGAACATAGAACATGCAACACAATTCTGTCGGATACTGCATGATAAATGTGGCGCATGGTGCACCGGAAAACCCCTTTCAGTGAAGAATTTTTTTTTGTGTCGAGTATAGTACAGCTGCGACACAAATGTGTCACCGACACTTTAAAAATACTTGTGCAAGCAGTTTACACCAAAAAGAACATTCAATGTCACATATAAAACAGGTGCAGGGGCTTTTACAAATGTGGGCTCCTTTATCTTTTGGCTGTTAGAGGATACAGGACAGAAAGGTGATTTATGCAAACTGCTTAAAAAGGAAGAAAACAGGGGGAAAAGAAGGACACGTAAACATTTCTTTTACAACGTATATTACAAAATGTACTATTATCATCTGCACTACTCATTTATAATAATAATAATAATAAAAATTATTATTCCATAATGATTTAAACCGGCGTCCTTTGGCCTTACTAATCAGTTCTCTACCATTGTGCTTTGTAGCCTGACTTTTTTATATCTGTCCTCTTGTTGCTGGTGTTTCTGCATTACCTGCTGCTGTTTTTAGTTTTCAGCTATGTTAATTTGTATTCTCCTATTAGTAGGGTCTGGCCTCCATTTAAGGCCAGTTTTGTCATTCAGTATTTGCTAGTTATTGTTGTATCTGCAGCTGTCTCTGTTCTGTCGGAACATCTATACTATCAAGTTGCATGTTTTTTTTGATGGTAGCGAAAGATTATGTGAAGTTTGTTCTCTTGTATTCTCTCACCACTTTTCTGTCTGTTCCCCTTTGTCTGTGTTTATTTAATAGTGATTGTTTTGTGGACCTGGTCTAGTTGTAGGCCTTTATTGCTGTCTTCCCTATTGCCCTCCTTCCTGTATTCTGCCTTGGTTGTGTGTTGGTGGGCATGCTAGGATTGCTAGTTTGCCAAGTTTTTCTTGCAGCAATCATTTCAATAGGCGTCCCAAATTTAGTACAACAGACCCTAGTATCCTTTAGTCCTTCTCCATATTTTCTGGAAAGGTCTTCATGTTCAGAGTGATAGAAAGAAGTTGTTGGATCCGGAACTAGTCCGGGAAACCTGACCTTTACCGACATGCAGGGACTAGCTTAGCCTTAGAGTAAGGAACAGTTTTTCCTAGTTCTTGATGCTTTTTTTATTCGATTTTCTGCTTCCTTATAAACTGTGAGGTCATACCAACTGATTGGCACCTCCTGAAGATGTCAAGAGAACTGCTGTTTAAGTCCAAGGGCAGGTTTGAACACAGAACCTAACATTTTGACTGCTGATATCAGTGCCATAGTTAATGGCAATTGGCTGCTGTATAAAATAGCTGACACCAATCCATGGAGCATGGAGATTGGTCAGTCAGTGAGCCCTCTCCCTTACAGCAGTAATATATCTAACACATATTTACATTGCCAAGAGGTTAACGTGATGGGCATATGTTAATAATTGTAACTCTAATGTTATCTCTTAACTTTGCCTTTTGTTCAGAACCTTCCATTAACAGTCTCAGAGGTTGTATGCTGCAAAGCCTGTTGTTGCCCGACCACTATTAAGATATGGATGGTTTATCCAGGGGATAAGCACTCAATGAAAAACCTCTCATAACCTGTTAAAATTAAGCCTTTTTTTATTTATTGATGAGAGGTTCTTGGAAACATACTTATTACTATATATTCCTTACATAATTTATAGTACATTGGTGGTCATTTATGATGGCTACTCTTGCATACATGCGATGATTAGCATGTTTCCCAGAGGTCTGATGATTGTTTGCTTCTTAGGTTTCTCTCCTTTTGCTGGAGATGTAGTGATGATAATAATTATCCCACAAATAGTGGATGCATCCTTCAACTCCTCACCATTCAGTGCCTTCTAGTCTCCTCTACTGTCAATAAGGTGAAAATGCACATGACAATGTACATGGTGATGTAACTAGCAGTAATATGATCACAACTGATCACAACTTTTCTTTACATTTTGTAGAATTTAAAATGATTTTTATTCAAGAGAATATTTTAAATGAGTGTATATTAAAAAGTTTTGTCCGGAATTTCAAAACATCAAGAGAAATTTTTGTTTTAAAAAGCACTCTTCTGTTCAATCACGTGCCTTTTGAGGGTCTGTACTGTACTGATCCATGCTTTCTCATCCTGCAGTAAATCACTGGTCTCAGTGGTCTTGAAATACAGTAGACATGCTAACTTGATGAGGCTGATGATCGTCTGCCCAAGTCACGTGAATACTGCAGTAAGTTAAACAGCTACAGGTGACAACTGCCAGAACATTGGTACTAGAATGGTTGGATTTTAAAAGGGTTTTATCATAACTCACATTTATTCGCTATCCATAGCATCAGCAAAAAGTGGGGAAAGTAAATCTCCCATAGCCACCCTTCAATGCAGACATCCATCATCTTGTGCACCATGGTGTAAATTTCAAAGACTGCATTAGAGTAAAGGAAACATTTTCAGCCTGTGCTCTATAGGCTGCTATGGGATTTTTAGCATGGTTCAAAGGACAAGTCGATGCCAGACGATGGTGTCAGGGTAGCGAAAACCGCAAATTCTCTCTTCTCTCAGACACTCCAAATTATTTGAGCATGCGTGCACTTTAGTAAGAAAAGACAGACTCAGGTTCTGTTTTAGTCTTAGCTCATGCTCTCAACTCGCCATGCAGGAAAGATCACCTTAGGAGGGCTTCTTCTGGTGAGTATGGTGGAACCCCATACAATCAGACATTTTTCTGATCTCCTATAGTTGATCACAGAAAAATAGGCAAAACATTTTTCCCTCTACTGTGTTGATATACAGACCTGGTAGATGTTTCATTTGATAACCAAATATAAAGGTTTTACAGAGAACATGTCATATGTAAAATGCAGTCTGATCTTTAAGGAAGATGTTATAGAGCATGTTAGATAAAAACCTTATTTTAGTACTATGCAAATGATCGTCAGAGGCTACTGGGGCGTGGAATGTGTCATTATAGTTTTAGTTTTTACTCTTTTTTGGAATGCAACCGTTTAAAAGTTTATTTGCACCTTGTATATTGATGTATCTACTTCTAACGTAACTAAATGCAATCAGCTACACATACCACTACAAATGTCAGTGGTACTCTTTTAAACACTGGAGACAATAAAATGTATTCTTTTAAAAATTCATTGGCAGATATATGTAACATGTGTAGAGATTAGAAACCCATATTAAATATAAGCAATCCCTAAAGATGAAGGTTCAGAAGGTTCTCTGAAGCAGCGATAATGGTTATGTGATTTGTCTGGCCAGTACTGTAGTTTTGAACTCTTGTCTTGTGAGTACCCTAGATGCACCGTTCCATTGCCCAAAGAGAGAATATCTGGATAGAAAGAGTCAAATGAACTAATGATCCCACACCATAATAAGATTTAATAATAAGATTTATAATAATATAAGATATTAATATTATTAATATTTAGCTTTCACTGCAAATCGTTGCCTACTCTTATATAAATATGGAGGCCCAGTATTTTTATTTTTTTAAAGAAGAGGGTTTTTTTGTTTTCTTTGACAACCAATAAAGATTTACACACATACATACATATATTTTTGTGACAAGTGATAAAAAATATCTGCGATGGACAGAACTTCCTTATATTCTAATTTAATTTTACAAAATAGAATTCCACCTTTCAGAACAGAAGACCATTTTAACATGAATTGATAAATATCCATAATTGTATAACCCACAATAAATTCCTCATCGTTAGTGAACATTGAGATTACCTTTGTTAATGAGCCTTACTTTCATTTCTTTGATGCACCGCTGTGTGTAAATGTCTATCCATAAATATGCTAGTGTGTATAGTCGTGTGTCCGTGGTTGTGTTTTCTCCCTAGACTGATAAAGCTGCTTCTGTATGTCTCATTAAGAAATACCCTAAAGACTACTACAGTACAGATATTGTATTGCTTTTCACATATCTGAAAGTCACCAGTTCATATATAAAACAGAGTGGTGCAGATTTTTCTTCTTTTATTGGTTATTAAATCTAAATGATGTATCTAAAGTCAGCAGTGCTGAATGGATGTTTTCTTTTTATGATGGCTATAAAACCTCAAGGAAGGCATCTAAGAGCTAGTGCCACTGAATGAATTTGCAGTCACTGTGAATCGATATGAAGAACCTTAGCCTTTGATCTACAATATTTTTTGTCTGGGAAGAATCTTGCTAGAATTTGTTTCCTGGCTTAGCTTGACTGCAGAGGAATAGAGGATGAAAACCTCATATTAATTAGAAGCATTTATTTTGCTTGCATGAACTATTCATGTCAGTGAGAGCCCATCGCTATCTTGTCATTATTTTTAAAAGGGCTAGACATTAGTACAGAAAGCATTGCTCTTGTCATACCGGGGAGTACAAGCCGAGCATCTCGAAGCTAAAGAGAACTGGTGCCACCATGCATACAGCTCAATAAGTGAATAATGGATATACCCAATCTAGTACATTACAGTGCGAAAGATAAAAGCTGCCTTTGTTCAGCTACAAATCATCATTAGAACAATGGAATAAGATGCCGTCTTGAAGAGCAGCAGCTTGACTGCCTCTTAATAAAACAAGTGGAAGGCTGCCGTGCCTGTTTTGCCTGTGATTTGATGCACCAAATATGTAACTGATTAGATTACAATTACAAAAGCTTTTCTGAAGCAGGGAATATGTAATTGGCAGTTTTCCTGCAAGCTAGCATTGCTGATGTCAAATACAGCTGTAACTTGGCTTGTCTTGTTAGGTAAACAAAATGTGTCTTGACTGTCATTGCCATAAAATATTAATGCACTGGAAGTCTCTAAACCTTACTAAGCATAAGGCCTATTATCACACTTAAGAGCAACGCAATCTAATAAATCGCTAGCAGTATAAAAACGAAGTCAGCTGGCAGAGACAGTAATCTCCCTGAGGGATAGTAAGTGCCTAATCTTCAGATACAGCAGCTGCAGCGACAGAAATAATAATGCTTGTGCTGCTCAGTGCAAATACATTTTTACTAAATTCAGTCATTTAGACGCTAATGGAATGATTAAGAAAATCTATATTACATCAGATATTTAAGGCAAGTTGTTAAAAATCGCCATAAGTGTACACAACCATACTCCTAGTGAGATAGTGTAGGAGAAAGATGGGTATCATGAGGGGAATTTTGGGTTCAGTAATCATAGAAATTGCAAAATGATCACAAATTTTCTTAAAGTAAAAACAAAATCTATATTTCATGATCCAATATATCTGGCAAGCATTTTATAAAGATTAGCACTTGCTAATCATATTTTAACATTTTTGAAGGAAAACATGTCAAATGGAATGTTTTAGAGCATATTAAGGTCGGGAAGTAAGAGTTTGCCTTATAGAGACTTTACTGATTAAGGTCGCCTTGCAGGTGTGTGGAGACTTACAGCCATTGATGCTCCACTGGGGAATTCTGCAAATTATGCAAATACGTTTTCCATAACAGAATAAGGAAAACATTGACTCTTACCATCAAGCATAACTCTAAGGAAGCCTAATGACATGATGTGGGATTATTGCCAAACCAGTATATCTATTCCAGACGAAACAGATTCCCAACAGACAGCACTGTTTTGATGTGGTTAGATCTCTTTTGTACAGAGTAGGGAACTGGTTTAGCTGATTTTGATTTTTGTCTGGAAGTAAGAGCTGTCATGTGGAGTCATCTAGTGTTTCTATCAGTGACTACAGCCTCCCATTAACAGAGGTGGATGTCTAGCCCTGATAGGATGGCCCCTATTTTTTTTTTTTGCAAAGGAAAAGCTTAGGTATAAAAGCATAAATACCAATTTATACTGCATATATTCAGACACAACTATATATACACAGTATATCTGCTAAGCACCTCCTGCTCTATAACTTGAAGATCAGACTGCAAATTTCATGTAACCAGCATCCTTTAGAGCCATTTTAAAGAAAATTGTGCCAAATGACAATGATTCAATCAATGGTGGTCAAGGTGTTTGATGAAATGTCAACTTACTAAAAGGCAATGACAACCATGCTTTTCAAAACTGTAGGCAATAAAATGTACTCTATCCAAAACATATGTTATTGGGAGATGTGCCTAATAGTGGTAGACATTAGAAAGCCATATTCAAAGAACACAATGCCTAAACATATGATATGATATGATTGTGGACGCAGGGATTTTTTTTTTAGACTTCTTGTCAGTAATTCATTGAGGGACAATACAGTCAGCTTCTCCCTACCTTGAAGTGGATGTTTACACACTGGAATTGATTGAATTCCACTGTACAACAAATGGAGATAAAGTATACTTCAGTGTTACTAGGAACAAGTATGGGTGAGGGGCTGCAGGGTCCATTAAATATACAGGAAGATTTATTTGTCAGGATTGTCTTGTGTGTGCCAATGTAATTTTGCATATATTTATACCCTGTTTCCCTGAAGATAAGACAGTGTCTTATATTAATTTTTGCTCCCAAAGAGGCACTAGGTCTTATTTTCAGGGGAGGTCTTATATTTCCATGAAAAATAATTCACATTTATTGTTAGAAAAAATTAACTTCTCTAACATCCCTATAACTCTTCAAACTTATTTCATGCAGAATTTCTTGTGACTCCATTTTTATTGGCCCCAATCTCTCATGTTTAGCAATAGCACTTTCCTTAAATGATCCCCTTCTTGTCAGCACTTCTTGTCCGGGTAGCTGCTCGTATCACATTTGCAGCACAACAGTCAGAGATTTTATCCCATGATTTCTTCCCCATATCACAACCTCTTGCACCATCTAAATGATCCACCTTTACTAATATATGGCGCGAGGGGAGCTGTAGCAATGGTTGCCGCTAGGTCTTATTTTCAGGGCAGGCCTTATATTTCTAAGCTTGAACACAATTCTACTAGGTCTTATTTTCGGGGGGATGTCCTATTTTTATATATATATATATATATATATATATATATTATATATTAACACATTAGCAGAAAAACAGTAGACGAAATAGGAGAATATCAACTAAACCATTCATGGTCCAGTTATAAATTTACTTCTATGTAATGTCATAATAGTCATCATACATTGTCCAATGTAAAAGTCAAGTATTTCAATAGCGACCAGACACAGAGGCGAGTACATACAACAGCCATGTACACGACATTTATTGCCTTCATTATGGTCAACTGCTGCCATTTATTTCATACCTTCAGCTAATGTGTACAACATGACTGATGGTTCCATACACATTAGTGTGGTCTGGATTCACTATTGCAGCTTATTTTCCATAATGAATTGTTTAAACACTGCTATAGCATATACTCCAGATCTTATGGATATGGATCTTCTTACTCTGTATTCTATGTATAAAACAGTGAAATATTGTGTTCTATGCCATCCTAATAGATGTTCATGCTGGAAGATGAAGGAAGGGCTGCATACATTCATTACTTGTCACTATCATGTGCCCTCTAGTCTGGCCTCCTAGACCCCTCAGATATGCCTGTGCAGCTACATCCATGCTCTACTTAATTTCCATAGATCTAGTTATGAGCGGGTTGTTCACTTTAGTTTTTATGTTTTTGTAATTTGTATAGAAGTGTGGGGGTACGGTATTAGGTCATTCACCAATATAGATCTATTAAATGTTCTGCACCAATTACTTGAAATGTAAAGTAAACCCCTGGCTCAGAATTATCAATCATCTCATCAGTTACCATCCCTATCCCTAAAATGACAGCATATGGAGGGTCATGTGACCCTAACTGTTCATGACCAATCACCCAGACCTTATGACAGTATTTATGAATACAACACTAAGCTCCTGGAAAGGCAAATGGTCTTGGGTGTTTAGGATCACATGACTCTCCATATCCAGCCACTTTATGGACAGAAATAGCAGGTGATGAGGTAAAAAACCTTTCTGAACCAAGGGCTTTAGTTTACATTTTAAAAAATGATGCAGAGTTCTTAATATATATACACACAAGATCAACATTAGAGAACAACACTCAATTTTACTTTCATGTGAAGGTCATTGTGTAGTCCTATGTAAATAAATCACCACATTAGTAAAATAGAAGTATTTTAATCTTCTTTCATAAATTTCTTTCTAATGCACAAAATAAAAATGTAATTGATATAATTGTAAAATAACAAACAAAACAACATTGACATTAGCAAACAGATATCTGCAAGTTATTGGTGTTAACCTAGAACTTGGTGCTAACCAAACCAAACCTCTTATTAGCAGAATGAATCAAAAGGCTACACTTAGCTTTGCTGAGGAGCATGTTGTGTGGTCAGAAGGGAAGTGGTCCACAGTTTATTTTAGTGATGAAAACAAGTTTTCAAAGTGTGTAAAGAGGTCAGTTAAAGGTGGTGAAAGAAGTGTCATGGTTTGGGAAATGGTTTCTGTAGCAGTTGGACCTCTCTTACAGCTACATGGTAGAGTGAAAGCAAATGTATATAACCTTATTCAATTGTCCCTTGTGTTCTTCACTCAATCAGCTACCAATTTTCATTCAAAGTAAGCAGTTAATGCAGTAATGCAGTTCTTTGAAATGACCAGTCCTGATCTAAATCCAATTGAAAGCCTCTGAAAAATCCATGGTGATAAAGTTATGGCCAAGAAACCCACAACCAGGGCTGGATTAAGGTTGGCGGCGGCTCCTGTTGACGGCAAAATCTGGTGGGGGCCAACATTGAATATAGTACAGACAGGAAACAGCAATAGCTATAAACTGATCCCCAACAATAACTATATACAGCCGTCCCAGTAATCACTATATATAGCGGCTAGTATTCACTATATACAGCCCCCATAAAGCACTATATACAGAAATCACAATATACAGCCCCCAGTAATCACAATATACGGCAACATATACCGAATTTTCAAAACTGTCCTAAGACAGAAGAAAAGCCTTATTGGTCAGGCCTAAAACTTAACTTTTATAAAATTATTAAATAATCACACTCAACTGTTTTAAAATTTCACATGTTGGGCTGTTATTTTTCGTATGCAAGTATCACAGGATGAGTAACTACTCAATCGTATTGTCTGGAATAGTGGATGTCTGCAGCGACCCTACTCATTAACAGCCACAACTATGATTCTCTAAAAACCAAACACGATCCCCCCCCGACATGTTTAGCCGGAGCACCAGCGTCATCAGTACTTACGAAAAATAGCAGCCAAACATGGGAAATTTTAATACAGGCCCTTAGAAATCACTATATTCAGCTCCCTATGATCACTGTATACAGCCCCCAGCAATAACTATATACAGTCCCACAGCATTAACTATATACAGCCCCCTATAGTAACTTTATACAGCCTCCCTATGATAACTATATACAGTCCCCCTATAACTATACATAGCCCCCTATAATAACTATATACAATCTCCCTTTATAACTATAACTATATACAGCCCCCTGTAACAAATATATACAGCCCCCTATAACAGCTATATACAGCCCCCTATAACTATATACAGACTCCTATTATAACTATATAAACCCCAACCCCATAATTATTGGCTATAATAACTATATACAGCCCTAGATAAAATAATAAAATTGTACTCACCTTCTATCATTCCCCCAATGCGTGCCGACCTCCTTCCCTTCCCTTGCGCTGTCAGGATAATGGGTATAGGGGATGTTCCTAAGATGGCAGCCCCCTGCTGCAGGGGACACTGTGACGTCACACACTTCACCACCAGGGGCAGGGCTCCGCCATCTTTGTATACCTCCGATCATCTATGACAGAGCAGGGAACTTATTGTTCCCTCGCTCTGCCGTAGAATGAAGTCACAGGAACATCTGCTGGATACGGCCTGGAGAGCCTGGAGCAAAATACACTGTGGGCGGTCCCTTTAAGGCCAAAGTGGTGGGGGACCCAGGGAGTGTGCCTGCCAACGATAGTTATAGAACTGTGGAAGAGACTAGAAGAAGAGTATACCTTGATCACATCAGAGCAGTCTGAGGCTAGTGATGTCCTATGGCCGCAGATGTGCTGAGGTCATTCAAAGCAAAAACCTGTGCACATCCTCCTGTAACTTCAGAAAACTAATCATTCTCAGTGGTATAGTCATTTCTGTCCTCTAATTTTGACCATCATGTGTTTTGCAAAATAAAGCTTTTTTTTGTACATGTACTTTGGTAATTTGTGAAACACCGTTCTAGTGGCCCATTTAAATGAATAGGAGCCAATCCTGTAATGCATGTTATCCGTAACCCAGTCTGACAACTACACAGAGATCAGAGCTGTCTGCTTACTGGTACATTCTGTTATCATCTGCTGAGAAAAGCTGACCTTTGAGGATGATAGGTGTTGAATCCCTACTAATCTGATAATGACCACCTAATTTATGGATGTCTAATTAATATTTCTTACCTGGAAAATCCCTTTAAGAAAAGCTATCTGCTTGTTAATATATTGAGGTACTTTAAGCCCTAATTGTCTGATCTTCCTGCATGCCAAGAAACAGAGATAACAATCAGTTTGTGGCATATGACACTTATTACACTGTGATGTATTCCAAATTCCATAACATTCATGGAACAATTCTACAATTGAAACCAGATGTCCCAACAATCAGCATTCGTGCAGTGTAAAATTGTGAAATGTAGTATTATTTAGTTACATCATATGGGTCAAATGACATCCAACACCACATTATCAGAAAAATTGACTGAAAAATAAAAGAATATGTTTTATTACAGTGATGATATATGGAACAAGCAACAGAGGAAACATACACTATTATTTTGGAGGCTTAATTTAATTTGTAGAGTGTTGATTAAAAACAGCTTCATTTCCATAGAGAATCATTTAGATGCATAATCCTGTCATGCATGTTATCAGTAATAGTACTCTCTAAGTCAGCAGGAATTTTAAGTGGAACACTGTGCGGCAATGTAACTATGTGCTCAAAAAAAAATTTTTGAGAATGTAAATTGTTATGACAGTATAATTTCCTTTAGCTTTTCTAACAGCAGCTTTGGTTTGCTATTTTAATCCAGAAATGATTGTGGGTACTTTTAGTACCAAATACGCTGGTAAGGCTCTATTCTATCAAACGGGTATTCCTGAGCTGGAGGCATCCTAGCTTCATGTAGCAAAAAACATGAGATGATTTTAATGGAAGTGCCGCAGCGCCCTCTACTTTTAACTCCAGTTATCTCACATTAGATGTAAAGCAAGGACTGTGGAGGACAAAAAAGACCCTGAACTGCGCCCCGAGACTGTCATCCACCTGCTTACCTCTGCATGCCCTAGGTGATATGGGACAGCAGGAAGACAGTCTCTCCCTACAATAAAGTGACGACATAAAAAAATACTCACCAACACACAACATAAAGCAATGTCACAACGGCATTGATGGCAGATGGCACAAAGTCAGAGTCAAAAGGGATAGTCAAATAACAAAATCCAAGAAAACCTGCAATTTCAGAAGTATGGAAAAGAAACAGCAATCAGGAAAACTACCTAGAAATATAAGCAGTGAAGTACTAGCTGTGAGTGGAATACATACTGTGAGAGCCTCAGCTGCTGATGACTGGGGCAGGGCTCTGTCACCCACAGCAGTTAAATACTGCTGGACCAGAGAAGAGTTGTAGAGGAACTGAGTGTGGAGTGTGGTACAACAGTCTATACACAGTCAGGTACTTAAAGCACAGTTCATACTAGGAAATTTCACACAAAAACAGAGGGAAAATCAATGCCTCCGACACATTAGAAGCTAATACAACCATACTGAATCAACCACCCCTGAATCAAGGTAACTGATCTGTTATAGGATGCAAAAAGCGAAATTGTCACAGTTGGGGAAACGGTAGCCCTGTTTCCCTTAATGATGGAATAGTAGATCAAACAACTAAACCAGCTACTCCATCAATTAAGGGAAAGTGGTATGACCTATCGTGTGTATAGTGGATAAAAGTAAAACATTGGACAACCCCATTGATTTCTATCTGTGGTAATGCTACAGGTGCATTGATCACCTTATCAGTGCATGGCAGAGGGGATTTCTTAGGAGTAAGGATTATTTAAGCATAAGTTCATTTATTTTGATGATCAGCTAATCCCACATCTGGTCCTCTAAAGGCCAAAATCTTTTGTTAAGTTTTTACCTTATTTTAAGTGAACATGCAGAAAAAAAAACATACCTTTATTATGAAACCACACTATTTGTATTTTCCTCTATGTCTATCCCTAAGTTGGAATATGGCTAAATGGAATTCAAGCTATTTTTAATTTTACCCTTTTTAAACAATGAACACCTTTCTCCATAAAAATCCATATATTTGGAAGGATGGTTGGATATTATTGTACCACTGAATAGTCCCTCTTTAGGGACTATCCATTACTGTCAATAAACTTGAAATTGTTTTAAGAAACAACGAAATGAGCTTTGCACCACAGTTTTGGCTAAATTATTTTTGAGTACATCTGACTGTCTGACTAAATCATCTTTAAATTCTGTGATTTTACATCAGAACATCAATACAAAATACATATGAGTTATGGACTTTTATAATACACTATATAAATAGGAAATGTTAATTTTAATTAGTATTTTTTCAAATTATTATTATCGTATATTGTAGAATATCCTTAGCACTTCTTGATTTGACAAGAAATGCAGAGAGTGAGCTCAGATGAAATATAAGAGTTTTAGTTGAATAAAAATGGTTTAATTAGCACCAAAAGAAAAATATTACAAAGTATTTAAAGAGATAAAATAACATAGAAAAAAATAAGAGACAATAAGAAATTCAAAAGCAAAATAAAATAAAGTTTCCCAAAATACAAAAATGTATGTGTGATGAGTGAAGAGAGCTAAGTGTGTGCAAGGTAAAGCTCCCCCCAGACCCCTTGAATAGGACCCCTTTTTAAACCCTAAACTCCCATAGACTTGCATTGTAAGTCAAACTCATCCATTGGCTTGTTCACAACCATATATGGTAACATTCCAAGGACCCCTCCTCCTAGACCAATGGACCTAAAGGGACCCTTATATGGTAAAGGTTAACTTGCCATATGGATGTAGTTGGGGGAAGGAATGCTTCCTTCCATTGAATTTCAAGTATATATCACGAATGAACATAAAACTCGAGTGCTGGCCATATATGGTCCTGATCTTTCACTGAATCCATATGATTAGTATTTAGTATTTTAAAGATTAGTATATTATTTAACATATATACTCGAGTATAAGCCAACCCCAGTATAAGTTGAGGTATCTAATTTTAACACAAAACACTGGGAAAACCTATTGACTGGAGTATAAGCCTAGTATATAGCCTGCGGCGCATGCCCCCAGTATATAGCCAACCCTTTGTACCTAGTACACGTCCAACAGCCCCTGCTCCCAGTATAAAGCCTGCAGACCCTGCTTCCAGTATATAGTCTGCAGCCCCTGGCCCCAGTATTGAGCCTGCAGCCCCCGTCCTCCCGAATATATAGTCTGCAGCCCCTGCTCCCCAGTACATATCCTGCAGCCCCTGACTCCAGTATATAGCCTGCAGCTCCTGCCCCCCAGTTTATAGTCTGTAGCCCATGCCCTGTGTTTATAACCAGCAGCCCACTGTCCCCAGTATACAGCCTGCAGCCCCTCCCAGAGGAATGCCCAGCCTATAAGAGCAAAATAAAATGTGTACTCACCATCCGACACCAAAAACAGGTTCTCTTCTTTTCATGGATGTTCTGGCTTCGGCTGCATGTCTACACGCGGTGCCGTTGCTCACTTCATGAGGTCAGCCCCTTGCTTGCATCATAGTGTGTGCCAGTGGCAGCGCACACAGTAGAATGTCAGCAAGCAGCTGACATAATGACGCGAGCGATGGCACTGCATGGAGATATACAGCCGAATCCAGAACGTCCTTTGAAAGAAGAGAATCTGTTTTATAGACTCAAGTATAAGCCGAGTTAGTTTTTTTCAGCATATTTTTAGTGCTAAAAATCTCGGCTTATACTCGACTATATACGGTACTTATTTTAAAAATTGAATGATAAGATAAAATCTTTCATCATGTGCTGGTGCATAAGGGAATGTTTTTCTACCATGCTTCTCCTTATCAATATTCCAAAACAAGTGTTGTAAATGCTGCTGTGGGCTATAATGCAAGCTGTGACTACGGACCATATCGAATCAGCTAAATTTAAACAGTATAAAATACTAAGTTCAGTTCAACAGTTTTGGGCAACAAATCGATGCTTGGTTATTTCTACGTTTTAAGTACATCAGACTGTACCCCATATAACCAATGGTAAAATGACTTTAGACAATTCAAAGAAAATCTTAACCACCTTGTAGATCCATTTTTCTCCAACTCTCTCATCTTTGAAACAATTACCATTTGTCACATATAATAAAGAACTAATGTACCCATTGCAATTTACCATAAGATAACCTGATACGTTCATTTGCATTTCATTTTCTTCTATGTGTTCTCAATATTCTCATACTCTCATCTTCACCTTTGCCATACATTCCATTATCCTCTGTTGCCATTTACACATTGCTTCTTGAATTTTCCCTTCATACTTGTAAAACAGCATTATTCCTTAATCCTATCAGAAATAACTGGTAAATCATCTTCATAATTTACATTCCTGGAATCTAAACAACACAATGGATTTTCTTTGGTATGTTAAAACATCTGCAATGTAAAATCATTTTATGAAATTATCTTAACATGCCTTTTAGTTTCTTTGGTTTTTAGTCTTTTTGTAGAGGAATTTTTTTATTGAAAGGCGAATGAAGAAAATATCATAAAAATGCCATACCAACACATACTGTGAAATATTGTATACAAGTATTGAATACTGCATTAAAATAGAAAAGCTGCAAAACCCTAAGTATATGTCCACAGGGGACATTCAGGCAGAAGATTAGCTACCGCTCACTTTCCAGGTTACTAATGCAGCGCATTGTACTGTGGCAGAAAAATGGATGAGATAACACAAAGTACTCAATACAAACTGAATTGAAGTACTAGGATGCACATACCTATGATGTAGAGTCTCACCAGGGAGCCCCTATAGTGGTCTCAGTGTGATTGCCAGAGAGAAACAGCATTAAATATTACAATATGGTAGGCATACCTCTCAAGGGGCAAGAAAGAGGCCTCCACAGGGCTACATATATACACCACATCTCCCTACTTCTCTTTAGACCTACTACCTTAGCAATTTTATGTCAATTTCACAAAATTTCTAATCTTTTACTAATTGTTTTGTAGAAAACAAGTGAACCGTGAAGCTAAGCCTCCAATCTGTCACTTGCCTTCTTATTGGGTCCACTCTAAATGGTGGCCAATACCTGGGTGATGCTCCCTTTCTATGCCAAGTGTGAACATGTAACAAGACAGACAAACAAATATACAGTAAGGCAGAGTCAACAAACCGGGTCAACAACAGCTGGAGCAAACAATGACAAAATCGATATTCAAAAAGTAGTAAGAAGTTCAAGACAGATGTCAGGTACCAAAGGAGAATCAGAACAAACAGAGCAAGTGTGAATAGAACCAGACGTAAGATTTGACCAGAACTCTATGGAGTGAGAGGTGGACACTTATAGAGAGAATGGGCCCAGTTGAATGGGGCAGGCAATTACAGACACACAGAGTTAACCATTGCAGGGTGCAGAGAGAAAAGGTGTGACCTACTTGCCCGAATGATGACCTAGCTGTGACAGTACTTCCTTTTACAAGGAGCCACTGGACCCTCATTAGGACCACCAGGTTAGAAGGGGTACTGGACATAGTTCTGAACTCTGTGAGAATCAAGAATTCTCTCTACCTCAAACTCCAGTTCCCCCTGAATAACAATAGGAGGCAGTGACTCAGACCTAGGCAAGACAGAGAGAACATACTTCTACAACAGAGATATGTGACATTGTGAACATGGAGAGTATGGGGTAAGTGAAATTTGAAAGCTACTGGATTGATGACTTCGATAATAGTATACAGACCCACTTAATGGGGAGCAAACTTTCTGGTTAGAACTCTAAGATGCAGGTTTTTGGTTGATAACCATACATGCTCCCCCAACACATATTTAGGAGCAGGCAACCATTTCTTATTAGCCTGACATTGTTGCAAATCTTGGGCGTTAGCCAGGTTTGAAAGAGCCCAGACTAAGCATGATTACAAAAAAAATAACACTTTAGTGGAAGAATTTGCCCTATTTTGCAGGACAAACTCCATGAGGGAATGAATTTTCGAATTTTTCCTGAGAGTCTGATTAAATCTCTCAGTTTGGCCATTTTTCTCCGGATTGAAGATGGAGGAGAAGGACAGAGAGACACCCAAATGACCACAGAACTCCCTCCAGAATTTGGACACAAACTGTACATCTCGGTCACACCTTGGACACAATGGGGCACATTTACTTACCCAGTCCATTTGCGTTCCAGCGGTGGCTTCTCGGACGAGCGTTCGGGTCTTCCGGAAATTCATGAAGGTCCTGCGCCCGATGTCCACCAGGTGCCGCTGCTGCGCCGAGGTCCGCCGTGTTGCATCGGAGTTCACTGATCTCTTCCTGGTGCATGTAAGTATGTAAGTGGCGGTTTTTCCGACTCTGCCGGGTTTTCGTTCGACCATGCCCCCCGTTTTCCGTCGCGTACATGCCAGCGCCGATGCGCCACAATTCGATCGCGTGCGCCAAAAACCCGGGGCAATTCAGGGAAAATCGGCGCAAATCGGAAATATTCGGGTAACACGTCAGGAAACCGCGAATCGGGCCCTTAGTAAATGACCCCCAATATTCTCTGGGATTCCATGCAGACGAAGTATGTGATTGATAAACAAGGAGGTAAGCTTCTTAGCACTGGGAAGCTTCTTCAGAGGAATCAGGTGACACATTTTAGAGAATCTATCACAGTCTTCCCTTGGGTTTTAGGGTAGTACCCTGGGAATCAGGGGAGTCCTCCCGATAATGCCAATTTACCCTAGATCTAGTACAGACCTTGCAAGCAGCAAAAACCAACTAGCAAATCACAGGACCATGAAAGCCAGTAGCAAGACCTAGACAGCAGATAGTTAGTTCCAGCAATACCCGGGTGACCAGCCAGAAAGGAACAATGTATCTCTTCAAAGACTAATTTAGTCGTAAATTAGGGGGAACATACAGTTTCCAAAATGGTACATTGTTGGGAGCAGAATCTTGGGCATTACCTATGGAGGTGGCTAAGTCAAGGTCAATGATGGAAATAACACCGGGTAACAGGACCTTTTATGGAACAATGTCAGGGGCACTGCTAGAGAAGCTATGAGATCAGCACATTAGTGCTTTTGTGTTCTTAGACCATGGACGATATGTACTGATTAAGTTAAAACAAGGGAAAACCACAGCCCAACGAGCCTGCCGAGGGTTAAGCTGTGTAGCACTTTCTAAATATAGCAAGTTCTTCTGGTCAGTTATTACTGTAACTTGGTGTCTAGCCCCCTCAAGGAAGTGTCTCCACTCCTCAAAAGCCCACTTTATGGCCAGGAGTTTATGTTTACCTATATCATAATTAAGCTCAGTTGAGCTACTGGGCGTGGATTAGTAAGGGAATCATCCAAAAATTTATCAATTTGTCAATTTTTTCCATCATACTTTATTTCTAGATCCGAAATGCATGTTAACCTTTTAAATTTTCATTTTATGATTTTAAAAAAGTTCTTTTCATATAAAGAAGTGGCTTTTTAGCAAGCAGGGCTCTTGGTCCTAATATTTCATATGACGATCTTATGTCTCTATAATGTCTTATTTTTTTTCTCTATATACCACATGATTAGTAAAGCACTAATGGTGCTATATATAGATTTATTGTCATTATAATTGTAAAATGTTTTCATATTAACATTTTTTTATATTAACTTTTTGCCCGGGAAACTGGAACTTTTTTGGTATTCAATCCCATGTGTGCAAATACTGCACTTATTGAAAATAATCTGGATACTGCTTTTGGCATTCACTTGCTATTTTTCAAGAAATAGCTTCAATACTGTGGGCAAATTTTTTAACCACATATTTTGACTGTCACAGAGAACTGCATTGATATTCCAGGGCATACAAGACACGTATCTACACTTAGCAGATATTGTTCTGTTAAATAAAAAATACTTTTTCGATGATTACAGTAATTACATTGAAAGCTGTTCATATAATTATTCACTGGTCTGCTTTTGTAACAAACATATTGTTCAGACTATGCAGAGCACAACAAGGGAGCGCTGTGATTCATATGTGAACACAATGGAAACTGCAGAGATATTTAATCTTACAACACCACTGGGAGGGAAACATATTGAAAAATGTGTAGGCATACATATTGTTAGTCTGCTCACAGGAACATAAATCTCAAAAAGAAAAAGTAGGCAATTTTAAGCTCTAAATAATACTTGTAAAATATAGAAGAATGCTTCATGTTTAAAGCTAAGAGAATAATTACCCATGAAATATGAGGTACATAATTAATATACAATTAACACATATACTGTATTTCATCAAATATTTAACTAGAGGTGTCTATTTATTATGGCTCATAATGAAATGGACTGCAGTTTCCTTTATGCCCTCACAGCAGCACATATAATGGATTTTCTACCTCTAATACTTGCAAAAGAGAAAAAAGTTATTCAGGAAATGCCGCAGCCTGCACAGTATTTTACTTGAGTTAAGACAATGATAAAGAAAGTATAGAAAAATAAGATCATAATTCATAGGGACCTAATTCTACATTTCTAATCTATAGTGATTAATCGCAACTATTATACATGGCAGAAAAAATGACATATGTTCATCAAGTTCAGCCAAGGAAGGAAAAGTAAGGGATGCAAGGTGAACAATTCTGTATTATAACATAACCATTAATGTTATTTTGATGTAAAACACATCTAGACCCTTCTTAAAGCTCTCTGCTGTCCCTACTGTGAGCAGCTCCTCTGCTTGGCTATTCCACAAATTTACAGTTCTTACAGTAAAGAAGCCTTGTCGCCTTTGGCGATTAAACCTCTTTTTTTGCAGGTGCCCGTTTGTCTTTTGATTTAACCTGGAACAACCATATTTTTTGTGGTTCAATAACAAATTTTATTGCACGTTGACAATTAAAGCAAATTATGACGAGCATTTCAAGCATAGAGATATTGTTATATGAAATGCTTAGGTTAACAGGATTAAGTGCATAAAAACTGACACAATCTAAAAAGGAAGAAACCGTGAACAATAACTCAGTTAACATAGTACAAACTACAGGGGGACACAAGACAACATAGGGGGTAAGACAGGAGGGGTAATGGGTATGAGGGTGAGGAAAGTAAAGAGACGGCCTAGATCCAGAGGTTGAGCTATAGGATGTGGGATCATTAGCCTTTAGCCAAGCCTCCTTGCCAGTTGGGTTCTTAAAGTGATCCAGGGACTCCAAGTTTTATGGAAAAGGTCATGTTTGCCATCATCACTAGCCTTCAGTTCCTCCATGTATAGTATTGCGTTGAGTGCCTGTGCTTTAGTGGGCGTAATGGGGGATCTCCATAGCCTTGGGATTATCTTCCTTGCTGCCACAAGAAAGTGTTGAAGCAAGCTCTTTTTGAATTTGGAGATAGTCCCTGGGAATATGGAAAGAAGGGCTAACTCAGGTGATGCATCTATACCTGGTGGGCATATATCTTTGTACAGATTAAAAATTTCCCTCCAAAGTCTGTGTATCGGAGGGCAATCCCATCATAGATGTAGCATGTTGCCTTCTGCTTCTCCACATCGCCAATACAGGGACGAAATACCCGGGAACATTCTATGTAATGGAGGCAGTGTATCCCTTGCTCCCTCCTGCATCAGCATAGTGTAGACCAAGGAGATCATGTGGATGGGCGGAGAAGAATCCATACACAATTCTTCGAATGGGGTAAGAGTGGTAGATGGGCCTAAGGTGTCAACAAATTTACAAACCTAAAAGAATTGTAGCCATCTAGATGGAGCTAGGCCCAGTGCTGTAGTTACATCGGTCATAGGGCGGATCCTGTTTCCATCAACTACACTACGTACCCTAGGGAGTGTAGCTTGAGTGTTAGAAGGGGCGTTTTGCAGGTCAGGTAAGTCAGGGTTGCCTATGAGTGGGGTGAGGGGGCCTGGTACTATAGTCAGGATAGTGAGTCGCATAAATTTGCACCAGGATTTAAGTAGCATCGTTAAGAGAGGGGAGATATTGGTGTTTTGTATTGAAGTACTTGGGGAGGACCAGTAGGCTCCGAGGGCATGTGTGTGATTTAGCTCCAGCTCTATCTCAACCCATAGTTTAGAGGTGCATTTGTGAAATAAGTCAAGTATTAACGTGGCGATAGAGACCCTATGGTATGAACAGAAATCAGGTAACCCGGTGCCCCCATCTAATTTGTTGAGACTCAGCACAGATTGTCTAATAGGTGGCCTCGATGATTGCCAAACAAATGATTGAGTCATCCGCCTGAGCCAATCGAAAAATGATTTTGTTAGGGGAATGGGGATGGTCTGGAACAAGTACAAGAGGTGGGGTAGTATGTCCATTTTTAAAATATTAATTCTTCCAAACCAAGATACGGTTAATTTGGACCATTTTTCTAGATCTTTCTCGATAGCCTTTAACAGGGGCGTATAGTTTAAGTTAAATAAAAGGTTCAGGTCTGTTGATATGTTCGTTCCCAGGTAGCGTATGGCGGACCTGGCCCATTTAAATGGAAAAGAAGTGTGCCTGCTCACATGTGGGTAGAGTGACATTGAGGATTTCGGATTTGTGAGTGACCCGTAAATGTGGAATTCCTTTAACAGGGAAGGCAACGACATTCTCGGGATGTCGCATATATGAGGAGGTCATCCGCAAAAAAGAGAGATCTTACAATCCGCTGTCCCATCCTTAATCCGGTGATGTCAGGGTTTAGCCTTATGGCATTCGCCAGAGGTTCCATCGCCAACAGATACAGGAAGGGGGAAAAAGGGCATCCCTGCCTTGTTCCATTGGCGATGAGAAAGGGATCTGAGAGAGAGCCGTTTACTCGCACCCGCGCTGTGGGGTTGTGATAAAGTGCCATAATACCCTGTAGAAACTTTGGGTCAAGGCCTATTCTTTGGAGGACCACCTCTAAAAATAGCCAATGGACCCTATCAAAAGCCTTCTTGGCATCCATTCAAAGAAGGCATAGGGGATTGGCGGCACGTTGAGCATTCACTATCATGGAGATTGTTTTGGCTGTGTTGTCCCGTGCCTCCCGTCCAGGCACAAACTGGAACATCTATATTTTTTGAATAGACCATTCATATATTTATACTAATTAATCATACCCTTAGTGGTCTCTTTTGAGACAAAAAGAAACTAATTGTTTCCAAATTTCCTCATAATGGAGAACCTCCATGCCCATTATCAATTTTTCATGACAGAATTTTGTTGTCCTTTGTACCTAAAAATTTTGTTTTTTCATTTCATTTCAATAAATGTCTGTAAATAATTATGTCCAGTTTCGAATTTGTATGTACGTCGAAACTGTATATTTTATAATTGTAGTTCCAGGCAAAAAAAATTTTTGTCCCAGTGACAATTGGAGTTTGAAACTCTTTTGGTGTCATGAGACTAAGGATTATCAATAAAGCTTCATTACAGACACTTTACAGATCCTGGGGCTAAAGTAAAGCATCCAGAGAGCTTCACCAGAGGTCACAGTGGGCAGAGGGGTCCGTCTTTAACTAGCGATCGTTTATTATGCTAATAAAGTAGGACAAGGGTTGATCAGATATTTAACAGATATTTAAAAGATATTGTACAAAAAAAAACATAATACTTAGAAGCCAAACCCAGAAACATGGAAAAGGTGCACATTTTTGTTTTATACTTTTTGTCAGTGTTGGTTCCACTCCTCGTTTGGGTTTATAAATACTGCAATATAGTAATATGAATACGTGTGTATTGATTTTACCTAGACTACCTGGTTACTTACTGTTAGTAAATATGAAAGGACCTGGGAAATAAGGGAAAATAGGCTGTCTTTATAAGATACTTTGGGAATGGAACTGTGACTAGGATACTGTTCTTCATATCTATGTATTTTATTTGTAGCTTATTTCATGTTGTTGTCATATAATGATAACAATAATTATTATAATTATAAGGTTTTATATGGTTTTTAACACAAAATATTTGCTGTAAAAAAAGACCAGTGCACATATGTGGTGAATATACATTTAGAAAATAAAAAAAAAACATCAATGAGAAATATGAAACATCTGGTTACTCATAGACTTTGACATTACAACTACACGTTTGGCATACTTGAAAGACTTATAGAACATAGTCATATGTTTCTAAATTGCTACAACAACAACAACTGGTATGATTGTGGATGAACACAGCAAACTTGAAGTTTCTGCAGTGTTTGGATGCCTTTGGGAAACTTTAGCACATTACTGTCAAATAAAAAATGAAATGTTTTCTCGAGGGACTTTGCCTTTCCCTGGAATGAGCAAACATTGTAACTCTATTTACAAAGCAGAAGTATTTACACTGCACTGTACAGCGGTGGATTGTAGCTAGAAATAGACTTGAAGTGTGTACTTATATATGAGGTATGTTTTATGACATATACAATGTATCTGGGTTTTTTCCAAATCCAATAAATTGTACAGGAGCAAGAAAATAGGGAAATAGAATTGCATGAAATAAGAAAATAAGCAATATTATCTAATACAATCCCCTGTGGTTTCAGTGACAATGGCCTCTGCTTAGAGTGCTGCAGGACTGAAAGCACGCCAACACGTATGACTGCTGCAGTCAATCACTGGCCTCAGTAGTAAATGCTGCATAAAGAGTAACCTGTTCAGCATGCAATAGATGGCTCATACAGTGTATTTAATGTGGCCATTTATGGCTATGTTATTTTATCATCTTGTCAAAAGAAACATGTCCTCATACTCTTTTTCTGTGTAAAAGGAAATCGAGCAATATTTAGCGAGCATGTATGTTTCTATTTGGCAGGCAGCCACTTCTCCTGCAGAGAATTGGCTGTTCAGCATTCAGTAACAAACTGTGAAGTCCTGTATTATGTTGAGCACCTATTCGTTCCACTCAATCCTAGGCAGCGGCTTCAGAACATGTCTGTGCAGGAGAGGCATTCGCCTGCTCAGGAGAGAACATTTCATTACACATATAGAAATAAAAATAAACTGATAGTAAAGATCTTTTTATAGGTTCTCTTTAAGAGTTTTTCTCGTTATCAAGCGATTCTATCAGTAATAACAAAACTATTATCATATTTATACACAAATATGCATCTTTTATAGTTCAGAAAATAGGCCTTTTTTATAATATAGATGGCATAACTATGGCATTTATTAATTTGGTAATAATCAGATGGCCTAGCTTGGCCAACCTAGACGACAAGGCCGTTAATACAGTGGTAGCAGCCATAGCAGCTGCTATGGGGTCTGCAGTGTCAGGGGGCCCCGACATCCAACCTGACACACTAAAGAATGGAGAATGTGCACCATTATTTAAATATTATGATGCACATCGTATATCATAATATGTATGTAACACTACACATCTTCCACAGTACACAGCATGAGTCATCAGCTTAGATAAGAAATGTTGGGGGAGAGGGAGGGGACAGCAGAATGACAAGACTAGGGGTCTTTCATCTTTAATACCTGCAGTCTACTTCCCCCCTATATTCAACAGCTACTGGAACAGAAGTGTATAATGTATATATAAGTGTAGAAATGTGTATAAATAAGTATATAAATGTGTGAGTATACAAATATGTATATTTTCTGAGAGGGTAGGGGACCCCTTTCAGAAGTCTGCTATGGGGCCCCACTGACAGATGAGAACTAGTTATAGATTAAATTGATTATAACATGCACTTTCAATTCTTTAGTCAGCTTTCCATCCCCAGAAGAAAAAGAAAACGGAAGCACCATAATAGATCCATGTATGGCCCATGCAGATAAAACCTCTCACTTCTAGTGGTACTTTATAGTGAAACACAAATTCCCCATTCAAATAACTGAGTCATTAAAAAAAAAAGTAGCACACAGGGATGATATGATCCTGGGGATGATGTGTGAATATAGACCATTAGCCCAAACAGAGTATAATAAATACTTTTAAAAAGTACTATAAGCCGAGTGTGTCCAGACCCCTAATAGTTTTATGAAGAAGTGGGATTGATGGTTTTCAAACTCATTCATGGACATTTTCCAGTATCTATAAAGGTGGTTAGAAAATAGTTTTCACTAATATCCCATCTTCTTAAGGAGGTAGAAGCTAAGCATTTCATTAGATTTGTCTGAATTTTTTTTGTAGACAATTTGAGCCATGACGCCTTTGTGGGACCTAAAGGGGTATTCCAGTTATCAGCATTTTTCATATACAAATGGGTACTTAAAATATTACCTAATATTCAATTAATTGTTATATAAAATTTTGCTCCGCTTAGCAAAAAAAAATGAAGAATTAAAATGCTACAGACCCTTTAATCAGTGCATAGATTTCCTCCACATGTCCACATCACGTGTCCTACACCTGCCTAGGCAGGTCATGTGATCACAATTATGTTTGTCTGTAGTCGATACTGGTTGCAGTGCATCCAGTATGGCCAGTGTTGTTGTGAGACGTCATCTCATTTTGTGATCATATTCCCGGAATACACCTTTAATCGTTTCAGCTTCTTGCTGCTGCTAAACTGAGCTTAGCAAAGTCACATCAATGTTAGAGGCAGTCTGCTACAACCCCACCACTTTCTAACCAATTCAGCAATCCATGTATATGGGAGACTGAATCAGGGGCACAATGATATAAATGAAAATGAAAGATTACTTCTGGTACAATCACTCCCCTTAAAATGAATTGTGTTTATTTGAACAAATATAAAAAAATCTTGCACACATAAACCTCTGGTCATAGTACGTACATATCAAGTCATTGGGGCACATTTACTAAGGGTTGGCATGAGATATGCATGATTTTATTTATAGGAAAATTTACATGTACATCTTTTTTACAGGAATGTTGACATATTACTGATATAACAACACTGTTATCTGCCACTTGTGTATTAAGAAGTACATGTAGGGTATATATTGATTTGTACATACTATAACCAGACTATAAAGGAAAGTCCAGGGAATCCAGCACTTTAAAAGGAACTTATTTTTTATTTCATCATTATGTTAAAATTTTGATTCTGCATAGCGTTTCACAAAACTGCAGCTATGCGTTTCGAGTTCATAGACTCTTCATCATGGCTATCATATGGTTAGAAACGTCACTATTTAAAATAAACGTCACAGAACATGCATTAACACCCTATATTCAAAATACTTACTTAAGATGATCAATTAGAGCTGTTACTACCCTTTTTTTCAATATTTATAGAACAAACTATTCTTTTTGTTTAAACCTAGTGGATATCAGGTTTTTAATTCTAAGATCCAATAGGCTTCTCTTTTCCTTATTGCATGTTCCCAAACTCCACCTCTTTTTGGGCTGTGCACTCTTTCTATACCATAGAACTGAAATAAAGATATGTCGCTCTATTATGGGTTTCTATAAAATGCTGAGAGGCTCCCGATATACCTATGTTCTTTTTTTCAATATCAGATAGATGTTCGGCTATTCTTGTTTTTAACATACTTATGGTACTGTCCACATATTTTTTGTTACAACATGTACATTCAATGATATAAATTACATAACTAGTGTCACGGGTGCCCCTGGGAACATTGTCTCGGGTCGCAGGATTACCCATGTACCTCCGTGTGGCCTGCTGGACCAGCTGCGCCACTCAATCGTTGGGTTTCAGCAGTGTCTTCTGCGGCTCACCGCGCGTGCCCCCGCCTCCTAGGGTGCAAGGGCATGGGCTCTTTAAAATTTAAAGGACCAGCGTGACGGTAATTGGTGCTGGCCAGCCGCCTTCCCTGATAAATTCCCACCCCCTTCCTGTGTTCCCTGCCTCATAGCCTTAGAGAACACTTGATGCCCTGTGCGATTATCCTGATTTCCTGTTGTGGCCTCGTTTCCATTGTGACCTTCTGCTACGTCCCCGACTCTGATCCTGCGCTGCCTGTCTCCACCTCCTGCCTGTCCCCGACCATGAGTTTGCCTTACGATTTTCTACTTCGCCTTGACCGCCACCGCAGATAAAGTCACGCCTGTGAAACGACCTGGTGGTACCAAGCCGCAACAAGTCCAACCTGCTTTTGCGGTGGGCTCTGGTAAAAACCAGGTACCACTTAGACTCCAGTCCCAGGTGTTGGCTTACAACATCATCTGTGGTGGTACAGAGGATCCACTACCACTAATTCTGACAACTAGTATCACAATTTATGAAAAATCTCATGGTGTACACTTTAGCTTCATTAGCCACAGTTTTGCATTTTTAACAAATTTACATATGTTACGCCGATTTCCCTCACATGCATGGAAACCTTTCACTGACAACCAGGTCTTGTTTTTTTTTATTTCTATCACTGTATTAGCTCGTACCGTTAGTACTCCATCAATATGAATTACTTTGCATACTATAACCAGAAATTTCTTTGTCATGTACTTGTTATGTATGTACTATGCCCAGATGGTTATTTGTTCAGGATTTTTTATATTTATTAAAACAAAAAAAATCCATTTTAAGTGAAAGGATTGTGCCATAACTAATCTCTACAGAAAGAAAAAGTCTATAGGGACACCAATGTTTTCTTTTTCCTGTTTATATATAAGTCACTCAGAACACAAAATAAAATCTATTTGTTATTTTCTAGATTATCTATATTTTCCTCAAATATATGGCTCTGTTATTGTGTTGCTTGTTACCCACCTAGCATGCAGCGCCAATGTATGCAATTTAACAAGATTGATATTTGTCACAATTTTTTTTATAAATTCTAAAAAGATAACTATTATTTTACATTAAAATGTTCAAAAATCCACAAATTACTATGTAGTGCAAGCTAGTTATATGTAATTGCAGAAATTGAAAAAACATGACAGACTGAGCACAGGTTAGAATTCTGTTTCAGATTATTTCTTTCAGCAAATACTGCTGTGATTCTCCCTGGATTTATGAATTATTCATCTATGTTAATGGAGTGAGCTTTGCAAAGCTGAATATGTTCAATGGCTTATGCTATAAAAACATTAATTAGTTCAATTTTCATTTTGTCTCCTTTATGTATAGTAAGTGTTGCCATCTCATCTGTATCAGCCTGGAATATTTAATGCATTAATTTAGGGAGACTAGTGTATGCATATTGTGCATTATAAATTATATTCTCCAGACAATGCTATTCCTTACATTTGATGCACAAAGTAAAAATCCTTATCTTTGTATTAATGACTTCTGAATATTTCTTATGTTGACAATACACAGAGGGACTTGGTAGTTAGCATTTGTTCAAAAGAAATTGGAATAATGTATAGTGGTATCATTAACATAGTTTAACATTTAACTTGCATGCTGAAGTAACACTTTCAAGCTGGTGCATTCCCACTAATGAGAATTCTGCTTCCCACGGGAGCTATGCCTATCAAAAGTTGTGTCCAAGTGTTTCCTGAATACATCAGGTCTGGCACAAGTCAGAGTATTCTACTCGTAGGTGCTCACAGAACATATAAAATAATGCATTGTTCTAGAATGAGATATGGATTTACACAAGGTTATACTTTAAATACGTTTTATAGGATAAAAATATTGTTTACCCATCCTAATCATCGGTCATAAGATTAGTGGTGCTCCAGCATCCTGTACCCAACAGATCAGCTGTTCTTAGCAGTTTACCCGAACAGAATGGGAACCAAAAGACTCCATACTCTGTGTAGTAGCTGAACCGAGTCACATAAGCTTAGCTCTGAAACAAATGAATGGATTCACTAACATGATAACACTGTGCTTTATTTATGAAAGTTTCATTGTGGTGTATTCTATAAATGTCTTTACACTATCCCATATTACAGAATATTGTGACTGTAAAAGATGGTAATGCATAACAATATATAACAATAACATAACATAACAATCAAGAGGCCAGCCATGCAGCATTATCCAGTTAACACTAGCAGGTGTTACCAATAGGTGTTTTCTGTATTTAGCAGTATACATGCAGTCCCCGGGTTACATACAAGATAGGTTCCATTGGTTTGTTTTTTAAGTTGAATTTGTATGTAAGTCGGAACTGTATGAATTTTTTTGATCCCTGTGACAATTGGATTTTAAAAATGTTGGATTGTTGTAAGAACCAGGATTAATAATAAATGTTAATTGCAGACGACTGTGATAACTCTTACAACTGTTTATTGTACCTTAAGGCTAAAGTACAGTAAATTACCAACATCCAGAGGTCCGATTGTAACTAGGATTCGTCTATAAGTCGGGTGTTTGTAAAGGGGTATTCTCGTCTGGGCATTCACATTCTGTTTCATTAATCTGCCATATATAAACATTTCTTCAATTAGACGTTGTTTAAAAAAATGTGTCATGATAAAAGAGAAGTAAAACTGTACTGAAGGGGTAATTTGCATCCTGCTTCTTTACAAATCACGCAGGGGCAGATTTATCAAGTGTCTGAAAGTCAGAATATTTCCAGTTGCCCGTGGCAACCAATCACAGCTCAGCTTTCATTTTACCAGTGCTCATGAATATTTTAAAGGGGAGCTGTGATTGGTTGCCATGGCAGTTAGAAATATTCTGACTTTCAGACACTTGATAAATCTGCCCCACAATGTTAAAAAAAATATCTCAAAAGACAAGGACACTTTAGACTATGATTTAATACATAGTATTCCTAATATCAATATAGTTTATTTTTAGGTGTATTGAAAATAGAATAGCCTTTAAGAATTCAAGGATGTGTTGATCTTGTTAAGGAGAAATCTTATATCTCACATGAACTGTAATTTTATTACTAGTCTACAAAGTTAAAATAAGAATTAGAATTGAGCTTCACGAAAGCACAGTAAATACTTTTTCCTCCTTCATTATCTATAGAGTAGCTAAAATCTAGTACTGCAGCAGAGAAGCCGTACAATAAGCTAAAGCAGCTCCAGAGAACTACAGTTCAAGCCCTAGGCTATAAAAGAGTGGTTTCAGAAAAGCAGCTCTGGCAGACATCTATAAAAAAGCCTGGTGTAAGCCAGTATTACAGGGATTATCTAGTGTCCTCATTATACTATGACAAAAATAATATTTTATTAAAATGATATTAATAATAAATAATTCCTCTTTTCTGTGGACTTGAAGCCTCCTGACTTTAACAGGGTTTAGAATTAAAACATCTTTTTATTGAGTACATGGAGTACCCAGTACAAATAAGTGAACTTCTGATTTAACAATTTCTCCTATAGATAACTGACAAAAAGTGATTAGACTGGAAGTATGGGTTTTAGAGGTGCTTTATCCACAAAGAAAGGCACATAAAGTCTGGTTACTAACAATGCAGATTATTAAGCATTAACCATTTCAGAAGAACCTTAAAGGAAATAAACCACCAAAATCCAGCATGATAAACCAGGGGCACTTACTCATAGATCCAGACTGTCACTGTGGTAATTGTCTTATATTTCCTATCTATAGCCTCTTTCCTTCTAAAATAAACTTTTAAAATTATGGTACAGAAACAAACTTGTTGAGCAAGCTGCTCACTCACGTGGACCAGTGGAATTGTAGAGGTATTATTGTCTGTGCAGTCCAGTGCTCAGGTCATCGGGAAGGGGCTGTCGGGAGGCCTGTGCGATAATCCAATGAAAAAGGTAAGTTGAGACTGGAACTCCATACGGCTAAAAATTCTAAGTCTTTATTTAAATACATTAAAAATGCAGATTACATGGAACTAACCATAAGACCTACGCGTTTCGAACGTAGAAATAAAGTTCTTAGTCATGGTCTTAGAAGCTATAACACAAACACTCTCTTAAAAAGACTGATAACTACCTAATTGGCACATGCGTATATCACATCATGAAAACATGGTGTGGGGTATGTAGTTTACAGAGTAATTAGAAAATAGATTGCAGAAACAATAAATAACATATTTTCGGTGCAGAGATATAACAAGTGGAAACTAACATATTTTCAATATAAATACATTGTGACAGTTTTGTTGTTAAGACCTCTAGGCATTCTGGTATCAAGATGCAAGATCCACAGCATTTCCCGGTTAGGGAGCTTGTGGGTTCTATCCCCGCCCCTACTCGGCGCAGTAACTATTACTATGCCGGTGACCACAAAACTGGTAAGATCTCCAGCATGTACTTGTAGAAAATGGTTCGATAGGCTGGATATATTTTTCTCCGGCAGTTTGGTTGCATGTTCTGAAATTCTTTTCTTAATTGGGCGAATTGTACTACCCACATACTATATCCTGCACGCTGTGCACTCTGCCATGTACACCACATACTTAGTATTGCAATTAATGAATGTTTTAATATTCCACTGTTTATCTGAGTGGCCACTAGAAAAAGTATTTGTGTTGCGCATATAGTGACAAATTGTACATCTATTCATCCCACATTTAAAAGAGCCTTTCGTACTGAGCCATGTTGCATGAGTTCTATTATCTTGAGAAATGTAAAGAGATGGAGAAACTAAATTGCCTATGGTGCAGGCCCTACGTGAGACCAATTGACAACGAGAATTCAAGATCTGTGGTGGAAAATACTATGTCTGTTGGCTTTGCAGTGTTTTTGATATGATCCACTAACAGGAATTGACGCGTTTTGTTTTTTGCTACACACTCTGCTCTGTCTTTTGGTGATTGTTTGACACTCCCGATGAAAAGATGTATCTGTACTACAACTCCTACAGGCACGAATATATTCTCCAACTGGAACGTTATTGACCACATGTTGTGGGTGACAGCTAGAGGCCAAAAGTACCGTATTACCGCTAGTAGGCTAGGTAGGCTAGACGTGTCTCTTTGAGCTCCGTGTTCCCCGACCTTAAAACCAGCACACTGCGGCTATCTTACCGAGTAATATCGACAATGCCAGAAAAGCTAGTGACTCTCTTCTAGATCACAGCATGGGGAAGGCTAAGAAAAAGACGGGACCCACAAAACTTACGGAATTCTTCCCATGTACAAGGTCACAAAATGGCGGCGGCGGCGTGGAAACTGAGGCACCAGTATCGCAGCTCACAGGATCCCCGGGACCTTCAAGACCATCCTCAGGGGCTTCATCTCCAGCTCTAACCACCCAGCGGGACCTAAGAAGCTCAGGTTCACAGAACCAGGAGACGCTGACAAGCTCTCCAGAAGCACAAGATGCATCAGGTGAGCAACCAGCAGCAAAATTCCTCCTTAGCATCGTCTACAGATTCCCCTGTGTTTAAGCCAGTGTCGGAAGATTTATTAAAAACACTTATGGGTGACTTATGTTCTTCCCTTCACCATGATATACAGATAGCGCTACAGACTTTTCAAAGTGAATGTGTAGCACTGGAGGAACCATACTGCAAACGTGGAATCTAAGATGGCGGAACTCACTACAGCTCATAACCAGCTGGTAGATCTCAGCAACAACTTGGAGGAGGAGGTGAAAGGTCTGCACCTAAAATTGGCTGATATGGAGGACAGGTCCCGCAGGAACAAAGTTAGATTTCGGGGTATCACAGAATCTGTCAAACCTGAAGCCTTGGAGGAATTCCTAACAGATCTGTTTGTAGCCCTACTCCCAGATACCCCACAAGCTGACCTCCTCATTGACAGGGTCCACGGGCTACCTCAGGCTAAGGATCTCCCATCACCGGTCCCTAGAGATGTGATTGCACGTCTGCATTTCTTTCATTTTAAAGATAAACTGATGGGACATTTCTCTTTATGCAGACTTGTCAGCGGCTACCTTAGCCCAAAGACGGGAATTTCAAGAAACTGCCAAAATATTACGAGCACACAACATATAAATGGCGATTCCCCGTAAAATTGATAGTAAGCAAGGAAGGCAGAAAGATTGTTGTCAACAACCCGATGAAACTTCAGCAACTCATCCAGGAAAGGGGTCTATCAAGGAAAGAAGGAATTCCTGATCCATCAACAGCTCCAAAGCCTCATCGTGTAGAAGAAGAATGGTCAACTGTCACAAACACCTGAAGACAGTCCTTCGGAAGGGCACTAAACCAACATTGAAATTTACCCGGTTGGTGAAATAGTTGATTATAGGTCGGGTACGGTGTTATGTTGGTTGTCAAGTACTCAACATACACAAATTATCCCCTTTAAAAATCCATAAAAGGTGTTTTTCTTTAGTTTACGTCACAGCGGTTATTTTAAAGGTTTGTTTATTGGTTAATGTTTTTTTATTTCACAGGCAAGCTCAGATTGTATTATGGGTAGAATGTACAATAGGAGACATTTTTCTAGGATTGTGTAATTTGATAAACATATGGGATCATTATGGGAATAAGGATCACCTCAGTTAATGTTAAGGGGCTAAACAGCCCATACAAAAGGTCAAGGATGTGGAAGGAGGCTGTAGACTTGAAAGCAGATATACACTCACCGGCCACTTTATTAGGTACACCATGCTAGTAACGGGTTGGACCCCCTTTTGCCTTCAGAACTGCCTCAATTCATCATGGCATAGATTCAACAAGGTGCTGGAAGCATTCCTCAGAGATTTTGGTCCAAATTGACATGATGTCATCACACAGTTGCCGCAGATTTGTCAGCTGCACATCCATGATGCGAATCTCCCGTTCCACCAAATCCCAAAGATGCTCTATTGGATTGAGATCTGGTGACTGTGGAGGCCATTTGAGTACAGTGAACTCATTGTCATGTTCAAGAAACCAGTCTGAAATGATTCCAGCTTTATGACATGGCGCATTATCCTGCTGAAAGTAGCCATCAGATGTTGGGTACATTGTGGTCATAAAGGGATGGACATGGTCAGCAACAATACTCAGGTAGGCTGTGGCGTTGCAACGATGCTCAATTGGTACCAAGGGGCCCAAAGAGTGCCAAGAAAATATTCCCCACACCATGACACCACCACCACCAGCCTGAACCGTTGATACAAGGCAGGATGGATCCATGCTTTCATGTTGTTGACGCCAAATTCTGACCCTACCATCTGAATGTCGCAGCAGAAATCGAGAATCATCAGACCAGGCAACGTTTTAACAATCTTCTACTGTCCAATTTCGATGAGCTCGTGCAAATTGTAGCCTCAGTTTCCTGTTCTTAGCTGAAAGGAGTGGCACCCGGTGTGGTCTGCTGCTGCTGTAGCCCATCTGCCTCAAAGTTCGACGTACTGTGCATTCAGAGATGCTCTTCTGCCTACCTTGGTTGTAACAGGTGGTGATTTGAGTCACTGTTGCCTTTCTATCAGCTCGAACCAGTCTGCCCATTCTCCTCTGACCTCTGGCATCAACAAGGCATTTCCGCCCACAGAACTGCCGCTCACTGGATGTTTTTTCTTTTTCGGACCATTCTCTGTAAACCCTAGAGATGGTTGTACGTGAAAATCCCAGTAGATCAGCAGTTTCTGAAATACTCAGACCAGCCCTTCTGGCACCAACAACCATGCCACGTTCAAAGGCACTCAAATCACCTTTCTTCCCCATACTGATGCTCGGTTTGAACTGCAGGAGATTGTCTTGACCATGTCTACATGCCTAAATCCACTGAATTGCCGCCATGTGATTGGCTGATTAGAAATTAAGTGTTAACGACCAGATGGACAGGTGTACCTAATAAAGTGGCCGGTGAGTGTGTGTGATATATATATATATATTGGCTGCATAATTCTTGACACACCTGATCTGTATGGAGCCGGGTCAGACTGTTTCATAGTTGTTTGTGAGGGGTATATATTATTTAGAACCACAGTCTGGGACACAGTTGTTATCCAGGGGCCTTTTATACTGTAGGTGGTACTGTAAGGGCTGTAGTATGGAGATGTGCTACAAATATATGAATACTTCTGGTTGCAAATTCGGCAGTGATGAGTAATGGCCAGGAGAATGGCCAGACCCACTCTCCAATAGGGTAAAGCCCAACTGCTCGCTCTCCAGCATGTGCTATGCTTTCCCTTTTAAATTTACTCCTTATATCATCTCTCTCTAGACAATGATATACACACTGTTTAGACTTGGTCTTTGTATGCCTTGCCTTATGCCTGACTCATCTTTGCAGCACTTAGGACTTATTTCTTTTGCTCATATGACTGAGTAACTTTACAGCATATTGCTTTGATTTCATGTGTCCTACTAAGGGCTTCAGGAATGTCCATTTGCTAAGTAGCAGTTGAGGGTATTATTGAGTGGATCAACTTCAACATTGATCCTGTTTTTGATATTATTCTCTTGCATTGTATGTTGCCTTTATGTACTGAATAAAGATTTACAGTGTTTATTATAGTAGCCTTTTCATGACACACTTCTTTTCTTTGGTCTATATGATTTTCAGTGTAGATGTGCAGATCCTGTATCTTACCTAATATCCAGGGTGGTGGTACCAGAGTGGAAAGCACTTCTTTAGATTTGCAAATCTGAAGGACATGATGCAGTATAATGAGAAATTGTTTGGATTATGGAATCCTAGAACCCATATTGTATGGGGGAAGGGGTCTGTCTTTGGCTTAAATAATCATAGTTATGTCTACAATATGGCGTAGGATGGTAAAGTGTAGTTTGTGCAGGGGAGGGGGAAGCTCCATATTCGCCATGGCAGCCCAGCATTTTGTAATATTATCTTTCATGAACTGATGACCTTCTCAGATATCCTCTATTAACCAAATATCCCCTATAACCAGAAGTTTGTACTGTTTTTGACGTTAAATACACTTTTATGCAACACTTAATATTTATCTTCCTGAAGGCTGCATAGAGCATCAATGGACGTTGGACCAAGAAAATCGTATTTTTCTTTTATTACTTGTGGCTTTATGTGATTTTCTCAGCAATTTCTTTCTTTTTACATTATAGCATTTTTTACATTTGAATTCATAGTTGAGCTTCTTTTACCTTACAGCTTTGTATTCATCAGTATAAAATTGCCTTTTGTTATATGTGATAATACCATTCAGTCCCTAAAAGCAATTGTCCAAGGACAATGTGAGCATGAGCTAGTCAATTTTCCTAATTAGTATTCCTTTTTAATACTTGCCTGTTTGTGCTGGCAGAACAATCTGAAATTTGGCTGTAGTCCACAAAGCTATAACTGCCAAGGAAAGGCAGAATTTACTTGTGATTGCTTATTTCTGCATTTCTTTTTAGACGCTCTATTTGCTTCCAGTGGCAGCTGAACAGTTGTAAAACTGGAAGTCACTATGCTGCTTTTTAATTGGATATCTGTTTATTTCCTATTTTTCCATGTAATGGTAGAATGTGGGAAAATATATATCATTTCTCATGTCTGCAGAAGTCACTTTTATTGAGTAAAATGTTGTTCCAAAGGACCTTAGATTACAACGAATTGGCTGCTTAATTTCACCAAACCCAATTTCTTGAAAAACAATTTTGTGCCATTTTTTGTGAAGCAGAGTCATGGGTAGGGGATTTTGAACTAAACTTGTAAACTCAACACTATATGTCTTCCAACTACTAAACTCTCTCCTCTCCAATCTATTTCATGCAGAAGCCAGGCTTGTCTTTTTAGACCTTTTCCTGTCTCCCAAATACAGTTCAAAATAATAACCCTCATGCACAAAGCTCTGCATAGTGCTGCCCCTCCCTCTCTGTTCTATCATTTCAGTCTATCAACCAACTGTGCTCTTTGATCTGCCATTGATCTTAGATGAATCTCTACTTTAATTTGAACCTCTCACGAATGTCTCCAGGATTTCCTCTGAGCTGCACCAATTCTCTGGAATGCCCTTCCCCGGACTTTCAGATTAATACCCAACCTTCAAAGTTTCAAACGTGTTCTTACAACCCATCTCTTAAGACAAGCCTATCACACTTGCTAACTGCAATGTGAAATGTCAACTCTCTTTCCTAACACATCTTATGTCCTCTTCCGGTCTGTTATCTGGCAATCACCATATATATACAAAGCTCCAGGCTTCTCTGCAGTCACATTAACCTTGTAGATAACATAGCGGCTGATGGCTGGTTCTAGCAGCAGCATTTTTTTAAATTAAATTATTTCAGAATGTTATAAAGAATGACTGGAGCATTATACAAGCTCTTGTACCTCTTGTGTCACCCCTCATCCTCATAGACTGTAAGCTCTTGCGAGCAGGGCCCTTGGAATTCAGCCTTTTAGATGCACAATCAATAGAGGTTACAACAACTAGCTTCGGGACACACAAGTCCTAGGGTATTTCCTGCTTGTTTCCTCACAGACATCATAATGTACTACATAGGTAGAGCTTAGTATTTTGCAAACCCTAATATTAAAGGAAATCTTCCTGATAAACCAGGGACACTTACTCATAGATCCAGCCACAACAACTGCAATAAACCTCTTATATTTGTTATCCAAGGTCTAATTCCTTCTAAAATCAACTTTTAAAATTTTGTTAGTGAGCCTGAAGGGTTCCTGGGGTTGCTACCAGAGCCCCTCCATTCTACAGATTCACAGACTGTTACACTGTGCAGAAGCACTTCCCCCTCCCACAGTGTGCTGAAACCTCCTCTGCTGCAGTGAGATTACATCAGACAGAGGGAGGAATGAAGTGCTGAAGGAGCAGAGGGGGAGACAGTGTAACAGTCTGTGAAGCTGCATCACAGAGGGCTTCTAGTAACAACCGCAGGAGGTCTTTGTTCATTAGCATAATTTTAAAAAGAGAGTTAGAAAAAATACGAAAAAATCATGCTAAGGGGTTAATCTACTGATCAAAATTAATATTTTATTACTTTGGGACATGGGTTCAAGTACCAGGGTCAACATCTACAAAGAGTTTGTATGTCCTCTCAGTGTTTTCATGGGTGTCCTCCAGGTCCTCCGGTTTCCCCCCACATTCCTAAACATACTAGTAGGTTGATTAGCTTGTGAGCCCCATTCTGAACAGGGATCGATTTGGCAAGCTTTGTGCGGCGCTGTATAATCTGTGTGTGCTATATAAATAAAGGAATTATTTATGATTTTATTATTTTATTTATTTCAGTATGTGAATGGCACTACATTTAAAATGCAATAAAGACTTGCTTTTTTGCTGTTCTACTTCAAGATAGGTTCAATATAAGTTAGTGAGTTATTTGTACCTGAAATTATGTCTATAACCTGCAAATAACAAGCTCTCATACAGCGATAGGGACTGATAAAAACTGTGCTCTACTCTCTCAGTCCCACAACTGTATGATGGGTTGAGAAAGGGCTGGAGTTTAACATGAGATGCCACATCTGGTTAAATCTAATTACTTGGGAACCCAGAAGGTTATTGTCAAATTTTATACAGCATAATCCAAATCAACATACAAATATTAACTGAATTTTGCAAGTGTGAATGAGCCTGTTACATATATATATATATAGTTGTGTGGGAAAAAGATTTGTTATAACTTGAATTTAGTGGATTGAAATCCCTGTTTCGTGATTGATAGCCTTTCCTTTAGGAATGAACATCACTTTTATCTGACTATCGCTAAATAGGACCACCTAATGGACACCCAAGAATAGAATAGAGCAAACAACAGATGAAGCAGCACTCCGTAAGGATAAAGTGAAAAACTTTTATTCCACCATGGATGCGACGTTTCGTCTTCTCTATGAAGACATTTTCAAGCATGCTTGAAAATGTCTTCATAGAGAAGACGAAACGTCGCATCCACAACTAGCATGCTTGAAAATGTCTTCATAGAGAAGAAGAAACGTCGCATCCACAACTAGCATGCTTGAAAATGTCTTCATAGAGAAGACGAAACGTCGCATCCATGGTGGAATAAAAGTTTTTCACATTATCCTTACGGAGTATTGCTTCATCTGTTGTTTGCTGCTACGATCAACAGGGTTTGTCGGACCCCCGACGAAGACCTGCACCCGACCAGCCTTTACACGGTGCTGCTCCACACCTTTCCTTTTCCAAGAATAGAAAGGGATTTATATTAAGGAAAGTCTGGTTAACTTTCCCTCAAAAACCATATATTAAAGTTCTTAGCAATATAACAGGATTCCATTAGATAAGGCTGCATAATAAAACTTCACAGCTTCCCTTAATAACAATAACTATATTAGTACAAGTTAAATATTTTAAATGACAAAATAAAGAAGAAAGGTTTACAATCGTTTTACTGCACTAATACGCCATTTATAACTACTACTGCTATGTATACATGTAGAAAAACACACAAAGAACAAAATACAGATATTATGAAACTGCGTATTTGGCAGAAACTGAATAGTGTACTCCACAGCCAGACAAGCATTAAACTGCTGCCAGGTTTTATTATCACAAATCCTGCTCCTTCTCTTCACAATTTTGATTCTCTGTGGATTTAATGAGTGTTTTATATTCCATATTTCCAAATCTCACAATTCTGACAAGTGTCAGCTGAAATGACTGCCAGCTAAGACTGATGTAATTCTCCACTGTTAGCCATACAAAAATGTATGGGAAAACATCAAGCATAAATTTATTTGAAAGCTAGCTCACTCGAAATGCCAGAGGAGATCTGTGCTGTAGGGGGACTGGAGTGTTGCTACCATAGTTATACATATAGCATTCACTTCAGGAACTGCACATAAGGGAACACACATGTGAGAGCAGCGGCATACCAAATCACAACAACTTACATGTGCCCCAGAAGACATGTCCTGCATTTCTACCAGGTTAAGCTGAGCTGAAAGGGGAGAATCTTATGGTAATGACAGAAGCTTCTGTTTGAAGCAGTGTAAATCTGTGCAAATAATGCAACTTGGTACTACTGGATGTTGTGATGGTTGATACATTGTATAAATTCAAGAAGTTGTCTAGATGCCCTACTTTAAAAGTAAAAATATCACAACTAGAATTTTTATTATGAGATGTTGATGCAAAGATCTCTACTGTCTTTTTTTTTTTACCCACTATGTTCCAGTTGGTACCACCCTTTTGTTTTTTATTTTTCTTTTCGTTTAATTAACCCGATTATAGGTTGGACTTCATGGACCTGTGTCAACAACTTTAAAATTGGAAAATATATCTTGACATGTCTGTAATTAAATGTACTTACCGTATATACTTGTGTATAAGCCAAGTTTTTCATCACAAAAATTGTGCTGAAAAGCCCCAACTCGAGTGTATAAAAAAATAAACTTACATACTCACCTTCCACTGTTCCCGATGCTCCGCACGGCTGCCCAATGCTCCCTGTGGCGCCTCTTCTTTCTTCTCTTTGCATGCACGCAACAGCAGGCAGAGACGTTTCCATGCGTCTATGATGCGGTCGTGTCGCCGCTAATGACATCATATTGTATGGGGAACATCAGGGAGAGGAGGCAGTGATATAAACAAAATAAAGTCACCCCTATCTTTTCCCTGTCTTCCAGTGCACAAGTCTTAGTCTAAACAGAGGAAACAGTAGTTACATTATTCCATTATTGCAAGGGCGTTGTTAGCTCTAAAGATTTTGGCCAGTGCCCCGAAAGTTGTCTGCCGGCTTTATCCTCTGTCATCTCTATTATAGAGCCCATGCGGCAGTTCTGTAGAGTATACTTAAATTAATGTAAGGCCGGCACTTCTAGAAGTTACCACGGTCATCAAACAATAGTACAAAAAATTTTAAGAAAAAGTGATGCATCAATTGACCAATATCAAAAACATCATTTATTTAGTAGTAATATACAACAACAACACAGAATCTAAAAACCATTAAAAAGGTGCCCAATCAGCACCTAAAGAAGGTGGCATTCCCTGCCATGAAAAATGTAAACAATGGAGTAATGTGTTGTTGCCGTATATTACTACTAAATAGAGGTTGTTTTTGATATTGGTCATTTGATCCATCACTTTTTCTTTTCAAATTTTAGTTCTGTAGAGTAGTGAGCTGTGCAGGAGGCGACGGAATCACATTAGGGAGCATTATTACTAATATTTGTTGGAGAACTTGGTGTGTAGCTGTATTACCTTATTTGGTTGAAGAGTTTTAGGGGTAGAAGAATGACAACACTGTTATTGGACAAAGATTTAGGGACAATAGAAAAGTGCAGAACATAAGATGTCTGCGTGGTAATCAGAAGAAATGGTTTCTCTACAAGATGATATCAGTATATATTAAATATATACAGTCCCTGCTGTGTTTAGGCTGGAGCAGAGTCCAAGGACTTTGTTAAGAGCAGACCAGAGCACACAAATATAAAAAGAAATATATCATTCAAAGTTTACATTCAAGTTTCTTTATAAAGTGCCTTCAGCAGTGGCCCACTGTCCCTGGGCTATTTAGATCTAGCAGTGCCTCAGGACATTATGGGGCGACACCTCCCCATCCCTTGGAGCTGAAATTACACTGAATAACCTGATAATGGCAGCTCACCAGTTGGGACAAGGGTATGGAGGAGGAGAAGAAAGTGTAGGCTATGTCTGATGCCACTGTGTAAAGCTGCCAAAACATGGTCATTGGAGACATGGCCAGAATTCTATGTCCTGAGATTCACAACATATAAAATGACAAGTATGTTATATCAGTGCATTCATATAATGAGTATATTGTATGTGTGATAATGTGTATGACATCGTTTGTTTATGTGGTAAATATGGATTTAAAGTCCCATCCATGTCAATATCTGCAAAGAGTTTGTATGTTCTCTCTGTGTTTGCATGGGTTTCCTCTGGGTCCTCCAGTTTCCTCCCACATTTCAAAACATACTGGTAGGTTGATTAGATTGTGAGCCCCATTGGGGACAGGGGCTGATTTGGCAGCACTGTGTAATCTGTGTATGCTATATAAATAAAGGAATTATTATTATTATAGGGGTGTTAGATAGCAGTTGCAGGGTAGCAACGTAAACTGGAATAAAGGGGCCCCACATCTGCCAGATTGCTGGTCTGCTAGAGGGGAACAGAATGAATTGTATGCATGAAAGACTCATATAATTGATTATAAGAGCAAACAGGCAGAGACAGGTCTGTGCTCTATTCCTGCACATACTCTATGATGTCCTCACATGGCGACAACACCACATCATACAGTCTTGTGCTGGTCGAGCACATGGACCTGTCTTTGCCCACACTGTGGCATATTGATAAAAGCCTTCTTCTTGATCCAAACCTGATAAAAATGTGACAGTTTATGCACACACGAATGTTGATCCGATCCATGAACTTCACACAGAAATCCTTGCATCATACAGAAATATCTCTGTACTGTCCGTCTGTACCGCCACTATAACAGTTAATGCAGTGGCAGTGCTGAAAAGTCCTTACTAGAGATGAGCGAACACACTCGTCTGAGATTGATGCTCGTTCGAGCATTAGTGTACTCAAAACTGCTCGTTGCTGGGACGAATATTTCAGCAGCTCGAGAAAATTGCATCTCCCGCCGTTTTGATTTTTGGCGGCCAGAAACAGAGCCAATCACAAACCAGGAGACTCTGCAGTACACCCAGCATCACGTGGTACACTTACATGTCGATAGCAGTGGTTGGCTGGCCTGATCAGGTGACCCTGGAATATACTAGCCACTGCCCGCGGTGCTCGGATCATTCTCTGCTTGGATGCCGTTAGGTAGAGAGCTGCTGCTGGTCAGGGATAGCGTTAGGGTGTTCTATTAGATTAGTGTTAGGCAGGAGTGATTCTACAAGAACCCAACAGCCCTTGTTAGGGCTACAATAGCGTTATTTTATTTTTTTTGCTTGTGGCTGGGCTTGCTGGCACTAGTAGTTCATATTGTGACGAATTTGCAGGGAGACTTGCAAACGTTATTTTTGGCTCTTAGTGACACACATATCCATTTCAAACAGCTAAGTGGGACAATCTATTGGGGGTTTGATTGAATTAGGCACAGTCTTTTATTTTTTTTTCAAAAGTTAAAGTGAAAGTGACAGCACAAAATCCTCAGTGGTACAAATGCAATTTCATCTAGCTTAGTCTGCCTGCTACTGTTTAGCAAGCTAGTCTCCAGAAATCCGGTGAAGTGTACTGTACGTTATGTGTGGCATAATCTAATATGTTTTTTTGTTTACATTAGTGTCATCGCCGTGCTGTTGCCCATAATTTTGGCATAATGGTGCGATTAGGCAGCCTCAGAAGCATCCATGCATGCTGCCCCTGCTGTTTCCTGTCCATTTCCGTGGTGTTTCCATCCTTTTCTGAGGTTTCCAGGTCTTTGGCCAAGCTTCCCTGTGCAGAGCCTTGGTCCCCTTGAAAAATGCTCGAGTCGCCCATTGACTTCAATGGGGTTCGTTATTCGAAACGAGCACTCGAGCATTTTTAGTGCTGCTCATCTCCAGTCCTTACCTTTCTGATCATGCAATGACTCCTTGCATGCTTTATTTTTTCAACTCTTCTAATAGAGTAGGCAAATCTCCTGACCCAGCAGAATGCTACATAATCTGCAAGGATCTTGGTCATTACATATGCAATGTGGGTACATTATGGGCTGGTCAAGCTACACAAAGAGAAGCAAATTGTCAGTAGTATAGGTTGTTACACTAAATGGGAATGGCTAGTCAAATAGGGAATGCTATACCCACACCTTTATTATCAAGCTGCTCCTTCCATTCCAAAAACGTATAAATATGCAAATTAAGTTGAAATTCCTTGGCAGAGCACCTCGGAGCTCGGGCTCCATATCTCGCTGAGTGACGTAGCTGAAAGGGAAAAAATGCTGAGGAGCCAGAGCCCTGAGGTGCTCAGCTAACACCCTTATAGCTCTTTAGCCTAATAAGAATATTTCTAAAACAAAGTTTTAGCTCATTAAAAAAGCAGCTGGATGTATGGGCATAGCCCTTTAAAACATAGCAGTTACCCGTAGTTCAGGTAGGAAAAAAAATTGCTGACCCTGCCTATTTATGATGTCTTGCTTTTAGTCTAATTACTTGGGACTCTTTAATTTCACAGTCTACCCCTGATAGTGCCACCACATTATTCAATTCTTATATTACTATATAGTAACACCCAAATTATTTATACTTATGTAGTGGCCTCCAGTTGATTAATTTCCATATGGTGTCACCCCCCTTTTCTTTGCCTCATTAGCTATTAAAACAATAAAAATCTTGTATTTACCTATGCCAGCACTCCCATGTCCTGTTTCCTGGCTTCTCACTGCAGTGGGAGTTGCTACGAATGGGGATAGGATGTGGATGTGCTTCCTTCGTCAAAGTGCGATGGTTGCAGGGGAAAGCTCCCAAACCTGTTGCACTTAGTGTCAATTACATCTGAATCTTAAAGACGCAGTTGAAAGAGACTATTTTAGCTATATTAATTGTATACAAGTGGTCGGTACTGGCTACATCCAGCACACTATTCCTATCACTGGCAGGGAATTCCTATAGTGACAAAGGTGCCTGTCATGTTGCAGGAGTTGTTCTTACAGTAGGCCAGCATTGTGAATTAAATGTATTTTTAAAACGTCTCAACAGAAAAGCAGGGATGGTATTACCACCCTCCCAAGAAGTTGCCGGCACTACCAGTCCCGTGTTTAAAGGTAGTAAGGCAAGGGCACATTTAACCTAATGCTGGGTATGATCAAAGATACCGCGGCGGTGCTCAGCCAGCTGCAAGAATAATGCAGCAACGTGGTGTAGTAGATGAAAGAAAGCGGCACTCACCAGGTCAATCTTCTTTTTTAAACAACCATGGGCAGGGAGGTATGACAAGGCATCACTCACGGCGACGGGCCGTTTTGCGCAGTCCTGCAACTACGTCAAGTTGGACATCAAGAAATTCTAAATGTTTGTTGCCAAAATTGCACGTGAAGTGCATTTTCATCCTGTCCCCTTTATTCAAAAATTCAACAAAATCAAAAAATTCTTGTTCAGTTCCGGACCAGGCCATGAACACATCGTCGATGTACCTTAAGTAGTTGTGTATATGTTTAATGAATGAATTCTCCAAATTGATTATAAACCTACTTTCAAAAACAGCCAAAAAAATATTGGCAAAGGTACATGCGAAAGGTGTGCACATGGACCTACTTGTGACCTGGTTAAACCATTGATTAATAAATAAAAATGAGTTATGGATAAGGATGAACATTACGGCCTCATGGACGAAATTGATAAATGCCACACTTTTACCTGCCTTCAAGTGTCCTTCAAGTATGATGGAATATCCATCAGAATAGGTCTCAAAAGCCAATCCAGAAATTGGGCCAGAGATTCAGTCACCGAGCCGATCCCCGTGACAATAGGACGGCTTGGGGGTCGACTTGGCGACTTATGAATCTTAGGAAGGAAATACCTGGAAGGTTTCCTAGGAAAAGCAGGTAAGAGTTTCTCAGCCATTTTAATAGATAGAACTTTATTTTCCACTACATGTCTTAGATTGGTACGCAGTTGAGAAATGTACTTGGTCGTAGGGTCACTTGATAGTTTAACATATGTGGAGGTATCATGTAATTCAGCTTCCTCAACATAATAATTTCTCAACATAAATCACTATATTGCCCCCCTTGTTGGCCGGCTTTATGACTTAGGATTTATCCTTTTTCAACTTCTGCAGAGCTTTCCATTCTTCTATGGACATATTGGGGTTCTGAGTAGGCTAAATGAGGCACTTAACATCTCTGAAGACTTGTTCATAAATGATGTCAATAGATGAGCCGGACGGCTAGGGGGGACAAAAAGTGGAACAGTTGCCACCCCTAAATTCTGATATATGAATATCCATATCAATCAAACTGTCATGCGTAACATCTTTATTTTCTATCATCAAATCAGTTAGTGTGTTAAGACAGTTAACGTAGATCTCTTCCAAGGGATCATCTATCTGAAAACCCAAAGGGCCTATACAGGGTATTTCTCCTTCCCTTCTAGCCCTATTATCATGATGACCCTCCTCGAAGTTATCAAATAATTTCCTTAGGGCGATTTTCCTAATGGACTTATACAAATCTATTTGGAACTGCCCGTAATCAAAATTTTTAGGAAGACTAAAATTTAGGCCTTTAGAAAGTGCTGAAATGCAGACAGTCTCGAGAGGTGTTTGAGACAAATTAATTACGGTATTTTTGGATATGCACAAGGAGTCTGTAGACTCGAGATTCATTGCCAGGAAACTTTCTTCCTTTTCTGGCCGTGAGTGATGACTTGTCATACCTCCCTGCCCATGGTTGTTTAATAAAAGAAGATTGACCTGGTGATTGCCGCTTTCTTTCATCTACTACACCACATTGATAAATGTATTTTTATACAGAATGCATCTGCCACCATTAACTGATAGTGCCCATAGGGATCAACATTATAACATGCCTCCTTATGGTAGTTCTCTGCATGTCCCTGCAGTGAGGCTTCTCATTTCAGACATGCTCAGTAGTGCTCAAAGTTAGGCTGGATCTAAGGTCCATAAAAAGCATGGTTGGGCTTGTAGGAAACAGCAATGAAGTAGGTATTCCCCCAGACCCTTCGACTTTACTCTAGACAGTGAGAAATCGTTAACGGTAAAGGTCTTCTTGCGTTTAATGGTTTTGTGTCGGAGTAGTCAAATCTTGAGTGTTTTTTAAAAATGTTATCTCTTTTACTGTATCTTTCAGCATGACAAGGGTTAACCGCAAAAGCTGCCAACACCCAACAGCTTGAGGCAGTATGTTGAAATCGAAAAGTATATTTTATACTGAATGCATTTGTAACTCGACATAAAAGCAGAATAAAAAAAAAAGTCATCTGAGCTTTTCATCTACTATAAAAGGTTGAAAGTGTTCTCCCATTCTGTGCTATACCTTGTAGTGTTCCATTTCATGCTGATCATTCACAGTCAGGCTAAGCATATTTACTCTATATTTAATGACACGCAATGCTTCATTCTGACTAGCTGCAAACAGGCAGAACATTTGGAGGTATCAGCAATAGTTACAGGGGAATGATATCATATAAACAGCATTTATGCTTCTCAAATTACAATTATGCTACATCTGGATGATCTCTGATCATGAAATATTATGAAGTGACAGGTGTTATATAATTGTGATTTCTCTGGTGAGGGCCTATGTTGCTTCCCTGTCAACTTCAATAACAAACCAGCTGGCCAGATCATATTGAAATTATTTATCTTCTATGAATGTCATACTCTGAACGTGCTGTTTTGTAATGTGATATACTTTACTTTGACAAGGAAGCTAACAAGCAGAATGCTGCAGGTTTATGTGGGAAATAACACTACTTGTCTACGTTAAAGAACTGATTTTACAACCAGAAATATCTCATTTACCTAGAGGACAATCTGTTGAATACTTCATGTGTGGTCTTATATATTATCTAGGAACAAAGTGACAAGTTATCGAATAAAAGAGCAGCTAGAATTAGGCTCTGTTCACATCTGTGTTGTGGCTTCCATTTATAACAGGAGGCCACAATACTAGGATGAAGTATTACAATGGCATCCAGCAGACCATATTGAATGAAAATAGGATCCATTAGGGTTTCATTGTAGATAGTTTTTATTCTGACTAAAAGAATATCACGGCTTGACGTGTGAACAAAGCTGTATGCTCATCATAGCAACAACTATGGAAGTATAGAAACATGAAGGTTCCTATAAAACACATCTGTGCTCCTTATCACATAATTGTCATTTCAGACTCTTTATGACATAAATGTTCAACAAAGGCTATGGTCGGGAAGTAAGAGTTCTTCTCACGGAGACTGCCAATTAAGGCCGCCGTGTAGGCGCGTGAAGACTTATAGCCATTGACACTCTACTAGGGGATTCTGGGAAAATATGCAAATAAGTTTTCCAGGATAGGATAAATGGTCTGAGTAAGAGGCTTTTGAGTAGGGTCGGGAAGTAAGAGTTCTCCTTATGGAGACTTCCAATACAGGCTGCCTTGTAGGCATGTGAAGTTTATAGCCATTGACTCTCCAGTAGGGGATTCTGGGAAAATATTCAATAAGTTTTCCAGAATGGGATAAGGAGAACAATGTCTCTTTTAGCTACCTTCCTGGAAAACTTATTTGCCTATTTTTCCAACAAAGGCTAAATCGGTGAGGATACAACATGAGCATTTTGCTTCATACATCAGATTACAGGATCCTTAGGTAAGTAGAATTAGATGAAGGAATGACCAACTTTCAAATTCTGGTTCTTCTCAGCCTTTTTAGATTGCAACTGCATCTGTTGAATATAATGGTGAAACAGGAAGCTACATTCACTCAGCCATTGCTGCTTCCTACAGGAAGGTGAGACAGGTTTACTGAATTGACATCATCATATCTGCTACTCTGGTTCTGCTCTGTTCTTTGGGTAAAAGAGGGAGATGTAAGTCTTCTTATTATATTTTTATATGTATTTTTATATGCATATTATATTCATATGAATATACAGGCGGTCCCCTACTTAAGAACACCTGACTTACAGACGACCCCTATTTACAAATGGGACCTCTGGATTTTGGTAATTTACTGTACTTTAGCCATAGGCTACAAAAAACAGCTATAACAGTTATCAAAGGTGTCTGTAATTAAGCTTTATTGTTAATCCTGTTTCTTATGACAACCTAATATTTTTAAAATCCATTGTCACAGAGACCAAAAAAATTTTGTCTGGAGTTACAATAATAAAGTATACAGTTCCGAAACAATATTTTATTCCTATTTTTTTCCTGTAACAATGTCAATTATTATTTTGCTAAAGTGTTCACCTTTTTTGAGATTTTCCACATTACATTCAAATTTCTGACAACTGGAACTTAGAAGTTGACTACAATATGTTAGTGCACAATTCATGCTGAGAAAATAGACCTTTTTAAATAGCAACACTTAGATTTCATGAAGCAACTCACCCTGGGACTGGACTTTACTAGTACGGCGCGCGCCGGGTCCCGGTGCATGGAGAGGGCTCGCGGGCCGAGCCCACTCCATAGCCAGTAAGTCTTTGCTGCATATTGCAGCAAAGGCTTACCGGTAACACCCGCAACCGGTGCTACCTCGATCAAAGAGATGGCGCCGCATGGGCGCCGCCATCTTGTTGTGGATCGCTGCTCCCCTATGACGTCACGGGGAGCGGCGATCCGTCGTCATGGTAACCTCGGGTGTTCCGAATACCCGAGGCTACTTCGTTTTAACCCATGCATTACAATGTGCTAATTGCACATTGTAATGCATGGGGAGTAAAATCCACATATACTGCCATACTGTAGTATGGCAGTATAAGATAGGATCGATCAGACTACCTAGGGTTAGAGTACCCTATGGAGTCTGAAAAATAGTAAAAGTAAAAATAAAAAAAAGATTTCCACAAAATCACTATAGGAACATCTATCTATTTATCTATCTATATGTCAACCACTCTATTTAGTATTTTGACTTTTTCCAGCCGTCTGCCACCTGGCTGTTATGGTTTAGCGCACATCATTTGTTTATCAGTAGAACAGGACAGGGTGCTCCTTCTGCTCTCACCATAATTATAATATCATTGCTGTCAGATCAGCAGAACTATCTTTGCGTTAATGGGCAGCATTAGATGTCTCTCTAAGACAGTAATAGCAAAATATCTTTTTATGCTCATAATATGGCATCATGTTAATTAATCTTAGTAGCACCTTTTCTGATTTGACAACTTGAAGATTATTTTTTAAATGGTGCGATTGATGGAAACATTTTATGACTACTCTTGGTTAATATTTGTTAATTAATTGTTAAAAGACAAGTCAGAGAATTAGTGCTTCACTTTTTATGTTAAAGGGATTAAGACCAACCGTTCCAGAGAATTTATATCAGCATTTTTAAGTTTTATTTGAGTTTTATTTTAGTAGGCCTTAAAGTAGCAGTGCTACTCTGTTGCAGTTCAGCTACTATTCATTTGAAAGGAGGCTGAGCCACAATAACATCCTGGTTACTACACAGCTTTTAAATCCCTACATTGTGCAATAATCAGCAAAAGAAGCCGGTGTTGACCCATACCAATTTCAAATTGCTGACCTAGCCTAAGAATTGGCAATCCATAGATAGAGTTACATGACAATAATCCTTTACTGTGTTGTGCAATAGGTATATTGATCTATTAATAGCCCATTCAAGACTAAATTAAACAAAATAAACAAATAGTCAGTTATCTATTTGGCCTTCGGGCAGTGACCACTGGAAATTGATTGGGGCCAGTGGTTTCTGGTTTCCTCTAACATAGTGTTATGCTTTAAATTCCATCAGAAGACAAGAGCTGGCATAAGTCTTGCACAAACATATCCCTGGGAGGGTCCAAGAGTCCATTCCCTTGAGTTGGGTAGCTTAAACTTTCCCATGATAGGATGGATCAACATAAAGTGATAGGATGGAGTTACTGGTGTCATTGGATTCATTTTTGGAGTTCTGTGTTTCTATGTATCCTAGGGTCCTAGGATATATTGAGACCAAAACGTCATTTGTCCAATTTTTCTTAGATCTTGACTTAACTCGTCTCATTGTATTCTTCACAGAAAAGAACCTTGAATATAGGTTTAAATCACTTGGCCTAGTATTTTATACTACACATATATAATGTGTAGTATATATGATCCACAAAAAAATTAAGATAAATAGAAATACTAGAACTTCAGGCAAAAGTAGCATGGTGTCTTAGCCTGTCAATAGTTTGTATGCCTTTCCGTCAGATCTAGAGATACTTCAGGTAGCCACTCATCAACAGTAGAAATCACCATCTTACTGTCCTTAAAGCATTTCATTTGGCTGGCCTTATAGAAAACTATTATGTGTAAGAGAAAAGCACATAGCAATCTAAAAACTCTAAAGAAAAAAACAGGGCATTTCATGAAAGATGTCACTCCACCATGTTATTCTCTTATAACGGATTGTGAGAGATAAAAGCAGAAAATTATAGATTTTGGCACCACACTGAAATAATAATAATTATCTTTATTTACATAGCTCCATTTTATTTTGTAGGGCTTTAAAAACCATCGGGGACATATACAAATAAAATAAGTCATTACAGAGTAAAGACATAGTCATTTGGAAAAATAGGAGTGAGGGCACAGCTCGTAAGAGCTTACAGTCAATAAAGATGAATGGGTGACACAAGAGATATAAGAGCTTTTATAATGGCCCAGCCATTCTCTACAAGGGGACAGATTAAACATAATTTAATAAAAATGCTGCTGCTTGAACCAGTCATCAGAAACCATTTTATATACAGAGTCAAAGGTCAATGCGATTGCAGAGAAGACTGTAGCTCGGTATTTGGTGTTTACAAGCTAACAGACGGGAAAAGTACACAGAATGGGTTAGTAAAAATGAAAGTTGAAGTTTCATGCAGTTACAGAATGTGATAGGCCTGCCTAAAGTGATGGGTTTTAAGAGCACCTGTGAAGCTTTGGAGGTTGTGATTAGTTTGATAGTCCATGACAGGGCATTCCAGAGAACTAGTGCAGCGCAGGTGAAGTCGTGGGAGGTTTGAATTAAGGAAGAGAATAATCTCAGATCACTAGTAGAAGAGCACAGGTTGGGAATAGACTGAGATGGAGAGAGAGGAGCGGTAGGGAGGCATTATTTTGTAGAGCCTTGTGGATATGGGTGATTATTTTAAGCTGTATCTGGAAGGAGATAGGCAACCAGTGCAGTGACTAGCACAGACTGAAGGCTTCTGTGTAGTACTTGGTCTTAAAGAAAAGCCTGGCTGCATTAAGAAAAGATTGTAGAGGAGAGAATTTGGTGAGTCAAGACCTGTTAGTATAAAATTACAGTAGTAGTTGTCAGCACCTGTCCAGCAAACCGCAACCATAACCAGGCTTGGCACTAGCTGTCAGACTAGGTAAGTGGTGGTGAACTCACCATGCGATGTCCCTGCCTAAAGCAGATAAACCACCCTGATAAGGGCGATCCCACTATCAGGAACCTAACTTTCTTCCAAGCCCATCCTATGAAAGCATATTTGCGCACCTGTATAGAATCAGCCATCTTCTATGTTAAAAAAGAATCAAAAAGGGAGGAAGTAGGACTGGCCAAGCTATGCCATAATTTAGAACAACAATATATAATGGAGCCTACTGAGTCCAATAGAACTGCCTGGTTGCAAACTGGCCGTCTATACCTATACGCACTCAAAGAAAAAGCAAATTTTAAATTGTGACAGCTCCGGGCCCTCCTGATCCAGCGCATGGACCAGATGCAGAACGTGCGCAGAACAGTCCGCGGCTCTCACAATTTAAAACATCTGCCCGCTGTGCTGCGCCGAGTCATCAGCGCAGCGCAGGGGTCACAACTGACCCGATCGGTACGCCACTGTTTGAGGCTGCCGGCAGCTTTGCCGGCAGCCAACGCTGTGAAAACACCCGCGATCGGTGCTAGCACCGATCGTGGGTGTTACCGGTAAGCCTTTGCTGCAATATGCAGCAAAGACTTACCGGCTATGGAGAGGGCTCAGCCCGTGAGCCCTCTCCATGCAGCGCGACCCGACCGCCGACGTGAATACACGGTGGGCGGTCAATTACCGGCATATAAGACGACCCCAGAGAAGACAGAAGATTTTTCTGTCTTCAAAAGTCGTCTTATACGCCGGAATATACGGTAACATTTCCCATATGTCTCCTTTAACTTGGCATCCTTTTTCAAACATATTTTCCTTTATTTAGGATGTTAGGAGGCTTATAACTATAGGTGCAATTTTTCAGATTTTCATGAAAATCATCAAAACCTACTTTTGGAGGGTCAATTTAGTTAGAAGTGACTTTATAAGGCCCACATGACAGAAAACCCCCACAAATGACACCATTTTAGAAACTATTCCCCCCAAAATATTCAAAACAACCTTTGGGAATGTTGTTAACCCTATGAGCGTTTCATGAGGGTGAAGGATAAATGAAAGTGAAATTACAGAAATGTAATTTTATCTTACAATAGATTAATTGAACACTAAAATTTGCACCTTCACAATGGGTTAAAAAGGAAAATGTATTTTACAATGTTTAGTGCAATTCCTCCTAAGTATGCCAATACCCATTTTGTCACTGTACCCTGCTTTACGGGCACAGGGGGGCACTTGGAAGGGAAAGAGCGTTGTTTTGTTTTTGGATGGCAAATATGGCTGAAAAAGTTTTCATGTGTCTGGATGCATTTGGAGAGCCCTAATGGTACCAAAACAGAGGAAAGCCACCATTTTGGAAAGTACACCCCTTGGAGAGTTTATCAAGGTGTAATATGTGTATTTGCCCCACATTTGTTTGTTTGATTCAATTAGGCCCCAAAAAGTAAAAAGGTGAAAATTTTCTCAAAAAAGTCACTTTTACCCCAAATTTTTGTAAGCCATAAAAGATGAAACAACCCCCATAAATGTGTAAAACTATTTCTCCTAAGCACAGAATTGCACCACTTGTGCATATAAAGTGTTGTATGGGTACACAGTAGGAAAGAGGGGCAAAAATTTTTGTATTACTTTTGTTGAGTATAAATGGGACCCTATTTTGTGCTTCCCTTTTTTTAAGTTGCGCCGCTAGCACTTTTCCCGCCTTGTTTCCCAACGAGTAGTGTCTTGCTTTCATTTTATTAAATGCTTTTTCATACTTATACAAGTCTAATTCTTTTAATTGTTGTTGTAATTCATTAATCATTCCTACTCTAGGTTGGCATACTGAATTTTTATTTAGTGCATGAAGAAGCGTTAATGCAGATAAAACATGCAGGTGTTTTTCCTCCATCATCTTTTTGTTTACTACCCCAATATTTTTAAAATATTTTAAAACATTTTATGTGCACACCATAGCATTTCTTTTGATACCTCATCATTATCGTTGTCTGTTAAGAACTCCTTTAGTATAAACAAGGTTTGATCTTTAAATGCTTTGTGATGTAATATAAAATTGGGGAGTCTCCATTGAGTAGATCGAGGTTTATCATATTGTTCTTCAATTTCCATATGAATAGGGGCATGGTCTGACCAGGATATTGTATCTATTTTAGACAATTTAATCCGCGCAAATAACAGGTGGTCAACTAGGAATAAGTCAATCTGCGAATACGTTTTGTATGGGTGTAAGTAAAATGAATAATCCCTTTCTTGGGGATGCTGCAGTCTCCAAGCATCTAATAACGCCTCTCCATGCATCAATTCAAATAATTCTGAGCCACTATCCTTGTTTACTGATTTAGTGCTATCCATTGTAGGCCACATAGTCATATTAAAGTCCCTTGTCAGGAGAACTGAGCCCTTTTTATAAGCATTGATTTTAGCAAAAATGGACCTGTAAAATGTGAGTTGTTTAGCATTCGGACCATATATGGACACAATTGTATATGTGAGATTATTGATAGAGCATATTAATATTACATATCGACCTTGTTGGTCTATAATATTGTCTATTACGAGAAAGCTACTGATCTTCTAATTGCTATGAGAACTCCCCGATTTTTGTCAGTTGCTGGTGCTACAAAAATATGTGGATATTGTATATCCTCTTGGTTAATGTGTGTCTCTTGCATGCAAAATACACTCAACGGCCACTTTATTAGGTACACCTGTCCAACTGCTCGTTAACACTTAATTTCTAATCAGCCAATCACATGGCGGCAATTCAGTGGATTTAGGCATGTAGACATGGTCAAGACAATCTCCTGCAGTTCAAACCGAGCATCAGTATGGGGAAGAAAAGTGATTTGAGTGAACGTGGCATGGTTGTTGGTGCCAGAAGGGCTGGGCTGAGTATTTCAGAAACTGCTGATCTACTGGGATTTTCACGCACAACCATCTCTAGGGTTTACAGAGAATGGTCCGAAAAAGAAAAAACATCCAGTGAGCGGCAGTTCTGTGGGCGGAAATGCCTTGTTGATGCCAGAGGTCAGAGGAGAATGGGCAGACTGGTTCGAGCTGATAGAAAGGCAACAGTGACTCAAATCGCCACCCGTTACAACCAAGGTAGGCAGAAGAGCATCTCTGAACGCACAGTACGTCGAACTTTGAGGCAGATGGGCTACAGCAGCAGAAGACCACACCGGGTGCCACTCCTTTCAGCTAAGAACAGGAAACTGAGGCTACAATTTGCACAAGCTCATCGAAATTGGACAGTAGAAGATTGGAAAAACGTTGCCTGGTCTGATGAGTCTCGATTTCTGCTGCAACATTCGGATGGTAGGGTCAGAATTTGGCGTCAACAACATGAAAGCATGGATCCATTCTGCCTTGTATCAACGGTTCAGGCTGGTGGTGGTGGTGTCATGGTGTGGGGAATATTTTCTTGGCACTCTTTGGGCCCCTTGGTACCAATTGAGCATCGTTGCAACGCCACAGCCTACCTGAGTATTGTTGCTGACCATGTCCATCCCTTTATGACCACAATGTACCCAACATCTGATGGCTACTTTCAGCAGGATAATGCGCCATGTCATAAAGCTGGAATCATCTCAGACTGGTTTCTTGAACATGACAATGAGTTCACTGTACTCAAATGGCCTCCACAGTCACCAGATCTCAATCCAATAGAGCATCTTTGGGATGTGGTGGAACGGGAGATTCGCATCATGAATGTGCAGCCGACAAATCTGCGGCAACTGTGTGATGCCATCATGTCAATATGGACCAAAATCTCTGAGGAATGCTTCCAGCACCTTGTTGAATCTATGCCACGAATGAATTGAGGCAGTTCTGAAGGTAAAAGGGGGTCCAACCCGTTACTAGCATGGTGTACCTAATAAAGTGGCTACTAACCTGAAATAATAGTTAAAAATGTAAAAAAAAGTCTGACGTCCAAATCTAAGGCTCCATCTAAAACATGTTGATCGCTTTACATATGTTTTTAATGGATGGTGTAAGAAGAAATTGAAATAAAGTTTTCATGGAAGAAATACCCTGGTGAAGTCCCGGATGTTATTTTTTCATTTATGAACAAACCTTGACTTTTACATGCACAACAGGACTCTTCTGGTGGCAGATCATGTTTGAGCAGGTGTCTATGCCATAACAAGTAATGCAAACGTTTAATATGCAAGTGGACTTCATACTTGTTCTTATCATGTTTGGCTATAAAAGTCCATTTCTTTATCTATTTTATCTTTTATCTTTGCTATTACACATAAGTGATATATTTAATTACATTAATCTGCTGAGAATAAGCAGGGCAATTGATTATTTCTTAAAACTTATTGTTTTTACAAAACACAATGCTCATTTCTGCATGGATTGCTATATATTAGATTAGAAAAAAATGAAATTTTCGCTGTGTGAACTCTGCTATATAACTCACATGCTGTTGACAGGTTGTGAGATTTAAAATGCAGCCTGGTTTAATCTCTGAAATAAGTGTGACTTGAATAAGAGTGATAGTTATTTTGAGTTGTCATTAAAATGCTACACCAGGGGGTTGATTTGCATGTAGACTGATTACATTTAGTATCTTCTCATGTATCTCTGCTGAATCAATGTCACTTCATCAACACTTTGAAATTGCCTCTCCTGTTTCTATTAGAATAACCTCTTCTTTTGCATAGAGATGTCTAAGCAATCAAATACCCATGAAATAGGTCGAAACAACATCCCCTCTTTTGCCAACTCTCATTTGCATGCAATAAATTTGAATTTCTGCCAGGAAATGTCACTTAAGAATTAAAAAATATTTTAACACATGATTTGACCTTCATGTTTATGAAAGGGGAGTGCTACTAATTTGCCATATTATTTGCAGGAAAATACCTCATTTGAAGTTAGAATACATTGTTCAAAAATTGTTAATTTATACGAGTCTGAAAACACATACAAAATGTCACATTCGGAAATTGAAGAAATGTTTACCCGATAAATTATACATGAACTGAAAGAAAGGTTTTGACTAACAAGTGACTGAACATGGCTGGTATTGTTATATTGCCTAACAACCAACCTATCAAATAACACACAACAACGGCAGACAGAGGAAATTAGTCCATGCATTAGCCATCAACTAACACATCTCTGCAAGTAATGGCCATGGCCAGAACAGAGCTAGGGAAAGGGCAGATGTACACACTCTGAAAATAGTGAAAATGTGCCATTATACTATAGTTTATGAACATCCAGGAAGAACAGATGCCAAACAGATGCAAGTCAGCCATGAAAAATGGAAGAACTTGTCTGCTGTTTATGGTTGAGGTTTGGTACATTCATCTGCATGTAGCTTAAAGGGGTATTCTCGTCTGGGCATTCACATTCACTTTGATTAATCTGCCATTAATAAACATTTCTTCAATTAGATGTTATTAAAAAAAAATGTTCCTGTGTGAAGATAATTTTCCATAAATGTAGTGATATGGTCCCTTAGAAACGAGATAGCTATCTCGGATACGGCCACCTCTGCTGTAGAGATTGCACAAATAAACAAAAAGTTTTTGTATATGAAATATCTGAGAATTACTACATGTCCCACAGCCGTCCTGTAGTGATGATCGCTGAAGCCAGGTGGTCAGGCAGGGCTCAATGGTGCATGTCTGGCCACTGCTGCCTAAATGTGACGTGGTCGTAACCGAGGAAGCTATCTCGTTTCTAAGGGACAACATGGCTATGTTTATGGGAAATTATCTTCACACAGAAACATTTTTTTTAATAACATCCAATTGAAGAAATGTTTATATATGGAAGATTAATGAAACCGAATGTGAATGCCGAGACGAGAATACCCCTTTAATGTTATACAAGTTGGCCATAAAGTTGGTGATATAAACATATGTGCAGGGTTTTATTATTTTTGATGAATGATGTTTCCTCAAATTTCTCCAAACAGAGCAGTCCTCAAAAGAGACACCTAGTATTATTGTTACTACACTTTATATATCTCAAAACAAAACTGTATATACTCCAAAACATACTGGTAGGTTGGTTAGCATGTGAGCCTCATGGGGACAGTAACCGATTTGGCAAACTCTGTGTAATCTGTGTGCGCTATATAAATAAAGGAATTATTATTTATTAATTATTATTATTAACCTCTTAACGACGCATGACATATTACTATGTCATGCAAGATTAATTCAGTGAATCAAGTTGCAAGATTAATTCAGTGAATCATGTCACACGTCAGTTGTGGGTGATTTGAGAGAGCTCACGGGCTGAGCACTCTCTATAGCCAGTGAGTGTTTGCTGCATATTTCAGCAAACACCCACTGGTAACCCTAGGATTGCCGACTAAGGAGGTTTTAATTTTTGTAAATGTTACATTACAAAAACATTACATAAGCTATACAAATTTGGTATCCCCGTTATCGTACCGACCCAAAGAAAAAAGGGGATGTGTCTTTTCTGGCACACAATGCCATAAAATCCAAGCCCACAAGAAAATGGTGCAAATGCATTTATTCCCCCAATCTAACTGCGTTCGGAATTTTTTTCCCGCTTCACGGTACATGGTATGATATGTTGATTACTGTCATTTTGAAGTACATTTTGAAGTTTTTTACTCAGAAACAAGCTCTAACAGAGTTCTTTACATGCAAAAATAAAAAGTTATGGATTTTTGAAGGTGGGAAGTGAAACATGAAAATGCAAAAATGAAAATGGCCTTGGTCATTTAGGGGTTAATTGTTAGATTTCTTTTTGACATGGGAGTCACACTGCAAAAAGTTTGATGAGAAGCAATTTCCCAAGGCTCATGTCCCTCTATTTAGTTGATTCAGGTCTTAAAATTACCTAATAACATACTAATAACACAATTCTTGTACTTTTGCTTGACTTGTTTCTACTTATACTCCATTTTGGGACACTATGGACATTATAGTTTTTTTCATCTATGACATTCATGTTATATTCATATAGCATCCATCTGGGACCAGCATACATCTCATAAATGAAAGTAGGGGATCCTTGTCCTATAGTAAATGGAGATGTGATTGGATGTATATACTTCTACTACTACTGCTATAGGATGGGATCCTCAACATCCTTCCTTAAGGAAGATGCAGATCCCATTGTCACATTTAGTTATCATGAGGGTTGCAGATCATTAAAAACACACAACTTGTACTGTATGTAAAAACCAAGCCTTATTTCGGTACACAGCCAGTTACTCACATACTTTGTTGTGTAACATGTATGGCTTAATGTCACAGGTAGCTATAATTTAACACCCTCCATTTTTCATTATCAATTAAATACAGCATCAAGAAGGGTATGAAATGCCCCGAATTCCCTTCCTTTATGTGAAATTTCAACCACTTACCCATAAACACAATTCTTCCAATGTCATGTGAAAATAAGCATTAAAGAGTCATTTATTGCCTTGTGGCTCCGTGATCTATAGAAATGACGCCCACTGCCAGGCTCTTAAAGTGACTTATCTCAGTAGTTTCAGATCACATGGAATTTCCGGTTCTGTGATCTATAGATCTAACTGCTCGTCTCTTTAGTTCTTCTCTCCTCATTTTCCATTTTTCCATTCATTTTACAGATTCAGGGGAACATACTGAAATAAAATAAGAGTTATTACATAGTAATAACAGTCATATGATACAACGGGCAAGATTATCACCGAAAAGAGGAAAATCAAGAGAGGACATTTCAGACCCTACTTGAGGGTGCTAGATGTACAATGGGGTAGGATATTTTCCATTTAAGGCACCTTAGTCCTTAATGAAGGGTCCCTTTCAATTTTACATCCCCTTTCATATTAGTTGGGTGGTCAATTGCTAAAAATGTCTAAAAGCTTTAAAGAACATCAATGCCAATAATGGGCTTTTTATATACATACAAATTTACACATAGACACTAAAATGTAACATCAGGCTTATTGGAAAAAATTAAGAACTAGGTCAACTTATCTCTCAAACATTCTGTTCTGTATCATGGGTGGGGAATCTTTTTCACGGATATACAGTGTTCCTTACATTCTCCCATTAGGGGTTACAAAGCCTCTTCTCTAGGTTTTCATTTTAGCAGTAGAACATCTTTACAAATGTATGCATGATTAGCCTTGAGTTCAAAATGAAGTCTAATCTTAATTATCTTTCTGTTTCTTGATTTTAATTAGCTCTCTGAGAGCTTTTCTGTAAAAGAAAAAAGCTGAATGCACATTTTATGAAACTGTGAAATGTGTATTTTTTCCTGATATTTCCTCATAGTAAAAAGAGCTTCACACTTCTAATTGCACTAGAAATGTGTTGATATATGAAAATGTGAAAGGAAAGCTGTCAAAAATAAGATAACCCACTGTTATACATCCAGTAGGAAGAATCCTATTTGTATGCAGATAATTCACTGTCTTCTCTACATTAACTACTTCTTAATATTTAATTATGTTTAAAGTAATCTAAATACGGAAATTGAAAATCTCACATTGTAAGAACCAACTGTTCGGATTTTGTAATATATGCATTGTTCAAAGCATAGGTTAATATAATTGGAACAAAATTATTTTGTATAAATATAATATCAGTATGTTTTTGCATTAACCCCATTTATGCCAAGCATCCATAACATTAATAACATGACGTAAATAAAGAACTGTATAAAGGAATGATAAGCTTTGTCAAGGGTCAAACTGTTTGGGGACTAGGTTAGTCTTCACAAAAGATGGTGTTGTTGGTTGTTCCTGGTATGCAATTGTTCCTACAGTACCAAAAGTGTCTGAAGGAGGAACGAGTGAAACCGTAAAGGGATAGTGGGCATCCAAGGGTTACTGATGTGTGTCCTCTTGTGTAACCCAGTTTGACCCTAACTATTAAAGAGATTGACCCACATTTCACTCTAGAATACTTTGGTATATTGTAGAGTTCATGGTCAACTCATTGACTACAAAGTACCCAAATCATCTCCCTTCCAACATTATGCTTGACAGTTGGTATGAGGGATGTATTGTTTTTGGTGGCCAAGCATCCACATTTTAGTCTCATCTGTCCAAAGGACCTTTTTTCAGAAGTCTTTCAGTTTGTTTAAATGCAACTTTGCATACTTAAGCAGAGCTAGCATGTTCTTCTTATTAAAGAAAACCCGTCATGCAAAATAACCCCCCTAATCTAAATAGATTTTCATAAACTGCCATTAGAAAGAATTGCCTCTATCCCTTCATTGTCCCTCTACATGCCTGTAAACTTAAGCAGTGAAGTCCAAAAGCTGTAAGCAGATGGCCTGTGAAATGCCCAATACACTCTTCTCTCAGACACCCCAAATTATTTGAGCATGCGTGCACTTTTAGTAAGAAAAGAGAGAAGACTCAGGTTCTGTTTAGTCTTAGCTCATACTCTTAACTTGCCGTGCAGGAAAGAGAACTGAACTGTACTTTATTTCCTGATACATAACTTTTTATATTCATACAAAAAGGCATGGTTACATACATTAAAATCATTATAATTGGTTATAGCTAAGCATATATATCTGGCCTCTGACCTTTGCTGATTTGTCCTCGAAATTAGACCATGGTTGCTATGCTAGAGTAATCTCCTGTCACCGTTGGTTAGGAAATTGACCGTTGGTCCAGAAGCCGGTGCTATCTTTAGGTAACATCTGCTTTTCATCACAAGACTTGAGTTTCGCTGACAGTTGCATATCTGCATATTTGTATTAGCATATTCAAGCTATTTAGCTTATTCATGAGTGGGAGATACAGCCACACCCCCAGTGCATGACTGACAGCCTGTATAATGGTGTAATGGCTCCTCCGTGTAATTCCTGGTGCTGGCGGCCATGCCCCCTGCAGCCTGTGTGTGCATGTGTATGTATTTGTGAAATATACAACAGCTCCAGGCAGCCATGATATAGCAGAACATGCCAGGTACTTGTGTAGCTGATGTCTGTGTCTCTGTGTATTAGGAGGATGCAGCATGTCAGCAGATACACTAACTATTCTTTACTATACATTACACACAGACATGAGCAGGGGCAGGAGAGGGGAAGGGTAACAGGGGTGACATCATTACCTCTGACCATGTGACCAGCCTCATTTACATAATAAAGAATAGATGATTTTTATAATGATTAATGTCTGAAATAACTAGATAAAGGCTGGAATGGGATCCTTGTGAGCTGCTCCAACAGGTAGTGGTGACAGGACTAGTGCCAGAGACCTGATGACAGGTGTCCTTTAAGAAGATGACTTCCTCTGGTAACCCTAAACTATTTGTTTAATCTTTTTCTAATTAAACTAATTATCCTGATTTTGCAGGCTAACTGAAAAATGTAGGTGTTATGGGTGCTCTCCACCGGGTCCCAGCGCTCCAGCAGCCTAACTTACCCATCCTTGCTCCTGCTCTTGTTCCGGCAGTCTGGCGTATGCATCCCTGTCTCCTAGGGCACGTGTGCTGCGGCTCCCAAAGATTTAAAGAACCAGCGCGCCATTGATTGGTGCTGGTCTTTCCCGGAATCTATGATAAGCCAGCTTCTTCCTGCATATACTGCAGGATCTTTGTGCCTTCGTGACTCAGAGAAAGCTGGTTCTTTATGCCTAGTACTTGTCTTGAGAATTTCTGTTGTGACCCCGGTTCTGTCACTGACTACGCTCCTTTGCTGCCTGCCCTGACTTCCTGATTTGCCATTGAGTTTGATCCTGTGCTGCCTGTCTCGACCTCCTGCCTGTCCCTGACTACAGTTCTGCCTCACGACTTTGTACCTCACCTTTGCCTTAGATTAGAGAAAGTAGTACATGATAAACAAAAAACGTACCACTAAAAGTTGCAGACATAGTTCTGATCCAGGAGGAAGTAGTGCCCTACTTCCAAGTGCCACACTTTAAAAAAACACTCAAGTCCCCATATGTCTCTAAAATATATAACCAGTTACATTTTATGCCATTACAGCTACAAGTACAGCATAATTAGATTACTTAATTTCCCCGAGACAGTTTATATCCACAAGGCAAGTTAACAGGCAAATGCATGAAAGAAATTTTACATTACAAAACTGCCTGAGAATTAATGCAAACATTGGCATTTAATAGCTGTGGAATATATACAGTGGGTATTAAAAGTATTCAGACCCCTTTTAAGTTCACTCTATGTGTCATTGCAGCCAATTGTGACACTGAGGCCCCTTCCACAATAGAAAACCTCACAACTTACAGTGCATGTCAGAGCACATGAGAATCATGAGGTTTCAAGTTTGTACTAATTTTCTAGAACAAACGTATGTACACAACCAATGTTCACAGAGAAGATGCATGCAAACAGATAAAAGGCCTTATGAGCCTTATGACCCATGGTATGTTAATGAGCTTCATGTAATTATTTCCTTTTTTTACCAAGTTTGTAAAATACACATTTTCAAAAGCCTTTGTACCTGATCGACAAAGAAACAAAACAATAAAAACTCCTACTTTTCTTTCCTTGTATCTTTTTACTATTGCAAAGCCAACCAAATACTTTTTTTCTCATTCAACCCAGCACTCCACCTGCCTCTTGACTTTTTGCTGATGGCTTTGAAGTTTCTATGGAATTTGTCAATCTTATCTTTGAGGAAAGTGGAAACTGATACACTCCAGTGACCTGTCACAAATTACCCCTGGCATTTTTCTTAACGTGCTTCTCCTTCTCGCAGAACATAATCTGTCAATTACCTGGTACAGTTCTTAAATCTGTTTTTTCACAGACACTGCTCTCTACAACTTGGTCCATCAATATATTTCTTCATTGGTCACGTAATGCAATATTAGTTCACTTTGTTGACACTGTGCAGTTCTGACAAAGATTATAATACTTTTTAAAGCCCAAAACTTTAAAGTGGTCCTAAAAGGCCACTATCTATAGAGAAAAATGGTCATGTGGACAGGTGAGCAAAGCCGTAAGGATTCGTACAAAGTTTTCCCTAAATGGTGACTGGGATGTGGCTGAGTGGGCAAATGAAAAGCCTGCAAACAATACATGACACATCAGAAAATGGAGCCAAACAGCTGTAACCCACCCCCTACAGTCACATACAGTCACATCTACTATAAATGCCTGATACCACTTGATCTCCACTATTTGCTTTCTGACTGAGCATAGGGAGAGGCACAGTGTGCAGGGACAGAGAAGGCTGTTGAGACAGTGTGGGAACATTTAGAGAAATTACTGGGTGTGATTGATCACTTTTTGGGTTAAGACAGGCTGTTCATTTCTGCTGCACCGTGATTCTGGGGTCTATACAACCTGCTGGCTTCTGCTGGGTCTTCTGTCCGGTGTCTGGTGCATTTCTTTCATCTGGTACCTATCTTTGTACCCATGTTTGTACTCATGCTATGGTTCTTCAAATTCTTCCTCTGTATCAATTGTCTTTTCAAAATGTATTCTGAATTTCAACATTTTGAGGGGTGGAAATACTCTTCTGGCTTATATGTAATTCTTCCATTATATTTATCAATTGTCTTTTCCAAAAAAATTCTAACTCACCATTTTTAGTGGTGAAAATACTCTTCTGGCTTGTATGTAATTCATCCATAAAATATATCAATTGCCTTATGAAAATATATTCTGAATTTCAAATTTTTTTAGGGGTAGTAATCAGCTCCTAGCCTGTGTGTAATTGAAGTAATTCATCCATACAATTTATCAATAGTCTTTTCAAATGTTATACTGAATTTTTTTTACACATTGAAATACGCCTTCTGTGGCCTCTATAACACAGTGATGGGAGCCCTTCAGGCTAATTAGTATAATTTTAAAAGTTGATGAAGACCGAAGGAGGCCATAGACATAGGCCAAATATAAGAAGATGTTCACAGTCAACAGTACCTGGATCTAAGAGCAAGTGCTTCATCATGCTTATAGATGATAATCTGCTCCATCAGGAAGAGGATTTCATCATGACTTCTACCTGCCCTTACTACTGATTCCATCCCCAGATCTCTTCAGCTCCGTGCAACACATCTCTACACTGGGTAAGTATAAATACCACAGTCACTTACAATATTACGTCACCTGGATAACAACACTGTGCTCCTAAATATATATAATCCTCACAACACGACCCCGCCACGTAAAATCATCTATTTGATGGTCCTGTATATTTAGTACCCTGGAATTAATTATAGCATGTGCAGTACCCCCGTTTATTGTATAAAGAGACCTCTGCAGTAATGTAATACAGAACCAGCTAATTATCATCGAGCCCCCATAATAAAGAGCATTTGTATTTTGTTTTGAAACCAAGTATAAGTGCAACAGGCAAAGCACTTTACCAAATGCATATGTTAACATTATTTATATAAGTACCAACGATAAGTAACAAGATCAACAATGTAAAATACAGGACATAACTTATATCACACCTTTGTGTTTGCTGATCTGTTTTCCCATTTCAAAACGCAAAGCAAACACATCAACCCCTAATAATTTTATATACAGCACCATCCTGATGAATATATAAAGGACCACCCATAATTAATATATAGGCTGCTTGTGACCCACTCCCAGATTAATAAATATCTCACCACTTATATAGACCCCCTCCCATTGAATAAATATCTTCCCACATTTATAGACCCCCTCCCTAATTTATTAAAATATCTGGCCACATGGAGATATCCCCCCTGCAGCTTAATACATTCTAAACCTTAAGCAGATCCCTTCCCCCCAATTTAATAAATATGTGGCCCCATGTACAAGTCTACACCCCACACACACACACACACACACACATACACACATAAACGTCTGTAGATTTAGTCAAGTAATTAATTAAAAAAATATCTGGCCAATTAAAAAAAAATAAAAATAATGCTTACCTCTATCCAGTCTATGCTTCGTGGTCGCTGCTGTCTTCCATGCGGTACATCTTCTGCGGCGCAGACAATCGGGTAAGTGCTGGTCTGCTCTGTATATCAATTGCATCAGTGAGACAGTCATAGATGAGATTGATATTTCTGGTGGGAAATTCGGAAGGCCCCCGAATCATCCATTTTAAATTAGAATATTTTGCCGATTCAAAAAGGGCTCTAACATCTGCCACCTGAGGCAAGAAGATCATCTAGCCTCTTGGCAGATATGGCCCTGCATATCCCTATTAAGTTTTAAGGAAAGTAAATATATAATCTACTCAATGATATTTGAGATTTTATTTTACAAATTGTTTACTTTCAACTGTATGTTATGTGTTTAACAATAAAAAAAAAATCAGTAAAATGGTTATTACAAAAGAGAGTGCAAATTTTGGTGACTACAACTGGTCAAAAGTCAAAGTCTTGATGGCTGAAAGCACCCTATCATCTGAATGGTTTACATGATGACAAAGATCTACTGACAGCACTGATCACCATCCTGTCACACTGGTCAGCAAGAAAATGATGAATGGGTCAATTAGCAAAACAGTATTCTAGTGGACAAGGATATGCAGAACAATGTACATTTCCCTGTGCAGGTAAACAACCTTTAATCAAAGCCATAAGATGTGTAAAGGCTGTAGTTTTATGTTCATTACTTATAAGGGGGGAGACGCATGGTCCAGTATTAACCCCCTTTAACAACAAGGCCATTTTGCACCTTCCTGACATGGTCCATTTTTTCAAATGTGAAATGTGTCAGTATAAGTGGTTGTAACTTTGGCATGCTTAAACATATACAGGTGAGTTTGAGATTGTTTTCTGGTGACATATTGCACTTCATGTCAGTTGAAACTTTTGGGTTATATATTTTGCATTTATGTATGAAAAAAATTAATATTTGGCAAAAATTTGGAAATATTCTAATTTTTCAAAATTCAAAATTTTCAACTTTTTCCGACAAATAATCATGATACCAAAATAACTTGATAATTAACAGTTACCTAATGTCTACTTTATGATGACATATTTTTTATGCACACTCTAATTTTTGTAAAATGTTATTAGGCTTACAACTTTAGGTGCGATTTTTTACATCTTTACAAAGAACGCAAAATCATAATTTTGAGAAACCTGCTCAGCCACTTCAAGTCACTTTGAGAGGCCTAAATAATAGTAAAAGCTCTTAAATTAACCCATTTTAGAAACTACAACTATCAAAGTATGTAAAACAACTTTTGTTTGTTAACCCTTTAATTGTTTTACAGTGGTTAAAACTAAATTTGGTGCAATTTTGACATTTTTATTTTTGGCTATTCAATACATTTTTCAAAAAATTTACACTTATCAAAGGATAAAATACCAAAACGCTCCACAAAGTTTGATACCCAATATGTCTTGAGTATGCCAATACCCCATATGTGGTGCTAAACTGCTATATGGGCACACACCATGGCATTGAAGGGAAGGAGCACCATTTAGAGCAGATTTGCATTGTTACATTTTTTAGGCTTTACAGTCATTATTACTTTTTTTGGCCACATAAGGGAGATTCGATGCATACTTGATTTTAGAGGGTCTTTAGCTTTTTGATGAGATTTAATTTCCTCTTTTGTATTAACTCTTATTAACTCCATGGAGCTTATTTACTAAGGGCCACGGATTGCACTTTCGTCGGACCGTTCATGGCTTTGCGCCGCTGGGACAAGTATTTAGCAGGGGATTGTGTCGCACTCACTGGATTGTGGCACAGCTGCATTGGCTTTCATGCGACAGAAATGGGGGGGTTTGCCATCAGACGATCCGATGAGCCGAGAAGGTGTATCAGCTAGGAGTCAGCGGGTAGTGCCCAAACATACAAAGTGCTCACCAACACAGATTGGAATGATTAAAACAGTAATACTTTATTATTGCAAATTACATGAAACCATATAATTATATCCTTATCACTTATTTCTTATAATCATGAGAAGCAAACATCAATATATTTACCGGATATTGTAGCATCACTTCCCTAGAAGGGGGACCTTGACAGAGGAAGGCAGTTTCCCGGCTTGCATCATAGACAGAAGTGCGTCCACTTGTCACCTCTGGAAAGTCCCTTTCCCCCATCAAAATCCCCTTGCTTTTATAACATTTAATAAACAAAGGCATTATCTGTATTAGATACTGCCGGATCATATATGAACATGTAATGAATAAAGGCATTATTGGTATTAGATACTGCCACATCATCATTTTGTAACATTTTATCAAAAATCGCTTTTAATACTGCGTGATCGCATCATGGATGAGACAAAGTTCAAGGTTTTACTCCATTTTGTATATTCCTTATTAGAAACTTAATAGGCCACATTGTCACATTCTAATTTATGTACAGGTTTTCCCCTACTTAGGAACACCCAACTTTAATACGACCCCTAGTTACAAACGGACCTCTGGATGTTGATAACTTACTGTACTTTAGCCCTAAGCTACAATGATGTAGCAGTTATCAAAGCTGCATTGTTAATCCTGGTTCTTATGACAATCCAACATTTTTAAAATCCAATTCTCACATTGACCAAAAGAATTTTGTCTGGGGTTACAATTATAAAATATACAGTTCCAACTTACATACAAATTCAACTTAAGAACAAACCTACAGAACCTATGTTGTACGTACTCCGGGGATTGCCTCTGGGGATGTGTTTTTGGTTAAATCCCCTAACCTCCCCTAACCTAAGCCCAGAAGATGGGAATGGTGATCTTCCTTTAACAGGTGGATCCTCAAACCTAGGCTCATCAACTCCCTCCTGGAATGGAGAAACTGATTTTTTTTTCTAACCTTAGAGGCTATTTATTCGGAATCTGACCATGTAGTACGTGTGGGAACTCAACTCTTAACCATCCAGCAATGTGAGTGCTTGGCCAAGAAGTATTGCATGGTGTTCCACAAGCACTGTGTGGCATTGGTGCTCCCTCCATTTGCTACTTCTGAAGCAGAATCCATGTAACTTGGGGCTACAGATGCTAAGACCAAGAGAGCTTCAAAAACAGCTTCAAAATCTCCACGTGTTGGTATTGCTATAAACCAAGCCACTTCCTGCAGAACTGCCCCACTAGATTCAGCTCTTCATCTAAAAACTCCAGTTTAACCCCACTACCATTTAGGCAATCAGATCTTCCAAATCAATTACTAAAATTTTGTTGCTTGTTTCTTTGTGATCTGGGTCTATATCAATTTCTGAGCTGCCAATAACTTTATTGATTTTGCATTAGATTAAGTTTTTGTGTTGAAGTTAGCGGAGCTGGTCCATACTTTGGCAGGTAGGGGGGGAAATCTGTTTCAAAGCTCCTAAGTTATACTTGCAAGGTGGCTCAATTCATACATAGTTTGTAACATTTTGTGACTGGGATAGAGGGTAGTTGATTAAATAGAGCACTTATTGCTCCTCACATTGTAGTTCATTATTTTGTCTAAATGTCAAACTGAGAAGACAAACTAGCCTAAGTATAACTCAGATTTTATCAATGCTTTAAATTTAAAAATTCTGCACAGTCCTTAGCTCTATATAAGCCTTTATTGTTGTTGATCTCCTTCCAGAGTCAAAAACCTCAAGGTAAGGTTCTTCGATTTATCTCCTCCATCCTTCGGAAGGTATATCCACACATCTGTGGGTTCCTGCTGGTTCTCTAAGATCAATTTGCGAGGGGCCTACATACTGAAGCCTGTGTCTGCACATATCCTCCCCCTCCCCTCTACATCACTCCACTCCTTCACAAATTCCCACCAATACTGTCCTCCCCACGCCAACCAGAATCTCTCCCCCAAGACTGGCTTTGGTAAGTGTATATAATGTCTTCTGTTATGTGTAATATATGATTATACTCTTGTGCATACTCCCCTTTATATAGATTTCTAATGTAATTTTTTTTGTGTTTCTGTGAATAAAGGTATCCCTAACAGTACCTTCCTCCTCCCAACTATATGTTTCTATTAACATGTAGGATCTGAAGAAGAGTGAAGTTCTCCTTAGAAACTTATAATCCTTTGTTCAAAAAATAAATAAATTCATGCATTTCTCCACTAAGCACCTATCTGTCCGATTTTTTGTCTTTTTGTCTCTGCCCTGATGTACACATACTGGACAAAGTGATTCTGGAATTTAGGACTCTCTGCTGCCTTTATAATAACATTACTAAAGACTGTTTCTTAACCTAAATAAGGTAACCCCCACCCTTTGGGTATGGGGACATCAGCGGGCTATTATTATACTGATTTACTACTCTATGGGAGCGCATTTTTTTTTTTTTGTATTCTGTTTTAGTACATTCTGAAGAGGGAGATGAGTAAAAGACTCTGTTTAATGACCCAAAGGGTGGGAGCTGTTTTGCCCCAGGGTCCTGAATCTCACCCTTCATCAACCAGTGGCCTTTTTCTCCAGGAAATTCTCCCCTTCTGAATGCAACTACAACATAGGTAATTGTGAACTTTTGTAGACACTTCCTTGAGGGGAGCAAACATCAGATTACTCTGATGACTGATCAGAAGAATTTACTATATTTGGATAATGCTAAGCATCTTTCTCCTTGGCAAGCTCATATGACATTATTCTTTAACCGCTTCAATTGTCACGTCGTTCTGGCACTAAAAATGTAAAAGCAGATGCACTCTCTCATAGCTTTTGTATCCTCAGAGGTGGATTTTTTAAAAAAATCTTGTCCTTTGGTGTTGTGATTGTAATCATTGATCATGGTCTCGCAACTTCCATTACTAACTGTCAAGATCTAGCAACCAGGAACACTCCTACTGATTTTTTGTACAGGCCCAATCTCAGCTTCTGAATCCTAGAAGAAATTCATTGCTCTGTATTAGCGGGTCACCCTGGTGTTACTTGTACCTGTTATCTATTGTCTTATAGGTCTTACAGGCAGCCGTCATGGTCACATTATGTTGCGGTATGTGCAAGGCTAAATGTGCCCCGAAGGTTGCCAGCTTCCTCTCAGTGGACCAATCTGTTGGATTTTATAACCAATTTGTCATATTTTCGGGGGAACAACGGTAATTTGGGTCATTTGTGAAAGGTTTTCTAAAATGTGCCATTTGGGGCCTCTCAAAAAACTTCCTAGTGCCAAACTGGGATCATGAACCAATCCTTGTTCATAAATCATATACTTCTCAGAAAATATTGTATATGATTGGGAGGTTAGATATCTCTCTGTTCAGTTAATCCATAAATTAATGGCCATACATAGAGACTCCGCCAAACACTAGAATGATTTCTTCCTCTTATTAGCAATGGAGTAAATTCCTCAACAAAAATATCACAGTTCTTCTGTAACTTTGGATTTAATCCTAGGTTCTCATCTTGCTGAGATGAAGAGTCCATTAATCCTACCACCAAACTAGCATTTCAAAAACTGTGCACAATATTGTCAACAACCTGGCTAAAGCCCATGGTAGACAGCAACATCAGGTTAATAGAAACATTCTTCTGGTCCTGATTATGTTTTTGGAGAGCAGGTGTGGTTATCCATTTGGGAAACTTGTTCCATATTACATCAGTTCATAGAGCTGCAAGTCCCTTTAAAAAAGTAAATTCCATCTGTGTTCCCAGTGTCTTATTTGCCAGCTCCAATTGTGGTCTGGGTTGAGCTGAAATTTAAAGTTGAAAAACTTCTGGATTCCCATCTGGTCAAGAACTCTGTTCAGTATCTTTTATTTGGAAAGTTTATGATCCTAAAGAGCTGATGTGGGTCTCTAGGAACTACCTCCATGGTCCATCTCTCCTCAAAATGTAACATCACCAGAACCCCACCAAACTTAATATACTCAATGAGGGTTTAGTGGCCCTTTCTAAAAGGGGAGCTTATGTAACATATGTGCCCAGGGCACTGCGTCATTCTCTGTCCATAAAAGTACAGCAGAAGATGCATTGCTGACTATGATTTTATACTTAGTTTGTATTTTGCCTTGCTCTAGTCTGAACTCTGCTCTATTTCACTTCTGGCTTATTAATTGGATTGCACCACACCTGTTTGTCTCCTGTTGACTTGGTTCTGGGCTGCAAACTGTTAAGCTAGCTGAGATACACAGATGTATTCTCAATTTACATTCCTCCCATGCAAGTCTGTTGTCTAGTCTGGATGTCAGGGGATATTCCAATCACTTTCTAGAATGGGTTTCTGACATCCCATAAGAGAATTGTATGCCAACTTCCCATTGCTTGCTATAACTCTTCCTTTCAGCTTGCTAGCATTTCCTGACATTAGCTTCCTGACCTTCTTTGGCCTCTTACTTTGTTCTAAGTGGTTCTCTTTGTATTTTCCCATATTTGACAGCTTGATAACTGTGATTTCATTTTGACTTATGAAGTGTTAATGCCTGGAGAGGAATATTTGTTGCACATTTAACAAAACTTGTTTCTTTATTTTTCTTACACCTGGAGGGGACTGGAGTGGAACTGTACATAAATTTGTTAGTTTTGTTCACATGATAAATCTAGAACAATTTGTCTAAAATGAAAAGTGGAGTTGGTGGGCAAATGTGTTGCACAACGGCAGATGCAACAATTATCAGACATTTTGAAGATACACCCCGCACTATGCAATAACACGAACTTTACCACCTTACACCACCTCGACTACAAGTAGGCATGGAAGGGAGCAGACTGGGCAATGCAGGGGTGTGTGCTTGCTTTAGCTAGTTTATAGCGCAGCTCTACGGCAGTGCCTGAGCCTCTTAGTATATTCGTCAAAACTTGCAGGCTGGGTAACATCAAGTGCTGTTGCATGCTGCCTTTACTTGTACAGGTCAAAGATGGCTGACAGGTTACCTTTAGTAAATTTGTGACATTATGCACCAAATTTTGGCTAATTTTTCAAAAAAATCTTGATGCAAACATATTAGTACATATATCAAGTGGTGTCTTTTCCAAATTTAGATAATTCAAATCAGTTTTCCCATGGTGTTTAAAGGTAATCTGCAGAAATTGGTCTAATAAACCACTACCAGTAGTTTTTCAAGTAGAATAACACCTTCTAGATCAATGGTGGCAAACCTATGGCACGGCTGCAAGAGGTGGCACTCAGAAGCCTCTCTGTGGGCACCCAGGCCATCACCAAAGATGACTCAAGGGGACTTGCACTCCCAGGCAACCCAGGACTTGTAACACTCAATGTTATAGTAAAGCAAAAGCGCTGCCTGGGACTACAGTCGGAGTGGGAAAGTGTGCACAGATCTGAATTATCAGTGTAGCTCCTTCTCCAGCCATAAAAATTCTTCTTGTTCAGGGGACCTTGAATATGTCCTCCTTCTATCTACTTTATTGTATATTGGTGTCCACAGGCTGCTGATACAATTGAAAGCATGGAAACAGAGCATGGAATAAATTGCCACATTGCCAAAATGATAGAAATGTGGATATCCATGTTGCCACTTTGTGATAAATAAGTGGGTTTGGGTTGTAGTTTGGGCACTCAGTCTCTAAAAGGTTCGCCATTACTGTTCCCGATCATGTTTTTTCATGGCCCAGTGTGGTGGTATTATTCACAAAATCAGCGGTTAAGTTACAGTTGAAGTGGTTGTATACAGTTGAATACTCTATCTGCCTCTTAGTCACATAAAGGCTTGGGACACAGAAGTTAGAATGAATGTTGAAGGTTCTGCAGAAATTCTGACCACAACAGAGAGCAACCAAAACAACTGGTTTCTGGCACTGCCTTAGTTCACAATTTTTGTTTTGCAAAAAGGTTGAAATCCCCAGCCCAAACCTGCAGCAATAACTAACTTCTTCAGAACTTATATATAAACAAAATCATAAACATGTTAGATATCCGTGAATCCCAAAATGTTTAATGTATCAAAATATAAAAACAATTATTCAATATGGTGATAATAATCTTTATTTATATATCGCCACCATATTCCTTACCACTTTACAGATATTGGGGGACATATGCAAATAAAATAAGACATACAGTAAAAGCATAGTCATATGAAATAATAGGATTGAGGGCCCTGCTTGCCAGAAGTTACAATTTATGAGGTGGGAGAGATTTTATAATGGTCCAGCAATAATTTTAGGAGAACGTAATAAAAATAATTTAATAAGTAAAAAATGCTGAGCCACCATTTTATATACAAAGCCCAAGGTCAATGGAACTGCAGAAAGCCTGTAGCTTGGTATCTAACGTTTGCGGGATAACAGATGTGTTCGGAGGAGCACACATGCATTGGTTATTAAAAAAAGAGTTAAAGTTTCATGTACAAAGGCACGCTTCATAGACCAAAGTATAAAAAAGTTACAGGTGTCAAAATTTGGCAACAATAAAGTTTTTTAAAGGTATCAAGTACATGGCATAGTAGTGGCTTCCCAGTACATAGCACAGAATATTTAAGAAAGAAATTTAACTTTTTCCTGCAGATAAAAATCAAAAAGATATGGTTTCTGGAAGATGCTGAGAGAAAAACAAAGAAAGCAAACCCTGGAAAAATCTGGTCTTGAAGGGGGTTAACATTCCTAAACCCACAGAGGAAATCGGTTTGCTGGTGGCAATAAAGAACCTGTTTCTGTTTACCTTTGGCTATGTGCATAAAGCTTTTTTGCTATTTTTGGCATGAAAGAAATCCAATAAGTATTTTCCACATGGATAAGCCTTATCAATGGGATTGATACTAAGAAGAATAAGAGATAGATTACGGGAAGTGTTGGGGAGTGGAATGTGAGGCAGATAGCTACTCAAAGGATGCCCACAAATGTGTGAACATACCCAAACTTTTTTTCTTTCTTAGAGAAGCACAAGAACCAGTAAGACCACAATTACTGCATTTAAATTCTAAAACTCTCACTTTAAATTTGTGCAACCTCATCACGCTCCTGTACTTTACTTCTCTTCATAAGAATTCAGCAAGCTTTATCTGAAATTTAAGCTATACCGTGAAATATTCATATTACTGCTTAATCCAACATAATATTAATGATATTCACTTCTGTAGATAATTATGGAAGTGAATGAATTATCAGAATAATATAAAATTTACTGGGATACATTTGCATTAGAATATAGAACATAAATGAAAATCTGATTTGGTAGCTGTTGCCTTCAGCATTTCATGGCTTAACGTCTCCACCTACTGCTAGTGAATCTACATTTCACATCAGAAATACTTTATAAGACCTTAATTATTTTTTGTTCTTTGAGAAAGGAAAGCGGCAGCTGCAAGCTTTTATAGAGCAATTACAAATCAAATTCATGTTACAATAAGGCCAAAATGTGAAACCTTAATTCTTTCTATCTATTATCAGCTACACTTCTAACTCTGTGCGCAAAGTGTAAATATATGTACAAATGCTAAACCTATTAAACAACAAAGTACAGAGAAGAATAAAAACAACTGTAAATCGGGCCACACATTACGAGTCATCATTGTTTTAACCCTAAATAGGGATATTGAACCTCTTTAGATGGCACCAAAAGTGGCATCTAAAATTGCAAGGAGATGTAAGGGCCTTCTTCATCTTTACAATTGCCACCCCCGCACTGCGATTGCAGCTCACCTATGATTGTCATGGCAATGAGGGCGTCACAGAGGTTCCCAGGGCTGCCATAAATTAACACGTCCTAATAGTCGCGTCTGTATAAGCTGCCAGTTATGATGGTTTTTATGCTTTGGTACACATATTATTATTGTATTTCTGCTGCCACTTTGCAATGTTATCTGCTGTCTTCACGCTTGTGTGTTTTTTTTGGATCTCAGTCTTAGATGCATAATAATTTTGTGAGACTTTTTATGGAAAAGTGGGTCAAGTTTATTTTGATTAGCTCCTAAAAAGTCTCTAATTTGCTCAAAATAGGGGGTGAAGAAGGCACAAATAAAAGCAAACATCTGTCTTACAAAGATAAATTAGGAACACTATAACACACAGACACTGGTGAATTTCTTAAGAATCGAGCATAGACACAAAAAAATGTGCAAATGCTCCCAAAAAGACACAAAAAATAAAAATAATGTGCAGAGAAAAGAAAAAAAAAACAAGTCCAAATAAAGATACATGCCACCCATAGTGAAGATAAGCAATACATTAGTGATCGAAAGATTGCAAAAGAAAAAAAACACACAACACAGTGACAAAAGCACAACATCATTTTTAACACCCAACATTAAAATGATTACACTCAGAGTGCTATAGCAAAGCAGAATAATGACAATATACTTACAATATATTGTAAATATATTGCTATATTGAAGAGCACTGAGACTCACTATAAAAGTAAAAATATTAAAATTACAAAAAGATATACAGCAGGTGAAAGTATTGAATATGTCATCAAGTAAATATATTTCTAAAGGTGCTACTGACATAAAAGTCATAGATGTTCATGACTGAAGTTATGTGTAACATAAATCCAAGGGAAATCTATCATTAACGGTCAAAATTAAGCAAGCTTAACCAGGGACACTTACTGGTAGATCCAGGCAGTGTAAGTTATGCTAATGAGCTAAAAGGGCTACTAGAACCCATAAAAGCTGTATCTTTACAGGCAGTTACACTCTGCAGGACTAATTCCCCCTCCCAATGCTGAGGGAGCAGGTGGATGGGTGAGACAGTGTAACAGCATGTGAGGCTATAGCATGGAGGGGCTCTACTAATGCTCCCCAGAGCCCCGTAATAGTGTGCCATCAGCACACTGTAACAGAAGTTAAGCAATCACTCCCGATAACATCACAGGAAGCGCCAATCAAAGCCAATATGGCGATCCTCTTGCGTCGCAGGCTTTTGAAAGGGTTAATCAGTGCCAGCAGCAATTGAGCCCTCTTCATACTCCCTTCAAAGACTTGTTAATTGTCACGGGTGCTCCCGCGATCCATGTCACGGATTGTGGGTACACCCGTGCTCCACTGGCTGCCTGTCCCCGTCCCCCGGCCCGCACTTACCTCTCCTGGCTGTGCTCTGAGTCCCGGAGTGTAGGCCGCACGTCTCCTGCCTCCTGGCCGCGCGCTCCTGCTGCTAGGGCATGCGCGCTTACTTCTCTGAACTCAAAGGGCCAGTAACCTTCCCATTGGCGCTAGTCACTTCCAGGTTTCCTATATATATATATATATATTCAAGTCTTCCCACTGAAGTGAAAGCCCCCTGTGTGTATCCCGAGGTCCCGTTCCTGTGTGTTTCCTGAGGTCCTGTTTCCTGTGCGTTTCCAGATGCCTCCGTGTTCCTGTGCGTTTCCAGATGCCTCCATATGCTGTGGTCTGTGTCCTACAGTCCATATCCTGTGGCCCGTGTCCGGTAGTCCGTAGCCTGTGGTCTGTGTCCGGTGGTCCATATCCTGTGCTCCGTGTCCTGTGGCCCATATCTTGCGCTTCAATTCCAGTGGTCCGTATCATGTGGACCATGTCCCGTGGTTCATATCCTGTGGTCCGTGTCCGGTGGTCAATATCCTGTGGTCCATGTCTGGAGGTGGGTATCCTGTGGTCCGTGTCCTGCTGTCCATATCCTGTGGTCCGTGTCCGGTGGTCCATAGCCTGTGGTCCGTGTCCAGTGGTCCGTAGCCTGTGCTCCGTGTCCGGTGGTCTATATCCCGTGGTCTGTGCCCCGTGGTCCATATCCTGTGGTCCATGTCCGGTGCTCTGTATTCTGTGGTCTGTCTCCTGTGGGTTCCAGCCCAGCGGTGTCTTCACTCCGTATCAGCGTTACCAGTGCTCTTCTGCGTTCCTGCTGTCATCTCAAGTTGTGACTGTTTCCCTCATTCTGTTGCCTTGGCTGCCACTGCGGGTCTCATATCAACCCCCGCGGTGGTGCAGAGGGTCCACAGACTCTTCCCAAAGAGACTCTCAGGTGGTTCAGCCCCTCACAAACCGTGACATTAATAAATGTTTATTATTATTTTTTTTTTTATTAACTGAGCTAAAATGCAGGTAGGAAATGGAACATTAAGGTTCATGCTGTGACTGCCATCAGCAGCAATCAAAAGGTTAATTCCTGCAATAGGTACTAGCACCAATTGCGGGTGTTACTGGTGGGTGTTTGCTGCAATATCCGGTAAATACCCACCTTGTAATGGAAAGGGCTCAGCCTGTGAGTCTTCACCATACACCCGCAGCCAACTTGTGCTAATACATCACATGTCGGTAAGGGGTTAAAAGGATAAGAGGGGCAGAGCTGACAGAGGCAGGAGGATCACACAATGTGTAAATGGTGGCATGGAGAAAATGGAATACAGGAAGTGGCATAGGAGAGTAGGATACTGGGGGCAGGGGCTTTGAGGCTAAATAAATATGCTGTGCAGGTAGGCAGCCCCCTACCAGTATACTGTATAGATACTGACCCACTGACATGTTTTTTCAGGCATGTTTTCCCTCCTCTTCTCTAGTTCCGCTACTCTATTTACTCCTCAATGTCTCTTCTGTCTTAGCAGGAAGTAGCAGCAGATAACTATGAGAACTTACCGACAGCCAGCAGTGTCTTCCACAGCACAGTACAACACTAAGTCCTGCAGTGCTGCTAACTAGTGTCAGGAGGTGCCTGACAATGGGCCCCTCTCCTCCTAAGGGCCTTGTAGCAGCTGCTATGTCTGCTACATTGGTAGTTACACCTCTGTATACCACTATAACTTTGATTCAGATTTTCATGTTAAGTTAGTCATGGAGCATAAAACAGGCAATTGAATAATATGAAATAAGCAAATTATACATAAATCATATCACATTCACAGATCTTTGTAATCCAAGTTTGATAACGCTTCCATTTCCATGTCAGACAACAGAACAATCAGGTAGTAGGGCTTGTAAGAAGCCCATCCAAGCTGAAAAGCAAAGAAATGCCACAGGAATAATAATCCAAAAACCAAAACAAATTTACCTCCAAATTCCACCAGAGCAAATTACCTGCAGAGGCTTCTTGGGGAGTGGGGTAGCCCCTGTGAGATCCCCGGGCTAAGGCTACTCCGTATCCTGAGTAGTCTATGTAAAACAGCCCCCTTGTATGTCCATGCTGCTTGAAAATGAGGAAACACACCCCTCGCAGGTCCGGTTGTTCCTGGCACAATGCCAGCTAGAGAACTCATGGTCCTCTGCAGGCTAAAAAGACAATAGGCAGCTTTACAAGAAATAGTAAAACATGTACAAAAATCTACAGTGATCTACTAAAAAAAGGATCTAGACAGTAGATTTCTTTTAAGTCTCCCTAATGTACCCTTCAAGTCTTCCAGCTGTTACAGCCTTGTGTACTGTACTATAATCATTAATCTGTTATTCTTTTCATTCCTGAAATCTTTCAGGAAGCACCTGTCATGGCTGGTTTATTAAGAAATAATGTTCTTTTGGATTATGGCCTTAACAATGCTTATCAAAATTTAAAGGGGACCTGTCAGCAGAAATTGACCTAATAGACCACTACCAGTATGTTGCAAAGCAGTTGACCACATTCCAGATCATGTTTCTTTTATGACCAAGTGTTGTGGTATCATCCAGGAAATCAACTATGAAGGGAGATGTAAATTGGTTGTATAAAGTCAAGGAGGCGGAGATTTTAACATTATAGTCAAGCTCTCTCTTCCTCAGAAATCCCCCTTCGCTGTAACTGATGGTCCTGCATCCAGAGACATCACTATCTCGATCTCCATATAACAGATGCACTTATAAAGATTCTTACTTTACTGAAATACCAAGTGTTTCAATTGCTCTGTTAGAATTCATTCACATGAGACCATTCACGTGTGTTGCACTGCACTTATTTCACAATTTTCGCCTAATTATGTTTATATAGTCTTCCCGGCACCGATGTATGTCCACCGTAGTGCGGTAGTTTTGGTGTAAGCAAACACCAAACATGTATAGGTTTTCTTGTAACGTTTACTACTTTAGCAAATAAATACCTCTTTTTGGGTAAAACTCATATATAAGTATATACACATAACTTTTAAACCCCCCAATCGAATGAGCTTTATCAGAGCTTGTTTATTGAGGAATAACACGTAGGCACCACCATCTTGTATCTGATCGCTGCCCCTGTGAGGTCATCGGGGCGTGGCAATCAGTTGCCATGACAGCCTTGGGTCTTATGAAGATACCCCTGGGGTGTCTGAAAAATAGTAAAAATATAATTTAAAAAAGTTTTTAAAAAAATTATGTACCAAAACGTACACAGCATGGAATATTAATTATTACTGTCACTGTCATGAAGTGCAGAAAACAAGCCATTATACAGCTCTTTACATGGAAAAATAAAAAAAGTTATAGATATTTGATGTTGGGGAGTAAAAATTGGAAACAGAAAAAACGAAAAAAGGCCTCTGGGGAAGGAAAATGACAATTTTTAAAAATACATTTTTAAACCTATATTTACACTTGGGGCATCATAATTCCTAATATAATACCCTGTGGTACCTATTTTTAAGGAGAACCTGTCAGGCAAAATAGCCCCCTAAACTAAATATATTATTATAAACTGCAATTAGAAAGTATTAGAAAGCATTGCCTCTATCCCTTCATTGTCCCTCTACATGTCTGTAAACTTAAGCAATGAGGTCCTACAGTTGTATGCAAATGACCTGTGAGATGTCAAATAAGTCATTATCATATTAAAGCTGTGCAGCTTATTCATGAGTGGGAGGCACAGCCACACCCCCCCCCACCTCCAGTGCTTGACTGACCGCCTGGCTCCTCCATGTGCTTCCTGGTGCTAGTGGCCACGCCCCCTGCAGCCTGTGTGTATGAGATACTCCTATACACATGACTGACAGTCTGTATAATGATGTGAGGTATAATGGTGTAATGGCTCCTCCATGTGCTTCCTGGTGCTGGCGGCCACACCCCCTGCAGCCTGTGTGTATGAGATACTCCTACAAACATGACTGACAGCCTGTGCGTGTATAGGAGAGATACAACAGCTCCAGGATGCAGCCATGTTATAGCAGAACATGTCAGGTACACGTGTAGCTGATATCTGTGTCTCACACATGTGTATTAGAAGGGAGAGCATGTCAGCAGATAAAGCACAAACACTAGCAATGCTTTACTATACATTACACACAGACATGAGCAGGGGGAGGAGAATGGAGGGGTAACAGTGGTGACATCACTGCCTCTGACCATGTGACCAGCCTAATTTACATAATAAAGAAAAGATGATTTTACAATGATTAATGTATGTTTTGACTAGATGAAGGCTGGGATGGGATCCTTGTGAGCTGTGTGGGGAATTGCTCTGGTAGATTCTTTGTAGCAGTGCAGGAAGCAGGGACACACGCAGAGTTAAAGTCCAAAAATCAAGTGTTTATTCACACTTCCTTGTCAAAACACAAATTCAGCCTTGGCTTAGGCACATAACAAAATACAAAATAAACCCTGCCCGGCCTGGCACTACCTAATACAACAACAGCCCCTAACTATACATGTACCAGGCTGCCTGGCACACGCTCTTGGCCAGCAGAATATCAGGAGGCACTCAGTTACCTTTGCTGTGTGAACACGGTCCACAGCATTCAGCTTTCCTACTGCTTCTGGCCTGCAGACTAAATCAGGCTCTAACGAGGTCTGTGACCCGCACCTGTGGGCTATACAGAAACCCAGGACTGAAGCCCGGGTGAAGTAGGAGTCCCACTACCAGCATACCCCTACTCCATAATAAGCAGGCCCAGTACGGACATTACAAAGGTGTCCATGCTAGCTAGGCCAACATAGACCAAACAGACTTCTCCTGCTTACCACATGTCTGCATTAACCCTTGGGTTACTGCAGACAAATCCAGGGCTTTTACCACACACCCTTCATCTGCCTGTATGACAGATAGCTGTTTTCCCAAATGACACCTCTCACTTTCTCACATACCCTCCCCCTCAGTTCAGACTCACCGGGGCAAACTCCTGACATGCAATGACATGCAATGCGTTCAGGACAAGGCATCCACATTGCCCTGCAGTTTCCCAGCTCTCTGCTCCACCGTAAAGCTGAAATTTTGGAGGGACAAGAACCACCTAGTGAATCTGGCATTCTTCTCCTTAAGGAGAAGGCCATGGGCCAAGTTCATGACAACCGCGGCCTCATGTAGCATCTCTCCACAGGAGGTCTGGAACTTAATAACTGTGGTGGGGTAGTCCTTTACATCCCCATGGATGCACAAGACACCGATTGTGCGCCCTGTGACTGTCTTGGGGTCTATGAGGGACCCATTAATCAAGGTCACCCGACTGCCTGAGTCCAGCAGGGCCAACACTGGATGCCCTGCCACAATCAACCGGCACAGGTGGCGCTCATCAGCAGAGTCGGGGTTAGTAGCTGTGTAGATAGGGGCAGCATAGAGAGAATCCCTTCTGGCGGAACAGCAGTCCATGCGCTCTGAGGAATTGGGGCAATGGGCTGCAATATGACCTGGCTCATGGCCGGTCCAACAGGTGGGAGCCCCCCCCCCCTCCTCCCCTGGGGTACATCCCAGACATGGGAAGTTGTCTTGACCTGAGGACTCATGGGTGACAAGACCTTCCGTGCCTTAGGGCCCACCCTAGTATAGGGGGCTCCCTTTTTTTGGGACTGGGTAACACAAAATCTCTCTACCAACCCCACCAGTGCCTCGGCATCAGACGGGTCCCCGTGTCCCACCCATTGCTGGATCTCACCCGGCAAGGCGCTCAGGGAACGGTCCAAAACAACTTTCTCCACAATCTGGGCTGGGGTTGATGTCTCCGGCTGGAGCCACTTACAGACCAAGTGAATCAGTTGGTGCATCTGTCCCCTCAGTGGTTGCGCCTCCTGGTAACTCCAGCTGTGCACTCTTTGAGCGCGTAGATGCAGATCCACTCCTAGCCGGGCCAAGATCTCTGCCTTTACCTTGGGGTAGTCCCGGGCATCCTCCACGCTCAGATCATAGTATGCCTACTGGGGATCAGCGACGAGGAACGGTGCCAATACCTTTGCCAAGTATTGCTGTGGCAACCTCTCACGGGGTGGCCACCCTCTCAAACCCTGTCAGATAGGCCTCCAAATTGTCCTCTGCTGTCATCTTTGTCATGGCTTTACGGACCCCTTTCCTGGCGTCCTTCACAGTCATCGCTGGGACAGCCCTTTGCTGAGCAGCTGCCAGGGCTGTCACCTGCTGAAACAACAAGCTGTTGTTGTTGAGAGGTTGGCTTGTTGCTGCTGCACATTGGACTGGACAAGCTGCTTTATTAGCTCTTCCATAGCTGTGTCTTGCATCTTCAGGGATGTCGACATCCAGGACATGCAACTAGTGTGTACTTCCCTGCACTTTACCGCTCCAATCCACCGTGTGTGGGGAATTGCTCTGGGAGATGCTTTGTAGCAGTGCAGGAAGCAGGGACACACGCAGAGTTAAAGGGGTTGTCCGAGTTTAAAAAAAATATATATATGTGGCCGGGAGCGGGGTTACTAAAACAATAAAGCTGTACTTACCTCCCGGTGCCCTCCCGTATCCAGCGCTGCTGTCGCTCCGGTCCGGGGGCCATGTAAACAAACATGGCCGCCGGAGCAGCGCTGGACTCAGCTTCCGGCCGGCCGTGGCCGGGTACGCCTATCCGTCCCTATACACTGCATTGTGTATGGGGACCGGAAGGTTGTCGCATGCGGCCGGAAGCTGAATCCAGCGCTGCTCCGGCGGCCATGTTTGTTTACATGGCCCCCGGACCGGAGCGACAGCAGCGCTGGATACGGGAGGGCACCGGGAGGTAAGTACAGCTTTATTGTTTTAGTCACCCCCCTCCCGGCCACATATATATATTTTTTTTTAAACTCGGACAACCCCTTTAAAGTCCTAAAATCAAGTGTTTATTCACACTTCCTTGTCAAAACACAAATTTAGCCTTTGCTTAGGCACATAACAAAGTACAAAATAAACCCTGCCCGGCTGGGCACTGCCTAATACAATAACAGCCCCTTACTATACATGTACCAGGCTGCCTGGCACACGCTCTTGGCCAGCAGAATATCAGGAGACACTCAGTTAAATTCAAACCATAGGATCTTGTATAGTTATAATATTTGGTCACTATTAGAAACAGGTGTTTTCTCAAAAAAAGAATTTAAAGCACAGCACTCTATGTTTGAATTGATGAATTGGGTTTGGGAAAAATCTAAAGAAAAACTACATAATAAAGGATATTTAGACTGTTCACCGCTGTGGGGTTACACAAATAGAAATTTAAAACCTTTGAATTACTCTAAATTTTGGGTGGGGAAAGGAGTGTGTTTCTTTGTTCAAATATTAAATGATGGTGGCCTAAAGCCTTTTGAGGAGATGGCCAAAGAATTCAATCTAGATGGAAGAGACTGGTACTTTTATGTGCAACTTAGGAGTGCCTTTAAAGAATATAGAAAAAGAGATAAATATCTAATGTAAAAGCATCCATTGGATTTTCTTTTTGATAGCAAAGTAAGGAGAAAAGGTATAGTGTCTAGAGTATATAAAGCCCCATTAAATAAGCAGTTGATTCCACCTCCAATAAGAGAAGACAGCATCTGCTCCAATTCTGTTTTTCATTTTTTTCCATACAAATTGCATCAACAATTTTTGTAAATACTTTAAATGAGACATGTTTACATTGGTACATTGCAAAAGAAGTATAGGATATTGGGTAGAGTACACATCTTCACTGCAGATATTCTCCCTAACCATAAGTTAGTTAGATCTTTTTGGTATTCAATAGAGCGATATAGTCTTCAAGTTATGGTAAATCATTTAGGACTGACTGAAACTTGTATGTAAAGGACAATTGTTTAGTAACTTTCAAAGTAATTCCCATATTCAAAATCTGGCACTTAGTAGCGTTTATCTTGTAATATGAGACCTTGTTAAAATCTTCAATAAGGATAACAACCAACTGAAGGAATAGTTATAAGAAGTTCCAATATACTGTCAAGCACCTTTTCTAGATTCGCCTTCTCTGCCATTTTTATCCTGGGTTGCCAAATACCATCAAATTTGGACAGTGTTCCGTTCCCCCTACCCTTCCACACCCTTCTCCAGAGGTATTACATAATGATGACAGTTCCAGCTCTTGAAGGTAGGGTAGGCTATCCATTTAGTTGCAAATAAGTTGTATGTCTAATCCAGGATTAGGGAAATACAAATATTAAGAGGCGTAGGTTAGAGGTCATCTTCTAATAAGCCCAGAACAAACATCCTCAGGCTGGTCTCAAGTCTTCTACCATATACCCAAAAAATAAGGTATAGCACCTTACACCAGAACATCTATATTTCAGTACATTCCGAAAACTTGTACATCAGTTGTGCTCCAGGGAGACCACATTTTGGATGACAGGGCGTAGACTTTCTTAAATAAAACTGTTATATACCCAACGGAGCAGCAGGATGTAAATCACAGTGGCATCAAAGCCAACATTGCCAACATAACCTACTGGTTATGAGAAAAGTGATCCGCATCTCCCTCCCACTTTGTTCTAGTCACAAAGGGGTTACTTTTCAAATGTTTGAGTAAAAATGCTTAAATGTGAATTCAACACACCCAACCCCTTTGTCATCAAATGTAGAGCCCATGCTTATATATGTAATGTGCATGTCTCAATTATAGATCTTAACTGTAGATATCTTAAGCATGTGGCATTCTGCAGCCCAAAGGTCATCAAAACTATAAAGGCTGTCTCTGTTCTGAGTCAACTGGGGGTCCTCAATTGTCAGAAACTCTAGCATGACCACAGTCCTTTGTTATCACCCTGAGAATATTTGTGTGCTGACAGGCTTAGGTTATAGTTACATAGTTGGTTTAATATTTGGTATATTGTTGTAAGAAAAACCTCAATAGTATAGTAATGCTGGTAAGGGGTGATGAGGTGAGATCAATCATACAGCATCTGTTACAACCCTAACAGTGAGTAAATACTGTACGATTAAGCTAATTCTAACCTTATTATGTAATATTACCTAAACAACACTAGATGGCAATATTGCCCTATTTTGTAGAGCCTTATTCTTTATAGGCGTTAATCTAAAATTCTATGACCTCTACTCTATTATGCACTTTTACAGGATTGTTATCTTTCTGGTGATCCCGTGAGACCTCTCTGATACCATTAATGTCATGCGACATATGCTATGTTATGGTTTTTGTATGAAATGTGAAATTTCTAATAAAATTGTACATTGAAGAAAAAACATATTATACTTTGGTATTGAAAACTCAGCACAAACTGAGGACATTGTCATATGCAAAACATTCCAATCCTTTGTTTACATACACTGCACACTAATAATCATTCTACCGAGCATATTAACAATCCTATGAAGGTATACAACAAACAAATAATTATATAAAAGAGAACTTTGTTCCTTACTGGAAATGTTTGGTCATGGTCTAATTTTAACAGCTTAGCTTTTTGCAGATTTGGTGGTTTAACTTCTTAAGGACGCAGCCAGTTTACAGCTTAAGGTTCAGCCCCATTTTTTGGATTCTGACATGTGTCCCTTTATATGGTTATAACTTTTGAACACTATTACTTATCAAAATGATTCTGAGACAGGTTTTTCCCCACATGTTGTATTTCATTTTAGTGGTAAATTTTGGCTGATAAGTTTTGCGTTTATTTCCAAAAAATAAAAATGCAGAATTTTTTTCGAAATCATTGCGTTTTCAGGCAGATAGATTTAACACCTAAATAAGTTGCCGAATAACATTTCCCATATATCTACTTTAGAGATGAGCGAGCACTAAAATGCTCAAGTGCTCGTTATTCGAGTCAAACTTTTCCCGATGCTCGAGTGCTCGTATCGAATAACGAACCCTATTGAAGTCAATGGGAGATTCGAGCATTTTTCACTGAAAGAACACAATGAAAGAACACTGAAGAACACATTGCAGATGTTTGCAGATGTTTTCACTGAAAGAACACATTGAAAGAACACAGTGAAGAACACATTGCAGATGTTTCCGTACATCTGCTAACTTTTCCAGAGACATGAGTGCCAAACGGTGTTCTTCACAATAGTATGTGAAGAACAATATGTGTGAAGAACACATTGCAGATGTTTCCATACATCTGCAATGTGCTCTACACACATATTGTTCTTCACATACTATTGTGAAGAACACCGGTCGGCACTAATGTCTTCTAATAAGTTAGCAGATGTACAGAAACATCTGCAATGTGTTCTTCACTTAAATGATCCTGTGTTCACTGTTTTCACTGTGTTCTTCACTGTTCTTCACTGTGTTTCATTTATAGTACTTAAAGGGGTTTGCCCACAAAAGAAAATTCTCAAATTTCAATCAACTAGGGATGTTTACACAATAGATATCATTTGTAACCTCTTACTTTACAATTTTACTCTTATTATTTACTTTACTTTTATTTTTTTTTGCTCTTTTAGCTCCATCAGTGATGGTCATTCCAGAGACACAAACAGACACATTGGGGCAGATTTACTTACCCGGTCCATTCGCGATCCAGCGGCGTGTTCTCGCTGGATTCGGGTCCGGCCGGGATTCATTAAGGTAGTTCCTCCTCTGTCCACCAGGTGGCGCTGCTGGGCTGAAAAGCATCGGAACGCGCTGGAGTTCACCGGGCCGGGCTGAGTGAAGGTAAGTGCAAGCTCCGCGACAGTTTTTTTTTTTAAATGCGGCGGTTTTTCCGAATCCGTCGGGTTTTCGTTCGGCCACGCCCCCGATTTCCGTCAAGTGCATGCCAGCGCCGATACGCCACAATCTGATCGCGTGCGCCAAAATTCCGGGAAAACGCAAATCGGGCCCTTAGTAAATGACCCCCATTATCATCCATCCATCTAGGGGTTAGATTATCAGAGTACAAGGTTTATATACAATTTCATTTAGCTTCTGTACATTGTATCTGACGTGTAGAAAGAGAGATGAGACAGATCAGAGATGAGATGCATACTACACAGAATGACACAGTCAGCTCTGCTCTGCCACAACACACTATCGGATCTGTTGTACCCCCCTCCCTGGATAAAGAACATATGTGCTTGAAGCCTGCAGCTCTACTCTCGCTGCTGCTGTTGTTTGCCGGCAGAAAGTCAGTGAGTGAGAGCTCATCCAGGAATGAAGGGGGGGACGCTCAGGTAGCAGAGAGCAGCTCAGCTCCACAGTGTCAGACAAGATGGCTGTCGACCCTATAGTCAGAAGATCCAGGGCGGAAACCAGGGGTAACTGAAATTGTGTACACCAGGACTGATAGAGACAGGTTGGAATTATATCTGTGTAATGCCGTATTTTTGATAATAACAGTGGATTAGAGAATGCATTATTTTGCTATCCTGAGTATATTTAAGAAATTTGTCTTCATTGGAATACTCCTTTTTGTACCTATTTTTTGTATTGACACCTAATTGAAACCAAAATAATTATAAACAATGGGTTCTATATTGTTATATGGTCATTTTGAGTCTATATACTTTCAAGCACACTAACAAGAAATGGAGGCATCCCCTTTTCTTTAAATGGGTTCATACATATATCCTTGAATTCCATAGCCCTGTGCAGGAGCCAACTACACTTCATATAAAAGATAGAGAAGGTCCAATTCCTGCACGAGTTTGCTCCTATGCAGCCTTTTTCTTTAGTCATCAACAGGGGTGTACCACCCATGAGGTAATTGATATGCCCCAACCACCTGCTGGTTTCATTGAAATACAACAAAAACTGCAATGAAAAGTATTTATTAAGGACGCTCAGGTGGACCATGCGCCACAATTCTGTCCAACATGCGACAAAATTCTGCAGAATGAACAAAGTTCATCAAAAAAAAGTGTGCACTTCCAGAGCACTGCAGTGGGTGCCAGATTCCTGAAGAATCTGCACCACAATTCATGAATCTGGCACCCTGCACATAGTACAGACCAGGGGTTTTCTGACCTTCCTAGGGATTGCACCGCTGGGACAGGTATTTAGTAAGCGATTGTGCAACACAAATTGGGGGGCGGCCCATCCGGTGATCGGCGGGATTTAACAGAAGGTGAACTTTGGCGGACCTTGGTGCAGCGGCGTGCACCTGCTGGATATTGGGCGCACGACCTTAGTGAATCCCGGCAGACCTGAATCCTCGTCAGACAACGCGCCACGGGATCGCGACTGGACCGGGTAAGTAAATGTGCCCCAGTATGTAACATAGCAACAATGTACAACTATATGCAACAATACTAGTAAAAACATATAGAAAGTATATGAAAAAGTTCAAAGCCACAAAAACAGCCATTAAAATGCAACATATTGCTATAAAAGGACCACCACATCTTCAAAAATGCTAAAGACTAGCTGGTCACGCGTGGTTGCGGCATCATGACGTGAGTGACGCTGCTGCCGGACCTCCCCCCTCAGCCCGGACGCCTCCCCGCATGCCAGGCTTAGTGTCCTCACGGCAGCCCCCGATGGGTTCAAGATTCCGGTGATTACTTCCCTGTTCAGGGATTGAGAACGGGAGGCTGCGCTGTGGCACTTACGGCTCTCGCCAGGATTATCCACAGACCAAGTCGTGGTTCCTGCTGGGTCTGGGATGAGTGGTAGCGGCACGAGCACCCGGCTCGTTCTCTGGAAGGAGAGTGACCTGGATGCGAAGTTAATGGGCTGGAGGGTACGTCACTGGTTGTGCCACCCTATGTGTAAAAATGGGACGTCAGAAAGGCCCTGGTCATCAGGGGTAAGAGGTTTCCTTTTATTCAGAGATATTTTGGACAACGTGTTTCGCACTCCAACGAGTGCTTCCTCAGGTTTAGGCTTGTTGTGCTGGAGTGGTGATCGAAGTTAGCTTCATTTGCAGCTCCCTACGAGGTGGATTGCAAGGCATTTGGTCTGAGGCAGCAGATGAAATCCTATGCCTACTAATGAGAAAAACTGAGGTATTCCTGGCTTGCTCCCCTATCCCAATGGACCTTGGTAAGACACTCTTTTCACCTCTTTTTCGGTGGTACCCTTATAAAAGGGACATTGTATCTTCTTGACTTATGATTTCAATGCCGGGAGCTATGAGACTGCATAATCCACTAACCCTCATGCATTAGGACTCATTCTCCTTATTGAAGACTCTCTGGCCTTCTCCCTCCTAACTATTTATTAACATAAGGGTCCACGTAGCTCGGCAATCTGGAATCCAAATGATTCGCACTAGTATACGTGGAGTATAAAGTGGATATCGTCCTGTTATCATCTTGGACTCCAGTGATCCAAAAAAGCAGTGTAATCTACTAACGTCTCTGCCGCAGGCTACTCACCTACATTTAAAGTCATTTGCTTCTTCCTTCTGATTTACTGTATCTGTTTCTCCTAATGGCTAATTAATGCAGGGGTGTAAATGGAGTATTAACATAACTGAACCTAACACTTGCTAAAATACTGCAGATGACCACAATGCGGACAGGTGCCAGAGTTGTGAGACTCTGATCTATCTGGGGCTAATACTAAAACCATTTGATCTTGTAGCAAGATTTTGAGATTTTGTCAGCAGTTAAGGACACCAAAGTATCGGTAGAGGAGTCTAAGACAGCTATTGATAAAATAAACATACAAATTAGCTCCTTACAGCTAGAAGTCACAAGAGTGAGAGAGGAGGTTAATAAGGTTCGGGAAAAAACAAAAGAGTTTGAAAATAGCTGTAACAAGATGGAGATGAGCCTGAAAGAAATGAAATCGGATATTGAGCATAACAGGAAGGAAAATTGTAGATTGCCGGATAAATTGACAGATATGTTAGACAGGGCAAGAAGGGCAAACATAAGAATCATTGGCCTCCCTGAGAACGAAACAGAAAGGGATATGTCGGAACAGATAGAGAAATGGCTAGCCGACACATTTGGTATAGACAGACTCTCAAATATGTTTGGGGTTGAGAGAGCACACCGAGTCCCCTTCAAAAAACCACCCCCAGGGGCTCCCCCCCCGGACGATTCTAGTTAAACTGATTAGTTCTCAGGACCGGGACCTTATATTGAGACAGAGCAGGGACAAGGCAGCCACGTTATTAAAGCAAGCTAAAATCTCGATATACTCAGACTTCTCGAAAGTCACTCAAATGAAGCGGCAAGCTTCAAAGAAGTTAAAAAAAAGGTTAATGGAGGCCAAAGTCCAGTATTCTTTGATGTTCCAGACCAAACTACGTATCACTTAAATCCCCTAAAGAAGTGACAAACTGGCTTGACCAGCAGTGGATATAACACCATCGGGAGGATAAGCGAGTGCGGGTTTGTGGAGACCTACGGATAAAGATGAGGAAGTGGGTCTAATGGGGGGTAGAGGGTCCACTGGCGGGGGGGAGGGTTCTTTCTCTTTCTGTTTCCTTTTTCCCTTTATTTTTTTTTCCTCTCTTACCTCTTTTTTCCTCTCCTCTCTTCTCCATACTATTGCTTAGATGGCAAATGAGGTACGCATACTAACATGGAACATTAGAGGCTCCAGTTACAGATTAAAATGCCTCCAGGTGTTTGATGTTGTTAGTAGACACTTACCTGCAATTGTGTGTCGAGACGCATCTTACGTCAGAAAATACCCAACGTTTTAAAAAAAGGTGGATAGGAAACGAATTCCATGCTTTCGGTAACATATTCTCTAAAGGGGTATCGGTGCTTATCCACAGAGATATAGATCTTATTGTTAATAGAGCAATGGTGGAAAAAGGGGGGAGATTCATTTTTCTATATGGTCGTTTGAATGGAGTAAATGTTATATTAGCTTTTGTGTACCTCCCCCCTCCAGCATCATTTGAGGTTTTACGTACATTGCTGAATTTCGTTAAAGAATTCGGTAATTGTCCCCTAATGGTCACAGGAGACTTCAACTGATAATGGAGGAGGGTATAGACAGATTAAGACAGGGACAAGATGTATGCTTCGGAAAGGAAAAAAGGGGCAGACTGGCCTACTTATGTGAAGACCTTGGCTGGACAGATGTCTGGCGGAAATTATATGGAAATCGGAGAGCATATTCGTGTATGAGTAAAACTTATCAATCCCTTTCACAAATTGATCTGTGTTTGGCCTCATTCCTTCAGCTAATAAGGAAAATGAAATATGAGAGCATAATGATTTCTGATCATACCCCACAACGAGAAACATGAGAAGGTTTAAACTGAACCCCTATTGGATCACAATCTTGCACCCCAAAGTAGAGATCGAAAATGAAATTGACTGGTATTGGGATATTAATGCCCCCTCTGCGATAATAAGTATTAGAACTTATTGCAAAGAGATCTTTAAGAAGATCTCGGCTACTCTTAAGATATCCTTGGAACCAACGCTCACTACTGCTATTTTTGGCCTTTTGGACCAGGGTTTAGTAAAGAGACAACACGGAAATTTGATTATTAAATTAATGAACATTGCATTAATTTGTATAGCCCATAAATGGGGCTCCAACAAATATCCAAAAATGGAAAGTTGGTACCATCTTTCCTGGCAAATTAAAAAAATATGAAGACATCTGTGTTAAGAACAGGTTATGGGGGCCTAAGAGAAATAAATATTGGGACAAATGGTGCTGAGAAACTAAAATTGTGGGGGAGCAGGGGTGGGGGAGATGAGGGAGGGAAGGTGCTTCTTTTTTCTCTCCTCTTCCCCCTTTTTTTTTTTCTCTTTCCTTTTTTTTCTTTATGTTTTTTTTCAGGTACCCAGCGGACTCTCAGGGGGAGGGGGAGGGAGGGATATCTGGTTTAAAGTATATTTATCATAGGACCAAGATGATAAAAGTTTAAGATAGTTCAACGGAAAAATAATACGTTGACACAATGGTGATATTATAATAAATGGTGATAAATGTAATTTCATCTATTGTACTTGGAAAACGTTGCTTGGTCTGTGTCGTAATGTAATTGTTTTTATTGTCAAAAATTATAATAAAGAGTATCTAAAAAAAAAATGCTAAAGACTATCTGGTTGCAAATGTTTTTAGGCCACCAATTGGCTAGAGGATTCTTCAGGTTAAGTAAAAATGTGTCTTCAAAATAAATCATACTGTGAGATGTCCCTCAACTCTTGCAGAGAAAAGCCTCCAAAGAGACCGATTGTGAACTCAACCGATTCCCTCTTATCTCCATTAGCCATATTTCCAGAAAAAATTCTTGTACCACTGGTAAAAAAAACTGCAAAGAATAATCCTATTCCCCCTGATTTTCCATTGGTAATCTGGGTTGCTACCAGTATGTGCACAGCCATGGAACATGATGAAGGTATCACAGTGGTGGCAGAGATACACCGATTACTCGGGACCCAAAGCAGAAACTTGGTTTCAGCTTCAAGCTCAGGTAACACCCGTGATCAGTTCTGGCATAAGCTGCAGAAGTTAAATGCCTCTGGCAAAGCCAGCATCTATTTCGAGTGTTTGAGTTCGGTTTGGGTTAGATCAGTGATGGCTAACTTATGGCACTGGTGCCAGAGGTGGCACTCAGAGCCCTTTCTGTGGGCACTGAAGCCATCACCTGAGATGACTCCAGGTATCTTCCTGCAGTCCCAAACAGCCCATGACTTGCTGTGCACACAGCTATTTTAAAATGACAACTCTACCTGGGACTATTTTCTGCTTTATTGGTGTCCTCAGGGTGCTGGTATCAATGAAAACTGTGACAGAGAAAGGAGTATAAATCACAAATAAAATTTCTGTGTTGGCACTTTGTGAAGCCAGATGAAAGTGTATACCCTGATAATCTAACTACATTGTCACCCCACAGAACTAGATGGATCATAATGTGTCTGCTTAGAGAGCACACCCTGATATTTTGCACAGAGCAGCCTAGGGAGTGATAGGAGCTAAAACAGCAATAAAACTGAGTAAAATTGTAAAGTAAGTGGTTAAAATGAACTTTATTGTGTAAACATCATTAGGGGATTGAGATGTGAGAATTTTCTTTTGTGGGAAAACTCCTTTAACCCCTTAAGGATGTAGTCATTTTGTGACCTAAGGCTCAGACCTTTTTTTTTAATATGTTGCTTTAAACTATTAGAAACAGCTTCGTAACCATGAGATTTAAATGGTTATAATTTTTTAACACTTCGACTTACTAAAGTGATTTTGAGATAGTTTTTCATGACATGTACTTTATGTTAGGGGTAAATTTTGGTTGATATATTTCGCATTTATTTGTCAAAAAAACCAAAATTTGGCAACATTTTTGAAACATACCATTTTCATTTTCAAAATTCTAAATGATCAGTTTTCAGATATTTTTAACCACCTTAATTATTTACAAACTACATTTCCTATATGCCTGCTTTATGTTTTCATAACTTTTATTTTAATATGATGTTAGACAGTGTCAGGATCAAGGGTAGTCGACTCACTTTAGCACCGCAAGCGATGACGTAAGCCAACACCTGGGAGCAGAATCTAAGTGTCACTCGGTTTTCACCAGAGCCTGCTGCAAAGCGGGTTGGTCTTGCTGCAGCGGAATACAACCAGGTCACTCTACAGGAGCGACTTAGTTCATGTTGGTGGCCAAGGCAAATTACATATTTGTAGAGCAGAATCATGGTCGGGGACAAGCAGCACGGGATGCACGGTCACAACGGGAATTCACAATACAAGCATAGGGCATAAGGAACAAACTTTCTCTATGGCTCGAGGCACAAAGATCCTGCAGGGGACACAGGAAGGAGCCGGATATTTAACAAGGAGGCCAGTGCTAATCATCAGCGCGCAGGCCCTTTAAATCTTAGAGAGAGACAACGCACGCACTCCCTAGGAGGCAGGGACGTGCATGCCAGAGTGTGGAGACCGCCGCTGGACCAAGCACAGGTGAGAGAAGCTGCTGCTGGCATGGAGGGGCACAGGGAGGCACACGGGTGCACCTGCAAATGGGACATGGGTCACAGGAGCACCAGTGACAGACAGCTTACAAATCGATCAGTGATTATCCATATTTTTAATGAAATTTCATAATAGAAGTTTTTGGGACCATTTTAGTTTTTAATTAATAGATCAACCCATTTTCAAAAGCACACCCCTCAAACTATTAGAAACCGCTTGTTTATCATTTGAGATTTTCATAGTGCTATATATACTCATGTATAAGTTGGGTTTTTCAGAATAATTTGAAAAATAATTTGGACTTACTTTTACTTCCGCTGTTAATGTGTTACTACAAAGGAGCCACTTTTGTAGATGGTACAGAGCAGAACACTTTCGGGTAAATCAGTCCTATACCCACTTGGACTTTAGCCATCTATTCAGCTACAACACTTTTTGCACACAACTGCATATGTATGATCTTTATCTCACGCTTAAGAAACGTTGTGTACAGGTCAATGCACTGTGCAGATGTCAGGCTCCAGGGGTAGTGGACCCACTGGACCACCGCGGGCGACACCTGGGACAAGAATCTAAGTCACATCCGCTTTTCACCAGAGCCTGCCGCAAAGCAGGTTGGACTTGCTGAGGCATGGTATCACCAGGTTATTTCACAGGTGCGATTATGTCCGCGGTGGCAGCCGAGGCGATCTACACAGACGTCAGACAGAATAGTAGTCAGTGACAGGCAGGAGGTCAGGACGGGAAGCACGGGATCAGAGTCAGGGATGTAGCAACAGGTCAGGGTAGGCGGAACAGGATCATAATCAAACACAAAACGGGGGTCACAACGGGAAATTGATAAAAAAGCACAAGTCAAAGAGTATGAAGATCCAGCAGGGAATGCTGGTAGAGGCCGGCTTTTAACTATATCCTGGAATGGCCAGCACCAATCAGCGGTGTTCTAGCCCTTTAAATCTTCACATGACGGCAAGTGCCCTAGGAGTCGGGGACGCACGCATACAGCCGCCAGAGCCGGAAAAGGAACGGGTGTGTAGCGCGGGTGCTGCGCTGGCGGGGCGAGAGAGGCACAGGTGAGCCCGCGACCTGCGGAAGCACCTGTGCCAGCAGACTTGTATTGCAGTATATTGTATAAGTTATGGGACTCCCTAGACTTTAAACATGTTAGAGGGCTAGAAATAATAGTTAAATAAGAAAAGATTTAATATATATGAAAAAATAAATACAGTCAAATCACCCCCTTTCCCTAGAAAGCCTATAAAATAATAAAATCATAAACATTTAAGAAATCCTGATGTCTCATAACATTGGATCTATTAAAATATAAAAACAATTATTCCAGGTGGCAAAACCTGTAACAGAAAATAGAATCCAACTGATAAAATTGTCACTTTTTTCCCATTTCGGCCATTTGTCTCTATGGAGCTCACGGAGATTGCTCGGCGGTGTCCGTCATCTTCACATATTAGAATGGAGCAGAACGGACATGCACAGCCATCTGCACCGCTCATCCACAGGCTTCTCACAATAGAGAGAACTGGTGTAACTGAGCAAGTTTGTATGCCATCTTGCTTACACCTGCCTTGCCCATAAATTGTCAAAAGGATTGAGATCAGGACTTTGTGATGCCCACTTACAAACATTCATTTTGATATCCTTAAGCCTATTTGTAACCGCTTTGGCAGTATGCTTGTCACGGGTGCCCCCACGACCCAAGTTCCGGGTCGTGGGCACACCCGTGCCTCCCCGCAGTCCCTGGCTCCCCTCCCTGTCCTACCTGTCCATGTTGCTGGACATACTGTGTTTCTTAATCCCCGTTGTGACCCCGGTTCCATTATTGCTTCTGATCCCATGCTGCCTGTCCTGACCTTCCGCTACGCCCCCAACTCCAATCCTGTTCTGCCTGTCTTGTCCTCCTGCCTGTTGCTAACCACGAGTTTGCCTAATGATTCTGTACTTCGCCTTGACCGCCACCACTGACAAAGTCGGGCTTCGGGAACGACCTAGTGGTACTACGCCGCAACCAGTCCTACCTGCTTTGTGGCGGGCTCTGGTGAAGACCAGGTACCACTTAGACTCTGGTCCCTGGTGTCGGCTTATGTCATCGTCTACGGAGGTACAGAGGATTCACTACCTCCGAATCCTGATAATGCTTCTGGTCATTGTCCATTTGGAGAACACATTTCCACCAAAGATTTAACTTTCTGGCTGATGTCTTCAGAAGTTGCTTTAGTATTGTCACACAATGTTCTTTCTTCATGATGCTATCTATTTTGTAAAGCTCACCAGTCCCTCCTGCAGCAAAACAACCCCACAACAGGATGATGCCACCCCAGTATTTCACAGTTGGGATGGTGTTCTCAAGCTTGCAAGCTTCTCCTTTTTTCCTGCAAGCATAATGTTGGTCCTCATGACCTGTCTCCAAAGAAGAAAGATTTGTTTCCTGTGTTCAGCCCATCTCAATTCCACACTTGTTTCACTGTGGATAATGATCACTACCGTCCATGAAAATGAAATTAGACCTGTGTTGATAATGAAGAGGCAAAATTACTGGATCAATGATGATTCAAGTATGATGTGCTTGTCACTGTACACAAATTGTAGGGCAATTCTGTAGACACAGCTTTTCACACTGTAACGTCACCAACATCAAAGGACCATCTGACGCACACAGTGGCTTATGCATAGTGCTCTCCTTCGCATCTTCAACATTGTTGATGGCCATCATTTCTGCTCAGCATAAATTGATCTTCATCAGTAAACAGCAATGAGGCCAACTAGTCCTTCGTCCACTGTATATGTTAACCTGTAAACGTTAGAGGGCATCTAAGTTCATCCTAAAATTTCACCCAAAAGCCAAATATCCCTAACTTTTTGCTTGCAGCGCATAAAGTTTAAATTGATTCCAACATCCTTCAAGGCTTCCAAGAGTTGTAACATGACAACATATGTGGATTTAGGAGTTTGTGTCCACCTAGTGAAGCTTTTTTATATATTTAAATTAATAAAATACACTAAATGTTGTATTAGGTTAAAAATTAAACCAATACATTTATTTTACCCTTTACTGTTTCCATTGTTTGAAATTTGATAAAATTGTATGACTATTAATCTACTGGCAGCAGGCATGTTACTGCAGAGGATGACGTAATTCCATGAAGGTAAAATCGTATTAAGGGCCATGAGAAACGAGAAGTTAGTCCTGGAGAATGTGCAGGAATGGTTAAAAACTACTGAGCAAACATTCAGCTCGAAGTCTGCTACATACCGTATATAGAAGTGCAAAATCAATAGCCATACAATGTGGATTAGCCGATCTAGTGACTTTACACAAACAAATGCAAGGATTTTATAATACTCAATGTCACCCTCTCAAAAAAAAAAAAACAGCCTATTAAATATTCGGACAGAATGGAGTACAGGTTGTGCTTTGGCAGCTTGTATGGTTTTTAAGAATGTTGACCTCAAACAAAATCTGCATAATTCGTAAATCTCACTGGTTACTTATTAACAGGCAGAGAAACTGGAGTGACATGTATTTGAGCCTGCTGCGTACAGTATTTCCGGGGCTGTAAAGGCTACTGTTTCACGACATACCTGGCTGGAACACATTCACAACATTCTACCTTGTTAGCTGCTAGTTTTGTTATTTTGTATGTGCTGACAGGAAAATGAAGAAGTCGTCTTTAGAAGATTCTGTTTTCTTAGATAACAGTCCGATAAATTACGCTTCTCCAAATCCCTTGGACAGCCCGGGATCAGTCTTCTTCAGGTAAGTCATGTTCTATTTACTAGTTGCCTGCTGAATCCAAAGCTTGTTAGACAATAAACCGCAATATTAATGCTCCCTTAACATACAGTAGCATATGTCGATACTTATCTTAACTAGTACGTGTAAGAACAATATAGAATATTCAATATCAGTATAAATATGGCCTTTGTTGGATATAAGGTGGGTTGCTACTTTAGTTGAATAAGTCATTTGTTTTTTTCTCAAGTGTGGCTTACTTTAATCTTTTATTCATTATTCTAAAAATAGCTGTGTTGACATGTTAACTTTGCAGCAAATGCAATGACCTGGTAGCAAAACGACATGAATCATAGTGAGATAGAAGTATATTTTAACTGCAATTTTATAAGGGAATCATATATTTAATGAATATTAGGGCCCTGAAACACAACTTACCTAACTTGAATTACGTGTCTTTCTTGTTTTAATGCTTTCAGTTTGGTGTCAATGTGAACAAATGACTAAATGTATCAATAGACATGGTAGGCCTGTGGCTATAATTATATTTGTGTTTCTTTATGAGGAATTCACAATGGGGGGGGGGATCTATTAAGACTGGCATTTTGTACATCAACCTGAATATACCACCCCACCCCCCTTCTCCGGGATCTACTAGGAGGCCAGAACCTCTTAGTAAATACCAGAATCGATCAAAGGAGCCAAACTGGCATCATAATCATTGTGAGCTGTAGCAATTGTCATGATTCTGTCAGAAACAGGTCCATCAAAATTCACATACATAACCAAGCTTGATGTAAGCGGTCAGTCTCGGCGAGTGGTGGCAATATTACCCTTTAACCTCTTAGCAAATAAGGCCTTTTTCACACAAGCGTTTTTCACAGGCATGATCTGCACGTGTTTCTGACATCGGAAGCTGCCACGTATATATGCCATCTATCAGTGCCGAGACTCTGCCGGCGGGTGCACATAAAAATATGTGATATGTATCCGCGTTTAATAATACACCTTCTATGCATCCATATGCCTCTGATGACACAGCTCCATAATAGAGGGGCTGTAGAAACGCGTCAGGCATAGGGTATATTAGGCAGAATAGGCAGGCTAGTATGGTCCACAACAGGACTTAAATTATAATCTGGCCATGTTCCCTTTCTAACTGTTCAAGTGCAGTGCCTGTCAAATTACGAGGGCGAGAACTTGTTTAAATTGTGGATATCTAAGTTTCGCCGATAGTTGCGCTTGCTCTGAACAGAACATATTCTATATCAGCACTTTAGTCCAGCGAGGGGGTAATACTGTGAGAGAGTGGGATCCTTTTGGTCTCATTTCCCCCTTATACACTGGAAGCCTGATTTGACTATTTAATGGCTGAAGAGTGGCCGTATTTTAATAATATACAATAAAGTGTGATTTTTTAAGTGTTCTTTCTCAGGCAGTTACTATATCCATTCACCTGAACACAAACTTTCGTATCTAATTTGAACTCATTTATGCGATCAGGGTTTGGTCAATGAAAAACTGACATTTCATCAGTTTTCAGCCCCCTTCCACACTTGCGTTTTTCATGCGCATTTTCTGTGCGTGCTTTTGACGTGCAGAACTTGCATTGCACTCTGACCCATTGTAATCAATGGGCTTTTTCAGACTTGCATTATTTTTCACGCACGTTTAAACGCACCATACAAGTCTATGAAGACGCATCAAAAACGCATTGCACTCTGAGACACACGCAAGTGCAATGCAAGGGCAATGCGTTTTTTACGCATCAATTGCCATAGAAAAGATAGAGCTCAGTCCTGAGTCCTTTTCACAAACTCTGACTGAAAACTGATTAATGGCCGATGCAAAATGGCAGTTTTTCACTGACCAAACACTGATCGCACCCTGATCTGACGTGATCTGCAACGCAAGTGTGGAAGGGGCCTCAGTCAGAGTTTGTTCATTGTCTCAGTTTTTCCGGCACGTGTTTGATCAGTTTTCACTTTGTTTTTCACACGCAGACAGCTAGCATAAAACGCTGGAAAACACTATTGACAGTGGTCTATCTTCTCAATGGCAACTGATCAGTAAATAAAAAAATTCATTGTGCTTCCATGTGTCTCAGAATGCAATGCGTTTTTGATGCATCCCCATAAACTGGTATGGGGCTAGTTCAAACAATTGCGAGAGCATACTGAGAGCTTTACACGCTTAAAAAAAAATTGTATGTGGTAAAAAAAATTTTTTCAGGACTTCTGCAGCACGTCAGTGGCTAGCACTTGCGATTATTTTCCCCATTCCACCACCTTCATGCCAGGGTGGGCAGCAGGGAATAGGCCAACTGGGGGAGTTTCCATCTCACGCCTGTGCATCTGCTCCAGGGACTGGCATAGAAGTATCAAAAACCCTAACATATGTTAATTAACCCCTAATGTGTTAAAGTAAAATGCAAGTTCAACACGTCCAAAAAATGCAAAATTATCACATCTGAAAAACACTAGTGTGAAAGGGGCCTAATTCTTTTCTTAATCCCACTTTAACTTGCATTCACCTCATCGCTTGTTCAATATAACACATTACAATAGTAATCTGACAGCATCTAAGTGCCAGTGGCAGACTGGTGGAACTCCATTAGACAGACAGAGAAAAACTGCCATCTCCAGAAATGGAACAATCGTTGGAAGGAATTATGCAAAATAAATTCCCACTCCCACCTCATATGATATAATTGTCAAAAATTTAAATTGCACCCATATACAGGAAATGGGAAGGTGGGTGTCCATGTATCTATGCTAACCACTGATGTGACTATGTACCAGGTTCCCAGGGATGTCTCTTCTAAAAGTCTTTTAAAGCATGGTAGTGTTATGCTCTGACCTTTTTATATTTTTGGGTACTGGGAATATAGTGGCATAATGAAAATTGCAGCAAAATAAATTATGTTGAATTGAAAAAAAATGTGATTTGATTTAAAGGTAGTTTATCGCCAGTTTTGACTATGTGAAGCTTCAGGCTGTGTTAGATAGCAACCCGTTAAGATCTTTGTGTATGCGATAAATAGCAGGACAGCGAACAATGTATTTACATTCCCAACCATCCATCTACTGGGACAGTCCCAAATTTCAGGCTCTGTCCAGCTGTCCCAAAGTCATGGGACTTTAAGACAATGGTAAGGCAGGGAGCCACTTTTCAACAATTTAAAAGTTTTCATTATACACAAAGACAAAAATATTAATCTATAACTGGATCTTGGGTTGAGCTCTATCCATATAGGGCTGGTACCTGATCAGATTCAACCATGGCAACTAACAGTGCTGCTGGTGGGTGGCTCCATCTTGGATGGTTTATGGACAATCAGTTGTCATGACAGCCTGGAGTCTCATAGAGTCTCCTAGGCCTTTCAGTCAGCACAATCTATAGCGGTGTGTGTCGAGCACACTGTTACAGATCACCGGCAAAATACTGGATGCGATCTATTTTAATTTTTCATGTCTAACTTGAAGACAGTTTTAATTTATCTCCCTTGAGGTGGGTACCCAAAGTAGGAAATGGAAAGGGTGGAGTAGTAAATTAGTACCCTACAAGGACTATATGCCATAGTTTAGAAAAAAGACAGCTGAGAGATGAAGTACTGACTTTGTAATTATATCGATAAAGGGCAGATCACAACTTTATCAGGGGGCATCTGCAATGTTTAGAAAAAATAAAGTTTCTCTACCAACACAGAAGAATATACAATAATGTAAGTTGTTTCTGAGAAATCACTAAAAGAATTACCTTCTTGAAGGTTATAGTTACTTCAGTAAACAGCTAGAAATGGGTCGTTAATACCATCCCATGATGTTAAGGATGTACAAAGTGGGCACGTGGGCTTAGCCCTCTTCATACATAATGCAGCAACCACCGTTAACACCTGAGATCTGCACTGGCACCAATTTCGGGTGTTAACTGTTTAAGTACTGTGGACATAGGGGCCCAATGCACTGAAATGGCGGCAGGACATACACGCTGTCTTATTGGCTCCCACTGTGGCATCATGAAGGGGTTATGATTAGGTATGCAGTAATGAGCACCTTTAGGTTTCAAGTACCCAAAAGAAAAAAAAGTTAATGCCATTCTCCTTTCCCCCCAAAAAATTGTTAAGTATCATTAAATCCCAAAATGTTCAATCAATCAATATATCAAAACAATTATTCCTGGCAGTATATCACAAAATATAAAAATAAGTCTGAATTAACCCTTTTTTGCCATATTGCAATACATAAAATGTAAGTGAAAAGTGATCAAAAGGTAGGAAAATTTAATTTCACCACACAAAAAAATGACACCTTAGACAGGTCCGCACACTTAAAGGGCTATTCTCGTCTGGGCACTCACATTCAGTTTGATAAATCTACCATATATAAACATTTCTTCAATTGGATGTTATTAAAAAAAATGTTCTCGTGTAAAGATAATTTCCCATAAATGTAGTCATATGGTCCCTTAGAAACGAGATGGCTTCCTCGGATACGACCACCTCTGCTGGAGGGATTGCACAAATAAACAAAAAGTTTTTGTATAAGAATTATCCGGGTGTTACTGCAGGTCCTACAACCGTCCTGCGGTAATGATTGCTGAATCCAGGAGGTCAGGCAGGACTCTATAGCGCATGTCTGGCCACTGCTGCCTAAATGTGACGTGGTCGTAACCGAGGAAGCCATCTCGTTTCTAAGGGAGAACATGGCTACATTTATGAGAAATTATCTTCACACAGAAACATTTTTTTTTAATAACATCCATTTGAAGAAATTTTTATATATGGAAGATTAATGAAACTGAATGTGAATGCCCAGACGAGAATACCCCTTTAAGTAGAAAAAAGTAACAAAACCTATATGAATTTGGTATCTGAATACTAATCTGATACTACTGGCCTAAAGAATAAAGAGGAAGTGCACAGTGAAAGCTCTAAAAACCGAGCCCACAAATGTTTTTTCCAGGTTCCCATTGCATTGTATGGAATATTAAAAGATGCCTCAAGGAAGTTCAATTTGTTACAAAGCAAGCCCCTCATACATCTCTGTAAACAGAAAGATTAAAAAAAGGGCAGGAAAAATTCAAATTATGGAAAAACGGCATTGGTGCTAAGGGGTTAAGATACTGAAGACATTGTATATATGTCACATCACAAATGTGATGCTTCCTCCCTTGTGTAATTAGAATTCCTTAGATCACTGTACGAATAAGGTACACCATGAAATACATTAGTGTTCTGGGTATTCTACATCTGATCTTGGCTAAATGCACTTCTACCCTGGAACATGACTCTCTCTTTCTTACCTTATTTTACATTATCAAGCAGGATCAGTAATGTATACTCTAGAAAACCCACAGGTAATAGTATTCAAGAGTAGGAATGTACAGCAACTTGAATCTGGGCTATTGTACCTAATAGTCTAGAGGTGTCAGTGTGTCCTATGTTGGTGACACAACCTGCATGCAGGTTTCATACAGAATGCAGATTGAAAAGTTATTCCTTAAAATGGTGTATTCATACTGAGTTTGTGACATGCAGCCCAACACAATACGGTACATTTTTTAGGCTAAAAATAAAAATTTCTTTATCTAATTTACTTTAAAGACATATTTTCCATAGTGTTGAAATGGGTACGTTTATAACCGTAGGCAAATCATGCACATATTCTATATCATAAGCCAAAATCTGGATAGGAACGTGTGAATGTTCCAAATAGGGTTTACTGTAGGTAAAATAGAACCTGAATAAGTTTGTTGTTGAAAGTGTTGCACAGGCATATTTATTTTTCAGGTGAAACCTATAGAAAATTTATACTACAGTGATGTTATATCATAACAGAAGTTTAGAAGCATGCAATGTTGATTTCCTCATATAAAAATGTATTAAAACAAAAGCAAACCAGTGGGGGTAGTCCCCCACAAAAAATGTCAATGTCTGAATAACTTGAGCATCTATTACAGCTTGAAAAGACATCTCATATTGTTCAACTAATTGCCCTTCTGAAAGGACTACCCTTCCAAGATCTGTTACAAAGTGTCATAGCATGGCAGTGTATGATAGGATCACACAGACCATCCGGGGGTATGAAAAAAAAAGAATTATAAAAAAGACCAACATATTCAAATCACCCACTTTCCCTAGAACAGATATAAAAAAAGAAATAAACAATAAAAATCCTAAACACGTTAGGTATGCCCACATCTCAAACTGTCCATTCTATCAAAATATTCTTGGCTTTGAACCCAAAATGGTAGCTAAGAAAACATCAGCTCAAAAATTTTGGAAACCGATGCACATCTTTCAAATCAAAGACCCGATGCACCCACTAACTGGAGGCCTTCTCACCCTAACGGAGTTATGTGAAGCTTCAGATCGGTTTACCCCTGCAGCCAACTCATATCCGCAGATATACCAATACTGCCAGTGGATAGTGGTCACAGGGAGTCCCATCCCTTACAGAATTTGAATGTATTAGTCTGAGGGGTTCCGCTTCTAGGGGACTTATCTCTGACCTATACAATCTCCTTACAGCCCAGACCTATCCAGATCCCAATAGACATGCATAAATGACCAGATGGGAAGATTGGTTGGGACGGACATTATCAGCATCACAGTGGAGGAGGATATGGAATAATGCCCCCGAAGAGACAGTCCTTGTCTGCCCTTTTTATAGAAAATCAGTATAAGATCTTGATGAATTGGTAACATACCCTAGCCCTTTTACATAACATAAATAAACCCATCTATCCCTGATATTTGCTGGAGGTGCGATGCCCCCGAGGCCAATCTCTTCCATATCTTTTGGGACTGTGCAATCATACAACCTTTTTGGGAAAATACCTGTTCAGTGCTGGAAACGGTCTTAGGGTTTAACTGGACTAGTGATCCAGCTGCATTCCTTTTGTGCAGCCAAGACATTGATTTTTCTCTATTGGAGACGTACATCCCCCCCCCCCCCAAAATACCTTAACTCCCTCATTTTTTTCCCTTTTTTTCTGCTGTCTGTGTGGAAATAAAAGATCCATAGTTATGTTTTTTATGTTTTTATTAGTGATTCAGTTATTTCATTGTTATAACTTGCTGGTTTACAGGATGTAGACCACCATACAAAGTGTACGTGTGAGCAGGACATGTGATCAGTGTTTGTTATTGCTATCTTTAGTAGGGACTAAATGTAGTCTGTGGATTGACTTGCTGTAATTTCGCTAAGGGTCCTGTGCGGCCCACTTACATTGTCCCATCAGGGTTGTATACTCTGTACCTGCATCACAGCTGGACCACAATTGCCTTCCTTTTGTAAAAATGTTTGTTATTAAATAAAAAGTAAGTTGGGAAAAAAAAGAAAACATCAGCTCATCCGCCAAAATTCACACACAAGTTATTAGTGGCAGAATATAGAGAAATAGAGAAATTTTGGTATTAGAACACAATATATTATATTCATTTAATACTATAAATTTAATATCCCTTGTGATTGCAAAATTTGTTAAAAATGGTAATTTTCATGCCTCATCATTAAGGGGTTAAGGTTTTGTTTTATTTTGTAAAACTTTGAAAGTGTTCAAAAGATTTTTTAATCTGTTGACGCTCCACGACGTACTATTATGGCATTGAGATCAAAAGCGCTCAATTCTGTAAAAATACTGTATACTCAAGTATAAGCCGAAAAAAGTATAAGCCGAGGCATCTAATTTTGCCGCCAAAAACTGTGAAAACCTGTTGACTCGAGTATAAGCCTAGGGTGGAAAATGCATTGGTCAGCCTCCCCAGTATAGCCCCCAGTTGTATATAGCCTGCCAGCCGCCAGTAGTATATAGCCAGCCCTCTGTAGTATATAGCCAGCCAGCCCGATGGTGTATATAGCCATCCCTGTGTAGTATATAGCCAACACCCTGGAAAATAAAGCCAGCCCGTGTAGTATATGGCCTGCCAGCCCCCATTATGCCCAACATAAACTGAGTACTCACCTTTCTGACGCCCCTGGCAGGTCTTCTACTTACTTCATGTGCGTCGGCGCCATCTCCAGGTCAGCGGGTGCACAGACTATGAAGTAAGTGCTAGAGAGCAGGGCCGGCTCCAGGTTTCAGGAGGCCCCTGGGCAACATAACATCATTGGTAGTGAGATGTGGTGGCATTAAAAACGCAAAATCTTAAGATACCAATATTAACAACCCTCCCAGGCTCCATTAATATACAGCCCCCCAGGCTCCATTAATTAATATACACCCTCCCACCCCAGCCAGGCTTCATTAATTAATATACACGACCCAGGCTCTATTGATTAATATACACCCCCTTAAGGCTCCATTAATTGATATACACCCCCCTTTCCAGGTTCCATTAATTAATATACACCCCCCCAGTCAGCATCCTGCACAGCAATAGACGCTCTGCTTGACAAAATACTTCAGCGACACCAATGCATTTACGATCTTTGAGAGTCTGCTTGCGGCGCAGCCCCCCTGCTACCAGCACCAACACTGTGTGAGTTAGTAAAGGTTAAAAAGAGAAAAAGTCAGGTAACAGCTCACCCCTGTGTGAGTTAGGTGCTTCTCTCAATTACATCGGCAACAAGCATGCCAATGTAATTGAGTATTCTTGTCTTGCCATTGTGTGCTGTAGGCTCTGAGGCCCGGGCACTTGCCTGGGTAAGCCGTGTGCTGGCGCCGGGCATGCTAGAGAGGGGCGTTAGAAAGTAATCTGGGAGACCACAGAGAAGAATGTTCCAGTAGTCCAATTGGGAGATGCTGAGGGCTTGGACTAGTAATTTAGAAGACCCTGGATACTATATTTACCAAAATCCATGTAATCTGCAATGTGTGTAGATTGCCTAACAGTATCTTTTATTAATTTCCAGAATAAAGAATATCTTACAAGCTACCAGATTAATATGTATTTTAGACACTTATTTTTATATAAGTGGTTAACTTTTTTAAGTTTTTTATTGTTCCTACAACATACTGCAATACTACTGTATACTGTAGTATACTTTAATGAAGTATATGGAGAATTTGCTTTAGATCTGTAACAATGTGCAACTGTTACAGATCTTGTAAAAACTCCAGGCTGTCATGGCAACTGATTAAAGTCAACCCCCAAAACCCTGTTTTAGCTGTGAGCAATTAAATTTAAATTTTAATTCAATCTACCATGAAAAACAAGAAAGATAAACCAGGAACGCTACACAAGTGAGTCCACAAGTGAGTTTGATGCATCCAGCTTACATCAAACTTGCATAATTTGCTTGCTGAAACATTCAGCCTGAACGCTCATAATCCGGAAATGAACTGACATGCTGAGTTCAGGTTTATGAGCGATCAGGCTTGACGTTACAGAAATCACACAATGCGAGTTTGATGTGATTTGGACGCATCAAACTCGCGCATGGCAATAGGAATTTGACACTGTGACTCTGGTAATCTTCTTATATTTGCTATCTGTCCCCTCCGTCCTTTGTAAATCAACTGTTAGAATTATGCTAATAAAGAACCACTCTAGCTTGACAGGCTGTTACATTGCACTTAACTCTGCCTCCTGTAATCTCATGGCAGCAGAGAAAGTTTTCTCAGAGACTTCGACGAGGGACATGCACCTACACACTGTAACCGCCTGTTAGGACAAAACACAGATTGGATCTGGTAACGAGACGCAGAGCCATTCTGTTGTAGTAGATAAGTACCTTATCTGGCTTTAATGTGCTCTGAAGGTGTTTTTATAACCGGCCAACGCTTCAGCGTGCCAGTAAAAAGAACTTATATTCTTACTCTCATCCAGTCAAGGAGGTGGGGAACTCGACTAAGCAATCTTTCCTTCCTTCTGACGGCTGTTTGGACTGGGAACCTCCTCTCTGTTACGCGATTCTTTGGCTTGCCGCAGATCTTAGGCGTGAGTAGAATACCGATATGTACCCAGCCGGAGTCACAGGCGCCGGGTTAAGGAACCCAGGGATCCATAGCAAGAGTGATGTGCAGGTTTGCTAGCTGAGACACCTTGCTGTAAAGTGACGCATGCAAGGTGAGACAGCACAGGGGCACTACGCGTGCGCGAGGGCTGGGGTAGCATGTAGCAGAAAATAGCGCATGGCGTGGGAGGGGGGTTCTTAATCCAAACGGCCTTCAGAAAATGACTTGACTGCTTTGTAGAGTTCTCCTCCTCCTTTACTCGAGGAGAGCGACAAATTTAAGTTGTTTTTATAGGCGTGCTATAGCGCTGGCTGGTCATATACACACCTTCAGAGTACCGGTGTGACAATTTCCCTTTAATGCCTCTCTGACCGCCCACAGGTCCAGAGTTTGCTGCAACATCTTGAGACGTTGCTTCAGTTATCTACTGGACCAGGGGACTTTAGTGTGCTCTCTACCACAGGAAAACGGGCCTAAGGTCTGTTTGCAGCGCACGTGTCATTGGTGTTTGAAGTCTGGTCTCTCACCAATGACAGCAGAATCGACTGCCTGAGCCACAAACACATCCAGGAATAGGACCTGCTCTTAGTTTTGTGGCACAGGCAGTTAGTTCATGCACACAACCTGAAGACCAAGGCCGTGTGTATGAGCATATAGGAATACATTGGACTTTGCAAAAAACACAGCAAAAAAACACAGTTGTGTTAATGGAATGCAAGTATTAAAATAATAAAATAAAGTAATAGAAGTAACAAAATTTTGATTGAAACTCAATATCTATTCTAAAATAAATTCTAGCTTATGAACCAAGTGGGCAGAGGAACTTAAAACTTATGTTTATATACTTTATACATGTGTAACATTGATTTCATAGCATGCAGATACTTTTATAGTCATTCATGTTGCTATTGGGTGTTCAGATAGCATGTACTGTAAATATGTTTGGCTGTAAACATACAGTTCTACAAAGGTTTTGCCAAATGCAAATCTATCGTTGGAAGCTCTCATTGATTTAATTAGGGAACGTGTAGTGCGTTCAACTGCTTATAAAAGGTACCTAGGCATCCCCAGTAGAAAGGAGAGGTTATAATAACCGGCACAAGATTGTGCCCAATTTAATCTTGGCTACTTCGATCCCTTTCAATGTTTTGGCAGTGATGTTGAATTCTGCAGTTACTATAGTGGTTAGAAACACTGGGGGTCATTTACTTATCCGGTTCGATACAGCGACACGTTTCACTAAGGTCATGTGCCCGATGTCCACCATGTGTCACTGCTGCGCCAAGGTCCGCTGGAGTTTACCAACCTATTCCTGGTGCATGTGAGTGATTGTTTTTGCAACACAATTAGTTTTTTAATTCTGCATTTTTTTCCGAATCCGTTGGGTTTTCCAACTGCCACAAAGCCCCCCCCCCATTTCTGTTGCACGAAATCCGGCGCAATTGCGCCAAAATCCAATCGCAGGCGCCAAAATCCCGGTGGAATTCGTTGCAAAACTGAAAAAGTCAGGAAAACCGATGAAAGTGCGGCCGCGGAGCCCTAAGTAAACGTGCCCCACTGACTGCTAGGTGCGCAGGATGTTTAGTATCCTTAAAGAGTTGTATATATCTCTGTTTTTTATGGGATTTAAAGTGATATTTGCAATGTTTATGCTAACAAATAAATTGCAAACATTTGCTCTTCTGTTGAGCAAAATAAACAGAGTTCAAACTAGATAAATATACAAATATAACTAAGAATAGAGCAAGTGAAAGACTACAAAGCAGATACTGGCTAAACACGCAAACGTAGACAGTAGGAGAACTATTTTCATTAAATACATGCATCTACTACGCAATAACCACTCACAATAATCATTGGAAAATCTTTGAGAAAGAAAAGTCAGACTTTTTATACTTTTACAACACTCGTATCACCATTGTGTAAAGTGGGCAAGGAATTGGCAGGAGGGGATGAAATCACTGAATCTCAAGAAATACATCTTATTTTATGCCACAAAACTGCTGTAAATTGTAGCTGAAATTGACACCAGCTCCATGTTTCTGCTGCATTGCTGACCATAGGATAATAAGGAAATGTGTTGTTTCTCACTCCATTAAGGTATTTTAATAAGAATCCTAAACCCAGAATCCTACCCCTGTACCCTGCTATATTGGGCTACTCAATGTATAGACAAATGTTTAAAAAGAGCCCACACAGTAGGTCAGTCTGTAAAATAGAGACATTAGTGACATATAGTACCTCTCTGGTGACGATCTGTTCCATCAGGAAGAGAACTTCATTAACACTTCTTCCGGCCATGGTTTATCACTGTTGCATTCATCTTCAGATGTCATAAAAACACCAAAGTCACTTACAGTATGTCACCTGGATAATACAAAGCTTACATACTGTGCAAATAAACAAGGCGAAACACATCACCAGATGCGTATGTATAAGTTATTTATAGTAGTAACAATATTGGTTTTGTCTTTTACTATTAATAATAAGAATTATCAATGTAAAAAATTTTCCTTTTAACACGCATTTCTCTCAAAATCACGTGATCAGTGCCCCCGCAAGTCTATATTTACAGCACCCCCACAAGTCTATATAAACAGAGCCCCCACAGCCTATATACGGGCCATCCACACAGTTAAGGTACACCCCCCACAAACAAACACACTTTAGATACAGCCCCCTCACACAGTTTAGGTACAGCCTTCCCCCACGTACACAGTTCAGATACACCCCCCGCAGACATGTGACAACAACAACAAAATCACAAAAAAAAAAAAATCACTGGAAATCAAATAATTCCCGATTGAGGCCTGAATTTAAGTCACCCACAAAATTAAAGTGGAAAAACACACTAGAGGCTGATCCAACTGTGATATAATGTCTGTAAAACAAGACAGAATGAGGCTCAGTATTGTGTGTGGCCTCCATGTGCCTGTATGACCTCCCTACAATGCCTCAGCATGCTCCTGATGAGGTTGCAGATGATCTTCTGAGGGATCTCTTCCCAGGCCTAGACTAAAGCATCCATCAACTCCTGGACAGTCTGTGGTACAACGTGGAATGTGAATGGAGCAAAACATGATGTCCCAGATGTGCTCAATAAGATTCAGCCACATGAAGTCTCACATTGTCCTGCATAAATAGGAACCCAGGGCCAACTGCACCAGCATATAGTCTCACAAGGGGTGTGAGAATCTCATCTCGGTACCTAATGGCGGTCAGGCTACCTCTGGCGGGCATATGGAGGAATGTGCAGCGCTCCAAAAAGATTCCACACCATTACTGACCCACTTCCAACCGTTTATGCTGAAAGATGATGTAGGCAGCTCTCCATGGCATCTCCAGACACATCTGTAAAATGTGTTCAGTGTGATTCTGCTTTCATGTGTGAAGACCACAGGGCGCCATTGGAGAATTAGCCAATCCTGTTGTTCTCTGGCAAATACGTGAACACAACCCCCATCTGTGGAGGTTGGACCCTCATTTCACCCTCATGGAGTCTGTTTAGAACCGGTTGTGCAGGGACACGCACATTACTGGCAGGCTGGAGGTCATTTTGCAGGGCTCTGGCAGTGATTCTCCTGTTCCTTCTTTCACAAAGGCAGAGGTAGCGGCCCTGCTGCTGAGTTGTTGCCCTCCTACAGTTCCCTCCATGTCTCCTGGTGTACTGGCCTATCTCCTGGTAGTACCTCCAGCCTCTGGACACTATTCTGACTGACACAGCAAACCTTCTTGCCACAGCTCGTGTTGCTGTGCCATTCGGGATGAGCTGCACTACCTGAGCCATTTGTGTGGGTTGCCAAAGAATATAGGGAGGCCACACACAATACTGAGCCTCATTTTGTCTTGTTTTACGGACATTACATCAAAGTTGGATCAGTCTATGGTGTGTTTTTCCACTTTAATTTTGTGGGTGACTCCAAATCCAGGTCTCCATTGGTTAACAAATTTGATTTCCATTGATGATTTATTGTTGATTTTGTTGTCCGCACATACAACTTTATACAGAACAAAGAATTTAATAAGAATGTTTCATTCATTCAGATCTAGGTTGTGTCTGTCAGGTTCGCAGGGGAGAACGCTGGGACTTCTGGTCCTTCCTCCAATGCTTCTGGAGTTCTGGACTGCTGGGAGTTGTGGTACCTCTGCATGGTGTCTGCGATTGTGCTTTGTTGTTCTGCACCATGAGGGGTTAATTCCCAGGAGTTGTCCAGATCCAATCAGGTTCTGGAGGTGGGGTTCTGGCTGCATAAATTGCAGCTTCACTAGTCACCTGTGCCAGTGTTTGAATTCCCTTCATCGCTTGCTGTCTGCTATAGGTTTTATCTGCTCTTGTTCTGTATTGTTGTGATCTCGGCTAGTTTTTGACGTTGACCCTTTTGCTTGCTGATTTTGCTGTTGATGTACCCTCTCGTGACTCTAGGTAGTTTACTACTCTTTTGTGTTTTATATTTGTTAGTCTGTTCGTGTTGTTCCCCTCCTGCACTTAACTAGTGTATTCAGAGTCTTTAATTAGTCGCCCCAAGTTTTTTTTCCCTCAAACAAAAAATGCTATTGCTGGTATGGGAATCACATTTTCTTTGTAAGCATCACCTGATATTACACCCTGGACCTAACAATTTATTCCCATTAACCCCTTCACATACCACTATTATCTCCTGGTGCTGCGAGAAATGTATGGATAGAGCTCACAAGCTCTTTCCATACATGGCGGTTGACGGCTGTATTACACAGGAGAAATCTGCCTGTAACTGCCGCAATTGGTGCCAGCCAACAGTTAAGTGCCACGGTTGAACTCAACCGCGGCATCTACCAAAGCTGCAGACTCCCCCTCCGTGACATCATCAGGCTTTTAGATTTCATTACCAAAATTGTTTTATACTGCATTATAGTAATGCAGCATATAGTATGAGCTAACAGATCCTTCAGGGTTAAAGTAGCCTAGAGGGTCTGAAATAATAGTAAAAATAATTTAGTAAAATAATAGTAAAAACGTTTAAATCACCACCATTCCTTAGAACACATATAAAAATAAATAAAAAGTAAAAAATCATAAACATGTCAGAACGGGCATTTTGGGACGTGGGCGATAAAAAAAAAAGAAAGATTATTCCTGGCCCTGAGCACCCTAATGGAAAAAAGCACACATTTCCCCTTCCATGAATATTTGAATGAAAAGATGCTCAAACAGTTATACAGTATAAGTACCAAATTTATATAAATTAAAAAGCTAGCACGTACCCCTAAAAGTAACAAAATTTGGCAAAATAACAAATATTGTTTTTGGACAAAAGATTTAAATTTTAAATCTAAAATACTAAAACCTATATCCCTGTGATACAGAGTAAAAGAAGGAGGATGCAGCACTCACACTAGCCATGCTTTACTATACATTACACACAGACATGAGCAGGGGGAGGAGAGGGGAGGGGTAACAGGGGTGACATCACTGCCTCTGACCATGTGATCAGCCTCATTTACATGATAAAGAATAGATGATTTTATAATGATTAATGTATGAAATAACTAGATAAAGGCTGTGATGGGATCCTTGTGAGCTGCTCCAACAGGAAGAGGTGACAGGACAAGTCACACAGACCTGATGACAGGTGTCCTTTAAGGTATTTTAATAAGAATCCGAAACCCAGAATCCTACCCCTGTACCCTGCTATATTCGGCTACTCAATGTATAGACAAATGTTTAAAAAGCGCCCACACAGTAGGTCAGTTTGTAAAATAGAGACATTAGTGACATATAGTACCTCTCTGGTGACGATCTGTTCCATCAAGAAGAGAACTTTATTAACACTTCTTCCGGCCATGGTTTATCACTGTTGTATTCATCTCCAGATGTCATCAGCTCCGTGGTGCACGTCTCCACACTGTGCCCATAAAAACACCAAAGTCACTTACAGTATGTCACCTGGATAATACAAAGCTTACATACAGTGCAAATAAACAAGGCGAAACACCCCGGGGAAACAGTTCAGATACACCCCCCCCAGACATGGGACAACAACAACAAAATCACAAAAAAAAAATCACTGGAAATCAAATAATTCCCGATTGAGGCCTGAATTTAAGTCACCCACAAAATTAAAGTGGAAAAACACACTACAGGCTGATCCAACTGTGATATAATGTCTGTAAAACAAGACAGAATGAGGCTCAGTATTGTGTGTGGCCTCCATGTGCCTGTATGACCTCTTTATTTTGTGGGTGACTCCAAATCCAGGTCTCCATTGGTTAACAAATTTGATTTCCATTGATGATTATTGTTGATTTGTTGTCCGCACATACAACTTTATACAGAACAAAGAATTTAATAAGAATGTTTCATTCATTCAGATCTAGGTTGTGTCTGTCAGGTTCGCAGGGGAGAACGCTGGGACTTCTGGTCCTTCCTCCAATGCTTCTGGAGTTCTGGACTGGGGAGTTGTGGTACCTCTGCATGGTGTCTGCGATGTGTCTTTGTTGTTCTGAACCATGAGGGGTTAATTCCAGGAGTTGTCCAGATCCAATCAGGTTCTGGAGGTGGGGTTCTGGCTGCATAAATTGCAGCTTCACTAGTCACCTGTGCCAGTGTTGAATTCCCTTCATCGCTTGCGTTTGCTAAGGTTTTATCTGCTCTTGTCTGATTGTTGTGATCTCGGCTAGTTTTTGACGTTGACCCTTTTGTCTTGCTGATTTTGTGTGATGTACCCTCTCGACTCTAGGTAGTTTACTACTCTTTGTGTTTTATATTTGTTAGTCTGTTCGTGTTGTTCCCCTCCTGCTCTTAATAGTGTATTCCGAGTCTTTAAGTAGTCGCCCCAAGTTTTTTTCCTTCAAACAAAAAAATGCTATTGCTGGTATGGGAATCACATTTTTTTGTAAGCATCACCTGATATTACACCTGGACCTAACAATTATTCCCATACCCCCTTCATACCATATATCTCCGGTGCTGCGAGAAATGTATGGATAGAGCTCACAAGCTCTTTCCATACAGGCGGTTGACGGCTGTATTACACAGGAGAAATCTGCCTGTAACTGCCGCAATGGGCCAGCCAACAGTTAAGTGCCACGGTTGAACTCAACCGCGGCATCTACCAAAGCTGCAGATCCCCCTCCGTGACATCATCAGGCTTTTAGATTTCATTACCAAAATGTTTTATACTGCATTATAGTAATGCAGCATAGTATGAGCTAACAGATCCTCAGGGTTAAAGTAGCCTAGAGGTCTGAAATAATAGTAAAAATAATTAGTAAAATAATAGTAAAAACGTTTAAATCACCACCATTCCTTAGAACACATATAAAATAAATAAAAAGTAAAAAATCATAAACATGTCAGAACGGGCATTTTGGGACGTGGGCGATAAAAAAAAGAAAGATTATTCCTGGCCCTGAGCACCCTAATGGAAAAAAGCAACCATTTCCCTTCCATGAATATTGAATGAAAAGATGCTCAAAACAGTTATACAGCATAAGTACCAAATTTATATAAATTAAAAAGCTAGCACGTACCCCTAAAAAGGTAACAAAATTTGGCAAAATAACAAATATTGCTTTTGGACAAAAGATTTAAATTTTAAATCTAAAATACTAAAAACTATATCCCTTTGATACAGAGTAAAAGAATAAAGGATGTCATTTGGAGTACAGAATTAAATCCATAAAAATGACCACGAGAAAACACTGCAAATTTGTTTTTTGTCAATTTCACTGCACTTGTAATTTTTTTTCCAGCTTTCGTGTACATTGCGTGGATATAAAATTGCATATTAAATGGCGCCACTAAAAAGTACAATTTGTCTCGCAGATAAAAAGCCCTCACACATCTCTGTAAACGTAAATTTTTTTAAAAAGTTACTCTTTAGGAAAGAGGAGTAAAGGTTAAGGCAGAGCCCAAAATAAAACAAATAATGTTACAATTATTTTTTATTATTATAATAATTCTGTAATACCGATCTCTAATAATAAGACAGGAGTCAGTATTTTATCAGTATTTGGTCAATACTTTACATGGTCAGTATTTCCTCAGTATTTCACCCGTATTTACATTTGTTGATTTTTTATTGTAAGGTACTATAAAAAACAATCTGTTTTTTTGTCCAACAAAACTATGACATGTAGCGTTTTCAAATACAGACATTGGAAAAAAAAGAAGATATGTAAATAGAACAACATATTAATATGCTCATCTGAAATAAGCCTTAAGCACATGCATAACAATTCAAGTTACAAGAACCTATTTGGAGAATATATATTTTTCAAAAATAATCATATTAAAATAGTACAAAATAGAATGCATCAAATAAAATTTAAATGTGATGATCTAGAAAATATTAGTTTGATCTATCCTAGAAGATACAAAATGTTTTAAATAAATTTATAAAATCACATGTACTGTATATCTGGTATCCAGTGGAGGACAGTACTATCACTAATGACGCTTTTTTAGCCCGAAACACGTCAGCTTGTCTGCATGCATTTAGTCACTCTTTTAATGTAACCTAATAAAACATTGAAGAACCAAACATGTTTAATCCCTGTGCTCAGTGGTTTTGCTGAAAAAACTATTATAAAAGCAGGACAATGAGGCTCTGTCTGCCTGGCTCGCCGCTTCTGCTCTCACATTAAGTATGCGCTGTTGTCCCTGGCAGGCAGAAGTAATCAATTGCTGCACCATCCCCTAGCTGCTGTGTATGAGTGATCCAGCTCAGGTTGATTAGTCCCATCTCAGTAGTTCAGAAAACTCAGTGTAATGTGTTTATCAACAGCAGGCTGAAGCAATTCCCAAGCCTTCCCAAGGTCCTGAATGATATAATTGTTTTTACAGCAAAAGCAACTCGGCTCAGGGATTAAATACGATAAGATTCTACATCAGTGTAGATACAGTATTCTCAAGGTATGTTAATTTTTTCTCCAGAAACACAAGAGGGTGGGTTGATTTTTCCCCTTTAGATTTTCTTTTAGATCTAGAAAACTTCCTTATGAATATCTTTATGAATTGTCATTGTAAACAGTACAGTAGTGGTGCTTGTTCTATGGTAATTAACCCCTTAATGACCACCGTATCGGCTTTCTACGGCGGTCATTAAGGGTACTTCCCGAAATCAGAAGAAGATTTCGGGACACCGGGTCTCGCTGGTGCCGGTGTCGGGCTGTGATATCACAGCCCAGACCCGGCACTAACACCCGGGATCAGAAAAACTCTGATCCCGGGTGTTTAACCCCTTACACGCCGCGGTCAAGCATGACCGCGGCGTGCAAGTGTGTCCCCCGTGGATCGGACCCCCCCGGTGTGCTTACCGGGGGATCTGATCCCTCCTGCTGCTGCCCCGGGTCCCGACGAGTGACCCGAGGCTGTCGGCTCCTCTCTGTGCCGGGTTCCGCCTCAGGCAGGACCCGGCTCGGTAAAGTACTGAGCATGCGCGGCACTGCCTAGTTACTTACACTATACACTGCAATACAGGTGTATTGCAGTTGTAAAGGCTTGAATAAGCGATCGGATGATCGCTTATTCAAGCCAAGAAGTAGACAATGTAAAAAGTTTAAAAAAAATTAAATCTTTTATATTAATAATTAAATAAATAAAATAAAAGTCCCAAATCTCCCCAGTAACACATAAAATGCAAATAAGTAAATAAAACACACAAAAACACGTACATATTTGGATATCACCGTCCGTATTAATCTGTACAATAAATCTAAATCAATATTGAACCCGCTCGGTGAACTACGTTAAAAAAAAACTCCAAAAACTTCCATAATATACAATTTTCATCAAAAACCCACACAAAAAATGGTTCTAAAAAGTGATCAAAAAAAGTTACGTTCCCTAATGTGATACGACTGAAAAGAACAACTGTTTTCGCAAAAAAAAGCCCTCAACCAGATCTGACAACAGAAAATACAGAAGTTATGGCCCTGAAAAGTTTTGTCAATAGTTAAAAAACATCGATTTTCTCCAATATTGGTTTTGCTCAGGAAAATTAAGCAAAAATAAGAAAAAACATATAAATGGAGGTATCACCGCAATCTAGCAATCATAGTGAACAGAGAATAAAGTTAATATTATTTTACATTACGGTGAGCGGGGGGAAAAAATGCTAACAATCTAAAATAAAAATTGATGATTTTGTTGTGCCCCCCCCTTGAAATAGTTAATAAAATCTCAAGAATAAGCTTTAGACTCCCAAAATAATCTATCTATACATGTATCTCATCCCATAAAAATAAGCCCTCATATGTTCGCATAGTACCAAAAAAAAAAAAATTATAAGGTCGTACAATGTGAACAATACAAATCTGCAGTGAAGGCGCCATCTCGGCCGTGCGCCCGTACAGCAGTCACCACCACATATGGGGTATCAGTACACTCGGGAGGAATTGGGCATCAAGCGTTGCAGTGCGTTTCATCATTTAATTTATTCTGAAAATGTCAGTTTTGGCCTAAATGAATGTATTTTCCAAAAAAATTCTATAGTTTCTAAATCGCAGGTCCATATTTTTTAACCCATGTGAAACACTTAAAGGGTTAATAGACTTAATAGAAGTTGATTTACATATGTTGAGGGGTGAACTTTCTATAGTGGGGTAATTTATGGGGTTTTACTATTATTTAGGCCTCTCAAAGTCACTTGAAAGCTGAGTTGTCCCTCAAAATGTGAGTTTTGGCAATTTTCATGAAAATGAGAAAAATCGCACCTAAAGTTCTGCGCCTCATAACATCCTAGAAAAATGACCGGAAGCATAAAATATCATCCCAACATAAAGCAGATATTCTGTAAATGTTAATTATCAAACTTTTTGGGAAGTTTTACATCTTGTCTGGAAACCAGAACATTTCAAACTTGCAAAATGAAGATTTTTTACAAACTTTTGCCAAATTTTAACTTTTTTTCAGAACGAAACGCAAAACTTAATCACTTAAATTTTATAACTAACATGAAGTACAATGTGTCACGAGAAAACATTCTCAAAATCACCGGGATATGTTAAAGCGTTCCGAAGTTATAACCAATTATCGTGAGACAGGGCAGATTTGAAAAATCGAGTCTGGTCATTGAGCTGAAAACTAGTGTCGGTGATAAGGGGTTAAAAACGGGAGTTGGATGACAGACATTTCATGAAGTGTTGAAATCCAGTCCCTTCCTCTAAAAAGGCACAGTGAAGATGTATAGCGTATTTATATGTAGAGTACAATAATGCTGTAATTTGTGATGACAACAGATGTATCATGCATAGTCAGCTATTCATCCTAAATCCACTGTCAACATTCACTCGCAACCAACATTTGGTTTCAATGATATGGCTGTGTGTGCAGAAAAAAAATATTTTGCATGTGAAAATCCAACATACATGAACTTTCTTTATCCTAACCTCTGTCACGGACAGCCCATTAGATAGATAAATAATTATTGGCATCTTCACTTGCCCACGCTGTAAAGATCACTGTGTAGGGATAAACCTCATGAAAAATGTAATGTTACTATCCAAAAAATATTCATATATTTCTCATGAATCAACAAAGCACAGCCTAGAAATCTAAGAAAACAGACATCTCACAATTGTTGTACATGTACTTCTCACGAAAATATCATGTTAAGGCTAGATTCACACAAACATATGCCCGCCGGGCCGTAGCCAGGCGGACATACGTCCAGCGTGATAGAGAGGAGGAGGAGTGACCCCTCCCCTCTACATAAAAATGAATGGAGTACAGCTGTGCACACGGGGAAAGATGGAACATGTTCTATCTTGTCCCCGTGTACAGAGCCACATGTGTGGCACTGTATCGCTCCGTGTGCCCATTGCCGTCAAGCTTGCAGACGTACATACGCACACCCCCCCCCCCCCCATACAGTTGTGTGAATGCGGCCTAAGAGCAGAGATGGATCCTTGAACATTATTCAGCTCCAATCCAGCCGAGTTAAATATATGGAGTGGACAAGAAGCCATAACACAAAGCCTCAAAGAGCCATAAAACTGAAATATCACTCAAATAAATGTTTCTAAACAACATACATATACATATGTTATTGGTAATGCAAACAAAAAGGTTTATTAAATATTTGCATGTTTATAGCGTTTTTATTCCTATTTTGTTAAATGAGAACTTCCATCATTCTTTGGCTGGGCACAACATGCAAGGAAGTAGTCCAGGACATAGGAATAGATTACATTTATTTACTGTAGTTCAATATCTTAAAGAACTGTAGCCATTACTTTCACTGAGCAATAAAACCAAAGTAAACTGTAACTAAGCATTTACAGCATGAACCTTAGTCAGGTATGGAGTATGTGCTGTTGCCAGGTATTTCAGGGTTCATACAATATCACATGATTATGATGGAATACGTGTGTGTCATAAGACTACATGTAGCATATGTTAACAACACATGGACCATATGCTAACAATCAATGTGTCACAAAGGTACATATCACGTTTTTGTACGTAGAAAATGTAGCATCAAGAATTTTTTTTTTTTAAAGAATAATCATATGGGGTTTTATAAATACTGCCTTCTATGGTAGTTAACTGTTTTTTGCACTAGAATCCTTGTGATAGTATTCCAAATAACCATTTGTTTCCACGTTGAAAGAATGGCTTTTGGCCACAATTCTTACATGGAGATTGCTTCTGACCTGACTTCTTCAATTAGTAGATGCATGTACCTGGGTCTCACTGGTTTTTACCAGATCTTGGTTGATAAGATGTTCTGAATTCAAAGGGAAACTGGTTCATAAGTTTCCTTAAAAGGGATTGTCCCACTCTTTTAAAAATCCTGCAGGCGGGCTGGGGAGTTACTTTTAAAAAAAACAAAGCTGTACTCACCTCCTCCGTCGCTAGAGGTGTGCCGCACCGCCATCTTGCCAGGCCGTGCCTCCGTTTGTTTACAGGGGCATGGAAGCTTGCAGACGGCCATGCCCACCCCTCACTAGGGGATGGGGACTGGTAAACGTGGCCCAGCTACCTCGGCCGGCTGGGAGCCAAACTCAGCAAAGCTTCCATGCCCTGTAAACAAAGAGGGGCTTGACGAGAAGGCGGTGTGGGACACTGGGAGCAGATACTATTTTTTTTTTTTAATTACCTCCCCCGTGCGACTGTAGGATTTTTAAGAGTTTGACAATCCCTTTAATTAATCCAATGTGTCTATGGTTCTCAATGTTGTTTGTTTCTTTGAACACCTTCTAAACCTCTCAAAACCCTTGTCCACCTTAAAACATTTGCCTGGAAGAGACTTGTGTCAAGGCAGAGCAAAAAGTGCAGGCTCTAAGATAATCCTCGACCCCTGCCCCTGCCTACTAGCAAGATCCTGTACTCATCCACAGGCAGAAGCTGGTCGACGTTACTTATTTTGAGTATGTGCTCAGAACAAATAACAAAACGAGCAAAGACAGGCAGAAGGACAAAATATACGGACACAAGGAAATATGGATAACCTGGTCAAAATCTAGATGGTGAAGGAGTACAGAATTGAGAGGCAAAGAATAGTCAATAATGTAGCAAGGGTCAATACACAACAATAGCACAATAAAGAATGAAGTAACATATGTAGCAATAGACCAGTATAACCAGTGAAGTGAGGAGTTATATGTGGAGTTCCTGGATGTATTTCAAGGCACTGATGTGGTTTGTGTGATGGACATACATGCCAATCTGGCACACACACTCCCAGCTCAGTAACAAGTACTCACCCAGCTTTCCGCAAAACATATACCCAGCTCAGTCAAAGGAATTAACAATGCATAGCAAGCTGTCATTCACAGCCTCAAGCAGAGCAGCCCTGAGTAGGGTTCGCAAGCTCAGAACACTACAATAAAAACCCATTAAAGGACACCTGTCATCAGGTCTGTGTCACTTGTCCTGTCACTACTACCTGTTGGAGCAGCTCACAAGGATCCATCCCAGCCTTTATCTAGTTATTTCATACATTATTCATTGTAAAATCATCCATTTTTTATCATGTAAATGAGGCTGGTCACATGGTCAGAGGCAGTGATGTCACCCCTGTTACCCCTCCCCTCTCCTCCCCCTGCTCATGTCTGTGTGTAATGTATAGTAAAGCATGGCTAGTGTGTGCACTGCTTCTGCTGACATGCTGCATCCTCCTAATATACAGGTGAGAGACACAGACATCAGCTACACATGAATCTGACATGTTCTGCTGTAACATGGCTGCCTGGAGCTGCTGTATCTCTCCTAAACACACACACATGCACACACAGGCTGCAGGGGGCGTGGCCACCAGCACCAGGAAGCACATCATTATACAGCCTCACATCATTATACAGGCTGTCAGTCAAGCACTGGGGGTGTGGCTGTACCTCCCACTCATGAATAGAGTGGACAGCTTGAATATGCTAATGCTTCATTGGACATTTCACAGGTTATTTGCATACAGCTTTAGGACCTCATTGCTTAGGTTTACAGGCATATAGAGGGACAATGAAGGGATAGAGACAATGCTCTCTAATGGCAGTTTATGAAAATATATTTAGTTTAGGAGGGTTATTTTGCATGACGGGTTCTCTTTAAGAGAGATCTAAAAGCTTGGCAGAGGATTTATGAAACTTGCACTAGCTTAAAAGCCTTGATAAAGTTGCAATTCTTGCCATGTCGAATGACCTTTGAAACAAAATGTACCACCTCACCATGGTTGGCACGTAATAAATTTTCAACGATTTCTATTGATTTATTCATTCATTGGTTATAAAGTTTACAGCCATGGCATAATATGATAAAGCATATACACTGTTTTAGTATAAATACATTTATGTAAACAGCCATGTACAGTATTCTATAGCATGCCGGTAAATCATTGATCTCAACAAATTAAGTACATTGCAAACATTAGTAAATATGCCTTAAATCCATTCTCGATAAGACTGACATGCACTATTAAACTTAAAACCTTGTCTTGTAATGCTGAGTAGCTTCTACTTACGAGTGTTCCTACTTCCTACTAAGTATAGTACACATATATACACATATGTACACATATATACAAGGGCATCTGACATGACAATTCATCACTTATCTTTATGCAAGCTTCTTAGTGCACAAAGGGTGTGGCCAAATCTGCAGGTGCACCTGTTTGCTTCTTTCTACACCTTTTTATAGGGGATACCACACCAAGAACAACAAGACAACAAGAAGCTAATTTACAAAGGTTTTCTCAAAAATGACAGATAATTGGGACACACTGAGGTTTTTGTCTGTAAAGTACCCAACAGAATGCCGCTTATTCTTGGAAGGTATCTTAGTATAGAGTGTTTTTTTGAGAAAAAAAGCATATCAAGATAAATTAAGTACAAATTATTCAGGTTTAATAAACTAAAGATCTTAAAGATACTAAATACAGTTGGAATTCTACAAGATTTCTTTCCTTTTCGTGAGCACTGGTCAAGGCCATCAATGCTCTTTTTTTCCAGGGACTATATGCAGTTTTATAGATCTAGGTGTTATTATCAGTTTATGGCATAATTTGGATATTTACCTTACGCTGATAGCTGTCACATGCCTGCTGTTATCAGCCAAGTTATCTATCATCATAACTGCTCAGTTTGAGTAGGTCAGCGCCCTTCCCTCTTTGCTCACTCTGACAACTGAATTGCTTTTGAAGTTGGTGAGGATATCAGCTAATCTTTAAGACATGTCGGATTCTGAATGATAAGATAGTTAATCACCAAACTCAGGAGCAAAATTAGACACTTTCTATGCTGCATAAAGAAGAAGAAAAAAAATCAACATCCTATAGATGTGTGAACATGTGACATGCTTCTTAAAGGGTTTTTTTGAGATCCAACTATATGCACAGTGCCTCTTGGTTCAGGAGAGACTGGACAAGTGAAGATGAGGTGAATAAACTATTAGGGGTCATTCATATAATGGGGACTGATATCCAGCTGTACGGTTTTCTATGGAGGTGGGAGGGGTGAGCAGAGCTCACTCCTCCAGTCTCCTGCGCGCAGCTGGATGCACGCCTGGGCTATAGTCTGTAACATTTATTGTAGCTTTATCTATGTAATTTATAGTTTAATAAAGTTTTAATTAAATATTTATATGCATAAAAGACATAAAGCAGCCAGTACAAGAAACCCACAGAGCAGGAAAAATGCTTGGGATGCATCCCCATAACATTGTATAATATAGAAACAAAATCCTCTTACGCAAGAATCAAGACCATCTGCAATTTAGCAGAAAGACAAAGTCAGAATAAGACACACAAAGAAGGCAGGAGAATTTCTAAACTGTGTATAATAATTAGTCTTTTGATATCAGAGGCATATAGTTCATACGGTGAATACAGTCCAAATCTTCTACCCACATCAATTTGGTTGGTGGGGGTGTTAACTTCCAAAGAGCAGCAGAGATGACCCATCTTTATAATAGAGAACCGACATGTTAGCATAGAGTGCAAAACCATGGCAGGAGATGCCACAAATAGAGGGCTACTTCTCAACACTCCCATCTGATAAGTCAAATAGTCCCATGGGGTCCCTATATCTACAACATTCAGTTGATACTGAGTGGTAGATCTGGTGGGGTCTAACCTGAATCATCTACCATTGTGTGATAACCTTGTAGTTGGTCCCCCATGCACAGAGTTCAGAGAGGAAACAGGTGCTCTCTGGTGCAAATAAGTGTGGGTTTCCCAAGGCTATCGAAAGAATGTAGGAATATCTTTCTCACCTTTGTGGATTGTGCAACCAGGCACAATGCTGTCAATACGCATGTCAAGTGCTGCCTTGTTCCTGCCGGTGGAGGTTTCCCGGCGTAGAAAATGCCAAAATATATCCAGGGTAGTTGGAGAAGAACATCTCCAGAGGTTGAAGACAGGAGGATGAAGAAAGGAACTTGCTACAGCGCAAACCCGTCTAATCAAAGAAGCTATATAGCTATAAAAGTAATTCCATTTAATATCTGAATTTGAAGATACATAAAAGACAAAATAATAAAATCTGGACAACACGTTTGGCGCCTAACACTGGGCGTTTCATCAGGTCAATAAATATACATGTAGTTACAAGGTTTTTATAATGATAACCCAGAAGTGATGTCACGGATTGAAAAAGAAAAAAATAGAAAAACCTTTTTATTTCAAATAACTTAATTCATAGGTGTTACAAATTGGACAAAATCATAATAAATTAATTTTGAGAACCATTATTAATAGTCCCTATTGTCATTACATATTCCAGAGGTAAAAATTCCAAACAAGGAAGCAGCACTCCGTGCCAGTGGGCAGATGCAACGTTTCAGCTGTCTCAAGGTAGCCAATTTCTAAATTGGACCAAATTGGCTGCTGAAGCCAAATTGGTCCAAATCATAATAAATTAATTTCTAAAACCATTATTATAGTTCGCATTGTATAATACATATTCAAGAGATAATAACAATTATACACAAGAATTATATTTAAAAAACTGACCGCTCTGGTTCCGTAGCTTGGAACGCTAAAAGTGAATCCGATCACTATATGGGTGACTAGACGATATATACTGGGCTTCAAAAATACCCATAAATAGGTTGGCATAGGCAGGTGCTAGTCTCATACCCATCACCCTACCGCATTTTTGGTGGTTTATTGTAGTCCCATATGAAAAATAGTTATTCTTGAGTACTACTGCTAGGAATTCTATTAGGAGTTCTTTAAAGTTGTCTGATATTGTTTGATCTTTTGATAAGAACTTATTTATACATTCTATGCCTTTCTCGTGTTGTATATTTGAGTAAAGTCCATTTACATCTAATGTTAGAAGGGAAAAACAGCAAGAAAAATCTATAGCTTTTAGTTAGCTTATTAACTGGTTTGAATCCTTAAGATAACTGGGGAGTTGCAGGGTTGCAAGTAAAGGTCCACATAATGTGATATGTTGCTAGTGATAATTCCGATGTGTGATATAATCAGGCGACCGAAACACTTTTCTTTAAAACATCAGAAAAATGAAAAATCAATGATTATCAGCTCCATAGACCACATTAAAGAGAATATAATTAATATGTGCCAGACGTTATGTAGGAGAGAATTTTACTGGATATATAAATTACATACCCTCAGTCCGGAGGGCCCTAATGAAATCTCTGAAGCGATAGTGTAATCCTATATCCCTCTCACATGGTCACTCCCTATATACCAGATACAAGAACACCATTGACACATTAGATGCATTTATATGTCTTATTCTCTTTACTCACCTCCTTCTTGCCACTCCCTGAATATGGTAGCCACTTGCGCTCTAAAAACGGTACAGCGTTCCATCCTCTCCGAGTGGTCGTAACGGAGTTAGGTTTTCAAATATTCTTTTTGACCAACTTCGGCTTCCGTAGCCATAAACGTTCCATCAGTGTATCAAAGCCGCCATTATGCTTTCCAAGCTATGGAACCAGAGCGATCAGTTTTTTAATTATAATTCTCGTGTATAATTGTTATTATCTCTTGAATAAGTATTATACAATGCAGACTATAATAATGGTTTTAGAAATTAATTTATTATGATTTGGTCCAATTTGGCTTCTACAGCCAGTAAGCGTTCCACAAGCGTCCATCAGTGCATCAAAGCCGCTATTATGTGCCCCAAGCTATGGAACCAGAGCGACCAGTTTAATGTATAATTTTTATGTATAATTGTTATTATGTACCTCTGGAATATGTATCATACAATATGGACTATTAATAGAGATGAACGAGCATACTCTGGTATTTCGAGTTCGAGAAAATGGCATCGAGTATTTCGCCCGTTTGAGAAAATGGCATCTCGCGGCGTTTAGATTTTTGGCGGCCAGAAACAGAGCCAATCACAAGCCAGGAGACTGCAGTACACCCAGAATCACGTGGTACCCTTACACGTCGATAGCAGTGGTTGGCTGGCCTGATCAGGTGACCCTGGAATATACTAGGCCGTGCCCGCGCTGCTCGGATCATTCTCTGTCTGGATGCCGTTAGGGGGAGAGCTGCTGCTGGTCTGGGATAGCGTTAGGGTGTTCTAGTAGATTACTGTTAGACAGGAGTGATTCTCCAAGAACCCAACAGCCCTTGTTAGGGCTACATTAGCGTTTTTCAAAAAGTTAATGTGACAGACTCAGTCACAGCACAGCTCAGCCTTTTGTGTGCTGTCAGTGTAGGTTAGAAACTAGCCATAGCAATCATCTTCTGTGGTTGCTGTCTGATTCCTTCTGCATGTTTTTTTCTTTAAAAAAAAATAACAAAAAAAAATTTACAGTTTATATTTCTGTTTGGCCTATAAAATAGACTTTAATTTTGAAAATGTTGAACCCAAGGGCTAGGGGTAGAGGACAAGGGCGTGGGCATCCAATAACTGCAGGGGTCAGAGGCCGTGGTCCTGGGCGGGGTGAGACACCATCGCCGCATCCTCCAGATTCTAGTGGTCCTCACACCCTACAGGAGAGGGTCTGTATTTTCCATGTATAACAGTTGCTCCGCCAGCCTCTGCCCAATTCACCTCCTCTTGGGCTGTAAGGATTGAAATCCACTGTTCAGGAGGTATCCTCCAGTTAGGCTGCAGAAGGCAAGTTGTGGAATTCCTTTCCGTTTCTCCACTTCACAACCGACTACCTTTTTCTTACAATGCGCATTTCTGGGAGGGATTTTTTTTGGTGACAGTCTCCTAAAACTTACAAAGAGACATGTTTTAGGGATATATTTCCTCTTCCAACAAAAATTTTTCTCACCATTTCCTCCAACAACCTGTGGTGCCCCTGAAGCCCTGACCGGTTGTGTCCCTCTTCTTGGCGTCAACATTCTGCCACTAAACAACACCGTTTTATCTTAAACCTGGGTCTTTAATCATTTTCCCTCTCGGCATTTGAGGTCATTGCAGGTCCTCAACTTGCGTCCCGATGCATATCCCACTGGAACGCTGGTGCCTGCCGTAATACCAGCGCCGTGGGACCTATCATAGGACATCTTACCAGCCGCCCTCTGCGCAATCCCCCGTCGGAGGACCCATAGTCCTCTCTCCTCCCCTCCAAGAGACCTACATCAATAATGGAAAGGGCCAAGCCCCCGCTGCAACCTGGACCGGATGGCTGACAGTACTGGAACGACCAGATAGGCTAGCCTGAAATGGTGCCCTCCTCTGCCTGGTCTTGGAAGCAGGATTCCAAGTCCCCAGAACAGGAAACAACTGAGGAACAAGGGGTAGGAACCCTTTAAATAGATTCCCAGTTTTTTCCTGTCCTGGAGGGACACAGATGCCTTTCCTCTCAAGTGCATTTTGTCGAGGCCTTTTAAAATTAATTGGTTTTGCATCGCCTTCTTCTTTTCAGAGACACCTTTTATTTTTCTTGATGACGAAGCTTGTTTGCGAGAAAAAACAAGTGCAATCCTGTTTTTTGTATCGCTTTTTAGAACAATTTTTTGTTAATGCGTTTTGGCAAATTTGCAATTTCTTTACCGCATTTTGCCGTACTGGGCCTTGAAGACTTCAGACTTATTGCCCGATCATTACAAAATACAGGAAGGTAGACAATTCAGTTTTCTGCATTTTGATTGTTTAGCATTACAGAGGCTGTGTGAAGCCTTGAATTAAGGTTTAATGTAGATAAAGGTAAAGTTATACTTGGATCCATGGAAACAACACATATCATTTCGTTCTAAAAAGTCAATACTTGGTAAAACTGAGAACGTATCTTGGCCCTTATACGAATCATTGTCCAGGCTAGTGTATAAAGAATGATATAGTAGAACTGAACAATGCCTAGGAAAGCAACAAAATTATTAGGGGAATTGGTGGTGGGGGTTTGGTGGACTAGAATATACTGCCATTACAAAATTGGATTATTCCATTTAGGTAACAAACAAAAAAAACACACAAAAAAAAAACAAAACAACCAACAACATCTGGTGGGGAGACCTAATTACAATGTAAAAATACCCTAAATATCGCTCCAACGATCTTTATAGACCTAGCCCTATGACGCAGGGCAAGGCCGCAATCCTCTACACCTAATGGAGTCGGTTCTACAATCACCACGAACACAGTTTTTTACTGCACATCAGTGAGAATATAGAACCTCTCCGCAGGAGTGTTACTAATGGACTTGCGTCTTTTTCCAAGCCTTGTATACTGGCAAAGCCAGGCTCTTCACCGACGGTGGATGGTACAGTAGCAATGAGAAGTGCAAAGTTTCCGCTCAAAGAAATGTCCTGAGTGAAAACAGAATCTGTCCCACCCAAACCACAGTAAAAAGATTCCCAAATAATAAGCAGGGTTCTTTGAGAACAGAAAAAAAATTCCAAACTATGCCAACGAATCAGGAATAAGCCTATGAAGACTGTAAATAATAGCGATGGGACAACCCCGTTAAAAAAGAGCACTTTTTCAAACCATAACAATCTGATCAGGCGGGAAATCCACAAGATTAACTTGTTTATGTGACTGGCTTCTTCGTAAAACATTTCTAAAAACATGATTCCGAATTTTGTTACTTCATTAGCAAACTTTGTTAATCCTTGCTGTAAGAGAGTCTTTTATTTCAGTAAAGTAAAGTATATAAGATTAGTGCTGGGAGAAATACAATCAGATGACCTTTGTACCAAGGGAAACTTTGGGAAAACAAAGCACCATTACTTAAATCTATCCGCCTGTCACATGGTACACAACATCGTTCATAATCCATATACTGGACACATTCAATGAGTGGGACAGACTTCAATTCCAACAGCATGTTATAGAGACCACCACAGTACGTCCATATGACTCCCACCCACTGCTCAGTCCACTGTACATCTCGCGTTGTAAAGACAGTATGCCTCCACCTTTTATTCAGTACATTTATCATACCACGTTGTACTTCACACTGAGGAACTTTGGATTATTATTGTACAGTACAACCATGTCAATTAATTTACACAACACCTAGTGCTTAAGTAAATATACAACTGCTATTATTGGTTGGTAAAAGGATCTAAGAAGATAAACAGATCTTTTTTACAAATTCCTTTATGGCCACAGACATTGGCCAGAGTGCCATACAGCAAACCCAAATCTAAATAACCTAGTTGTGCATTCTTCAGGCTACATTACCAAGGCCTCATGGGGGGACTATAGACGTCCCCCATAGACTGCAAGGGTGCACGGCCCCAGTCCTGTAGCCGGAGAAAGATAGGACATGACCTATTTCTCCCAGAAAGCGGTGCCGGATGCCATATTGCTCTATGGAAAAGGGCTGGTTTTCAGGTGCTCCCGGCACGACGGGTGCCACCGCCACGTGTACGACAGCACACGTCGTGTGGAATTCAGCTAAGATTGATATCTAGTAATTCCAGATTACAGCTTAAAACATAAGCAAAGAGTTGGTTTTATGAAAATTTGTAGTTTTTTTTTGTATAAGCAATTCATTTTACTGTCAGTCATTCTCCCGATTCCTCACATGGTCAGTGTAATAATATTTGGCAAAACCTAAAACCTCGAGCGGTGTCGGATGCGACTAACTCGCATTGTCGCGTCTGAACACTTACGTCAGGAACTGAACTGAGATGGAGCGTTCAGGCCAGAGGTCCTGGCAAGCATAATGCGAGTTGCTTGTTTTAGGCCTAAACCTCATGTAAACATACAGTGGGTACTTAAAGTATTCAGAAGTGCTTTAATAAAAGTTACCTGAAAAAAAAAAAAAAAATCAGATGTGATATTCCAGTTTTTCTTATATAATAAATTAGCAAAAATATCTACACGATCACTAATTTATGGTGTTTTTTCCCCCTAAATAATACATTTGTATTTAAGTGAAAGTTAAGATGCTGCATTTCTGCACAGCAAAAAAGTTAGTGCCTCCCCCCCCACTAACAGGATCAGCTCTTCTTTTAGCTGCCTATGCCCTTCTTTTTAGAAAAAAAAAAAAAAAAGCTTTACAAATTTATGCAAATGAGTCTGAGGGGTTCCAGGCTCTTTAACACCTATGAAGCTCAGAGCCCTCAGGCCTCGTTTGTAAAATCCAGGAAAAATCTAAAAGAAGAGCAGATCCTGCCAGTGGGACACACCACAAAAGTATGTCAGTGTGACTTGGTTTACAAACTCTGATCTGGGTTATGTCCTTTACTATCCAACTACTTCAACAGCAAATAAATTTTGAAGATATTAAATATACTAATCCCCCTTCCATCTCCAAAAAGGTGGCAAAAATGTATCCCAGACTGCAACTATCAGATGAGAAAATAAGATTTAGGGTTCAATTGGAGTTCCCACTCTCCACATTTTACATATGACCACTACACCATTCCAGACTATGTACTGTAACACAAAATGTATTATAAAAGTGTAAGGCATAGTTACACTATGCTCAGCAATGATCCATCAGGTTACATGTTATATGAGCCGTGATGATCATCAGATATGGTGTATACCATTAGTAAAGGTAACACACACCTAGATATGCAGTCCACCATCCAAATTTAATGGTTTTCCACATACCATATACAACACTGTGATATGATGTGACTGTAGTCCAGTCATAGCTTAGCACTTTGTCAGAGGACATGTAGGATTACAACAAATGTTCCCCTTTTCCATTTAGTAAAAGACACGCGTTAACAACAATACTGGTTTAGATCCGATAGGAGATTACATACCTGGCAGCGTTATTCAAGAATAAAATGAATGGGGCCTGTATGAATTCCAAATCAAAACGGATGAATGATTTGAACAAGATATTCCACGGAGGGAACATATAGTTTAATACTCCTCCTATTGTGTTGGAAACTGTGTTACCACACTGGCAAAAGTGCTGGAGGCGCCATTCAAGTATAAACTAAACAAACAAGAAATTAAAAACTTGGCTCTGTATTGGCACATAGATAGACTAAAAGATGACAAACCTGCAAAGATAAGATTCTTAAATATACTCAGCGGTAACAATATAACATTCTCTAATTCACACTTTATAACAAAAATTCAGCATTTCACACATACAATTCCAACAGCCTCTTCATCAGTCCTGGTGTAAACAATTGTGGTGTCCCTCGATACAACCATAATCTTCCGACTATGGGGGGGGGGGGGGGGGAATTCTCTCATGAATAGCTTCTCTGTCTGCACAATGCAGTGCTCTCTCCTCCTGTCCTCCTCCCTTAGATACTCAACGCTACGACAGAAGGTCTTTATCTGGAGGAAGACATATAGCAGAGCAACGTCTTATATCTAGTTGTTTTATATCTAGCTCATGGATCTCATCATCTCATCTGATGGTCTCATCTCCCTTTCCGTTTCAGATACTAGTGATGTTCAGAAGCTAAATTAAAGTGTAGATAAAAAGTGCCTTGAGATATACATCTCCATTAAATGGTAAAGAGACTGTTACCTGCCATAACAGTCTGCATTTCAATTAGAATAAAGAATATAGTACAAGCGCCAGTCCCACGAACTAGTACATTATTTCCTTCCTCTACCTATGGTTCATACATCTCAAAGTGTTTCTGGTATGACCCATTATTTGTACCATCACTTGTAATTACATCCATTTAACAAAACTATGCATTTACCATTATCTTTATGATAATAAAGATTAGTAATTGTATAAACAAATTTCCTCTTTTAGTCTGTCTTTTTCTCCAAGGGTTCACTTGGAAGTACAATAGGATATTGCGCTTTTGGCCATCTCTCAGGTGTAAATAATATGTGGGTGACATGTTGTAATGTCAAAGGCTAGTAGTTTACCCTTTTTTGTTCTTACACAATTGTAAGCCACAACAGTCAATAGAAAAGTACCATCTGCAAATGCAAAAAATGATGGTTAGGCTGCGTTCATACCTGCTTTTTGCAGGATTTTGTAAAGAGAGGAGGAGGATTCTCAACAAATACTCAAAGGAGGGCACAGCATATCTCATTGAATGCTCATACTGTGGTATTTGTGTCCTTTTTAGCCTCGTCTACCATAAGCGAACCTGTCAGCAGGAATGTATTTTTAGCTGGTGACAGGTTCCAAAGCCTTTGAACATTTCGGTACCTTAAAACTATTACACTACATCTAGTTCCCTACCGCAGCATGGGAATCCAGATGCCGACAAAGGCATTTTAAAGTAAATATAGCATAAGCTATTGGAACCTGTCACCAACTAAACATTACATTCTTGGTGATATTCAATTTAAAGGTGAGCCAGGGATTTACTGTTGCCGATATGAAGGGTGTCCACCAGACTAGGGTGGTAAATGCAGCACACTATAAAATGTCCCAGCAAGGCCTCCTTAAAAAAATAAAATGCATAGACCCTCCGGCCCCGCACAGCTCCTTGCACATTGTGGGCAAGGTACTTCTATGTGCTCTGCTGCATTACTCTACGATGTCACCAGGTAGCAACACGCCGCATCAATGTGGGACAGGCAGATTGCTGTACTGATGGGAGAGGAGAGGGCTGCAGGGAGCGTGTATATGTTTATTAATTTTTTATATATTATAGTATAAGCTGAGGGGGCATATTGACACACACCACAAAAAAATAAATAAATAAATAGTGCTTATACTCAGTGTATATGGTCATCACTGGGGAACAACACAGTGTACATTCAGCCGCGAGGATGCTACCGAGCGCAATCCATCCCCATAGATTGATTTTCCAACAGAAACAGGACTAAAAAGTGCAGTCTACTACACTATTCCTTTATAAGCCAGAAAGAAGCAAAAAGTAACCTGCAAGTGCAACAAGACATGTCTAGAAAATGAGTTAGGATGTAACCTTCTGTAAGAAGTTGTGATGGCATCTTCTTTGACAATAGGATAGAAACATTTATTCAATAATAAAATTAATAACAGGACAAGTTTATAAGAAATAATACATTGGTGTTCTTACCTCATTGGTAATACAATGCTTACTATAAAACAGAAATGTCAAAAGCAGCAACAGGTGCTTTTAAAATGTAGCTTTCCAAAAAGCTCAAAAAAAAACCTTTCCTAATCAGAAACAAGAAGATTATTAATTAGCTACTGTATACAGTCTGAGTTGGAGACAGAAGGATCTAACAGGTAGAGGGAAGCACAGGTTCTCCTTATTCCTTTTACATCACTCTTGGCAAGCGGTCCTACAATAAATCACACCGGACACAGATGATGGATTGTAAAGTATGAAGTCCCTCAGGTAAGAAGACCCAAGACCTAGTAACCACTGGTGCAATTAATAGCTAGGGGATATTAACATTCCCAAGATGGTAACACTATAAGAGTCATAAGAAGCATACCTGCCACACAATTGTACTCTGAGGCCGCAAACAGTGGATCCTTTGCAGCTTTCGTGTCGTAGGTTCACTAACACACTCGGAAAATAATGATCGGAAGGATTCTCCAGCAGCGCACACTGGGAGTGTGATGCGAGAGTCACTAGTGCATCGTACTTTGCATCAAAGTATTTTGTCAAATGACTGTAACACACCAAGATTGAACCCTGTGTAGTATGCAGCAGATATGCAATAGATCTCAATTACTATGCTGAGCATGTCAATGTATGTCCTGCAAAAGTTCTCCAAATGTTTCATAAACAATAATAAATGAGGATGTTCTCTGTGCAAGATTAAAACCCGTTCTATTTTTAAAGGCATTGGTTTAAAAAAAATAAATAAAATATAAATCAGAGGTATCCGGTCTAAAATCCCAGGAATCCGGCCACACATCTTCCTGCATCATATCCCTGGCGAATTGTCCCTTGTTACTATACTGCACTCATGAATAAAAACGTTGAAAACTAAAATCCCAGGAAAGAATGGCACAATTAGGAGTCTGTATCACATGGAGTTATTAAAATAGAGATCTAGGATATCAATATCTTTCCATCAATTAGAATGGTTTTGCTGTCACTAATCTAAAATAGGACAAACAGTATTATATAGTACTGCATCACTCGTGGTCCTCCTTGTCATTTTGTTTACTGGGCTGCTCAATAAGGACACTGCCATACAATAGACTGCTGCAGCTGAATAAACACTTGTTTATATCCTAGTTAGTTTACACTCAATTCTAGACCCCCTTTAACCTCTAAGTACTGCAGATACAATAGATTATAGTACCCATTAAGGGCCCTTATAGTGTCATATGCCATCTTATACCAGGGACTTGCTTGTGTAATCAAATTCTTAATCAAAAAATAATATATCTGTATAGGAGTGAAAAACAGTTTATTTCTGTACTGTATACGGTTTGGACCACATGTACCATTGTGGTTAGCGGCGCACGTAGCCAACCAGTAAGGCCTCACACATTGTGAAGTTGTTTTGGACGCGTCATATTGTTGTGTTTCAAAGGCAATTCTAGTCGTCCCACCAGGTCCTTGTGCCACTGAGTAATAGACAAGTTCTGTGGTGTAGACCACTTGCAGAATATACTGTAGTAGCAGTGTTGTACCTCGGATTTAAAGCTTTGCATATAAAATGTGAAAGCCATGAAGATGAAGCTGAAGACATTTTTTCTCCCCTTGCCATGGAATGATTGGGACATAACCCACAATAGATTAGTGTCCCTAATCAACCGAACACTCTTTAAGAAGAGTTTTCACTTTATTTGGGGGGGGGGGTATTAATCATTCATTCATGCATGAGCATATTGTAAACCCGCCGCATATGGATATAATGCAAGTGCTCCGGACGTGCACCAAGCTTGCCACCATCTCAGAAAAAATAATGCACAAGCTCTCGATAAAGCGCCCTTATAGGTTCCCAGGTGGTCAGAACAAAGAGCAGGTCTCCTGTGTTGGCCTGTGTTCACACGGGAACTTTGAAACATACAACAGTTAAGGAGATTTTCCCAATTACATAGCTGTTAACATTTGCGTTACAAAGCAAAATGTTATATACTCATTTACAATTACGTTAAATTGCATTTTGAAACTCAAATCTTAACACAATAATGGGGCAAATCTCCTCTCCTCAGCTTTGTATTGCATTTCAAAATATAGTGCAAAACCCCACGTTGTAACAAGCCTAAACAAGGAAGTAATGCACATTGCACTCGTTCCACAGTAGGATCCACCACACCTGACCTATCTTGTCGTTACAGAATAAGCATGCTTGTCACAATCATCTATGTACAAAGCATTACAGAATCCTTTTATTTATGGGTACACCACAACAATACTGCAAAAATAGAATGTTTGAATATTTAGTAGTATAAGTGTGTACAGACAGAAAATGTCCCGCTATAACACTCTGTATCAGGCACTTGTGGGAGGTTAGGTTGTAACATATGTAGATCACTCTGTATACCTGCACAGTGACACATACGTCTACAGATATCTGCTCAACCAGTCCATCCATACTTCTCTAGACAGGAACATGGAAAATCCCAAACACCCTGACCTCAATCCCTAATGAGGAGCTGACTGCTGATGAGACCTGTCCTGACTCGGCTATCCAGTAATATCCATTACTGATATTTACTCATCACCACATACCATTTTAAAAGCCAAACATTTTTAAAACAAAATAATAAGGAAAAAGTAATACATAGCAATTCAATTATCACACAGACTTTCAATACTTGTCATTGATGTTTTTGTTCATATGGAAAGTATTTTGTTTCTGTGACGGTCTAGGGACAACCAATATGGCACACCATCAGCTTGCAGATGGGTTGTCGCTGTTTTTATAGACAGCTGACCAGCCCTTCCATACACAGAGATGGAACAGATATTACTGATAAGCTACAGGTCACAAACAGCAACTAATAGCTAGTTTTTTTTACATTCAGGATATTTAGAAAACATTCGTAGATTCAGGGCTCCTTCCTATATTCATGTGATATTGTTATTCTCCTGTTAGGTCTTATATTTGTACATGTACCCCGTATCTGCTAATATAATGGTTCTATAGTAATAAAAATATTCATTATTTTTTATTAAGCTTGGTTTAGGGTATATACTATATAGGCATGTAGAATTACAGTAACAGCAAGTGAAACAGCTCCACACAGGAGCCAGAACCTCTGTATACAAGGTCCTGTGTGACACAATTTCATTCTATTGGTAGCAATTAAGTAACAAAACTCTTATAAACCTGCACCGAAACATGAGGATCTTCCAGTCACCTGTGTGTGTGTGGAAAGCCTGAGGGATGTATCATCAGCTTCCCAGGAACAGTAACATTACAAAGCTTCACAGAAAACGAGCAACAGAGAAGAAAGCAATGTCTGTATATACAATGTATACACTACTTCCGGCCACCACTGCCCGCTACTACAGCACGACAGGCCTTGGGGTCTTTCCTAGAGGCCTCGGGCTCTCAGGGTCACACAAGGGCTCAGTCATGACCACCTTTCCACAGCAGGTAAGGTCTCCAGCTCTCAGACACTCGGCCTCTGCCCCCTCCTCCCTGTAGAACTCTTCTCTTCCTAAACTTTCCCTGCTAAAGAACCGGAACCTCAGCTCTATAACCCACGGCAACAAAAACACGCGCTTCCAGCACAGACCCAATCCGTAATGATTATAATAATACTGCTGATGTTAGGACCAGTCTGACCATCTCTCTCTACAAGGCGGAGAAGCCAATTGTCTGTCAGCTGCAAAGCATTTGCTTTTTCCTATGCAAAGCAGCTGATTTTAATTTACCAACAAAAAAAAGACCATTCGGCTGGAACTACGTAATAACCAGGGCACTGGCTGCCATGTATGTGTCGTGGCGGGTGTGAGGGGCACATTTCCTGCAGGTAAAATTATTCAGTCAGGAAGACTTGTCATGCAGTATAACATGCAGCAGCTAGCTAATGTTTCACAAGAAGATGATTGGAAGGTCCTGTTTACCTGAGGCAGCCAGAGGTTTACACAGGGGAGAACTTCTCCAGAACAGAGGGAGGAATGATTTGGTGGAGGATGAGGTGATTTATGTATAGGCGACTGCACCACAAATACCAAAGTCATCACACTTCCATGCAGATTGTTAAGGGCGCGGTCCCACGGTGCGTTTGCAGACGCGACCAAACCACGCCCACGGGGCTGTCCGCGGTCGATCGATCGGCGTTTCCATAGAAAATAGAGAAAACCGATCGTATCGACCGCGACCGCCGGTGGGGGGTTTGGTCTGGTCTCGTTTGCAAACGCACGTGTGGACCGCGCCCTAAGCATTTGCAAACGCAGACATAGCGGCACTGTATGATTGGGGGCGCGTTCACAGGTTGCGCTTTGGTTCGTTTTCATTGCGTTTTAAAACGCATTCAAAGCTGAGAGAGGTGATTTGCCTAATGAACTCACTCAGCTGTTTGTAATGCATTTTAAAACGCATGAAAGGCAACCAAAGCGAAGGTAACGCGCCCCAGACGCAAGAAACACCAAAGCACAACGTGTGAACGCGCCTCGGGGGCGGTCACACGTTCTGCTAGTGTTGCGTTCATAACCCGTACGTAGCGTTCACGGTCGCATGCGTTTGTCTGAACAAAACATACCAGACGCACATGCGGAACGTGTGACCGCGCCTGATGGCGTTCACTCATTAGCGTTGTTTGTCACATTTTAAACGCATCCAAAACACAAGGTGGAGGGGCTTGTCAAAACGCATATGCGGTTTCCATGAAAACATTACATTTGGCCAAACCCCCTCCACCCCGGTTTGGATGCGTTTTTACAAAACGACAAAAAACGCCAGGTGGGAAACTGCCCTCGGCCGCGTTTCACACGATGCATTGCATCAATTTTTGCTGCGTTTTTGACGTATTCCAAAGTGGGACCTTGATCACATGCTGCGGTTACATTGCGTTTTTCCACTCTCAGGGCGCGGTCCCCACGGCGGTCCGCGGTCCAATTCGCATCGCGTTCTCTTAGTTTCTATTGAAAACGCCGAGCGATGGACCGGGGACCGCCCGGGGCACGGGTTTTGTTCTGCGTCGCGTTTGCAAAAACGACGTGGCGAACCGCGCCTCAGCATGTATCAGGTGAGGCGCGTTCATACGGACGATAGGTCAGTGGCGGTGGCTCGGTTGTATCGCATATGCGTTTCCCCGGAAACGCCTGCACTTTTAAATAACCAACCCGATCGCATGGCGTTTCTCTGGAAACGCATATGCGATCGCCCCACTTGCCCCCTGTGCGCTAGCGTCGCGTTATACGCGCCCCTCAGCTTTTTGGAATTTGTCAAAAAAGCAACAAAAAAGCAATGCATGTCTAACGCTGCTCAAAGGCCGTGTTTAAGGGTCTTTTCACATTGGCTTAATTTTTCACTGATCTGTTGTCCACAGAAAAAAAATAGGGAACATGTCATTCACAGATGCAGATCATGGAAGGCAATAATAGGCTGGTGCCACACGCACCGCTTTGTCTGTGTTTGAAAACGCAAGCGCAGACAAAGCCTCGCCTACCGGGACGAGCTGCCGGTGTTTTGCGTTAATTTAATGCAAAACACCGGCGGCTTGTTCCCGATCGCAGGCGTTTCCAAAGGCAAAACTCAACGGTGCACATGCCAACACCCATGTGAACACCCTTCAGGCAAAGTCTTTGGTTCCCCCTTCACGTAGTGTTTTGCTGTGTTTTTGCAACGGTATCAAGGAAAAAACACCCCTATAAAAGCATGTGTTTTCCACCATATGTTGTCCAATGCATTTCAAACAACAAAAATGTCAAGTGTGAATGTGTCCTTCAATCAAGTTACAATCTCATGATTGCAGTTTTTCAAATGCATCGTGTCCAACACGCATAAGAACTCCTGTCATCATGTGAGAGGCCTTAGGTCCCGCACTATGTTCACAGTCCGTAAAATAACCGGATTTACACTTTGGGAACACTGACCTAATTTATCCAATTTGGCCGGCGCCACACAGGGCGTTTTGTCTGCGCTGCAAACGCAGACAAAGTCGCGCCCACGGGGCGGCTTCGGCCGTCGCATCGGCTGTTTCTATGGAAACGCATGCGATCGGGAACGAGCCGCCGGTGTTTGTGCGTAATTTAACGCGAAACACCGGCGTCTCCCGATCGCAGGCTTCCATAAAACGCCGATGCGATCGGCCGAGGCCGCCGGTGGGCGACTTTGTATGCGTTTGCGTGACAAGCGAGACAAAGCCCTGTGTGGCCCGTCCATTTGCCCCGGTGAGAATTGGAATTTCAAAATTTTTTGCTGTGACGGACCACATGTTATCAATAAGCTTCAAACAGACACTTTACAGCTGATCATTGCAGTCTGGGACTATAGTAGAGCACCAGAGAGCTTCACCAGAGGGCACAGTGGGCAGGGGGGGGTCCTTCTTTAACTAGGGGTCATTTGTAAGTCGGTGTCCATAAGTAGGGGACCTCTGTATGGGAAACTGGAAAAAAAGTTTTTCTATTTTAGTCCATTTTGCTGACCACGCTTATATTAAACAACGGTCTTTTGGGAAAAGTTGACTTTATAGTGTATGTCCCTATTTTGACTTGCTGGAACCGTTTAAAGAAGTAAATGGACTCCCAAATCAGGTTTAGATAAAATAAAAAATATTGAAAGTAGAAGGGATGGATATATTGCACTAAGAAAATACCTAAACCTCAACAGAAATGAAAGTTTTAGGTAACATAAGAATACATTGAATTTGATATCATATTTGTGTTATAATCTGCACATTGGACACAATGGAGCTTGCCTGATTCAGGTAAATCACTTATTTTATGAGGTTAATACAGTTTGCTATCACTTATTATACCTACACTTGATTTCTTGCAGTAGTACAACAGATTATATTAAACATGCCTGGCTACTGTTGTTTAAGAACTGATTGGTGTGTATTCAGGCTTCTGGTCACAGAAACTAGGATTAAACTCCTAGACTAACAGAATAGTCTAGTGTTATGTTCAAAATAAGAACTCAACTGGGTGTATGTATTAAGTAAATGGGATCTTACATCTTTTGCCATTGGTCCACACCGTTGCAACCTATAACATTTGTTGAACTAAGAACTGTGGCCCCAACTGGTACAATAAGGAAATATATAATTTCTTTGGGGTCATGGGCTGGGGGTGTTGCTAGGGGGTCCCAAAGATCAGAGGCACGGCCCATGCTTCTCTACCAACTTTTCAGTAGTATCCACTCCGTACATAACCCTTAATTTGTGGTTGTAGCAATAACAACTGTACCAACATATACAGCTACAAAAACATAGAGAAATCCTCACTATTCCATCACTCGCCTACACATGACGTGTCCTGTATGTTAGTTGTTCTCTATCTTCTCCATATGCCCGGCATACACCTCTTCAGCCACGTGTTTATCCCTGTGGAGTTCAGCACAAGAACATGTTGGGGCATTTACTCAGGGCTTGTGCAGCTTTGCGACGCACTTTTTTTGGATTGCCCGTTCTCAATGTTAAAATGGCTTGCACAGTAATTAAGTAGTGGGCGCGCTGCGATGTGTGTCGCACGCACCTTTGTGCCGCAGCTGCGCTGGATGGCTTCCATTCGACTCAAATAGGGCAGCCTGACGATTCGGCGTGAGCGCAGGATTAACGTTCAAATTGTGTTCAAAGCTGAAGCATATTCACCACTAAAAAGATGGTGAAATCTGTCGGACCTTCGAGCAGGGAAGCGGCAATTCATGATAACGTGAGCACAAGCTTAGTGAATCGTGGCACAGTGATTATATCGGACATGCACTTTCTGTGCCCCCTTATGTTCTTATTGTCCCTACATCTGGTTCCCTAACCTTATTCTGCTGCAACCCAAACACTTTCTCTCCTTTACTATAAGACCCTTCACACACACATGTATCCTTGCTTGGGCCAGGACTGCTGGAGAAGTGGTGCAAAGTGTGTGCACCATATTCCGGTTCACTCCTTGGTGGCCGTATGCCACCCGTTAATGCCCCCTGTAATGTCCCACTAGCACTCTGAATGTCCTCATGCCCCTGAAATTTCCTCCACACGCCCCAGTAATTAATGTCCCCCAAAAGCTCTCCACCCCATGCCTCATAGCCCCCAGTCTCCTCAATGTGGCCCCATTTCCACACGTATAAAAAAAAATTAATGGACTGAGAGCAGTGATGTCATCACCTGGCATCTCTGCTCCCAGCAGTTATAGTAAGCTGATTGAGCAGAGACGTTCTGTGTAATTGCGTCTCCGCTCTCTGCAGTGAAGAACGGAAACTGATGACTCCATTCTCCACTACGCACTCATCTAGGACGTAGATGGCGATGAGAGTGTGGGAATGTCCCGCTGACCTGGGACATTCAGGCATGGGCCTTCCGGATCTTTTGACTAGTGATGCCCCGTCATGGGCATGGCGGTGGTTTCCATGGCCCCGTGTGTGAGCGGACCGGGTGGACTTTTTCTACTGTCAACAGCACGCGAGGTGACCTGACACATCGATGACACTGAACCTTCATCAGATGCCCTTTAATTGACATTGAAAAATAGGAACTAACCACCAACTTGGATTCAACAACCTTCGACTTACTAGGAACAGGGAGAGCTTCTTGGGTCGTGGCTCCAATGTCTTCAGCTTCATAGTTCCCCAGGTGATAATGGAGTAAAGTTTTTTATCCTGACCACCAAACTCTGTGCCTTAATATATCTAGGGTAGTTGGAAAAGAACTTCTCAGGATGGTCCAGGATGAGGAAAGGAACTGCTACTGCCACAACCCAACTAATGAAAGAAGCTATATAGTTTAAAGTAATTCTATTTAATATCTGGATGTAGAAGATACATAAAGACAAAATAATAAAATCTGGACACTGCGCGTTTCGCGTCTAACACTGGGCGTTCATCAGGTCAATAAATATACATGTAGTTACAAGGTTTATATAATGAAAACCTGGAAGTGATGTCACGGATGAAAAAGAAAAAATAGAAAAAACCTTTTTCTTTCAATAATTAATAGGTGATACAAATATGGACAAATCATAATAAATAATTCTCTAAAAACTATTATTAATAGTTAGAGATAGTGAGCACTAAATGCTCGAGTGACTCGTTACTAGTCAAAATTTTTCGATGCTCGAGTGCTCGTTTCGAATAACGAACCCATTGAAGTCAATGGGAGACTCGAGAATTTTCAAGGGGACCAAGGCTAGCACAGGGAACTTGGCCAAAAACCTGGAAACCTCAGGAAAATGATGGAAACACCACGAAATGGACAGGAAACAGCAGGGGCAGCATGTATGGTGCCTTTGAGGCTGCCTAATCGCACCATTATGCCAAATTATGGCAACAGCATGGCGATGACAGGGACCGAGTGAGGCAAGATAGCATCTAAAACAGCCAATAATTGACCCTGACCCTATAGGGGATGGCATGCGGAGGCAGCGGCAGGCTGAGAGGTGGCCATGGCGACATACCCCAAATGGACTCAGGGCTTCAAAGCAATTTAAAATTCCTTTGGCGAGGATAAATAGTCCTGTAACGTATCAGTATTTGGCCTGGTTATGGCGGCAGGAGTGAACCAAAGAGGTGAGCAAGAAGCGCTGAAATGATTCCTATGTGAACAAAAGGTTGACGGTATATTTAGTCGATAACACGCATGGCGGCGACAGAGTGACAAAGTTCCATAACGTATCTGGTGAAACACGAAAATGAAGAGCCTGACACAGCTCGTTGCTAAGGGGCGATCTTGTGGAGGCAGCTAGGACGACTTTTGGAGCAGCTATGAGACACTTTGGAGTATGGGAGACGACATGTTGGAGGTTGCCTATGGAGACAACGTGGAGTCACATGAGAGGGCGTGTGAGAGGTTGCTTGTTAGTAGGACGTGTGGAGGCAAAAGGGACAGTTATCACCCGCAGGTGAACTAAGGAGGTGAGAAAAGAGGATTAAGTAGATAGATTTAGAGGTAAAATAGTATAGTAGTAGATTAAAGTTGCTGCAAACAACAAATGATGTTAGTTGGATCTTAGGATGGAGCTGGCGATTCCGCTTCTAGGCGAGCTTTCGTCCAAGCCCTGCTCTCGGCTCCTCCCCACCCAAAAAGGACCTGGGACCCGAGCGTTTACTTTGAAAAAATTTTCATTATCAAACAGCATTCTAATAACCTTTTGTGTAGATCAGTGTAGTACTGTTCTTATAAGTATTTGGCCTGGTTATGGCGGGGGAGGGGAACGTAAGAGATGCCCAAGTAGCGCTGAAATAAATCGTCAAGATAAAAAATGGTGGTATAGTTTGTGATAACCACAGCAGGTGGCGACAAAGTTAACAATTTTGATGTGGAAGCCGTTAAAACAACCCAAATTCTGCCTGAACACAGCCGTTTGCCAAGGGGACGATGTTATGGAGGCAGTCACTTGTGGACGACGCGTGGAGGCAGCAGCTGCAGCCTCGTGCTGGCGATTGTCCAGGCGACATAACCATAATTTACTCTCCCCGGTACAAACAGCATTCTAAAAACCTTTTGTGTAAGATCAAGTGTAGTACAGTTCATATAAGCATTTGCCCGGCAGCCTCGTCCACGTGTCCGTGGTTAGGTGGACCTTATCATAAACGGCGTTGTCAGGGCACGATGATGCTGTCTGACATGTGCTTGTGCAGGGCTGGGATGGCACTCGAAAAAGTAGTGGCGGCTGGGGACGTTTACCAAGGGCGGCCACCGCCATTGGTTGCGAAAGGCCTCAGTCTAACAGCATATAGGGCAGCATCTCCAGGCTCAGTAATTTGAGATGTGGATGCTGAGGACTTGGGCATGTGGGTGGGTGGAACCGTATTTCCTCTTGCCTCCAGCGTCTGGGGTAAAACAGCTGAACGCTGGGCATGGAGACATTGGTGACCTGTGGAGGATCGTGGAGGCGAAAGTGTGGTTTCGAGTGGGAGGTATTTGTGCCGGGGTCCTGGGCAGGGGGCTGACTAGCAGAAGCAGCAAATGACACAGGGGAAGGAGCATGTTGTGCCCGGCCAGAGGTGAACGGCCTTGGTTCCATTGAGTGGGTGTTTTCATCATATGCCTGCGCTACTGGTGGTGTTTAAGCTAGTATGGGGAACCCCTGCTGATCTGGTGTTGGTACAGGTTGCACACCACAGTCCCGGTCATCCGCTGTTTCTTTAAGAACCTCCAGACTTCAGAAATGTAGCCCTCGCCACGGGAGCTTCACTAGTGAAACATTGGCACTGATACACCAGCTCTGGCCTGCCTCTCCGTCTGGCCCCACCACTGCCTCTTCCAACCGTTTTTTGTATAGACTCGCCTCCGCCTCAGAAACAATGTCTTCCCTGGCCTATCAACCCAGCTTGGGTCTGTCACCTCACATACCTTCGATCCCTCAGTTCTGCTCTCCCCTGGACTTCCTGCCCTGACAACAACTTCACCACTGTCGGACAACATTCTCCTCATCGTCCGACACCTCTTTACACACTTCTTCCACTACGTCAACAATGTCATCATCACCCACAGACTGCGACCGTTGGAAAACACTGGGCATCGGGAAAGAGCTCAGCAGCACCTGACAAGTGGTGTTTGACTCTGGGAAGGGTCCAGAAACAGTTCTTAGAGTATGCCGGCTCATGCCAAATTGTCCTGGGAGGGGCAGACAATTACTTAACCCCTTAGGACGGAGGGTTTTTCCGCGCTCTTTTCTCGCTCTCCAACTTCAAAATCCTAACTTTTTCATTTTTCTGTGTACAGACCTGTGTGTGAGGTCTTATTTTTGTGCGTAACAAATTTTACTTTCCCGTAATTTATTATATTTTTTAACAATGCGTGTACTGCGAAGCTGAAAAAAAATTCAAATGTGGAAAAATTAAAAAAAAAAAAAAACCGCACGTGCGTCACGTTCTTGTGGCTCAGTTTACGACTTTCACTCTTCGCTCCAAATAATACGCCTCCTACGTATTCTTTGGTTGGGTGCTATCGCGGTGATTACCAATTTATATAGGTTTATTGTGTTTAATACATTTTCAAAAGTAAAGAATGTGTACAAAAAAGCAAAAAAAATTTTTGCCATCTTCTGACTGACGCTAATAACTTTTTCATACTTTGGCGCACAGAATGTGTGAGGGGTCATTTTTGCGAAATGAGGCGACGTTTCATTGCTACCATTTTGAGGTCTGTGCGACATTTTGATCATTTTTTATTTTCATTTTTTATGTTTGTAAAAAGGTGTAAAATGTCGCTTTCGGACATTTGGGCGCCATTTCCGCCCCTGAGGTACACCGCCTCGCCTGTACCTTTTTAACTATTTGATAGATCGGGCATTTGTGGACGGCGGCGAACCCTATATGTTTGTTGTTTTACTGTTTTATGTTTTATATCGTGCTAGGGAAAGGGGGTGATTTGACTTTTAATATTTTCTAAATTTTTTATTTTAAATTTTTTTTTAATTTTTTTTTTCACTATCTTTAGACCATCTAGGGTACATTACCAGATGGTCAGATCGCTCCTACACTTAATGCAATCTTCTGTATTGCAATTATGATGCATTTTTGCAGCACATTCATTACAATGAGCCACCTGCTCATTGTAAAGATCTGCAGCTGCCAGAATAGCCCTCGTTTCAAAGAAGAGCACGAGGCTAACCATGGCAACCGATCGCCGACCACCTCGGACGTTCGGGGGCGTGGCGATCGGAAAAAGATGGCGGCGCCCCGCGCCGGCGGCGTTTGAAGGGGTACAGCCGCGATCGGTTCAAGCACGACCGCGGGTTTTTTTAAATTAAGCGGTGGGGGTTTTGTGCAGCAATCTCAAAAACCCCCACCTTTGTATGAAGAGGACTCAGCCCGTGAGCCCTCTTCATACATCCTATTACCTCTGCGGCCGCTAGAGGCTACGGCGCAGAGCGTTTAAGTGGGTTAAACGCATTGTCCGAAAATCACCGACATCACATGTTCGCATGTTCTGGCCCTCATAGAGGTGCTCTACCATGAGTCCCAGTAAACTTTAGACTGAAGTACGGGGGTAGCTCTGTGAATTTCCCCCCTGCGCCCTCAATCAGCATTGAGATGCCATTTTCTCGAACCGGGCGAAATACTTGTCCGAGCATCGAGCAGTTGCGAGTACGCTAATGCTCGAACAAGCATCAAGCTCGGACGAGTATGCTCGCTCATCTCTATTAATATTATCCAATTGTATGATACATATTCCAGAGGTACATATAACAATTATAACATAAAAATTATACATTAAAACTGGTCGCTCTGGTTCCATAGCTTGGGGCACATAATAGCCGCTTTGAGCACTGTGGACGCTTGTGGAACGCTTACTGGCTGTAGAAGCCAAATTGGACCAAATCATAATAAATTAATTTCTAAAACATTATTATGGTTCGGCGTTTAGACTTTTGGCAGCCAGAAACAGAGCCAATCACAAGCCAGGAGACTCTGCAGTACACCCAGAATCATGTGGTACACTTACATGTCGATAGCAGTGGTTGGCTGGCCTGATCAGGTGACCCTGGAATATACTAGCCCGTGCCCGCGCTGCTCGGATCATTCTCTGTCTGGATGCCTTTAGGGAGAGAGCTGCTGCTGGTCAGGGATAGCATTAGGGTGTTCTAGTAGATTACTGTTAGACAGGAGTGATTCTCCAAGAACCCAACAGCCCTTGTTAGGGCTACATTAGCGTTTTTCAAAAAGTTAATGTGACAGACTCAGTCACAGCACAGCTCAGCCTTTTGTGTGCTGTCAGTGTAGGTTAGAAACTAGCCATAGCAATCATCTTCTGTGGTTGCTGTCTGATTCCTTCTGCACATTTTTTTCTTTAAAAAAAAAATAACAAAAAAAAAATTTACAGTTTATATTTCTGTTTGGCCTATGAAATAGACTTTAATTTTGAAAGTGTTGAACCCGAGGGCTAGGGGTAGAGGACATAGGGTGTGGGCATCCAATTACTGCAGGGGTCAGAGGCCGTAGTCCTGGGTGCTGATGAGGGAGCAGGGAAATGCCACAGAGCTACACTCCGTAGCTTCATGTCTAAAGTTACTGGGACTCATGGTAGAGCACTCTTGAGGCCAGAACAGTGCGAACAGGTGATGTCGTGGATTGCGGACAATGCTTTAAGTAATTTGTCTGCCCCCTCCCAGGACAATTTGGCATTTGAGCCGGCATACTCTAAGGAACTGTTTTCTGGACCCTTCCCAGAGTCAAACACCACTTGTCAGGTTGCTGCTGAGCTTTTTCCCGATGCCCATGTTTTCCAACGGTCGCAGTCTGTGGGTGATGATGACATTGTTGACGTAGTGGAAGAAGTGTGTAAAGATGTGTCGGACGATGAGGAGACATAGTTGTCAGACAGTGGTGAAGTTGTTGTCAGGGCAGGAAGTCCAAGGGGAGAGCAGACTGAGGGATCGAAGGATGATGAGGTGACAGACCCAAGCTGGGTTGATAGGCCAGGTGAAGACAGTGCTTCTGAGACGGAGGCGAGTCCTATACGAGAACAGGTTGGAAGAGGCAGTGGTGGGGCCAGACGGAGAGGCAGGGCCAGAGCTGGTGTATCAGTGCCAAATGTTTCACGTAGTGAAGCTCCCGTGGCGAGGGCTACATTTTCTGAAGTCTGGAGGTTCTTTAAAGAAACAGCGGATGACCGACGGACTGTGGTGTGCAACCTGTACCACACCAGGATCAGCAGGGGTTCCACCACTACTAGCTTAACCACCAACAGTATGCGCAGGCATATGAATGCTAAACACCCCACTCAATGGAACCAAGGCCGTTCACCTCTGGCCGGGCACAACACTGCTCCTTCCCCTGTGTCATTTGCTGCCTCTGCTAGTCAGCCCCCTGCCCAGGACCCCGGCACAAATACCTCCCACTCGAAAACCACACCTTCGCCTCCACGATCCTCCACAGCGTCCACCAATGTCTCCATGCACAGCGTTCAGCTGTTTATACCCCAGACGCTGGAGTGCAAGAGGAAATACGGTTCCACCCACCCACATGCCCAAGCCCTCAGCATCCACATCTCCAAATTACTGAGCCTGGAGATGCTGCCCTATATGCTGTTAGAGACTGAGGCCTTTCGCAACCTAATGGCGGCGGCCGCCCCACGGTCCCCAGCCGCCACTACTTTTCCCGATGTGCCATCCCCGCCCTGCACAAGCACGTGTCAGACAGCATCATCCGTGCCCTGACCAACGCCGTTTCTGATAAGGTCCACCTAACCACGGACATGTGGACGAGTGCTGCCGGACAAATACTTATATGAACAGTACTACACTTGATCTTACACAAAAGGTTTTTAGAAATGCTGTTTGTAGTCGGAGTACATTCTGGTTATGTCGCCTGGACAATCGCCAGCCTGAGGCTGCAGCTGCTGCCTCCACGCGTCGTCCACATAGCTGCCTCCATACATCGTCCCCTTGGCAAACGAGCGGTGTCAGGCAGAATTTTGGGTTGTTTTAACGGCTTCCACATCAAACTTGTTAACTTTGTCGCCACTCTGCTGTGTTATCCACAAAATATACCGATATTATTTCAGCGCTACTTGTGCATCTCTTTACGTTCCCCTCCCCCGTCATAACCAGGCCAAATATTTATACAAACAGTACTACACTTGATCTTACACAAAAGGTTTTTAGAAATCCTGTTTGACAATGATAATTTTTTCAAAGTAAACGCTTCGGGCCCCCAGGTCCATTTTGGGTGGGGAGGAGCCGAGAAGCAGGGGCTTGGACAGGCGAAAGCTCGCCTGGAAGCGAACTGCCAGCTCCATCCTAAGATCCAACTAACATCGTTTTAATTGCAGCAACTTTAATCTACTACTATAACCTTTTACCTCTAAAATCTATCTTTTCAATCCTCTTTTCTCACCTCCTTAAGTTCACCTCGGGTGCCATAACTGTCCCCTTTGCCTCCACACGTCGTCTTCATAGCTGCATCCAAAAGTCGTCTCCATAGCTGCCCCCACATGTCGTCCCCTTAGCTAACGAGCTGTGTCAGGCTCATTTTTCGGGTGTTTCACCAGATACGTTATGGAACTTTGTCACTCTGTCGCCGCCATGCTGTGTTATCGACTAAATATACCGTCAACCTTTTGTTCACATAGGAAATAATTTCAGCGCTTCTTGCTCACCTCCTTTGGTTCCTCTTTGCCGCCATAACCAGGCCAAATACTGATACGTACAGTGCTACATATTATCCTCGCCAAAAGGAATTTTTTTAATTGGTTTGACGCCTGAGTCCATTTGGGGTATGTCGCCATGCCACTCTCTAGCCTGCCGCTGCCTCCGCATGCCGTCCCCTATAGTGTCAGGGTCAATTATTGGCTGTTTTAGATGCTATCTTGCCTCACTCGGTCACTCTGTCATCGCCATGCTGTTGCCCATAATTTTGGCATAATGGTGCGATTAGGCAGCCTCAAAGGCATCCATACATGCTGCCCCTGCTGTTTCCTGTCCATTTCCGTGGTGTTTCCATCATTTTCTGAGGTTTCCAGGTTTTTGGCCAAGCTTCCCTGTGCTGAGCCTTGGTCCCCTTGAAAAATTCTCGAGTCTCCCATTGACTTCAATGGTGTTCATTATTCGAAACGAGCACTCGAGCATCGGAAACATTTTGACTCGAGTAACGAGCACTCGAGCATTTTTGTGCTCACTCTTCTCTAACTATTAATAATAGTTTTAGAAATTAATTTATTTTGATTTTGTCCAATTTGTAACACCTATGAATTAATTTGAAAGAAAAAGGTTTTTCTATTTTTTTCTTTTTCAATCCGTGACATCACTTCCGGGTTTTCATTATATAAACCTTGTAACTACATGTATATTTATTGACCTGATGAAGCGCCCAGTGTTAGACGCGAAACGCAGTGTCCAGATTTTATTATTTTGTCTTTTATGTATCTTCTAATCCAGATATTAAATAGAATTACTTTTATAACTATATAGCTTCTTTCATTAGTTGGGTTTGCGCAGTAGCAAGTTTCTTTCTTCATCCTGGGACCTCCTGAGAAGTTCTTTTCCAACTACCCTAGATATATTAAGGCACAGAGTTTGGTTGTCAGGATAAAAACTTTACTCCATTATTCCCTGGGGAACTATGAAGCTGAAGACATTGGAGCCACGACCCAAGAAAGCTCTCCCTGTTCCCTAGGAAGTCGAAGGGTTGTTGAATCCAAGAGTTGGTGGTTAAGTCTCCTATTTTTCAATGTCATTTAAAGGGCATCTGATGAAAGGCCTCAGTGTCATCGATGTGTCAGGTACACTTACGTGCTGTTGACAGTAGAAAAAGTCCACCCGGTCGGCTCACACACGGGGCCATGGAAACCACCGCCATGCTCATGAGGGGCATCGCTAGATCAAAAGATCCGGAGCCCATGCCCTGAATGTCCCAGGTCAGCGGGACATTCCCCACTCTTATCGCCATCTACGTCCTTAGGATGAGTGCTGTAGTGAAGAATGGAGTCATCAGTTCCGTTCTTCACTGCAGAGAGCAGGAGACGCAATTACACAGCGTCTCATGCTTCAATAAGCTTACTATAACTGCTGGGAGCAGGAGGTGCCAGGTGAGGACATCACTGCTCCTCAGTCCATAATTTTTTTTTAATTACGTAATGGAAATGGGGCCACATTGAGGAGACTGGGGGCTATGAGGACATGGGGTGGAGAGCTTTGGGGGACATTAATTGTGGCTGGGGGCATTACTGGGGGCTGTGGAGGAAATTTCAGGGGGCAATGAGGACATTACAGAGTGCTATGGGGGACATTATAGGGGGCATTACGGGTGGCATACGGCCACCAAAGGAGTGACCAGAATGATGCGCACACTTTTGCACACTTCTCCAGCAGTCCTGGCCCAAGCAAAGGATACATGTGTATCCTTTCTCTCTTATAGTAAAGGAGAGAAAGTGTTTGGGGTTGCAGCAGAATAAGTGTTAGGGAACCAAGATGTAGGGACAATAAAGAAGATAAGGGGGCACAGAAAGTGCATGTCCGATTATAATGCACTGTGCTACGATTCACTAAGCTTGTGCGCACGTTATCATGAATGTGCCGCTTCCCTGCTCAGGTCCGACAGATTTCACCATCTTTTTAGTGGTGCATCTAAGTGCTTCAGCTTGCAACACAATTTGAACGTTAAATCCTGCCCTCATTCCGAATCAGTCAGGCTGCCCTAATTTGAGTCGAATGGAAGCCAGCCAGCGCAGCTGCGGCACAAAAGGGTTGCGTGCGACACAATCGCAGCGCGCCCACTACTTAATTACATGTGCAAGCCATTTTAACATTGAAGAACGGGCACAGTCCAAAAAAAGTGCGTCGCAAAGCTGCACAAAGCCCTGAGTAAATGTGCCCCAACATGTCTGTGTGCTGAACTCCACAGGGATAACACGTGGCTGAAGAGGTGATGCCGGGCATAATGGAGAAGATAGAGAACAACTACACATCACAGGACACGTCATGTGTAGGCGATGGATGGAATAGGTGAGGATTTCTCCTATGTTTTCTATAGCTGTATATGTTAGGTACAGTTGTTATTGCTTCAACCACAAATTAAGGGGTTATGTACAGGAGTGGATACTACTGAAAATTTGGTAGAGAAGCATTGAGGCCTGATCTTTTGGGACGCTAGCAACACCCCAGCCCATGACCCCAAAGAAATATATATTTCCTTGTATTGTAACAGTTGTGGGCCACAGTTTCTTAGTTCAACAAACTGTTATACGGCTGTGGACCAATGCAAAAGATGTAGAGATCCCATTTACTTAATACATACACCCAGTTGAGTTCTTATTTTGACACATAACACTAGACTATTCTGTTAGTCTAGGAGTTTACATCCTAGTGTTCTGTGACCAGAAAGCCTGAATACACACCAATCAGTTCTTAAACAAACAGTAGCAGACATGTTAAATATAATCTGTTGTACTACTGCAAGAAATCAATTGTAATAGGTTATAATCAAGTGATAGCATACTGTATTAACCTCATAAATAAGTGATTTACCTGTATCAGGCAAAGCTCCATTGTGTCTCAATGTGCAGAATTATAACACAAATATGATATCAAATTCAATGTATTCTTATGTTACCTAAACTTTTCATTTCATGAAACTCTAAGAATATATTTATCTGTTGAGGTTTTGGTATTTTCTTAGTGCAATATATCCGTCCCTTCTACTTTCAATATTTTTATTTTATCTAAACCTGATTTTGGGGAGTCCATTTACTTCTTTAAATGGTGCCAGCAAGTCATAAAATAGGGACATACACTATAAAGTCAAACTTTTTCCCAAAAGACCATTGTTTAATATAAGCCGTTGGTCAGCAAAATGGACTAAAATAGAAAAATCTTTTTTTCCAGTTTCCCAATACAGGCGGTCCCCTACTTATGGACACCCGACTTACAAACGACCCCTAGTTAAAGAAGGACCCCCCCTGCCCACTGTGCCCTCTGGTGAAGCTCTCTGGGTGCTCTACTATAGTCCCAGACTGCAATGATCAGCTGTAAAGTGTCTGTTATGAAGCTTTATTGATAATCCGTGGTCCCGTCACAGCAAAAAATTTTGAAATTCCAATTCTCACCGGGGCAAATTGGATAAATTCTAGGTCAGTGTTCCCCAATGTGTATGACAGCCGTATTACCTGGTCTGAACATAGTGCGGGACCTAGAGGCCTCAACATGATGACAGGAGTTCATGCGTGTTGGACACATGCATGAAAAACTGCAAATCATGAGATTGTAGCTTGAATTTGAAGGACACATTCACACTTGGCATTTTTGTTGTGTTGAAATGCATTGGAAAACATATGGAGAAAACACACATGCTTTTATAGGGGGTGTTTTTCCTTGATCTGTTTCAAAACACAGCAAAAACACTACGTAAAGGTAACCAAAGACTTTGCCCGAAGGGTAGTTCCACATGGGTGTTGGCATTGTGCATCCGTTGCGTTTTGCCTTTGCTGTGTCTCCGTTTTAGTTCCGTTTAGTTTAGTTCTGCAAAAAAAAAAAAAATTAAAGTTTAACATTGCTTTGAAAGCATAACTCCTGATTTCTTAGCCTCATCAGTGAAAAAAACTGACGTTTAATCAGCTTTTTTTTGCGGACCCATAGGGTGGTGGCACACGTGGCGTTTTGAACCTCTTTTTGGTCCGTTTTTAAGCAGTCTGTTAAAAAATGTATATGTTTTAAAAATGCATGCGTTTTTGAAAACTCATCCGTTTTTGACCGTTTTCCCAATTATCAGAAACTTCTATGGCTGGTGCCAAACGCACCACTTTGTCTGTGTTTGAAAACGCAAACAAAGCCTCGCCTACTGGGGCGGGGCGCGGCACGATCGCATCGGCGTTTCTATGGAAACGCCTGCGATCGGGAACAAGCCACCAGTGTTTTGCATTAAATTAACGCAAAACACCGGCGGCTCTGTGGACAACAGATCAGTGAAAAATGAAGCCAATATGAAAAGACCCATTGAAAACAATGGCCTTTTGAGGCAGCGTTCAGACAATGCATTGCTTTTTTGACAAATTCCAAAAGCTTCAGGGCGCGTTCACACGTTGCGTTTTGACCTGCGTTTTCATTGCGTTTGAAATGCATATACAACAGCTGAGGAGGGGTGATTTGCCTAATTACATCACTGTTAACATGTCAGTTTACAAAACGCATCGTAAACGCGATGTTAACGCATGCATTAACAACGCGGTAACGCATGTGTTTTGTTAACACATGCGTTAACATAGCGTTTACAAACGTAAACGGTAATGTAATTAGGCAAATCAACTCTCATCAGCTGTTGTATATGCGTTTCAAATGCAATGAAAACGCGACCAAAACGCAACGTGTGAACGCGCCCTCAGCATGTGATCAAGGTCCACACCTTTGGCATATGTCAAAAACGCAGCAAAAAGTTGATGCAATGCATCGTGTGAACGCGGCCTGAGGGCGGTTTCCCACCTGGCGTTTTTTTAAAAACGCATCCAATACGCAGGTGGAGGGGGTTTGTTTCAGTGGAAACGCATATGCGTTTTAGACAAGCCCCCTCCACTTGCGTTTTGGATGCGTTTAAAAATGTGACAAAAACGCTACATGAGAAACCGCCATCAGGGCACGGTCACACGTTCCGCTAGTGTTGCGTTCATAAGGCTAGTGTTGTGTTCAGACAAACGCATGCGACCGTGAGCGCTAACGTCGGGTTATGAATGCAACACTAGCAGACCGTGTGACCGCGCCCCAAAGGGCACGTACACACGTTGTGCTTTGGTTGTGTTTTCATTGCGTCTGAGAGGGCGCATTCACCCGTTGCGCTTTGGTTGCGTTTTCATTGCATTTTAAAATGCATTACAACAGCTGAGGTGAGGTAATTAGGCAAATCACCTCATCACAGCTGTTGTTATGCATTTTAAAACGCAATGAAAACGCAACCAAAGTGCAACCTGTGAACGCGCTCCCCAAATCATAGTGAGGGCGCGTTCATACGTTGCGTTTTGGTTGCGTTTTCATTGCGTTTACGATGCGTTTTGTAAACGGAAACGTTAACAGTGATGTAATTAGGCAAATCACCTCTCCTCAGCTGTTGTATATGCGTTTCAAACGCAATGAAAACGCAGGTCAAAACGCAACGTGTGAACGCGCCCTAAGGGTGATGCCACAAGTGCCGCTATGTCTGCGTTTGCAAATGCTATTAAACAAGTCATTGCATGGAAGTGTGATGTACTTATGGTATTTGTGGTGCAGTCGCCTATACAATAAATCACCTCATCCTCCCCAAATCATTCCCTCCCCTGTTCTGGAAAGTTCTCCCCTGTGTAAACCATCCTAGCTGCCTCAGGTAAAACAAGGACCTTCTCAATCATCTTCTTGTGAAACATTTAGCTGCTGCATTGTTATACTGTATGGACAAGTCTTCCTGACTGAATAATTTACACTGGCAGGAAATGTGCCCCTCACACCCGCCACATACACATACATGGCAGCCAGTGCCCTGGTTATTACGTAGCTCCAGCCATGAATTGGTTTTTCTTTTTTTGGTTGGTAAATTAAAATCAGCTGCTTTGCATAGGAAAAAGCAAATGCTTTGCAGCTGACAATTGGCTTCTCCCGCCTTGTAGAGAGACTGGTCAGACTGGTTCCTAACATCAGCAGTATTATTATATATCATTACGGGAATTGGGTCTGTGCTGGAGCGCTGTGTTTTGTTTGCCGTGGGTTTATGGAGCTGAGGTTCCGGTTCTTTAGCAGGGGAAGAAGTTTAGGAAGAGAAGAGTTCCTACAGGAGGAGGAGGGGGCAGAGGCGCGAGTGTCTGGAGGAGCTGGAGACACTTACCTGCTGTGGAAATGGTGGTCATGACTGAGCCCTTGTGTGACCCTGAAGAGCCCAAGAGGCCTCTAAGGAAAGACCCCAAGGGCCTGTCAGTGCTGTAAGTAGCCGGAAGTAGTGTATACATTGTATATACAGACATTGCTTTCTTCTCTGTTGCTCGTTTCTGTGAAGCTTTGTAATGTTTACCTGTTCCTGGGAAAGCTGGGTGATCACATCCCTCAGGCTTTCCACACACACACAGGTGACTGAGAAGATCCTCATGTTTCGGTGCAGGTTTATAAGAGTTTTGTTACTTAATTGCTACCAATAGAATGAAATTGTGTCACACAGGACATTGTATACAGCAGGTTCTTGGCTCCTTGTGTGGATCTGTTTCACTTTGCTGTTACTGTAATTCTACAGTATATAGTGAATATACCCTAAAACCAAGCTTCTAATAAAAAATAATGAATATTTTATTACTATAGAGCCATTATATTCAGCAGATCACGGGGTACATGTACAAATAATAAGACCTAACAGAGAAATAACAATATCACATGAAATAATAGGAAAGAGCCCTGAAATCTACGAATGTTTTCTAAATATCCTGAATGTAAAAAACTATAGCTATTTAGTCTCTGGTTTGTGACCTGAAGCTTATCAGTAATATTCTGTTCCATCTCTGTGTATGGAAAGGGCTGGTCAGCTGTCTATAAAATACAGCAGACAACCCATCTGCAAGCTGATGGTGGCCATATTGGTTGTCACTAGACCGTCACAGAAACAAAATACTTTCCAATATGACAAAACATCAATGACAAGTATAGAAAGTCTGTGTGATAATTGAATTGCTATGTATTACTTTTCCTTATTATTTTGTTTTAAAAAATGTTTTGGCTTTTAAAATGGTATTGTGGTGATGAGATAAATATCAGTAATGGATATTACTGGATAGCCGGAGTCAGGACAGGTCTCATCCAGAGTCGCTCCTCATTAGGGATTGAGGTCAGGGTGTTGGGATTCTTCATGTTCCTGTCTAGAGAAGTATGTGATGACTGGTTGAGCAGATATCTGTAGACAGTAATGTGTCACTGTGCAGGTATACAGAGTGATCTACATATGTTACACCTAACCTCCCACAAGTGCCTGATACAGAGGTGTAATAGCGGGGACATTTTCTGTCTGTACACACTTATACTACTAAATATTCAAACATTCCATATTTGCAGTATCTGTTGTGTGTACCCATAAATAAAAAGGATTCTGATAAGCTTTGTACAATATGAGATTTGGTGACAAGCAGTGCTTATTCTGTAACGACAAGATAGGTCAGGTTGGTGGGATCCTACTGTGTTAACAGAGTGCAATGTGCATTACTTTCCTTGTTTAGGCTCCGTTTACACGTGGGGTTTGCATTATATTTTGAAATGCAATACAATAGCTGAGGAGAGGAGATTTGCCCAATTATATTGTGTTAATATTTGAGTTTTCAAAATGCAAATTTAACGTAATGTAAATGAGTATATTATAACATTTTGCTTTGTAAACGCAAATGTTAACAGCTATGTAATTGGGCAAATCTCCTCAACTGTTGTATTACTTTTCAAAATTCCATCTGTGAACACAGGCCAACACAGGAGACCCTGCTTTTGTCTGACCACTCCTAACCTATATACCAATTTATCGGAGCTTGTGCATTATTTTTTCTGAGATGGTGGCAAAGCTTGGTGCACGTCCGGAGCACTTGCATTATATCCATATGCGGCAGGGTTTACATCATATGCTAATGCATGCATGAATGAATGATTAATACCCCCCCCCCCAAATAAAAGTGAAAACTCTTCTTAAAGACTTGTCTGGTTGATTAGGGACACTAATCTAATGTGGTTTAGTGTCCCAAATCATTCCATGGCAAGGGGGAAAAAAATGTTCTTCAGTCATCTCATGGCTTTCACATTCATTTTATATTACAAAGCTTTAAATCCCAACTACAACACTGCTACTACAGTATATTCTGCAAGTTGGTCTACCCGCACATAAACTTGTCTATTCTCAGGTGGCAAACAATGGACCTGGTGGACTGGACTAGGAATTGCCTTTGAAACACACAATATGACACGTCCCAAAACAACATTCACATGTGTGAGGCCTTACTTGTTGGCTACGTGCAGCACCTTAACCACAATGGTAGCATGTGGTCCCAACCGTATACAGTACAGAAATAAACTGTTTTCTCACTCCAATACAGATATATTATTGGATTACACAAGCATAGTCCATGGTATAAGATGGCATATGACACATTAAAGGCCCTTTAATGGGTACCATAAACTATTGTATCTGTAGTCACTTAGAGGTTAAAGGGGTGTCTAGAATTGATGTAAACTAACCTAGGATTAAACAAGTGTTTATTCAGCTGCAGCAGTCTATTGTATGGCCAGTGTCCTTATTGGAGCAGCCCAGTAAACAAATACTGACAAGGAGGACCAGCGAGTGATGCAGTACATATATAATACCTGTTTTGTCCTATTTTAGACTAGTGACAGCAAAACCATTCTAATTGATGGAAACGGATATTTGATATCCTAGATCTCTATTTTAATAACTCCATTTGATACAGACTCCTAATTGTGCCATTCTTTCCTGGGATTTTAGTTTCAACGGTTTTTATTAATGACATGCAGTATAGTAACAAGGGCACAATTCGCATATGATGCATAGGAAAGATGTGTGGCCCGGATTTCCTGGGATTTTAGACCGGATACCTCTGATTTTATATTTTTATTTATTTTTTTAAAACCAATGCTCTTTAAAAAGTAGACGGGTTTCAATCTTGCACAGAGAACATCCTCATTTATTATTGTTTATGAAAACATTTGGAGAACTTTTGCAGGACATACCATTGACATGTTCATCAGTAAGTAATGAGATCTTATTGCATATCTGCTGCATACTACACAGGGTTAATCTTGGTGTGTTACAGTACATTTTGACAAAATACTTTGATGCAAAGTAAGGCCCTTACACACTAGTGACTCTCGCATCACACTCCCAGTGTGCGCCTGCTGGAGCATCCTTCCGATACATTATTTTCCGAGTGTGTTAGTGAACCTCCGACAGACCGAAAGCTGCAAAAGGATCCACTGTTTGCGGCCTCAGAAGGTACACATTAGTGTGCAGGTAGGCTCTTATGACTCTTATAGTGTTACCATCTTGGGAACTTGTATAATATCCCCTATGCTATTTAATTGCACCAGTGGTTACTAGGTATCTGGTCTTCCTTACCTGCAGGACATTCACTTTACAATCCATCATCTGTGTCCGTGTGATTTATTGTAGGACCGCTTGCCAGGAGTGGATGTAAAAGGAATAGGAAAAATAAAGGAAGAACCTGTACTTCCCTCTACCTGTTAGATCCACTTCTGTCTCCAACTCAGACTGTATACAGTAGCTATTAATAATCTTCTTGTTTCATGACTCTAGGGAAGTTTTTTGAGCTTTTTGGAAAGCTACATTTTAAAAGCACCTGTTGCTGCTTTTGACATTTCTGTTTATAGTAAGCAATTGTATTCCCCATGAGGTAAGAACACCAATGTATTATTTCTTATAACTTGTCCTCTGTTATTCCGCCTTAATTTTATTATTGAATAAAGTGTTTCTATTCCTATTGTCAAAAGAAGATGCCATCACAACTTCTACAGAAGGTTACATCCATAACTCATTTTCTAGACATGTCCTGTGCACTTGCAGGTTAACTTTTTGGCTTCTTTCTGCTTAATAAAATGGAATAGTGTAGTAGGCTGCACTTTTTAGTCCTGTTTTCTGTTGGAAAAATCCATCTATGAGGATGGATTGCGCTCTGTAGCATCCTTCGCGGCTGAATGTACACTGTGGTTGTTCCCCAGTGATGTACCATATACACTCGAGTATAAGCACTTTTTATTTATTTATTTATTTATTTATTTTTTTGTGTGTGTGCTCAATGAGCCCCCCTCAGCTTATACTATAATATATAAAAAATTAATAAACATATACACGCTCCCTGCAGCCCCTCTCCTTTTCCCATCAGTACAGGCAATCTGCCTGTCCACACATTGATGCGGCGGTGTTGCTACCTGGTGACATAGAGTACATGCAGGCAGAGCACATAGACGTACCTCTGCCCACAATGTGCAAGGAGCTGTGCGGGGCGCTGGAGGGTATCTGCATTTTATTTTTTTTTAAGGAGGCCTTGCTGGGACATTTTATTAGTTGCTGCATTTACCACCCTAGTCTGGTGGACACCCTTCATATCGGCAACAGTAAATCCCTGGCTCACACTTTAAATTGAACCTATCACCAAGAATGTAATGTTTAGTTGGTGACAGGTTCCAATAGCTTATGCTATATTTACTTTAAAAATGCCTTTGTCGGCATTCTGGATCCACATGCTGCGGGTAGGGAACTAGATGAAGTGTAATAGTTTTATAAGGTATCGAAATGATTCGGAAGGCTTTGGAACCTGTCACCAGCTAAAAATGACATTCCTGCTGACAGGTTCGCTTATGGTAGACGAGCTAAAAAGGACACAAATACCACAGTATGAGCATTCAATGAGATATGCTGCTGCCCTCCTTTGAGTATTTGTTGAGAATCCTCCTCACCTCTCTTTACAAAATCCTGCAAAAAGCGGGTATGAACGCAGCCTAACCATCATTTTTTGCATTTGCAGATGGTACTTTTCTATTGACTGTTGTGCTTACAATTGTGTAAGAACAAAAAAAGGGGTAAATGACTAGCCCTTTGACATTACAACAGTGTCACCCCACAGTATTATTTACACCTGAGTAGATGGCCAAAAAGCAGCAAATATCCTATTGTACTTCCAAGTGAACCCCTTGGAGAAAAAGCCAGACTAAAATGAAATTTTTTATACAATTACTAATCTTTATTTATAATACAGATAATGGTAAATGCATAGTTTTGTTAAAATGAGATGTAATATACAAGTGATGGTACACACTAATGGGTCATACCCAGATAACACTTTGAGATGTATGAACCATAAGGTAGAGGAAGGAAATAATGTACTAGTTCAGTGGGGCTGGCAGCTTGTACTATATTCTTTATTCTAATGAAATGGCAGACTTGTTATGGCAGGTAACAGGTCCTCTTTACCATTTAATGAAGATATATATCTCAAGGCACTTGTTTATCTACACTTTAATTTAGCTTCTGAACATTCACTAGTATCTGAAACGGAAAGGGAGATGAGACACATCAGAGATGAGATGATGACATCCATGAGCTAGATATAAAACACAATGACGTGCTCTGCTTACTCGCCAATAACTGACACTGAATCAGCTCTGCTATATGTCTTCCTCGGATAAAGACCTTATCTGTCTGTAGCGTTGAGTATCTAAGGGAGGAGGGACATGCGGCAGAGAGCACTGCATTGTGCAGACATGAGAAGCTATTCATGAGAAGAATCCCCCCCATAGTCGGAAGATTTATGGTTGTATCGAGGGACAACCACAATTGTGAACACCAGGACTGATGAAGACGGGTTGGAATTGTATGTGTGAAATGCTGTATTTTTGTTAATAATGGTGAATTAGAGAATGTTATATTGTTACCCTGAGTATATTTAAGAATCTTATCTTTGCAGGTTTGTCATCTTTTAGTCTATCTATGTGGCCAATTACAGAGCCAAAGTTTTTAATTTCTTGTTTCTGTTTAGTTTAGTACTTGAAATGGCGCCTCCAGCACTTTCGCAGTTGTGGTAACACATGTTTCCAACACAATAGCAGGAGTATTAATACTATATGTTCCCTCCGTGGAAATAATCTTGTTCTAAAATATTTCATCCTGTTTTGATTTGGTAATTCAATACGAGGCCCCATTCATTTTTATCTTGAATAACGCTGCCCAGGTATGTAATCTCCTTATCAGATCTAAACCCGGTATTGTTGTTAACGCGTGTCTTTTCACGAATGGTCTAAAGGTGTAACATTTTGTGTAATCCTACATGTCCTCCTGACAATAAGTGCTAAAGATATGACTGGAATACAGTCACATCATATCACAGTGTTGTATATGTATTGTGAAACCATGTAAATTAGTTGGCTGGTTGACTGCCATATCTAGGTGTGTGTTACCTTTACTAACTGTTATACATTCCATCATCTGATGATCATCACGGCTCATCATAACATGTAACCTGATGAGATCATTGCTGCATGTATAGTGTAACCTATGCCTTACACTTTTATAATACATTTTGTGTTACAGTACATAGTCTGGAATGGTGTAGTGGTCATTATGTTAAAATGTGGAGAGGGGGAACTCTAAATGAACCCTAAGTCTTATTTTCTCATCTGAGAGTTGCAGTCTGGGTATACATTTTTGCCACCTTTTTGGAGATGGAAGGGGGAATTATGTATATTTAATATCTTACAATTTTATTTGCTGTTGAATTAGTTGGATATTGAAAAGGACATCAACCACCAGGATCAATGAGTGTAAACCAAGTACACTGACATACTTTTGTGTGTGTGTGTGTCCCCACTGGCAGGATCTTCTCTTCTTTTAGATTCTTATTCCCTGGATTTTACAAAATGAGCCTGAAGGGCTCTGAGCTTCATAGGTGTTAATAGAGCCTGGAACCCCTCAGACTCATTTGCATAAATTTGTAAAGCTTTTTTTTTTTTTTTTTTTTTTGTTTGTTCTAAAAAGAAGGGCATAGGCAGCTAAAAGAAGAGCTGATCCTGTTAGTGGGGGGGGGGGGGCACTAACTTTTTTTTTTTTTTTTGCTGTGCAGAATTTAGTACAGAAATGCAGGATCTTAACTTTCACTTAAATACAATTGTATTATTTAGAGAAAAAAACAACATAAATTAGTGATCGTGTAGATATTTTTGCTTATTTATTATACAAGAAAAACTGGAATATCACATCTGAATCCCTTTTTTTTTTTTCTCTTCTTCCAGGTAACTTTTATTAAAGCATATAGACTTCTGAATACTTTAAGTACCCACTGTATGTTTGCATGAGGTTTAAGCCTAAAACAAGCGACTCGCATTACGTGCTTGTCTGGACCTCTGGCCTTAACGCTCATCTCAGTTTAGTTCCTGTCGCTAAGTGTTCAGACCGGACATTCTGGAACGCACCCAATGCGAGTTAGTCGCATCCGACTCGCTCATAGGTTTTAGGATTTTGCCAAATATTATACACTGACCACGTGAGGAATCGGGAGAAATGACTGACAGTAAAATGAATGCTTATAACAAAAAAAACTACAAATTTTCATAAATAATCTCTTTGCCTATGTTTTAAGCTGTATACCTGGAATTACTAGATATCTCAATCTTAGGCTGAATTCCCACATGCGTGTGCTGTCATACCGTGGCACGGTGGGCACACGTCGATGCCTGGGAGCACTGCTCAACCCCGCCCCTTTCCATAGAGCAATATGGCACACGGCACCGCTTTCTGGGGAAAAATAGGTCATGTCCTATCTTTCTCTCGGCTACAGGACTGTGCCGTGCACCCATTGCCGTCTATGGGGGACGTATATACGTCCCCCATATGGCCTTGTGAATGTAGCCTAAGAATGCACAAACTATGGTTATTTAGATTTGGGTTGCTGTATGGCACTCTGGCAAATGTCCCTGTGGCCATAAAGGAATGTTGTAAAAAAGATCTGTTTTATCTTCTTAGATCCTTTTACCAACCAATAATAGCAGTTGTAATATTTTATTTAAGCACCTAAGCTGTTGTGTAATTAATGACATGGTATGTACTGTACAATAATGAATCACAAATTCCTTCAGTTGAAGTACAACGTGGTATGTAACATGTACTAGAATAAAATGGAGGCACATACTGTCTTTACAACGCGAGATGTACAGTGGCTGAGCAGTGGGGGGGGAGTCATACTGGACGTACTGTGGTGGTCTATAACATGCTGTATGGAGATTGAAGTCCTGTTACCACTCATGAATGTGTCCAGTATAGGATTATGAACGATGTTCTTTGTTACATGTGACAGGGCTGGATAGATTTAAGAATGGCGCTTTGTTTTCCAAATGTTTCCCTTTGGTACAAAGGTAATCTGATCTGTATTTCTCCCAGCCACTAATCTTATTATACTTTGACTTTACTGAAATAAAAGACTCTCTTACAGCTAGGAAGTTAACAAAGTTTTGCTAATGAAGTAACAGAAATTCGGAATCATTTTTTAGAAATGTAATTTCGAAGAAGCCAGTCACATAACAAGAGTTTATCTGGTAGGATTCCCGCTGATCAGATTGTTCATGGTTGAAAAGTGCTCTTTTTAAAGGGGTTGTCCCATCAGCTTTATGTACAGCTCTTCATAGGCCTTATTCCACTGATTCGTGGCATAGTTTGAAATTTTTTCTGTTCTCAAGAACCATGCTTATTAATTTGGGATCTTTTACTGTTGTTTGGGTGGGACAGATTCTGTTTTCACTCAGGACCATTTCTTTGACCAAGCATGATTAGATGAAACTTTGACAACTTTGGCTCTTTGCTCCAGCTGATGACCATCCACCTGTCGGTAAAGAGCCTGGCTTTGCCCATAGTATACAAGGCTGGAAAAAGACGCAAGTCCATCTAATAACAACCTCCTGCTGCAGAGAGTTCTATATTCTCACTGCTTGTGCAGTAAAAAAACCTGTGTTCGTGGTGATTGTAGAACCGCCTCCCCTCTAGGTGTAGAGGATGCTGCCTTGCCCTGGTCATAGGCCTAGGTATATAAAGATCTTTGGAGAGATCTTTCTGGTATTTGTACATTGTAATTAGGTCTCCCCACAGCTGTGTGTTTTTGTTTTTTTTGTTTGTTTGTTTTTTCCCTAAATGGAATTTAGTAATGTCATTATATTCTAGTCCATTCCCCTAATAATTTTGGTTGCTCTCCTCTGCATCTGTTTCAGTTCTACTATATCCTTCTTTATACACTGGTGCGTAAAACTCTACACAATATTCCATTTGTCGCCTGACCATTGATTCGTATAAGGGCAAGGCTATGTTCTTATGAGAATCTATTCCTATACCCCACAAGTCTTTCTCAGCTCCAGTTTTACCAAGTAGTTTTTAGAACATAATTATACTGTTTGTTTCCATGATCCAAGTGTATAACTTTACATTTATTAAACCTCATCAAGCTTCCACAAAGCCCTCTGTAATGCTAAACAATCAACCTGCAAAAAACTGAATTGTCTACCTTCCTGTTAATTGTGTAATGATCTGGGCAATAAGTCTGAAGTCTTCAAGGACCAGTACGGCAAATGCGGTAAAGAAAATTGGCAAATTTTGCCAAAAAGCACTTAACAAAAAATGTTCTAAAAAGCGATCAAAAACAGGGATGCACTTTGTCGCAAACAAGCTTTGTCAAGAAAAAAAAAACTTGTCTCTGAAAAGAAGGCGATGCAAAAACAAATTATATTTTACTAATGCCTCGACAACTGCACTTGAGAGGAAGGAATCTGTGTCCCTCCAGGACAGGAAACAACTTGGAATCTATTTAAAGGGTTTCCTCCCCCTTGTTCCTCCGTTGTTTCCTGTGTCTGGGATACTTGGAATCCTGCTTCCAAGACCATGCAGAGGAGCACCATTTCATGGCAGCCTATCTGGTCCCAGGTTGCAGCGAGGGCTTGTCCTCTTTCCCATTCTTGACTGTAGGTTCCTCTTGGAGGGCAGAGAGCGGACTATGGTCCTCCCGCCGGGGGCTTGCCGCAGGCGCATGGCTAAGATGTCCTATGATCAGCGTCCCAAGCGCTTGTCTTACGGCAGGTACCAGCGTTCCAGTGGAACGCATCGGACCGCAAGTTGAGGACCTGCAATGACCTCACATGCCGAGAGGGAAATGATTTAAAGACCCAGTGTTTAAGGTAATGTGTTTAGTTTAGTGGCAGAATGTGACTCCAAGAAGGAGGGACATACCTGGGCAGGGGCTTCAGGGGGCACCACAGATCTGTTGAAGGAATGGTGAGAAAAATTTTTCTGTTGGAAGATGTCAAATATATCCCTAAAACATGTCTCTTTGTAAGTTTTAGGAGACTGCTCCACCAAAAACTCCCTCCAAGAAATGCGGCATTTGTAAGAAAAAGGAGTCGGTGTAGCAGTGGGGCAACGGAAGGAATCTCCCAAACCTTGCACTTCTTCCGCAGCCTAAATGGAGGATACCCTCAGAACAGTGGATCCAATTCCCTTACATTTCCCAAGAGGAAGGTGAATTGGAAGAGATGGCGGAGCAACTGTTATTACATGGAAAATACAGAACATCTCCTTAGGGTGGTGAGGACCACTATGAATCTGGAGGATGCGGCAGAAAAGCTTTCTATACAGGATCGCATGTTTCAAGGGTTAGGGGAAAAGTAATCCAAGGTGTTCCCAGTCCATGCGAATATACAAGTACTAATTTCTAAAGAATGGAGAGACCCAGAGAAAAAGCTTCCATTACAGAAAACTTCAGAAGCAAATACCCATTCTCTGAAGAAGTGGGTTCCCCTATTGCAGGCATTTCAAGCTTCTCTCCCATTCAAATGGTCTGATTGTTCTTCCTAGCATGCCCATCAGCTCCCCAATGACCTCCTTGGAGGGCGTTCAAGGTGATAACTCTATTACAGGTAGCCAAAAAAGTTATGCCTCTTGGAAGATGGCTATGCAAAAATGAGACAAAATATTCAAGTTTGGTATCCCCATAATCATATCAACCCATAGAATAAAGATAACATGGTTAATAGGCTATACGGTGAAAAAAAGTTAAAAATCCAGTACAGCATTGATGCTTTTCTACTCCTGACCTCAAAACAAAAAAGTTCATAAATTTTCAACAATGGGGGATACCAACTCCAAACTGGTAAAAGCATCTCACCCCGCAAAAAATGTTATAGCCTACAAAAGGGGCCAATGAGGAAACTAAAATCCTGGCAGCTGCAGGTCCCTCCTTCCCTTCTGCGCCTCGCTGTGCACCCATAAAACAAGTAATGTCCACGTGGGGGGTCTCTGTAGTAGGGAGAAATTGCATAACATATTGTAAGATGGGTTTTCTCATCCTTTAGAAATGTGTAAAGTTTAGGTCAAAATAAACGAATAACCGACAAAATTTGACCATTCTAGATTTCACTTCCATTTTGATTTTAATTACTATCAAGATCTCAAGGGGGTTAACAATCTTCCTAAAAGCTGTTTTTGATAGTTTGTGGGATGGAGATTTGAAAATGGGTTGAGATAGATAGATGGATAGATAATATATATATTCTATCAATCTATCTATCTCCTATGTGTGTGTGTGTGTGTTATTTAAATGATAACTATTTAAAATTTCATTCAAAACAGTAATTATCCCCAAAATTAGTCAATTCTGAAAATATGGAAAATCAAGATTTGATTTCTAAGCCGTGTGAAATCAAAATAAATTATCCATATATTTCATAAATTCTGAAAATGCGAAGTAGACTATGGGAAATGTTATTCTGCAACTTATTTAGGTGATAATTCTGCCTGAAAATTTTGAAAATGGCAAATTTTTTTTCTAAACATTTTTTTTTTTTTTGTAAATAATCTCTCAACTTATCAGCCAAAATTTAACAATCTCATAATCACTTTGATAAGGAACAGTGTTCAAAAGTTTATAACCATATAAAGTGATGCATGTCGGAATACAAAAAATGGGCCTGAGTCTTAAGAATATAGCCAGTTTATAGCTTAAGAGGTTAAACACTAATGAATAAGCCCATACCCAGTAAATGCCAGACTTCTAATCTCTTGCCAGGCAAATCCATTCCATACAAATGGTCACAGAAAACCTCCTAATCCTACCTACCTAAATATTCCTATGTGTAGATATCAGACTCTCTAGATCATTGTTAATTATTTGTTATCCATCATATTCTGTAGTGCTTTACAAAATCCCCCTGCGGCCACTAAACTAGTTCCAGTTTGTTGAATGATTCTAGTGTGGACATAAATGTAACTAATTTCTACCCAAAAACAAGTGATTATCTGTGCATAGTAGATAAAGTGTACATTTTTTGCCCTACCCCCTTAACCAATCTAAGAAAAGTTAATATTTTATATTGGTTATGCGCTCTTATAAAATCTGGGCTGTTGCTTTAAAGGTAATGGTTTGGGAAAAATGTAAGACTCCTCCACAACTGAGTCAGTTGCCATACAAGGAAAAGAGTATACTTCATACAGGTTTTTGTTTTTTACACACATCATTTTCTTGCATGATAAAGCAAAATGAGCACAATTTTGCCAACTATAGATTTATCATATGAATTGCCAGAATGTGAAAAAATAATTTGCATACATTCTATCATTTTAGAATATAGTACATGTGTATACTGGGAACATACAGTACCTGTTCCATTAGTCATGGTAGGTTTCTCCACAAGGACACTGAAGGTGTAATGAGTTGGTACCTCATCATGATTAACACTGCATTTTATTCTAAAAATAGCCCTATTGATAGAATCTAGATCAGTATGGTTTGTTGCTTTAATTTTGCATCCATAGAATACAAAAGTTTTATATAAATGTTTTCATTTCTCCAACTCTTAAACCATAGGAACCTGTCACCAGTTTTTACTGCACTAAACTACGAGTTGGGCAATGATGATTCTACTCCAAAATGAGTCGTGTGTAGTGGTTGCAGGTGGGTGGTCACTTCACACCCCTTTCTTTGGTTATCTAGTACCTAGAAACTTGCTCACTGTGATCTGAAAGATGTGTCATATTAAAGATAATAATCTCATCAGGCTTATGGCTCTGAGCTAGAGAACTGACCGTACAGGCAGTTAAATGGGTGGGATCTGCATCTCTAGGTTGCATTTCTGACTACGTGTTTAGGTGCCTGTATCTCCTGTTATCTAGCTCACAAATCCATAAGCCTCATATGACCTGAAAGATGAGATCCATATCTTTTAATATGACACAAAATAGTGTTCTATGTGCCCCAGAGGGGATTTTAACAGCCACTTAACTTGACTGGAATGGGGTGAGAAGAGTTATATTTGCCCGACTTTAAAAGAAAGATTTCTAGAAAGGACATTTCATACCCTAAGGGGGCTAGTAGTTTAATGGGCTAAATCCTGGTGACAGGTTCTCTTTAAAGGGGTATTCTCGTCTGGGCACTCACATTCAGTTTCACTCATCTCCCATACGTAAACATTTTCTTCAATTAGATGTTATTAAATATAATGTGTGAAGATAATTTCTCATAAACGTAGCCATGTTGTCCCTTCGAAACGCGATAGCTTCATCGGATACGGCCACCTCTGCTGGAGGGATTGCACAAAGACAAATTGTTTTTGTACATGAAATGCTTGCAGGTCCCACAGACGTCCTGTGGTAATGATTGCTGAATCCTGGTGGTCTGGCAAGGCTCTATAGCACGTCTGGCCACCACTGCCGGAGTGTGAGGTGGTCGTATCCGAGGAAGCGGATCTGGTTTCTAAGGGACAACATGGCTATGTTTATGAGTAATTATTTTCACACAGGAACATTTTTTTTTTTAATAACATCAAATTGAAGAAATGTTTACATATTGCAAATGAATTTAATTGAATGTAAATGCCCTGATGGGAATACCGCTTTAAGGCTTAAAGGGGTATACCAGAAATATGAACGCCGGACACAAAAACCCAAACAGACTACAGCCAAACTTTGATCACATGACCTGCCCAGGCAGATGTGAGATGTGGACATGTGACCAGCAGCCATTTTCTGTCCGGTGTCTCCTCCACAGGGACAAAATCAAAGGGCCAGTAGCTTTTTATTTGTTCATTATAGTGTATTACTACAGCATTTTTCTGCTAAGGGGAGCACATTTTTAAATAACTAATTACATATTAGCTTATATTTTAATGACCCAGTTGAATATGAGTTAAGCTTATTGCTGCAAAACCCCTTTAAGTTAGAACATGCAAATCCATTTGCCCATAGTCTCAGATTATTTTGAAGAGTTTTTTTATTTCATCATTTTAATATGAATACAACATCTGACAGTTCTTCAAACTCTAGAACCCCCCCCAAAAAAATAATTGCACAATAAGAGCTGTTGAAATTGAATGACTGCCTGGTTGCAAATTATTTAAAGAGCGGCTGCCCAGAAATCTCAGTATAGAAAACGAGCACTCCCCAGCTGAATAAAATGCTACCTGGGAACCCTGCTATGAATGAGGCTGATTTGTTGCATCCTATGCAATGGCTATCTAGGTCATCACAACCAAATCCTAAACTCTGCCACTTGGTGTGACACCAGACTGCCCAGCACAGCTCTCCTCCCCTTGGTCTTGTTTCTTGCTCACAGGACTGAGGGAAGGTAAAGGAGTAGAGGAACCCCTTCAGTAACCCCAAGGTGGCGGGATGATGTGGACCTGCTTCTAGGTTTTCCCTGGTTTCCTGAACCAGATGCTTAGCAGCCACTCCTGGAAAACTTGCATCTTACCTCGGTCTCCCATTTGCATTGGATGTGTTATGGAAAATTATGCTCTTGCTTAACCACAAGGCTTCCATACTCAAATCTGACCATTATGTGATGCTGACCAGAGCCGGGATTCAATGATAAAGTTGATACTGTTCTTGTCCATAGCGGTCTATGTTTCTCGATCACAAATCCTCAAATAAGAAACCACATCTGACTGACAACCTTGTCAAAATTGTGAGATGCTCATACTTGTCAAGGAGTGAATCACTGTCTCCCCATACAAGAATCATGGTGTTGCCTGGTACTGTGGCACTGCCAATCGGTGGCCTGCGTAGCTCTTTGTTGCCCAGTGCTGCAGCGGTATGCAAGTACATGTTTGCTTGCACATGCTTTTAAACACCAGTGTTTCTTTCCAGACACCTTCTAGAACATGGACCTTAGGTATTTATCAAACTTAAAGAAACAAATGCACAAAATGAACTGCAGTGGATTTCATTATTTCACGCATAGGTGGGTACTATTTACTAATTCCTGGGCTACTTGCATGCTTTAAAGAGGACCTGTCACCTAAATTACTAAAGTAAGCAGCTCCTAGTGCTTGATCAAACGCCGCAGTGTTAGAGTGATAGCGTTACCGGAAACCTCCAGTAACTCTATCAAACACTGCGGCGGGGTACAGTGTAATCATCGGAAAGCTTGCAAAGCTGTCCGATGTATTCATGAGGGGGCCGTCCGAGGCACTGCCTCTTCCCCGGACCACCCCGCTCGCTCCATAGGCCGGCAGTGACTGCCGCGCTCTAGGTGGTAGTTGCCGCCCCTCGCCACGCCCCAACCCCGCCCCCTCATGAATACGTCGGACAGCTTTGCGAGCTGTCCGACAACTACATTGTACCCCGCCGCGGTGTTTGATAGCGTTACCGGAGGTTTCCGGTAATGCTATTACTCTAACACTGCGGCGTTTGATCAAGCACTAGGACCTGCTTACTTTAGTACTTTAGCTTACTTTAGTAAGCAGCTCCTAGTGCCGATAAATTGGGTGACGGGTCCTCTTTAACGGAATTTGATAGCGATCTATAAATAAACATTTATTATTACTTGTCATACAAATACAGGTACTGTCTGGCAGTTGGTGTATGCTGTCAGACCATACAGTCCTGCAGAACTGGCTTTCATCTCCAGAGAGTACTGGGGCTCATTTCCCCCTTCTCTGCGGTCTTTTTGTGCCTGTTGGGAGTCTATTTTTTGCACCTCATTGTTCTTTGTCGTTTTGGCTCTGTCCAATGTAGGGCTTTATATTTTTTTAATAAGGCACAATTTGTTGCGCAAATCGTACCATTGCTTTTCCTAAGCATGGTCAGGACTGGTGTGTTATTGCACAATTATTTGCGCTAATATAGGCGCAATAATATAATCTGGTGCAAACATCCTGTAATGAGCCACAATGTAGTGACAAATAGGGCGCAACAACACACTGAGAATTGAGGTGAAACATTTTTTTTTTTTAAACGGCCATTACACAGAAAAAAAGGCGCAAAAAAAAACTGCAAGAGAAAAAAAAATAAATGACCCCCATAGGGTTTAATCTTTACGGAATATATCATGAGAAATTGTTACTGCACTGGAAGCACCTCCGTCTGTTCATCCCGTGACTTCCTAGCAATCGCTGTTTAGTCATGAGACCGAAGTCCTTCATCCTTCAGCCCTAAAATGGAAAAGATTACCTCATCTGTAGCCTATTACAACCAAAGAGCATCCTGTGTATGATCACGCTATTATAACCCAATGACGTCCTTGTGTATGTATGGTCAGACGCAAAAAAAAATATATAATATATATTTTACTTCCCTGTACAGAATAGTTAATGTTTTCTATAATTTATGCACTGAGTATCATAAAATTCTAACATTGGAGTTTTTGGGGGATTTTTGTCACGTTTTGTTGATCGTTTCGCTGTCAAAGTTCGTTCTTCTTTCAGAAGAAAAATTGTACTTTCAGAAATATGTGGTAAGGCAAGGAGCAAAGGCAGAATTTCTGTCATTACCTTTTCAGAGATTAATCATAACTTCCTATTTCAATGTCATTTATTTATTTATTTTTTTCCCACCAAAGTTGTTTCTTTCTTTTATTAGAAAAATCTTTGTCACTTAATTTGTATCTGCTGATATTCACCAAAATGTCAGGGTGTTTTCACCATATAATTTATATGTAGCACATGTGTGGTTATTCCTGGAACATATCTGTATATCTTAGTCATGGAAGGTCACTTTTTTTTTTTTTTTTTTTACACATACTCAAGCTTTTAATCCGATGATACCTTGTCATATGATTTACTATATTCTTAACCTATTGATTGAATTTAATAGAAACCACTTACTCCCCATCTTCTTTATTTCATGTTACCAATTTGTCTTTGTGGCTTTTTTTTTTTTTTTTTCCCCCACTGTTTATGATAGTCTTGTCATGTGACTAGAGGCACTGTCCTAGGTTAGCGAAGTGCTACCGTACATACTTGAGTATAAGCCGACCCGAGTATAAGCCGAGACCCCCCAATTTTACCACCAAAAACTTGGAAAACCTATTGACTCGAGTATAAGCCGAGGGTGGGAAAACACTGCGGCGTTTGATCAAGCACTAGTGCCGATAAATTGGGTGACGGGTCCTCTTTAACGGAATTTGATGGCGATATATAAATAAACATTTATTATTACTTGTAATACAAATACAGGTACTGTCTGGCAGTTGGTGTATGCTGTCGGACCATACAGTCCTGCAGAACTGGCTTTCATCTCCAGACAGCACTGGGGCTCATTTCCCCCTTCTCTGCGCTCTTTTTGTGCCTGTTGGGAGTCTATTTTTTGCACCTCATTGTTCTTGGTAATGAGCCACAATGTAGTGACAAATAGGGCGCAACAACACTGAGAATTGAGGTGAAACATTTTTTTTTTTTTTTTGTATCAGGCTTATGGCTCTGAGCTAAGAACTGACCGTACAGGCAGTTAAATGGTGGGATCTGCATTTCTAGGTTGCATTTCTGACTCTGTGTTTAGGTGCCTGTATCTCCTGTTATCTAGCTCACAAATCCATATCTTTTAATATGACACAAAATGGTGTTCTATGTGCCCCGAGGGGATGTTAACAGCCACTTAACTTGACTGGAATGGGGTGAGAAAGTTATTTTTCCGACTTTAAAAAAAGAGATTTCTAGAAAGGACATTCATACCTAAGGGGCTAGTAGTTTTAATGGGCTAATCCTGGTGACAGGTTCTCTTTAAGGGGTTTCTCGTCTGGGCACTCACATTCAGTTTCACTCATCTCCCTACGTAAACATTTTTCTTCAATTAGATGTTATTAATATAATGTGTGAAGATATTTCTCATAAACGTAGCCATGTTGTCCCTTCGAAACGCGATAGCTTCATCGGATACCGCCACTCTGCTGGAGGATTGCACAAAGCAAATTGTTTTTGTACATGAATGCTTGCGGTCCCACAGCGTCCTGTGGTAATGATTGCTGAATCCTGGTGGTCGGCAGGCTCTAGCACGTCTGGCCACCACTGCCGGAGTGTGTGGTCGTTCCGAGGAAGCGATCTGGTTTCTAATGGACAACATGCTATTTTTATGAGTAATTATTTTCACACAGGAACATTTTTTAATAACATCAAATTGAAGAAATGTTTACATATTGCAAATGAATTTAATTGAATGTAAATGCCCATGGGAATACCCTTTAAGGCTTAAGGGGTATCCAGAAATATGAACGACACACCACGCTACTGCCCTTATCACATGACCTGCCCAGGCAGATGTGAGATGTGGACTGTGACCGCAGCCATTTTCTGTCCGGTGTCTCCTCCACAGGACAAAATCAAAGGGCCAGAGCTTTTTATTTGTCATTATGTGTAGTACTACAAGCATTTTTCTGCTAAGGAGCACATTTTTAAATAACTAATTACATATTAGCTTATATTTTAATGACCCAGTTGAAATTGAGTTAAGCTTATGCTGCAAAACCCCTTTAAGTTAGAACATGCAATCCATTTGCCCGATATCTCGATTATTTGAGAGTTTTTTTACTTTCAATTTATTATAGTAAAATGATAATAAAAAAGACAACTCTAGAACCCCAAAAAAATAATTGCACAAAAAGCTGTTGAAATGAATGACTCCTGGTTGCAATTATTTAAAGAGCGGCTGCCCAGAAATCTCAGTATAGAAAACGAGCACTCCCCAGCTGAATAAAATGCACCTGGGAACCCTGCTAAATGAGGCTGATTGTTGCATCCTATGCATGGCTATCTAGGTCATCACAACCAATATGTCCTAAACTCTGCCACTTGGTTTGACACCGAATGCCCAGCACAGCTCTCCTCCCCTTGGTCTTGTTTCTTTGCTCACAGGACTGAGGGAAGATAAGGAGTAGAGGAACCCCTTCAGTAACCCCAAGGTGGCGGGATGATGTGGACCTGCTTCTAGGTTTTCCCTGGTTTCCTGAACCAGATGCTTAGCAGCCACTCCTGGAAAACTTGCATCTTACCTCGGTCTCTCCATTGCATTGGATGGTTATGGAAAATTATGCCTTGCTAACCACAGGCTTCCATACTCAAATCTGACCATATGTGATGCTGACCAGAGCCGGGATTCAATGATAAAGTGTGATACTGTCCTTGCCCTAGCGGTCTATGTTTCTCATCACAAATCCTCAAATAAGAAACCACATCTGACTGACAACCTGTCAAAATTGTGAGATGCTCATACTTGTCAAGGAGTGAATCACTGTCTCCCCATACAAGAATCTGGTGTTGCCTGGTACTGTGGCACTGCCAATCGGTGGCCTGCGTAGCTCTTGTTGCCCCAGTGCTGCAGCGTATGTAAGTACATGTTTGCTTGCACATGCTTTTAAACACCAGTGTTTCTTTCCAGAACCTTCTAGAACATGGACCTTAGATATTTATCAAACTTAAAGAAACAAATGCACAAAATGAACTGCAGTGATTTCATTATTTCACGCATAGGTGGGTACTATTTACTAATTCCTGGGCTACTTGCATGCTTTAAAGAGGACTGTCACCTAATTACTAAAGTAAGCAGCTCCTAGTGCTTGACACAACGCCGCATGTTAGGATAGCGTTACCGGAAACCTCCATACACTCATCAAAAACTGCGGCGGTACAGTGTAATCATCGGACAGCTGCAAAGCTGTCAGATGTATTCATGAGGGGGCCGTCCGAGGCGCTGCCTCTCCCCGGACCACCCCGCTCGCTCCATAGGCCGGGCAGTGACTGCCGCGCGCTAGGTGGCAGTCGCCGCCCGCCACGCCCCAACCCCGCCCCTCATGAATACGTCGACAGCTTTGCGAGCTGTCCGACAACTACATTGTACCCCGCCGGTGTTGATAGCGTTACCGGAGGTTTCCGGTAGCTATTCTCTACCACTGCGGCGTTTTAGACTCTACTAGTACAGCTTAGTGCCTAGATAAATTGGGTGACGGTCCTCTTTAACGGAATTTGATAGCGATATAAATAAACATTTATTATTACTTGTAATACAAATACAGGTACTGCTGGCAGTTGGTGTATGCTGTCGACCAATACAGTCCTGCAGAACTGGCTTTCATCTCCAGACAGCCTGGGGCTCATTCCCTCCCCTTCTCTGGCGCTCTTTTTGTGCCTGTTGGGAGTCTATTAATTTTTGCACCTCCATTGTTCTTGGTAATGAGCCACAATGTAGTGACAATAGGGCGCAACAACACTGATAATTGAGGTGATAAACATTTTTTTTTTTTTTTTTAACGCCATTCAACAGAAAAAAGGCGAAAAAAAAAACGCAAGAGAAAAAAAAATAAATGACCCCCATAGGGTTTATCTTTACGGAATATATCATAGAAATTGTTACTGACCCTGGAAGCACCTCTGTCTGTTCATCCCGTGACTTCCTAGCATCGCTGTTATCATGAACCGAAGTCCTCTCTTTGACCAGCCCTAAAATTGAAAAGATTACCATCATCTGTTAGCCTATTAAAACCAAAGGAGCACCCTGTGTATGATCACGCATTATAACCCACATACGTCCTTGTTATTATGGCAGACGCAAAAAATATATAATATAATATTTTACTTCCCTGTACAGAATAGTTAATGTTTTCTATAATTTATGCACTGGCATACATAAAATTCTAACATTGGAGTTTTTGGGGGTTTTTTGTCACGTTTGTTGATCGTTTCGCTGTCCAAGTTCGTTCTCTTTATAAGGAAAAATTGTACTGTTCAGAAATATGTGGTAATGGCCAAGGAGCGCAAGGCAGTTATTTCTGTCATTACTTTTCAAGATTATCTAACTTCCTATTTCAATGTCATATTTATTTATTTTTTTTTTCCCACCAAGTTTTTTTCGTTTCTTTTATTGAAAAATCTTTGTCACTTATTTGTATCTGCTGATATTCACCAAATGTCAGGGTGTTTTCACCATATAATTTATTGTAGCACATGTGTGGTTATTCCTGGAACATATCTGTATATCTTAGTCATGGAAGGTCACTTTTTTTTTTTTTTTTTTTTTTTTTTTTACACTATCAACTTTTATCGATGTACCTTGTCTATGATTTACTATATTCTTACCTATTGATTGATTTATAGAACCCTCTTACTCCCCATTTCTTTATTTCATGTTACCAATTTGTCTTTGTGGCTTCCCCCCACTGTTTTGATAGTCTGTCATGTGACTAGAGGCACTGTCCTAGTTCGCAAGTGCTACCGTATACCTTGAGTATAAGCCGAGGACCCCCCAATTTTACCCACCAAAACTTGGAAAACCTATTGACTCGAGTAAAGCCGAGGGTGGAATGCATTGATTAAAGACACACCAGCCCCGCCCCCATAGTATACAGTATAAACTTAAACTCACCCCTCCCGCCCCGATGCGCATGTGCTGCTCCCCCGATTTCAGTGCGGGTCGCTTCTATCTTCTTCTTCGCTTCGCAGCGCCGCCATGTTCTTCCCGGCCTGCAGGCGCATAGTATGACGCGGCCGCTGCTGACGTCATACTATGCGACGGCCGGGAGAAGAACATGGCGGCGCCCTGTGGAAGATAGAAGACCCGCACTGACATCAAGGGGGGAGTAGCACTGTGCATCGGGGCCACCAGAGGGTGAGTATATAAGTGCTGGGCTAGCTATTGACTCGTGTAGAAGCCGAGTTGAGGATTTTCAGCACATTTTTTTTTTTCCCAATTATTTTCATGGGTTTGAAACTGAATGGCTGTTGCCATAAAATTATTTACTTTGCTTTTGTAAAATGAATAATAAATACATTGTGTGTGTGTGTGTGAAAACTGGCTTGGCATGATACTTTCCAAATGTCAGTGGCTTATTGCTGCGATAGAATATTCTATTCTAAGTTTTTTCGAAACTTCTGTAGAAAATAAATAAATGAAGACTAGTGTGTATCCTGCAGCGCCAATTTGTATTTGGAGTTCCAGAAATGAAGAACACATTGCGTGGCAATAGTGTAAAGAATAAGCATACTGTTCTTGGCAATTTCTTACACTCCCAAAAATTAAATGGAATTGTAGATCACATGCTCAACTCCATAAATTGGTGAGAATGGGACCCCTTTTCATGTCCTAGTGTTGCATCTATGGATAGGAATTGATAATCAAACTTTGCAAGATCCCAATAATAACCTCTTTAAAAGTTTGAGCTTTAATTGATGAATGCAGAGTCTGGCATCGTAAAAATCAGATGATCTTCTACCTCTTCTATAGGTCTGAGCCGGTCACACAGCACAAAAAAAGTTCCTCATCCCGCTCACACCCCCAACAACGATAACCAGCATTATATACAACTCTTGCTTTATAAATTCACTTCACAATGAAGATTTTACCGGGTGATTTAAGAGCTGGTAGACTCCCTTTTAATGGCAAAATTTACAATTTATTTGCAGTGTAGCAGTTGTTTGAAGAAGTGTTTTCTGTGCTTTGTCGTCTTTGTATTACTAGCTTCTGTATTTCATTTTCCATCATGCCTTTTTCACAACAATGTGCGGTATTTTGTAGGTTTGACTTGCGGTTGACTTCTGTTCTACCGCTTGTCCAAATAACCTTTCTCCTTTTTTAACAGTTTGACTTGAGCATATTTGAATAAATGTTTACTGTATAATCCTGTTTACTTCCTGCTTGTTACATTGTTACTGCCATCTTCTTATATAAGGTGTATAGTGTATGTGTGTGTTATCTTGCCAATGGTCAGTATATTGTGTAACTATGAGTAGCCGTGTAGTCCAGTGTCCTGGTTGTATTGTAATTCTGTACTGGACACTCTCTTCTCCTGGAGCCTCTGCCGGGCTCTGTCATAGGTTCAAGCTGTACAGAGAAGTGTCATGCTGCTTTACTCTGTGTGCTAGAGCATTTTTGTCAGGTGATTGGTGAACACGTGAGCTTGTTAGAAAGACGGAGGAAAAAAAAGGTGCTTGGCTCTTGTGAGTCACGCTCTTTAGGACTACTTCCTCTTATGTCATCGCTTGTGGATATAGCAGGCAGATTCTAGTCTGTAGGTAGATGCATTTCCAAGTGGAGTGGTGTGCAGAAGGTAAGCTCTGCTGCTCTGGAAGCCGTTCTATCAGTACTAGGTGCAAAAGCTGCAATTTAATCTGTACCAGCTTGTAAGTTGTCTGAACAATACTTTGGGAAGGCAGACTCTGCAGAAAAGCTGGATGGATGGAACTCTTCTATATCTAATCTCCTATCTAGCTTATCTGCTATTTATCTATGTATCGCAAATTAACCAAAGCCTTTTTTTATATATAGATCTCCAAATATTAAGCTTCTGCAGTTTAATTTTAATACATTGTGTGTGGTTTTTTTTTTTTTATTTATTTGTATTTGGTTATTCATTGGTGACTCTAAGAAACCCGGTATATTTTTTCTGTATGTTTTACTACTGCTTTCTGGATCATATCGGTCATCAATACTTGGCACAGTTCTCCACGCTACAAATGTGGATCATATGCTAAAATTCAGTTGTCATTTTTACCGTTGCATCAAGATTTTTCAGTTTGACTGTTGTTGGGAGTAAAGTCTCTTCTAGTAAATGTGTGTTTTACTGTGCAATAAAATAGAGAATAGCAAGAGAAGTTTATATTTGTGTGTAGAGAGAACATAGGGGCAGGTCTGATGGTGCCTGTCTACTAGGGTTTATACGTATATACCGTACAGTTTGTGAGGACTCTGCAATTTAATGTAAATTATTTTGAGAACGAATCAGGACAGGTGTTTTATATTGGTTATGAAAGACATATTAGTAAATAAAAGCACTTATATTTAATGCAAAGTTTTATTTGCCATGTTCTTGGTGTTTTAGTTTTTTCGTTAGTTTATTTGGTTTTTATCTTTCTTTAAAGTTCTGAAACAGAGAATGGGTCCGATGAAAATAAGGTTGCTAAGCCATATCCTAGTCCTCAAGTCGTGATTAGCGATGCAGACGTAATTGAACCCCGGCAAAAATTACCTCTATCAAGGTAATAGTTTTTCACTTTTACAAACTTCTATTTTGTGCAGCAATAAATGACAGTTGATATGACTCTGTGGAAAGCAAAAAATGTTGTTGGACTAATGGTAAACTGCAAAATTGCCCCAATGCTATTCGCTTTCTCACGATTGATCTAGATGCGTTGACTTCGTTATGCAGCCACCTGACATTTTTTCATTTTGTGCAGATCACAGCAGCGTAGGTAGAGAACATTTTACCTTTTGGATCTGCAAACATGCACAGTTGTCTTTTGAGCTTCCTTCCGAAGTAAGCATACCACACTTACACCCACACACCGCACCATATGGTTGTACAAGCTTCGTTCACAACATTTTTTTTTTTTTTTCTTGTAATATCAAGAGGATCAGTTGCCATATTAACTTCATTTGTTGCCCTATAGAAATGGACATATAATTTTTTTTTTTCTGTGTTCTGTTCTCGGAGCATACGACCCAGTTAAGGAAAATATAGAAGATAAAATGTTGCAAATAAAACCAGTAAATCCCGTCTGTCTGCACACACAATACAACTGTTTTAAATATTACCTGAACTTGGCAGGCATGACCCTATATTAAGCATTTGGAAAAAAAATGTATTTCCTGCTTCCTTACGGTCTTCCCTCCCCCTTTCAAAACCTTAATACAGAATGCATACTGCACATTTCTGCTCTTACATAGAGATGTTCTTAATAAAGAGGTTGTACCGCCATAGCTTTGGGGTAGAACATGGTTCTTCTGGCCTATATAACCCATGGAGAAAACTTTGTTTCTTGCAAATTGATGTTTGTTATACTAAATGTATAAGTTGGAGCTGTGTGCATGATATATATATTTTGTAGTGAAGCCTGTGTTTGCTTTTGCATCAGAGCTTGGCTTGTCATTTGACACAACTCTTGTGATGCTGCAACTCCGTGTGTACATACCGTAAGCACTGGGACATCTGGCAATGTTTTTCCTCCACGTATAGAGGTTGCAGAATAGTTTCATAATACAAAATATACAAAGCTATTGTTGAGAACAATTGCATCTAAATCAATATAGCACTGAAATTAATTTGGGCATTAGATATTGAAAGTGTAGGGGGATATAAACTGACAATATACACTATATTTGCTATGGCAAGGTGCTGTTTACTAAATAAATAATTAAATTTATTTCTATTTGCCTTTTATTTTAAATTTACTTCAAGGTCAAAGACATATGATTCCTCACTAACCCTCGACATGAAGAATGACACCATGAAGCTTGAAAGAAAAAAATCAACGTCTAGCCAGGTATAAACATTTTCATCTGCCAATTAATTTTCCAAACGTGACAGATGTAGAACATCCACCCTTCAGCAAAATTTCTGAATATTTTCTAAATGAGTGTCAATCTCTTTTTTACATGACTATCCTTTGTTTAAAAACCTTAAAAATTAGTAATGCAGATGGCATAAATTGCATATAGTTATAACTTGTGTTAGGCTACAAGCAGGATTATAACATTTCTTGTAAGTACCGTAATCTGTTAAATTAAACTTTTTTTTTTTTTTTTTTTTTTTTTTTTTTTAATACGTATAACTTTAGATTTCAAAGACAAATGCACAGTTTCATAAGCTGTTTAAGGATGTACCGAAAGAGGAGATGTTAAAAGAAAGTAAGTATGTTCATAAAATAACATTTGCCACTGTGGAGGTCTATAACCCTTCTACAATGTGAATTAGAACATAATTTTGTTTGCAGATTTCTCAGTAAATTTTATCTACGTATTTTTGTCTATGTAAAGGCAATCTAAGATCACCCTTCACCTTTCCTCCTCTTTATCTCCCTTCTAGATTTCACCTGTGCACTGCAAAAAGAAATATTGTATCAAGGAAAGTTGTACATTTCAGAGAACTGGATTTGTTTCCATTCGAAGGTCTTTGGGAAGGACACAAAGGTTAGGATTTTATACATACCAGTATTTGATGACCCTTTGATTCAGAGACAAATTTGCTTTAACGATAATTCTCCCTCTCCTTTCCCCAAGATTGTGATTCCTACTATTGCTGTAACAGTGATCAAGAAAACCAAAACCGCTCTACTTGTGCCAAATGCATTGGTTGTTGCTACAGTAACTGATCGGGTAAGTGACTTATGTTTTCTTACTACTGATCTTTTATTTCTAATTTATAAAGCACGTCACACATATGATATATGCTTGCACTAAAAAGACGCTAAAAACATGCTAGTTGGCCACTCACCCTTAAACATTTTTTAAATGCTCATATCCAATGATTGAATCTTCTCTCCCGTATTGCCAAATAAAAGTAGTTCCACATGTGCATTGATCACCGACCATACTAGTGGTCAGCCCCCCCCCCCTCCATCTCTCACACATTTAACCCCTATTTTATCCCTTTTCGTTTAAAAATGTTTATGCAAAGACTTTTGATTTGAATGTGTGTTTTGTCCATGTTTTTTTAAAGATGGATACGATCTAACAATATTTTTTAATTTTTTACATATTTGCAGTTCATTTTTGTGTCTCTGCTGTCAAGAGATTCTACCTACAAGTTATTGAAATCTGTGTGCAGCCATTTAGATGTGAGTATATGAATAAAGTGCCTTTTTTGTTTGTCTTTTGGGCAGCCTTTTATGAAAAAGAGGTGTGATGTAGGGAAGACTTTTTAAAAATGTATTTACCCGACATAGACTTTTCCACTTCATCTATCATCCTGAAGAGTTAAACAATACAATTTTACTGTTTTATAGTCTGTTCACTCATACTTGAATTATTTTGGGTGTAAAAAGGTATTCAAATTTAACAAAGACTTAATCTTTGGCTTTATTCCATTTTTTACATTCCATCCTTTGCATCAGATTTAAGTAGTTTTTCATACAAATAGCATACAGTTGATTTTTTTATTCAAAGGGTTTTTCCAGAAATTCTGCAAACCCCTTGTTTTTGCTGGGGCATAGGGAAGAAAAAAATCCCAAATCCTTTGGTCCTTGCTCTGACGTTTTGCCGCTCTTCTAGTGTCCAGAATTTACAGCTTGGCTGGAAGTTCATGCCAGTCAGTAGCCTCCTCGGACCATGTGATGTTCTTTGCTGTTAGTGGGAAGAAAAATGGTATGAAGTCCATTTAAAACCATGATGCACATGCAAGAAAAACCTGACCTATTAGGTTTTGGTTTTTGTACAATTGTTGGAGTGCACTTTCACCTACTATTGTAGTAACTTGCATCCTATTTAATTCTAGTAATCTTGATCCATTTTGTTCCAGTGTAAATAAAACATTTTTGACAGGATTATTCAAATACATTTAATGGCGTATTCCACTTTTCACATCTATATCAAATCTATACAATATATGTTCCACCTGTAGGATCCGCTCTGACCACAATCTGAGCTGCTGCAACTCTTACGTCTAGTTTTTTTTTATTTTTTTTTTTATTTGTTTTAAAACCCCATTAAAGCCGGTCATGGATTGCATGATTGTACAAGTTACACGGAGCTTGTACTACAAGCGGAGATTAGTCCAGACAGGACTAATCAACCTGAGCTGACTCACTCATATACAGCAGCTGGGGATGGTGCAGCAATTAATTATTCTGCCTTCAGGCACAACCCAGGGATTACATCACCCTGTGAAGCAGTGCAAAACTAATGTGCTTGGAAAAGCACCAAGCCCAGGCAAAGTAGCAAGACAGCTTAATTATCATAATTTTGTAATTGTTTTATCAGCAAAACCATTCAGCTTAGGGACTAACCAAGATATGATCATGCATCAGTGTAGCTACAGTATTCTCAAGGTATGTTTAGTTCATAATTCTTCATCATAATGCATGGTATTTTTCCTTTAAGGAATGTGCGGCTTACATCTGGCAGATATTAAGGGAAAATAGTCTATATGCTATGAATGTTGCAGATTGTAGTCTGTATTGCATTACTGTCCAATATATGTTTAGATCTAATTCAATTCCAATTAAGAATGGCAGACAGTTGTAAAACTTTGTTGTGCAAGAATAAACCTTCTGTGTGTTATTTTTCGCTAAAACAAACACTTTTTTAAAAAATTTCTTTTTGGCTGCGTTGTACTATAGTCAACGACAATTCCATGATCCACATGGAGTGGCACGTTACAGCCTTGACTTCTAGAATCTCTGTGATATCAATAGAGTAGAAGTCATCCATTGTGTCTGGCTTGTTTGTTTCTTGCTCTGTCAGTTATTAATCATGTACTTTTTTTTTAATAGTTTGCTATTACTGGAAACAGCCCAATCCTTCTTCTGAACACAGTATAGAGAGAGGCGTCCTGCTCATTTCCTCTTGTAGTGAGCTATTTGCATTACAAATATATAAACAGATGAATGAAATTAAATGTGAATTTCCAGATGGGAGTACCCTTTTTTTTAGTATACTATACTATATCTGATATTTTGTGTGTGTATACTGCAGGACTTCAGGTGTACTTTTCAGAATAGATGGTTTGTGCAGTGGAAAAAGGATTTGGAAGATAAGTAGTCAGCGAGATAAGTAGCACTGGCTCACCAAACACCAGTCTGAAAATCTCAGGAGTGTAATTAAAATTTTTATGTTATTTTTTTTTTTTTTTTTTTTTTTTTTATGGCTCCAAATGCTAAAATGCATATCCCTTTAATTTCTCACCATAATTATCAGAGCTTTGATTTTTAATCAAAATAGATATAACTGACTTTTCCAGAATCTACATAGATGGGCAAGACTTGGTGAAAACTTATTTTCACTAACTAAAACCACAAACAGCAATTCAACTTGCACACGCAACCAAAAGACAAATCTTTGCATTACAGCAAGGGGATAGACCCTGCCCTGTACAGGAGAGCGGTTTTCCATCTCTCCATTATATTGGACACCCTAAATGATTTCTTCTACAGTGGGAAGATGGGGCGGGCATAGCAAGATGCTCGGAATCTCTAACTACAGTTAAGATAGATTGATGGATCATATTCTATTTTCTTTCGATTTTTCAGTTCTATAGATGACCAAAGATACTTTCTTCCCTCTTCTGTGGGTGTCCAAGGTACAGCTGATAAGTGAAACGCTGCCTGCCACAGTGACATGCGTTACATTGCCATCATATGTGTAGTAGGGGTCCCAATGCTGAGTGTCAACACCAGCAAATATTGGAGGCCAAGGGGTAATTTTGGACTGCTTCTGGGGGCCTAGTACCACCATATGAGAAACTTTCTCAATGTTTCCAGATGGTCGACACGCGGGAAAGCACCATAATCTACTGGCATAGGGTATATGGACCTTTTATACTAATAATATGTAACTTAATTAGTTTATCAAAGCCAACCATTTCTCCTATTCCAATTGGATGAGCAGAAAAAAAAGTTTTATGTAAAGTGTTGAATTGAGAGCTATTTTCCTTTCGAAATGTTTTTTTCTTTTTTTAACTGCAGTAGAAATATTTTCTTTTTTCCGCTTGTAGAATTCCAGAGCAAGAGAAGCATCTCATTCCCACATCTGTACTCCAAGAATTCTTGATAATTCATTGAAGCTCTCAAAAAGTTAAATTGACTGAAGAAAGTGTTTGGTAATTTCTTTAATAATATACAAATACACCGTTTGATAAAATAATCCTCCAAAGTAAAAGTATGTTTCTTCTTAGTTCACAGGCGTTGTTTCGTAGAGTGGACTTTCGGCAAGTTGTGTCCTGAATGGTTTGCTTTTCTTCTATGCATTTCTGTAAGTCTGTTATTTTTTTGGTATGGTCAAATAAGTAAACCCTGTTGCACACACACACTTTTTCAAGGTTAGTCCATTAAGAATTTCAAATTTGAAACATTATTCAGCCAAAAAATTATTGATGAGAATTTCATCATCTTGGATGTTTTATGTTGGAAAAAGCAAGTTATTATGCTTTAGGCGAATGCAAACATTGCTTGGCACAAAACGGGGGGGTGGGGTGAAGACTGGATAGAGACTGAGCAGGAGAGCAGCAGTGGAATAGTCTGTACTAAATCCCAGGATTACACTTGCAGCATGGTAGTATTTTTGTTTTCCTAATACAAATCCCATGCCGTTGCTATGATAAAACCCTGTGACGGAAATGGGGTTTCGTTGTGGGTTTTGAGTCTGCAGCAAGTTACTGCTGCAGATTCAGCGGAGGATTAACACTCTACCCTTGCAATGCATTGGTTGAGCTCCTTTCCTTGTCTTGGAAAAATTGCCCAGCGCTGGAAACAAGTATTAAAGTTTTGCCAATGTTTTTGTACTGCCAAATAAAGCTATTGGGTTTTATTCTAATGTATGGATCTTGGATAGCTTTATCTGGTAGGAGACAGAGCTGCTGTGCCCAATCCATCTAGAAGTGCTGAAACGTATGCTGTAAATTTTATAGATTAATTTTCAGATTAAGGATCACTAACTACTGACGGGACTTAAAATTGGTATACACCACCCTCCAGTACTCTACAAATGCTGGACTTTCATATTAAATGAGGAAAAAAAAGCCCCTTTTTTTTTTTTTCCTTTTAACCAATGAAAAGATAAAAGTAGAAATGGGGGGGGGGGGCTCTGTTAATGTTTTTAGAGGACTAGAGGGGGTTTATACACCAATTTCTAGGACATCAGCTGTCTGAAGGGAATCTGAAAATATTAGGATTCGGTTGTTTTATCTGAACCAACAAATTGATTTGCCCCATCTCTATCCACTAATATGTTGATTTAAGCTTGTTTTTTATGAACCGGTGTTGGGGATAACATTTTTCACTCCTATAAAGAGTATTTGTTATTTTCACCCTTTTTTTTTTTTTTTTTTTTTTTTTTTTTTGATGGGATGTGGCTTTGTAGCTGAGGTCTGTTCTATGAGCAGCAATTCAAGATTTTCTCCATTAGCAACAGCAGCACTGGGGTGGGGAAGGAGATAAAAACCTGTCCATACAATCCATCTAACCATGAAACCCTTTTGTATAGGGTAACTATACGTTTCTCTTCTTTTTGCAGTGTGGCCCTCCTAATCTATACAATATATGTTCCACCTGTAGGATCCGCTCTGACCACAACTCTTACGTCTACATCATAATGCATGGTATTTTTCCTTTAAGGAATGTGCGGCCTACATCTGGCAGATATTAAGGGAAAATCGTCTATATGCTATGAATGTTGCAGATTGTAGTCTGTATTGCATTACTGTCCAATATATGCTTAGATCTAATTCAATTCTAATTTCAATTTTTTTTTTTTTATTTCTTTTTGGCTGCGTTGTACTATAGTCAACGACAATTCCATGATCTTCACATGGAGGGCACAGTTACAGCCTTGACTTCTATGAATCTCTGTGATATCAATTAGAGTAGAAGTCTATCCATTGTGTCTGGCTTGTTTGTTTCTTGCTCTGTCAGTTATTAATCATGTTTACTTTTTTTTTAATAGTTTGCTAGTACTGGAAACAGCCCAAATCCTTCTTCTGAACACAGTTATAGAGGAGAGCGTCCTGCATCATTTCCTCTTGTAAGTGAGCGATTTGCATTACTATCATATATAAACAGATGAATGAAATTAAATGTGAATTTCCAGATGGATGTACCCCTTTATTTTAGTATATATCTATATCTGATATTTTTTGTGTGTATACTTGCAGGACTTCAGTGTAGACTTTTCAGAAATAGATGGTTTGGTGCAAGTGCGGAGAAAGGATTTGGAAGAATATAGTAGCACGGGCTCCCAAACACCAGAGTCTGAAAATTCTCAAGGTTAGTATAATTAAAAAATTTTTGTTCAATTTTTTTTTTTTTTTTTTTTTTTATGGCTCCAAATGCTAAAATGCATATCCCTTAATTTCTCACCAATTACAAGCTTTGATTTTTATCAAATAATATACTGACTTTTCCAGAATCTACATAGATGGCAAGACTTGGTGGAAAACTTATTTTCACAACTAAAACACAAACAGCAATTCAACTTGCACACGCAACCAAAAGACAAATCTTTGCATTACAGCAAGGGGATAGACCCTTGCCCTGTACAGAGAGCGGTGTGCCATCTCTCCCATTATATTGGACACCCTAAATGATTTCTCACAGTGGGAAGAATGGGGGCGGCATAGCAAGATGCTCGGAATCTCTAACTACAGTTAGAAATGATCATAATCTATCTTATTTCTTTGGATTTTCAGTTCTGTAGATACCCAAAGATACTTTCTTCCCTCTTCTGTGGGTGTCCAAGGTACAGCTGATAAGTGAAACGCTGCCTGCCACAGTGACATGCGTTTACATTGCCATCATATGTGTAGTAGGGGTCCCAATGCTGAGTGGCAACACCAGCAAATATTGGAGGCCAAGGGGTAAATTTTGGACTGCTTCTGGGGGGCCTAGTACCACCTATAGAGAAACTTTCTCAATGTTTCCAGATGGTCGACACGGCGGGAAAGCACATAATCTACTGGCATAAGGGTATATGGACCTTTTATACTAATAATGTAACATTAATTAGTTTATCAAAGCCAACCATTTCTACCAATTGGATGAGTCAGAAAAAAAAAAGTTTTATGTAAAGTGTTGAATTGAGAGCTATTTTCCTTTCGAAATGTTTTTTTCTTTTTTTACTGCAGTAGAAATATTTTCTTTTTCCGCTTGTAGAATTCCAGGAGCAAGAGAAGCATCTCATTCCCACATCTTGTACTCCAAGAATTCTTGATAATTCATTGAAGCTCTCAGAAAAAGTTAAATTGACTGAAGAAAGTGTTGGTAATTTCTTTAATAATATACAAATACACCGTTTGATAAAATATAATCCTCCAAGAGTAAAAAGTAAATGTTTCTTCTTAGTTCACAGGCGTTTGTTTCGTAGAGTGGACTTTCGGCAAGTTGTGTCTATGAATGGTTTGCTTTTCTTCTATGCATTTCTGTAAGTCTGTTATTTTTTTGGTATGGTCAAATAAGTAAACCCTGTTGAACTACACACAATTTTCAAAGGTTAGTCCATTAAGAATTTCAAATTTGAAACATTATTCAGCAAAAAAATTAGTGATTGAGAATATTCATCATCTTGGATGTTTATTGTTGGAAAAAGCAAAGTTATTATGCTTTAGCGAATGCAAACATTGCCTTGGCACAAACACTGGGGGGGTGGGGTAGAAGACTGGATAGAGACTGAGCAGGAGAGCAGCAGTGGAATAGTCTGTAGCGAAATCCCAGTCGATTACACTTGCAGCATGGTGGTATTTTGTTTTTCCTAATACAAATCCCATACCGTATGATATGATAAAAACCTGTGACGGAAATGGGGTTTCGTTGTGGGTTTTGAGTCTGCAGCAAGTTACTGCTGCAGATTCAGGCGGAGGAATTCAACCTCTTGAAATGCATTGGTTGAGCTCCGTTCCTTGTCTTGGCAAAAATTGCCCAGCGCTGGAAACAAGTATTGAAAGTTTTGCCAATGTTTTTGTACTGCCAAATTAAAGCTACTGGGGTTTTATTCTAATGTATGGATCTTGGATAGCTTTATCTGGTAGGAGACCGAGCTGCTGTGCCCAATCCATCTAGAAGTGCTTAAACGTATGCTGTAAATTTTACAGATTCAATTTTCAGATTAAAGGATCACTAAGCTACTGACGGGACTTAAAATTGGTATACAACACCCTCCAGTACTCTAAAATGCTGACTTTCATGTTCAAAGAGGGAAAAAAAAGCCCCCTTTTTTTTTAATTTTTTTTTTTCCCCTTTAACCCTAATGAAAAGATAAAAAGTAGAAATGGGGGGGGGGGGGGAGACTCTGTTAAATGTTTTTAGAGGACTACAGGGGGTTATACACCAATTTCTAGGACAATCAGGCTGTCTGAAGGGAATCTGAAAATATTAGGATTCGGTTGTTTATACTGAACCAACAAATTGATTTGCCCATCTCTATCCACTAATATGTTGATTTAAGCTTGTGTTTTATGAACCGGTAGCAGAGGTCTGGCTTTTTACAGGAGCAGGCAGCTGGTTCTATCCAGAGGCAGGGGGTTGGATTTATACCAGAGAAGGGGGCTGGCTATATACTGGGGTCATGGGCTTATATTCAGGCTGGCTGATACTTGAGTATATACTGTAAGTTTATGCTGAATGCCAACATTTACATCCCTATCAGAAAAGTGTAATTATTATAACATCCCCAGCATGTATATTCTAGCATTACTGTTCGGTTCTGTTATCTTAAGACACTCTATACAGCAGACCTTCTCTATATAGCGATCGTGTTTAAAACTTAAGATGTAAACAAACTTTTTGAACTTCCTTCAAATATCCTCAGGTGCGCCTATACTTTACTTTCTGGCATTAAGAGAGGTAGGATCTAGAGATGAGCGAGCACTAAAATGCTCGGGTACTCGTTATTCGAGACGAACTTTTCCCGATGCTCGAGTGCTCGTCTCGAATAACGAGCCCCATTGAAGTCAATGGGAGACTCGAGCATTTTTCAAGGGGACCAAGGCTCTGCACAGGGAAGCTTGGCCAAACACCTGGGAACCTCAGAAAAGGATGGAAAACCACGGAAATGGACAGGAAACAGCAGGGGCAGCATGCATGGATGCCTCTGAGGCTGCTTAAACGCACCATTAGAATGAAGCTAGATAGTATCTAAAACATGCAATAATTGACCCTGACACTATAGGGGACGGCATGCAGAGGCAGCGGCAGCAGCGGCAGGCTAGAGAGTGGCATGGCGACATACCCTAAATGGACTCAGGCTTCAAACCAATGGGTGGCAGAGAGGAACCAAAGGAGGTGAGCAAGAAGCGCTCAAATAATATCGGTACATGATAAAAGTTTGCCAGTATATTTTGTGGATTACACAGCAGGGTGGCGACAAAGTTAACATGGAAGCCATGAAAACAACCCAAAATTCTGCCTGACACAGCTCGTTTGATAAGGGGACCATGTATGGAGGCAGTGAACTAGTAGTAGATTAAAGGTGCTGCAGTTAAAACTATGTTAGTTGGATCTTGGCATGGAGCTGGCGCTCCGCTGCCAGGCGAGCTTTCGCCAATCCAAGCCCCTGTCTCTAGGCTACTCCCCAAACAGCACTTCTGGGAGCCGCGCTGACATCGGAGGGTGAGAATTTAAGTTTATTTTTTTAAGTGGGTAATTTTTTTGGGGTAATAGACTCATGTATAAGCCAAGGGGAAGTTTTTCAGCACATTTTTTGTGCTGAAAAACTCGGCTTATACACGAGTATATACGGTAATAGGAAATGCTCCCTTAGCCAATCATTCTCCAGAAACCATTTTATTTTTTTACAACCATAGATTTACGTACTCTGCTATACATTATGTACAGCATATTGTAACCTGCAGCAAACACCTGCCAGTGACTGTGTGTATATGGTGGTTTTATGAGATAACGACTTCATGAATAAGCCGCTCAAAAATGTTTCTCTTGCAATGGATCACAGGAGTATAAAGGGATCAATGTACATCTTTACTACTTCCTCTAGAGCTATCTTGTGACTGCAGTCAGCTATATTTAAAGTCTACATGTAATGTTTGGTATGCAGGACCTTTATCTGGCAATTCGACCGACGCCTGAACAGAAGCCAAATGGAGGCCACTATAGCATGTTACACTTATATCTATTTTTATTACAATAGTAGCGTGAATCCGACCAGGGCCAGAACTGGACATACCTTAGCAAGTGCTTAGGCCTAGAGCTTCTGGGGCTGCCTACATAAATCTTTAAGTAAGGAATTCACAGGAGCGAGGGGGGGGGGCAGTATCTAATGAATCCATAGGGTGTGAGAAGGGCTTGTATAAAATAACCATGAGGCTGTTTGGTATGAAATACTAGGGAATATCTTAGGGAACAGGAGTCTGTTTTTGTTTTTGAATTTTTAATGCCGCCCCATGTGTTCACTGCAAAAGGGCCTACTGAGGCTCTGTCGCCCAAGGGCCTACTGAAACCTACAGCCCGCCCTGAGTCCGACCATACACAATTTTCATAAAAACAAAAGAGCATACCTCTGGTCCACAATGTCAGCCTCAAAGACTTATTAACGGAGTAGGAACCTAGAGAATTCTATTAGCAGGTTAGCAAGAACAAGGGGAGATTCAGGATTTTTTATAACTGATATCAAAATACTTCTACCAGAAATAGGTGTTTTTTAAAAACCTTTTTATTCTGTAGGTGTTTTTCTATGATTCAGTCATCTCCTTTACCTCGCAGACAGGATTACAGTAGGTAACACCTGTAGTAAACAACATCACTGCCTTTACTATTGACAACAGAAGATGCCAAATCTTCTCTAATGGCACACAGCAAGTTATATTTAAGTTATTTTCGAAGTGTAATTTTTATTCAGTGTTGAGGATGCCAAGAGTAAAACCCAAAGTTGTTCAATATTGTTTATAAGTTTATATATTTTTTTTATTAGCAATTACTAAACTATTTAAGGGTAATTTGCCATTAAAGGCCTTAACCAGTATGTGAAAACTTTAAAGAGCATGCCTCTCATCTATCCAAACCAATTCTCTACACTGTGCTGATGAGATGCAAAAACATTGCAACAGTACTGCCCACAGTTGGGAGTCTGTTCCTTATGAAAAATAAATTCTGATTTGGCTTTTTTCCCAGCATTGTGTCATTAGGCTTCCTGCAGGTCATGCTTGAAACACAGGGTCTTACAGGGTCATTTGGGGGCAAGGTTTTCCATATCCCATCCTGATAAAAAGTATCTGCTTCCTACTATTTGTAAACAAATGTCCTAACTTGTCTCACATGTAAACCCCATTCTTTGCTTTATTAGTGTTCAGGAACTAAAATTTACAGTACCCTTTAGACACACCGCAGGTGGAATTCAACAAGACCTCTTCTGTAGTGAATGTTTAATAATAGAAGTGGGGATCATATTACTGTCTGTCAACAACAGTCTTCTTTTAGATTTTTGTTTTCATTTAGCTACAGTTTAATGTTCACAAAGAACTTGCGGCTCTACACAGTGGTGGATAAAGGCTATGATAGGCTGTGGGCTCTATAGGGATTCTAGGGCCCACACCAGTGTAACCGATGAAGCAGTCATACATAAAAATAAAATAGATAATACCACACCAAAATAGTGGGGCCCTCTCACATTCAAAAGAGAGACTCACTGACACACTGCAAATTACTCTACACATGCTGAGCGTTGTCTTACACATTAGAAGGTTAGTTAGTGACTACAGTACTTGTCAGACACAGGCAGAAGTAGCATCTGCTCCATATTGCTGATGAACAACTAAAAATACCTCAGTCAATTACAGTGTCCTGGATCATTACTGTGTCCCACACTGTACTCCAAAATTATATATATCCTTACATCAAAACTGATCACACTGTGACCCACTGAAAATACTATAACCTACACTATAATATAATAATAATATTAAGAATATATATATATATTTTTTTTTTGTTTATTATACAACATCCCTGAATAAATATATACTTTACACACTGAACAAATTATACATAAAAATGATTAACATAATGGGGCTCATTTACTAAGGGTCCTCATTGCGCACTTTCCTCGGATTTACCAACGATTTCCAATTTGCGCCGAATTGCCCCGGGATTTGGCGCACGTGATCGGATCGGATCAGCACTTGCATGCACCGGGACAAAGAAGGTGAACTCCGGCGGACCTCGGCACAGAAGCAACACCTGCTGGATATCAGGTGCACAACCTTAATGAATCCCGGCAGCCCCAAATGAGCATCAGAGAACGTGCCGCTGGATCAGGACTGGACCGGGTAAGTAAATGAGCCACAATATATCAATGAATATATTAATGTAAACATTCTATATGGAGGGTCACCTCTATAAACAGATGACATGGGCTACTCAGAAGGAACATTAGTGATCATGCGAGATTTTAACTCACCAAGTTTATTGAACTCAATTCTGCTTCGTGTGTGAAGGGGGCACTTCATTACATTTTTTAGGATTTTTAAGTTATTACCACCATGTATGCTTGAGTATAAGCCGGGTTTTTCAGTACAAAAAATGTGCTGAAAAAAACCTAACTCGGCTTATACTCGTGTCATGAAAAAAAGTGTACTCGCCTTCCGATGCCCCTGGGCAGGTCCTCTTCTATCCATCGTGGCCCTGGCAGGCATTGTGACCACAGCCGCACGCTGACATTCTATTGTGTGCGTTGGCCATGCGCCAACACGGAGCAAATGCCGTGGCCCCCAGGGGGTCTTTTTCTTACAGGTATTATGTTGGGGGCAGGGGCTGGCAAGTTATATACTACAGGGGCTGACTGGCTATATACTGCAGGGAGCTGGCTATATACTGGGGGGGGGGGGCTGTGACCAATGTATTTCCCACCCTCGGCTTATACTCTAGTCAATTGGTTTTTTACTTGGGTTGGCTAATACTCGAGTATGTAGTTTAAAGCAACTCTGAATGTTTATGAAGGATAATTTATATCCAGAACCCACTCATAAATTAATAGCGCCAAATGTAGTGCACTCCAGGTTGTGTCAGGAGGTAAAATGAGGGAGTAGCCACAGGAGTAATGGCTGCCGATTCCATGCTCTGAGGGAGCTCTCCCTTACCTCTGTATACCCCTATGTAAGCCTGAACCCGGTCCCCTTCCGACTTTCCTTTGGCCTCCGCTCTCTGGTACTGTGGTGTCCCCAATACTGTTGACGTCTTGGTCCGGGGTGCGATAGTGAGTCTGGGGTGCGAAAGTGAGGACTAGGTCGATTCCCAGGAAGGAAGGCTGTTTCATTTTCTTTCCTGGGAAATAGGGAAACTCTTTCTTTTTTTCCGTGCTTTATTACCGTATTTTCCGGACTATAAGGCGCACATAAAAGCCTTGGATTTCCTTGGAAATCCAAAGTGCGCCTTATAGTCCGGTGCGCCCTATAGGAGGGCAGCGGACCCTACTTACATAGGTCGAACTTCTCCTGGAAAGTGCTGCCCTGGTACAATGTGTGATGTGGCCTTGCTTCCAGAAGTGCTGGCACTCCCCCCTTTCTGGTCTCCAAAAAGAAAGAACTTTATTGCCACCTCTTGAAATTCCAGGAAAGTTCCCCTCTGGCCTGCATGTAGAAAATAAGAATTATATAGTGCTATCTGTATGATGTGCATGACCAGCTTCTTGTACCATACCCTCGACTTCCGCATGGCGTTGTATGGCTGAAGCACCTGGTCTGACAAGTCCACCCCTCCCATGTATTTGTTATAATCTAAAATACAGTCTGGCTTGGGGGTTTCTGTACTGGTACCTCGTACTGGGACAGGGGTGGTGGTGTGCTCATGTATTGTGGTTAATACAAGGAGCTCTCTCTTGTCCTTGTACTTAACACACAATACAGAGTCGCTGCATAGTGCCCTGCAATTGTGCCTTTTAAGTTTTTGTCCAAGCAGCGACTTAGGGAGACCTCTCTGATTTCTGTATACAGTGCTGCATGCCGCAGTATTTCTGGAAGTGAGGCACTTGAACAGGGTAGTGGTGGTGTAGAAGTTGTCCAGGTAGAAGTGGTAGCCCTGGTCCAGCAGTGGGTGCACCAAATCCCACACTATCCTCCCTTTAATACCCAGGGTGTTCGCTCCTCCTCATGGTAAACCCCTGAATAAACCATTAACTTGTAGGTATACCCTGATGTGCTTTCGCACAGCTTAAACATCTTCATGCCATACTTTACCTTCTTATTGGGCAGGTACTGGCAGAATTGAAGTCTCCCTTTAAATTGTACCAGGGACTCGTCTATGCTCACATGTTTGGCGGGGGTATATGCCTGGGCAAACTTGGCACTAAAATCATCTAATATAGGCCTGACCTTAAATAAACGATCAGAACTGGGGTCACCTCCGGGTGGGCACTGTGTGTTATCGGTGTAGTCCATAAAAAGCACATCCTGCTCATTGCCATGTGGAACATCGGGGTGTGGTACAGAATGTCTGTGCTCCAGTAGTCCCCGATTGTGGGCTTCTTTACAATCCCCATACGAACTATTATGCCCCAATACTTCTCCATCTCTGCTCCAGTGACAGGGGTCCACCTGTAGGGTTGTGCATAAAATGAAGATGGGTTTTGGCCAATATGCTGTGCAACGTAGAGATTCAACAGCTCCTCATTAAAAAACAACAACTTAAAAAGTCAAAAGCTCAGAGCCCTGTGTGTCAAATTTAATTCCAGGTTGGAAGATGAGCAGGAGGATGATGTTAGGTCAAAGGGGACATCATCCCCACTTGCTGACTCCGTGTCAGAGGCAAATTGATAATGTGCACCAAACTACATGGGCAAGCTGCACAGATGGCACACAAAAAAATAGAGCGCTCTGGAAAAAAAAAAAAAAAAAAAAACACTATGTGCACTGCACAAATGCACATAGCTTGCCCTAAGACACCCCGACTACTGCTAAAGATACTGTCCAATGCTATCACACGGCACACTGAAAAGTGCGTCCAGTTCAGAACAATGCTAAGACAGCGCACTGAAAAGTGGGTTTGGATTCAGAATGTACAGAAAGGAGATGGGAAAAACGGAAGACAAGGGAACACACAGGACGCAACAGATAGGGAACAAAGCAAACCAAAATGGAGCCACTGGAGAAATGGTAGGGAGCTAAAAACAAGTTTTCAGTCTATAAACGCTGCAATTGGCCAGTCAGGATTGATCAAAATCTTTGTACCTGTCATAGCAACTCCTTAACATGATGCAGGAGGTAACATATTTGGCTTGTCTGCAGAGGATTGAAAAAAAAAAAAAAGAAGTGTCTACTGTACAATGCTGTTCCAGAAAACTCATAGTAGAGGTGGCAAGCTGCTCGGTGCACCCATTTATTTTTCTATGCCTTCTTTCTACGGGAATGTCAATGACTATGTAATGGCGTAGTGCTCGAAAACTGGTGCTCCAACAGACTGGGCCCCTCCCCTGGTGCAAAAGATAAAAGCAGAATTTTCTCCAAATTCGCCAGATTCCCTTTAAATGAAGAAAAATTATATGGCCAGATGCTAGGGGAGAAAAAAAAAATGAAACTTCACACCAGAATATGAGTCACAATAGAAATGTTTTATACTAAAAGTTCATTAGTAAAGTACAGTACAAACTGTCGACTACAAAACAGAAAGCTTTATTTTGCTGCAGAATGTATCCACCGATTACTAGGAATCACAGGTAAAGATGATGGCTTCCAGAAATATTCGGATGTAGAATTTGCACAATTGTGTAGATGAGATTTAGTCTCTTTATAGATCCTCTTTTAATGGCTTTATTTCAGAAATGTCACAATCAGAAGATTTCGATCCATGATAAAGTCTGAGGCTCCATGGTGAATTGTTTAGAATGTTTCCTGACAGTTAGAAGGAGGCATCCAGAGACCATTCACTGGAACTTTATGCCTTGAGCCAATGGCAGATCTTTGCTGTAGTTGATTGTACTGGAAAGAACATAACAATTATTAAACACACATTTCGACTTAAAAGGCAACCTATAATTAGGAAGGTGATTTTTACATGATGAGGGGTTGCAATAGCCCCTTGCATGTTTATTAAAAAAAAATGCCTTTGTTGTCATCTGGATAATTCCACTGCTTTTTAATCGCTTCTTTAATACCTGGCTCCCTGCCAGCAGTGAGGGGTGAGTTCTAGTGTGTGTGTGTGTGGGGGGGGGGGGTACATTCATTTCTGTTAAATGAATAGTTCAGGTTCATATAACAAACTTTTTAATATATCTCAGCCTCCCTCGATCTGTCTTCAGTAAGAAGGGAAGGAGTGAAGAGCATATAGACACAAAGGTATAGGATGAGAGAACGGTGATATATACAGCATTTTCCCAAGGTTTATTACAAAATTTGTCATTTCTATTCATTTATCACAAATTACAATAAAATACTTAGGAATTTGTGGTTTTCAAAGCACTTACCATGTAGACCGTCTCATATAATTTTTCCAGGAATCGCTGCCAGACTCTCTGCCGCCTCCCGTGTGTTTTTCCCCACCTGAAATGGGGAAGATGTAAATTATTAAAACATTACATATAGTATAGTTTGAGCCAATTACAGTTTGTAGGTTTAAGTAAGTTATGTATTCATATGATCTCTCAAACTCATACTTCCATTTAAAAAAAAAAAAAAAGAATTTCAATGCTGCAGGGTGAGGGGACAGTTTCTAGAGCGGTGTCTGTGTATGCGTAGTGTGTTTTTTTTAACCAAAAAGAAAAAAAAAAGCAATAGTGCAGTGCCACCTTGTGGATACACTTTAAAAGTTTGTAGAGCCATAGTTATAGTTTAACACATATACATACATACACATATATACACACACACACACACACACATACATATACATATATACACACACACATACATATACATATATACACACACACACATACATACATACATACATACATACATACATACATACATACATACATACATACAGCAACGATTGGGTCCAAAACAAAATGTACATACCAAAGGCGCCTCCGATCTCCGCTCCACTAGTTGGAATATTGACATTCACCACACCACAGTCAGATCCTTTAGGTCTAAAAGGAACATGCATATACTTGAATAAATGGAAAATCTGCACAATAAGTGGCAATAAGAAAAGGAATGATGAGAACTTCAAGTTTCATGTGTAAAATTATCTTAAAAAAATAAATAAATTTACCCGAGCCAGCGGAATATTCTGCCCAGATCCTTAGTAAAAATGCTGCTTGAAAGGCCCTGCTTCACCTCATTATTCCATGCAAAGGCTTCGTCTTCAGTCTAGGAAAGGTAAAATACATTGCTACATTAATATCTCCCTAGTATCTGCCATAAGTGAAGGTCAGAAAAAAAACGGGACAGACTAAAATATTCCACTTTGATCTACAGCAACCAACTCCATAGGCTTCCTTCTGTACAGAATTGCAGGTCACGTGTCAGTCTCACCAGTACCCTGTATATCGGTTAATATTTCTATAGATCACTTTGAGTTGGTTGCAGTGTGAAATTCCCTTTAGTGGCACACTTGCCATACTTGAGTGTATGGAAATCTGTGTGTCACCTACGATTTACCCTTTACCCAACAGGTTCTAAAGACCGGAAACAGGTACAAACTTCTTTTCTGTAAATTTCTCATAAATGAGATCCCTATTTAACAGTTATAGTAAATGAGAAAGCTCAGCCTCCCTGACTGTTTACTTATGGAAAATATAGGATATATATGCTCATGTATAAGCCAAGTTTTTCAGCACAAAAAAATGTGCTGAAAAACCCCAACTTATACACAAGTCTATAAAAAAAATAAAAAACTTACATACTCGCCTTCCGGCGCTCTCGATGCTCAGCGTGGCTCCCCTTTTTTCTTCTGTCAGCTGTATTAGCCGGCAGAGGCGCGGCCATGTGCTGTGCTGGACAGAGCACACCATGATGCGGTGGTGTCGCTGCCGATTCATGCCAGATAATACAGCAGAGAGAAGAAAGAAGAGGAGCCGCAGGGACCCGTGCCGAGAATCAAGGACCGCCGGAGAGTATTCAAGTTTATTTTTTTATGTGCTGGGCAAACTGGGGGCTGGCAGGCTGTATACTACTGGGGGCTGGCTATATACTAAGAGGCTGCAACCAATGCATTTCCCACTCTTGGCTTATACTCGAGTCAATAGATTTTCACCGTTTTTTGTATTAAAATTAGGTTAGGATTAAACTACCGTATACACTCGAGTAAAAGTCTTCTTCAGTCAACAAACATAGAAAAATAGAAGACAACTCACCCTAAATTTGATTATGTAAAGTATTGGAGCAAATGTTTCTTTATGAACAATCGGGGAATCATGAGCAAGGCCAGTCACGATGGCTGGTTCCACAAAATTTCCTGGACGATCAATGACCTGCAAGAGAGATATGTCATGAGCCCCATAAAATTTCCACTTAGCCGAGCTCTGTACCAACCTAGACTTACCTTACCCCCACAGACAACTGTGCCTCCTTCACATTTGGCTTGTTCCACAGCTGAAAGAAACATTTCCACAGCTTGCTTTGTGTGTAGAGGACCACATAATGTGTCAGCTGGAGAAAAAAGTAAAAGCACACTAGTAAGTTCCTTGGAGTTCAATGCATTAATGACTGATAATATACTTCATAAGGAGAAGAAGTATTAGAGAAGTATTAGACAAGTCAATTTAGTCCCGTCACACTGACTGCATCTTCAATAGATTTTTTCTCTCAGTATTTCTAGAAGCCAAGTGTCTGTGGTGTAAGTGTGCAATAACACCTTGCATATATATGTACCGCAATGTAAACACATGTGAATGCAGCCCCAGAAAGATAAGGCCATTATATTACTTGTCTTACGAATTAAGATTGACTTTGCCTTCTAGACTACAGATGAAAGAAAGCAATCTTTAAGGATTATGCCATGGTTCCCTTTACATAGCATGGTCATTCCAAGACTAAGGCTTCATGCAGACTGAGGGGTAGCCGACATGGAGTTTCGATTATGCATGGTCACTATAGGATGAGCACATTATGTCTGCATGCAAATTATAGAGCCTACATAGGATCCCGCACTCACAACCACCCCCCCTCATCTCCACCTGCTGAAAACGGGCTGAAACCTTCTACCTCTTTGCAACCCATTGTAAGCATAAGACCTCCCGCAGTGAATAGTATGAGATATATTAGCACATGTGTTTATAATCCAATTCAACGTACTTGAATTGAACGGTCATAATGAATTAAAGTGATTTTCAATCCTAAAATTGCTACAGATTATTTCTGCCATTTGTGAAAATGCAACTTCTGACCACTCTGCACATTTCCTCATTGGGAAATTTTCATTAGCCGCTTCAGAAATGGGCGATTTTTGTTGTGGGTTAACTATCAACTTTTAAAGGAGAAACGTCAGATCCTCTATAAAATTGCAATTTTTCCCTAAAATACTTGTCTCCTGCTTTTTCAAACGCAGTAAGGGTATAACCCACATATAATTAAGCAAAGATTATCACTAGATGTGGAGATTTCCTTCTTTTAAAATCTACTCACGTTCCAACGGGTCTCCAATGCGAACTTGAGCATAGGCTTTAGACAATTTTTCGACAATTCCATCATGAATACTTTCATGTAAAAACTATAGAAATAAGAGCAACATAGTTAGGCCATAACAGGAATAGAAGACTGAGAACTATTGGAGTCATGAAAAACAGGCAAACGTTTCTTACCAGTCGCCTGGCTGTAGTACACCTCTGACCTGCGGTGCCCACCGCAGCAAACAGGACAGACGGGGTGACCAGACTGAGATCAGCATCATCAAACACTGCACAAAGACAAAAAAGAAAGATTCATTGTCAAAAGAATAATGACAAATTGTACAGCAAACCAATAGATGTTCCCAATTCCTTTAAAGTTATTTTTTTTTATTAAAATAAAGTCTACAAAAGTAGAATATTAATGTAATGAATCTCTAGACCGCACTCACCACCAATTGGACAAACCCCTAGTGGGAAATGTGCTCTGGTAATACCGTGTGCCCTTCGGTAAATGTAAAAGAGCAAGATAAAAATGTGTAACATGCACGACTGTTTTTACTCAACATGTGTTTATTGTATAAAATAGCACATCACTAACAATTGTTCTGCATATCATAAAATGAACCATAAAATTAAACATAAAATTGAACATAAAATCATATTGTTGTATATAATATCAGTGGGACATCACCACAGATAGATATACAAAGCAAGATCTCATATGACTTACCCAATACTATCTATGGTGATGCCCCACATATACAACAATATGATTTTATATTCAATTTTATGTTTAATTTTATGATATGCAGAACAATTGGTAGTGATGTGCTATTTTATACAATAAACACATGTTGAGTAAAAACAGTAAGTAGTGCATGGTACACATTTTTAAAAGTAGAATATTGGAGTAACATTTATAAAATAGAAAAAAACTGCAATCACTTTACTTTTACTGATCTGGACTTTACAAGGAATATTCCTAGGTTCTAATAAACATCCAATCTAAGCAGGCGAAAAGCTTAAATATAATTTATTAGACCATGAACTAAAATAACATCCTTAACGGTGGCAAAATGGCACTTACCAACAATGGCATTGTTTCCTCCAAGTTCAAGCAACTTCCGTCCTTACAAAAAAAAAGGAAGGTTATTCTTGTTAATGTGTCCTAACATAAGACTATGTGCCATCCGTTTTTAGAAAATTGGGTGAAAACAAAAAAACAAAAATAAACACAATGTTAAGACCCCGACAAAGATCTGCCAAACTTCCCCAAACACGTGTTTGCAAGGCAAAAACTCCCAAATGAAATACTTGTTGGAGACATTTGCAGAGCCTCAAGAGTTTTTAAAAGTGTATGTGTTATATGAATAGTCACTGTAATATGGTGGGTACCCAACACAAGTTTGCACCATGAACATCTTTGTATGGTTCCGGTGCACCACCAATACGTCCTCTTGTGCCATCCCACTTTTTTGTTTTTAATCTTGTTTTTGGAGTCAATTACAAAATTCATTGCCAAGTTGCCAGTGGCAGAACTGTACCACGATTTACTGGTTTACCAAAAGAACATGAAATATAAATGCATAACTCACCAAACCTTTCCTGAACCTTGAGAGCTACTTGTTTGCCCACATTTGTACTGCCGGTGAAGGAGACCAGGTCAACACGTTCATCTTTGGCAATGGCATTGCTAAAATCATGTGATAGAGGAGCATATTATAATCAGAAAGGTAATAAGTGCAGAAGTCAAAAAATTTTCATGTAGATACGAAGTATCATATGCTCTTACAGTACAGGCGGTCCCCTACTTAAGAACACCCGACTTACAGACGACCCCTAGTTACAAACGGATCTCTGGATGTTGGTAATTTACTGTACTTTAGTCCTAGGCTACAATAAACCGCTATAACAGTTATTAAAGGTGTCTGTAATGAAGATTTATTGTTAATCCTGGTTCTTATGACAATCCAACATTTTAATATCCAGTTGCCACAGAGACCAAACAAATTTGTCTGGGGTTACAATGATAAAGTATACAGTTCCGACTTACATACAAATTCAAATTAAGAACAAACCTACAGAACCTATCCTCTACCTAACCCGGGGAATGCCTGTATCTTAAATCCCCTGCAAACCCTGTACCCGCTGGTTTGTGGTTTTCCAGCATGTCATCAATCTGGAAAATCACACATGACACTTGAATGACACAGAGACTTGAAGCGGACAATGGAAACCTTGGTGAGCAGGAATGAAACCCCTGATGGAACGTTGTGTGGAATAGCAATACATGGGAAAACTTTTGGAAGTATTTAATAAAATACCCTGCACTCACCCAATGTCAGCGCCACCACAGGTTAAGGAGCAAATTGCACCTGGTAAGTTATTGTCCTCCAGCACCTGAGCAACAATTCTGAAACAGATAAATGTATTAATCTGCAGATATAAAGAATAACATGGAGATTACTATAGAATGGCACAACTATCTACTGTCAAAACAGTAGCCATAAGTATTTGCTAGTAAGCCATCTAAACTTTAACCCCTTCACGTTAACCCCTTCGGCCGGTCGTGAAGTGGAGTATGGAGTCCTCTGACACCTGTCGTAAACTGGACACCAATCGCGGCAGTGAACCTATTAGGTGCCGCAGTAGAAAACGACAACAGCACCTAACAGGTCTGCTGCTGGGTGCCACCATCTTTAAACACCAGTCGGCTCTCTCTGTGACCTCATTAAAGGTTTAAAGGCTCCCATAGCTGTCATTAGCAATTCTACATTACAGTCTGTCTGAGACAGTAAATATAGGCAATATAGCCTGTATACTGTATTGCCATGTCCCAAAAAGTCTGATCTATTAAAATCTAAAAAAAAAAGTTATTTCCGCTGATAAATCCCGTAATGGAAAATCGTGCCCAAATGTCCAAATCAACACTTTTTTGCCATTTTACCTCCAATAAAAATTTTGAATAAAAAGCAATCAAAAGGACACATGGTTTTCAAAAATGTTAGCAATGTAAACCTCATCCCATCCTGCAAATAATGACAGGATCCATACATTGAAGTATGAAAAAGTTACGGGTGTATAAGTCAATGCAAGGCTTTTGAATTTTTTTTTTTACAAGTATCTAGACAGGACTTAAAGGGAACCCGTCATCAGGGACCTCATTTTCACCAAAGGTTGCACTAGCCTATCACACCTCCATTGCAAACAAGCCTATAAGCCTTCTCAAAACATTTACATTACAATATAATTGTATGTTTTAACTTATCTGGCTTCCTTCCTGGTCTGTGCTGCTCACTCCTCAGCACTCAGCCCCCACCTTAGGTCATTTGCGAACACTTGAGCAACACGAACCGGGCCGGCTAGTGAGCCGATGAATTACTAAACCGCGCCCCTAAACGTCTCACCACGCCCCCTTTAACCCGATGACTGACTGGCCTGCGGCTCCCTATTAGCCATTCAGGAGCCAGAACAGTCGGCTCACTAAGAATAGCTGTAATTCCCATCACTAACAGGAACAGAGCTCACAGCCTGGTGAACTGACATCAGTGGGGGAGGGAGAAGCTCTACAGGAGCACAAAGGTGGGGTCTGATGAGTGAAGACAAGTCTGGTGTTTTTTGAAATGCATCCAAACCTAAGCCGACCCCTGGGACTAAACAGAGCATTTTGTCAGGAAGCAAGGCAAGTTATAAACACACAATTATATAGTAATACAAATGCTTAGAGAAAGCAGAAAGGCATATTTGTACTGTAGGTGTGGTGGGCTTCTGTAACCAGTCTTTAGTGCAAATAAGGTCCCTGTGACAGGTTCCCTTTAATCATATAAATTTGGTATCACAGCAATCATAACGATCCAAAGAATAACGGAGAGGTGTCAGCTTGACTGCACATTGAGAGGTGTAAAAATAAAGTTCACCAGAATACGGCACAATTGCCAATTCCACCACATTTGAATTTGATTTTTTTCCAGCTTCCCAGTACATGGCACATAATATTAAAGGTTGCCTCTAGAAAATAAAATTTGTCTCCAGTTTAACAAGCTTTGTAAACTTAAAAAAAAAAAATGAACAGTTATGGATTATGGAAAGAGCGGAGTGAAAAACAAATGCAAAAAAACTTGAAAGGGGTTAAGTTACTAAATAAGAAAAAATTACATTCGACAAACCATTTTGCCTAGATAGTCTGTGCAAGAACATAATAGTGCGTGTGTGTGGGGTGGCAATGCATGAACTGTAATGTACAAAGTAAATGAAAAATGAGACACCTAGTGCCCCTCCTATCAACATATAATGACCAACTCCGTCTAGGAATATCCAAACAAATGGAATCAAGTTAAATGTCATATTAAAATTCACTGCATTCTGATTTTTTTCCCCAGCTTCCCAGTAAACGGCATGGAAAATGAAATACTGCCACCAAGAAGAGGAAGTTTTGGATTTTTAAAGAAGGGGAGAAAAAAAATGGAAATGTAATAATTAAAAAGGGCATCAGAGGGAAGAGGTTAAGTTAGTGATTTACAACCCCGGGTTGTAAAACCCTGAAGCTTAGACTGTGCTGGGAGGTAAATAATAAACCAATTGTGAATAATGACAAGGTCTTGGATGAAAGACACATCCCTATTTATATCCTGCATGGACTCTTGTTATTACAATGACCAAAGTGAAGTAAAAAGTAAAAGTTAATCAGGGTCAATATGAACAGGCTTGATTTCTACAAAATGAGGAGATTTGGCAGGGAAAAAAAATTACACTCAAAGACATATTATTCAAGCTTTTGTCTTTGACATTTCATGGGAAAAAATTTTATTTGATGTGTAATCATGTCCGAAGTGGGAACATTGGTCTAAGATTTTAGGAGACAAAACATTTAATTCAAAATATAAAAATCTGCAGAACCAACTGATTTCAATGGGTTTAGGACAACCATCTAATGTTAATTAGGGGCTCCCAACATACCCCAACTCTTCTCAGAAGGCAGATGCTGGGGGAGATTGTTGTATTGAAACTTGCCCAATCCTAAAAACACTGCCAGAAAAATCTCAAATAATTACATGTGCACCAGCCATGTGTATGTGAAATTTGCAGTTAAGCAGGATGATCGGAAAATATCTAGGGGTTTGTGTTTTGCATTCAGTTCTGATAAAAAAAAGCAAGATACTCTTTATTTACATTTTATAAAAGGAAACTGTTACACTTACTTGGTCACTGCCACACTAGTCAGAGATGTGGTGGGTGCTCCCTTCCTAAAGGAAACAGAGAAAAGTAATGTAACAAAATCATAAAAGAGTCCAAATAAAAAGGGAGAAGAAGAGAGAGATGAGAAAAAGAACACAAATGGGCGTCTACTCAGCGTCAATGTGCCATGTATAGAGGTCATCCTTGAGGCCAGCGTTACACCAAAACCCCACAGAAGCACTGTGGTTAAAAATGCAGGAAAAACTGCAGATGTATGTTTTGCAGTATGTCATTTATTTGCTGCAAATGTGGCGTGGAAATCACCCTTTACAATGCAAATGTTGACCTTTATCCATAAGAAACCAACTAGAGCAAAATGCTTGGGTAAAATCTGCAACTATTCTGTTCTGTGGGCAGATAGCCTTAGGATTCCTCAGATTACTTCAGTGCTGCAGGAGCCGTTTCATCTGCCTGTGCTGACAAGCCCTGGAGTCCATAGAATAAACAAACTGGACGGTTTCATGGGAAGGGAGGGGTTGCTGCTACCTGCTAATAGGGGAGGAGGTCATGTGAAAGAGCTCTCTGTGTATGTAGCAGAGCTGGATGTCTTCCAGACAGTGGATCCAGAGGTCTCCTGCACAGAATAGTGATGTACAAGATTTCCCATGTTCCCTATCAGTTCCTCCATTGCAGTCTGTGATTCTACAGAGCTTCCTCTGTCCCTCTGCACATCATGCTTCTCTGTGCAGATAAGCTATTAACCCTTAGTGCTCCCACAGCACAGGCTATACACTTCATGTAACTACTGTATTTCTTCCACTTATTACATGTTCCCTGCTCCTCCATTCTGTATGTACACTGTGCAGTGTTCACTGGAATTACTTGTGGGAAATTAAATCGATCGAATGCTAAATTACTTTGAGATAGAAGACAAGGCATCATGGGATCTGTGGGCAAGCTAACTGGCCCCAGATTGAGGACAGACAGACACATTAGTCTCCTCCCACTTCACCTTTGGTAAGAAAGAATCCCATTAAATTCCATAACTTTGGAACGAAAAGGGTAAGCAGAACAAAGTAGGCATCGTTCACATATAATTTGGTAAAATCATAACTTTACAGTTACGCTTTAAGTGAGAATCAGAATTGGAGCCAATATTGAGGAAAAAAAACTTAACTAAAAGATTAACAAGATCGGCTAATTTCTACGATCAATTTCTGCCTTCACAGCAGTTTGTTAGTAAAGTCTGTTGCCAACTCACTAGCAAAGAATGCAGTACTTCAGCACATTGGCATTAATCTTTTTGTTCATTAATCTATTAAAATATCATGTATTGTAAGTTGTTGGATCAGCATAAACCCAACTCCCACAGGGTTAGCTTGGCTGAATTTGCATCAGGCTGAAAAATATTCATATGCACAGGAATAGTATTGTGTCCAAATCATTTCTTACCATAGACAGACATCTCCACATATAAGAGCAAGGGCATTGTTCCAACCATATACTGCCACAGGAAAGTTGAAAGCGGTGATAATTCCCACCAATCCTACAGGATTCCACTGTTCTATTAGAGCATGCCCAGGTCCTAAAGACAACAGCAAAAGTCAGTCCACGCAGGATTTTGTAAATGGACCCAATATTCTCTTATTTGAATGAAGTCGAACTTTTATTGAAGAACACATTAAAAGTAGAATATGTCCTTTAGGCTACGTTCAGATTTAGATTTTCTTCGGTCCTCAACATATACATCAGGAAAGCAACTGACATGTACTGTATCTGTACCTCCATCTGCCAGTGTAACACCCTGTAAAGCCGGATCACAAAGGGCCTAAGTTAGCCCCTTTGTCTCATTAGCATAATTTTAAAAGATGATTTTTAAAAGATGGAAGCCATGGATAACAAAATTAAGAATATCACAGTCACAGCCACTAGATCTATGTGTAAGTGTCTCTGGTTTATCATGCTTGATTTTCATGGTCGATGGGGAATCCAATTAGCTTTTAGCCTGATGCACACAACCGTAAATGCCGGTAATAAGCTAGCTGCACAAATTGGTCACACCTGCCATTGACTTATGTTATGTACGGCGAGGCTGCCATGTCTCAAACTTCAGTACGGGCGAGCTATAAAATATAGAGTAGGTACTATACAGACTGAATGGAGTTCACCCTCCCATGTCCGATGGATTTAGCATGTGTGCATGTAGCCCAATACTGCAGAGCTGCAAGGACTTTACATGCTGCCATATTGAGTCCTTTGAGGCCATTGAGATTTACTCTGTCCTAAAAGCACTTACTTTCCGATGGTAATATGGGTCCACCAATAATACGAGAAAGGCCGACAGCATAGTCGCATATATCAATGTATTCCTGGACCTCACCAATGCCTTCCACTTGAATCTTTCCCATTTCCAAAGATTCCTTAAAAAAACAAAATGTATTTACATTGAATGAAGATGATATAAAAGGCACCACAGTATTATAGGTTTTTTGGGAACTACAATTTAGCATATCCTTAAACACAGCTCTGTATACAAAGTTGTACCTGGTAAACTATGACGGGGACACAAGTTTTACTAGAGGATCACAGTAGGTGCTGGAAAAGAGACCCCCTAGTGATTTTATTGATGGTCAATCCTAGGAAATATAATCCTAGAAAATCCCTTAGAAAGGAACTGAGAATATGTATACTATTAGGGGACATAATTTTTTACCTGTACAGGCAGTCCCCAGGTTAGGTACAGGATAGGTTCTGTAGGTTTGTTCTTAAGTTGAATTTGTATGCAAGGCGGACTGTATAATTGTAACCCCAGCCTAATTTTTTGGGGACTCTGTGACAGTTGGATTTTAAAAATGTTGGATTGTCATAAGAACCAGGATTAACAATAAAGCTTCATTGCAGACACATTTGATAACTGTTATAGCCGTTTATTGTAGCCTAGGTCTAAAGTACAGTAAATTACCAACATCTAGAGGTTCGTTTGTAACTAGGGGTTGTCTGCAAGTCGGGTGTTCTTAAATAGGGGACTGCCTGTGCTTCATGTCATCACACATCACCTACTACCACACAGACCGCACACTCACAGAGAAGATACCTCCTACACATGGGAGGTAGGAGCCAGCACTCTGCACTGATGTGCCTCAGTTCCTAAAACCTTTGGAAAACTATTTCCCATGGTCCTAGATGACCCCAGTGAAAGGGTTTGAACCCAGAGGTTTAGGATGACTAGTAGGATCCCTATTACCCTCACAATCATATGAGCCATTCCATTTAAGTTCACAGTTCAATTATAAAAACTTTTTACAGACAACAGGTGTGCAGCAATTAAATCAAAGGGTTAACGTTCTTATTTAGCTTATAAAGACGACATAAAAACCATGTGCATTTTTCTGGTACCAGATGATATGTATCAATTAACATAAAATGATAAGAAAACTTAGATTTAGTGTCTATACCAGATGTCCAAGAAGTTTGATCTTTTTTCGTAGAGCATCACCAATTTGGCGCACTATTTCACCACGCTTAGGAGCAGGAATCTGTAAGGCAGGAGAGTGAAAGAAATTTGTTATTAAAGGGAGTACAACCAGAAGAGTATAACTCCTCTAACTGGTCAACATACAATTTATCACAGACCGAACACAGCCATCTGATTGAAGCCTTAAAAGGTAGGGGCGTAACTACATCGGTAGCAGGCATAGCAGCCGCTATGGGGCCCGCAATGTCAGGGGGCCCCTTCATCCGACCAGACACAAAGAATGGAGGATGTGCACCATTATATCTATATTGTACTGCACATTGTCCAGCATGATATGTATATAACATATACTGTGATGTATATATGCAGTATCTGTGATGTGTATATGGTGTGTGTATACATTGTATGTGAGTATGTTGCATATGGCACTGTGTGTGTGTATATGCACATAAGTATTTATATGTGATTGTAACTCGCATGTGTGAGTATACTAATATGTATATTTGTGGGAAGTGGGAAGGGGGGCCCTACAAAGTAGCCTGCTAAGGTGCCCTGTCTCTCCTAGTTACGCCACTGCTTAAAGGGATTGTCTGGAGGTTTAAAAAACCTGCCTATGGTCTGCGTGGGTACTGCAGCTTTATACACTAACCAATGGTCAGCAGATGAGCTTTTTTTGGAACCAACAAAAGTGATTGGGCAGCGAGTGTTAAAAATATAACTGTGAACAGTCACTAGCTTGTTTTGGCTTACAATAACTGAAGCAAAAAACTTATGTGTGAACTGGCCCTAAGCTGTTATGAATTGCAATAAGCAGAACTGTATTCAAAAGGTTTTGTTTTTCATACTCACATCTGCCCAAACCTTCCAGGCTTCCTTAGCTTTATTGACCGTTTCATTATATTCTTCAAGAGTAGCCTGAAATAAAGACGTATACCACAGTTATAGGGTAATAGAAGTTCATACTAAATTACTACCCCTACAGGAGGTCTTTTAAGGGCAGGTTTTATACAAGCTTGTAGTGTCAGTATAGGAAGTATAGGAAGTGGCAACACAAAGTTTGTAAATTCAGATATTTCCTATATTATAGGGTTTTATTCACCCAAAATTACTCCTGGCCAATCATAACCAAGGGTAGGTTCTAGGGGGCATCAAATTGCCTGATTTGCTTTTCACCCACCAATCTGGCAATATGTCCAGGTCAGGTGTCAAAATGTCGAACCTGACCATCGGGTCCACTCTCTAGTCGCATGTTATCTTCTGTCTGTTTGGATCTCGCAGGAATCAACTATTGATGGAAAACACTAAAAATAAAACCCCTTCTATACATTACCTGCTTAACTCTGGCTATTGGCAAGTTGTTAGCAGGACAATAGGACGTCACTACCTGGAAAACATATGTATACACACACACGTTAAAACAAAGAAGATAACAGGCACACGTAGTAGTAAGGGCTATCCACATATCCATTAACATACTCTATCAGCATATTGCTCCTGCATATATCACCAGATATCAATTTGTTTTTTCAATATGTCGCATTTACCACTTTGGGTTAGGGTACATTCACGCGCTTTATCTTTTCCCGGTGTATGGAACAGCTGGGCCGCCATTACTGTCCATGGGGACATATGTGGCCGCGTATACATCCCCACAGACGGGTGTGTGAGCCTTTACAGGTCCTGCCTGCTGTAGATTTGCGCTATAACCTGTGCAAGTTCCTGGAGCATGCTGTAGCTAGTGCACAGACCAGGGGCAGGAAAGTTCCATGCTGGTCCACTCCGCTGCCTGCCATAACCCCCTTGATGCCCACTTAGCGTGTAGTTGGCATAAGGGTGAGACAGTGGCAATACCTGGCAGGGTGCTATGAATTGTAACTATTTCAGGGCTTGTATGCCAGAAAACCAGCCTACAAGCGCTGATAAATCTCCCCAATTTAAAGTCAATATATGATTTTCATTTAATGTTTTTTTAGCAATTGTCTGAAAGAAAGTGGCAAAGGCAGGAAAAGCCACAATGAGGTCTTCATTACACTGCGCAAAAAGAAGAGGAGGATCAGCAAGATGATATACTTTATGCGGGGAATTTACTATGCCTGTTTTCTGGTAGAGAAGGCATGCATCCCTGTCAATGTTTAGGGTTTTCGGCCCCACACAGCAATTTTGTGTCAGTGGGCCGTATTTACTTCAGGCTCCCCTAGAAAGCCAGCGGAGAATATAGATTAAAATCTCTTGGTCTAAAAACAAACTGGCGATTATGTGGCGCTAAGGGGTTAAATAGTGAGCATACGAACCTGTGGTCGTTCCAAAGAGAAGTGCAAACCGTAAGCTCCCCATTTTGTACTTCATGCAAAAGTTCAGTTTGGAAACAATATTTTTATAATTTTTTGATAGATTAATTATTCTCAATGGAGTTTAACTGCGGCCAGGGACGCATTAAGACTACCACGGGCTCTGGACTGTATGAAGATTACAGCCTCTATAGTCCGAAATTCACTTTCTATATGTGGTCCTAGAATCAAGCTTCTTGTGGAAAGGATGATGTCCCTTCTGCCCGTTTTCGATTATCGGTTTCAGGACCTTCAAATTTCCTGAAGTGGCTCTTGTGAACACGTGTATGGACCATAGCAACAGATCTTTAAGGATTTCATGGGTGAAGGTCCTTCTCAGTACAACCCCAACCACCTAAATTATAATCCACTAATGGCTGTGGCTTATTTGAGAAGTGCATAAAGAGCCACTGGACTGCATTTTCAGTTTGAGTGTAAAGTTATACTTTAACATTATCAATGATCTCTGAAATATTGAGACTAAGAAATCATTAATTAACATCTATGTGAAAGCTCAGCAATGGAACTACCGAGGTCTCAAGTTTGAGAGCCAAAGGGCAAGATGCTATGACCTATAAAGTGATGATGACAGAGCAAAAATGCGGGGAGGACAGCGTGTAGCCGGTCAGCCTTTGCCCCAGCAATCTTGAGATCATGGACAACAATCTGTGTCTCTGCCAGCTCCTACTTTGGTCCCTTCATCTCCCCCCTCATACTGTGGCCCCTCAAACTTATTTCCCTTATATGGTGGGTCCCTTTATATTGTGGCCCCTGCATCATCATTATATTAAACACTGTATCAGAGGGTCTCGGACATGGATAGAGTTGAAGGCCCGGCCCGGCCAGAGGTGGAGTCATCGGCCATCGAGGGTGGGGCCAAATGGCGCTTAACTGGCACATCAGTGAGCGAGTACGACCCTGACATATCTCTGGCCTGCAAAATGGAAGCAGTGCTCACTGGAGTGTGGTGACCACTTCAAGTAGATAATAGATGGGAGTGCAGGGTGTCGGACCCAGAATTCTGATGTCATAATGATAGGTGATCGATTTTTTAAAAAAACAGAACACTATAGTTTTTTTTTTTTCTTTAAGTACTTCTCCACTCAACCTTGGGTCAAATGATGGGTTTAAACTTAGGTTCCAAGTCTTTGCAACCTTTAGCAGGAATGTTTAATATATCAGCCAGCCATTTGAATCGTTCATATGATAGGTTTAGTACGTAACAAGTCCCTCCAGGTACATGGGACCTGCTTGACACCAGGCCGCCGGTCAGTTGCTGCCCGATATTGATACACGTACCTACTACTTTTTTGGAGAGGGGAGTTGAAGAATAGTAGTTATCCAGGATGCAAAGAGTTCCCATACTCCCGTAATCACGTTTTAATGAGTCACTGTTCTCCAGTGGGGACGAAGGGGCTCCTTGCATCACGTATAACCATGTTACTTAGAGTCCTGCCCCAGGAGCAATATTTATTCTGTTAAATGCAGCCAAATAGTCTACGTGTAATGGATTCATGTGAATGAACACCTAGGGTGCGCGTACACGTGAACAGAATCTAAACATAAGCACACACATCATCATATACAATTCTCCTTGAATTGTTTTGTGGCAAAGCCTGCATCATGCTGCTCCATTCAAAGTCAGTTTTAGACTTTTACTATGTCTATAGTAAATGTGTGTTAGTAACAAGGTATCAATACAAAGATATGTTATGTGTAAGTACATGTATAGAGACACATACAGCTGCAGATATTGATAGGATGGTAAAGAATAATAAAGGACAGCCAGTCATATGTGCTGCAGACACAGCGCCTGGAGGGCCACGAGTCAGGACTTGGATCATCACTTCTAGGCGTCTACCCAAATTTTGCAGCAGTAGCAGCAGCACTTACCTCTCCTTTTCCTCCCCATGCACCATTATACACACCATCGTTCTCCTCCTTTAGGCCCAGCTCTTTGAGCCATGCATACTGCGGCTGGTTTATTAATAGAGTAGACATAGCCGACATCTGTCTACAGCACGAAGAAAAGACTTTCCTTTTCAGCACAAAATGTCTGGATAGTGGGAAGGTTATGAGCAGCATGGTGAAGGCAGACTGTGGGATGTCACTGGCTAATGAGAGCTATAATCACAGGAACCACCTCCTGCTCTGAGAGCCTGGGATTGGAGAGCGGGAGGCACAGCCCACACATCATCTGTCCCCAGCAGTCAGCACACACACACACACACACACACACACACACACACACACACACAGCTCAGCTATGCAAACACAGGCCGGCACACTGCCCCCGGCCGCAGCTCTGCATCTTACACAATACAGGCAAAGCAATGACAAGATGGCATCAAAGGGGTGTTCTCATTTCAGCAAATTCAAGTTATTGTTCTTGTGATGAAATATTATACATTTTTCCAATATACTTTCTGTATCAATTCCACACAGGTTTCTAGATCTCTGCTTGCTGTCCTGCTATACAAAGCTTCTATATTTACTTCCATTGGAAAGAAATCTGACCATGGTCACACAGGTGCATGGCTCGTTCCATAGATATGCCAATGCGATCGGGCCACGGCCCGACCCCATGAGTGCAGTTTGGTCTGCATTTGCAAACGCAGCCAAAACGTCCCATGTGACAGGAGGACAATTTCACACGTTGTGTTTTAGTTAAGGAGAGGTGATTTGCCTAATTAAATTACTGTTAACATTTCTGTTTACAAAACACATTGTAAACGTGGTGTTAACATATATGTTAACAACACATTAACATATGCATTAACAACATGTTAACACATGCATTTTGTTAACCACTCGTTAACATTGCGTTAACACACATAACCGGTAATGTAATTAGGCAAATCACCTCTCATCAGCTGTTGGAATGTGTTTCAAACGCAATGAAAACGCATCCAAAACGCAATGTGTGAACACGCCCTAAGTGTGATGCCACACCCGTTAAAAGCAGTCCGTTAAAAAACGCATCAGTTTTTGACAGGTTTTACCAATTAGGGTGATATCACACATGACGTTTTTGGGCCGTTTTTAGTTTAGATTGTAAAAAAATGCATGCGTTTTTAAAATCGCATACGGTTTTTGAAAACACATATGTTTTTGTCCGGTTATCCGAATTTGCACAATTAAAAATGGACAAAAACGCATACGTTTTTAAAAACGGATGCGTTTTTTACGAACTAAAAACGCCATGTGTGACATCACCCTTATCTTAATTAAAACTGGCCAAAAACGGATGGATTTTCAAAAACCGCATGTGTTTTTTGACGGACTGCTTAAAAACGGACCAAAAAAGGGTAAAAAACGCCACGTCTGCCACCACCCTGAGGGTGCGTTCACACGTTCCACTAGCGTCGCGGTCATAACACGTTTTTAAATGTGTGAATAAAATTAAGGCTACATTTACATGACCGTATGGGGGACGTATGTACAGCGGCAAGCTTGCGGTCGTACATACATCCCCCATAGAAAGCAATGGCGCAATATGGTGCCTGTAATGCTCCATTCACGTGGAAAATACATGACGTCCTATCCTTCCCCATGTCCGTGCATATACCCACCCAGACATAGCCATGTGGGCATACGTTTGCGTAAATGCAGCCTGAGGGCGCCTTCAAACGTGACATTTTTCTTGCGTTTTTAAACACATCCAAAACAAAAGTGGGAGGTGGTTTGGCCAAAACGCATACGTGTTTGCAATGAGACGCAAGTGTTTGATTGGAAACGCATGCGTTTCAGGCAGACCCCCCTCTCACTTTTATTTTGGATGCGTTTAAAATCGCGAGAAAAGCGCCACGTGGGAAAGAGCCCCAAGGGTGATGGCACACGTGGCGTTTTGAACATATTTTTGGCCCGGTTTTAAGCAGTCGGGTAAAAACCGCATGTGTTTTTTAACGGACTGCTTAAAAATGGCCCAAAAACACGTTCAAAACGCCACATGTGCCATCAACCTTAGGGTGCACTTACACGGCGTATGTCCGTCAGGCGAGCATACTGCCGTGGGCTGGAGAGACGGTGGTCCCTCCCCCCTCCATAAAAAATAGCAGCGTGCTGCAGCACACATGGGAAAAGATAGAACATGCACTATCTTTTCCCGGCACGAGGCACTGCGTCACAAGGCCGGCACCACACGTGGCGCTTTTGTCTGCGTTTGTAAGGCTTCAAACTTGATCACAAGCTGAAGTAACACTGCATTTTAGCAAATACAATGGAAACACAATGCTACCTCAGCAAGGGATCCAAGCTGAAGCCTTTGGTATGTGTCAAAAACGCATCGTGTGAACGCGCCTTCAATGTTCTCATTATTAAGGGTTCAGCCACATATTGGAAAAGCTGACCCCAGGTTACAGAGCCGGCACTGTCTGATATATCATCTGTCACAGCACTACCAGGCTGGGTTACTGTAGGGTTAACATTAGGCCGCGCCTCCTGCCACAGTACTGCGTGCAGCAGGCAGAGGGTTAGCAGTCCTCTCCTCTGGGAGCAGCCGCCTCTCTCAGCAGTGACGGCCGCCGGGGGAGGAGGAGGAGGTTGTGTACTCATCCCCTTCCGTGTGTCTCAGGCAGTGACGACTTCCTCCAGCGCCCTCCTGACTTGTACAGCAGCCGGGACATCTCCGGCCAGTCTTCTGCGGGATCATCTTCAGCTCAGGTAAAGCTTCTTCACACCTAGAAGCAGCAGGACAGTCATGGAGGGGCACAGGTCACCTTAGTCTGCCTCCAGGAGAAGCTTGTGCTCTCTACACCATAATATGAAGGAGGGTGCAGGGGGGTCAGGCTGTGCTTGGTACCAGTTCTCCAGTACATACAGCAGAGTGAGGTGACCATTGTGGAGGCCACTTACACCTGTGAGGTGACCATTGTGAAGGCCGCTTACACCTGTGAGGTGACCATTGTGAAGGCCGCTTACACCTGTGGGGTGACCATTGTGAAGGCCGCTTACACCTGTGGGGTGAGCAGCACATCCTGGTACACAAGTGCTGCCGGATATCTCTTCTCCTGACTTGTCTCTCACACTGAACTCTTGTATCATGATCACAGTTTGGCCTGTGAAAGAGGGCGCAGCACAGTCCATGATTCACAGACTGGCCACAGCAGTGTATGGGAGCCTCAGGCCGCGTTTACTGTTTACATTTGTCAATGCATTGTATACATGTGTGTTAATATCGCATTTACAATGCATTTTGTAATCTCAAATGTTGACAGTAATGTAATTGGGCAAATCGCTTGTGAACGCGGCCACAGGGTGCAGTCACATGTTCAATTTTTCAGATGCTGTTTTTGATGGCCAAACCAGGAGTGGAGTGAAGAAAGAGGAGCAGCATCTCCCAATTATATGATTCTCACCCATTATCATCCATACCTGCTTTTGGCTTCGAAAACTGCATCTGACAAACTGAACGTGTGGACGCACCCTAAAGGTAATGGCACACATGCTGTTTTGGCTGCGTTTGCGAACACAAACCAAACTGCACCCACTGTTTCTATGGAAACGCCTGTGATCGGGAACGAGTCGCCGGTGTTTTGCGTTAATTTAATGCAAAACACCGGCGGCTCGTTCCCGATCGCAGGCGTTTCCATAGAAACACTGATGCAATCGGGCTGCGGGCCGCCCCTGCAAACGCAGCCAAAAGGGCACGTGTGCCACCACCCTTAGGGTGGTGGCACAAATGGCGTTTTGAACCAGTGGGGGCCGTGATCTGGTTGCGTGATTTGCGACCAGATCACAGCCCCATAGACTTGTATGGGTCCCATTCACAGCGCTGTGAGAAGTGGTGAAGAGCGTTCACCCCTCCTTCTTCCAGCCCTGTGCTCGCTCTGGGCTCAGGGCAAGCACACGGCCCGTGTGAGGGTGGATTCCCACATGGAGTTTTTAAACGCATCCAAAACGCCACTTACGTTTTGGATACATTTAAAAACGAGACAAAAAATCCATGTGGGAATCCACCTTAGGGCAAATTCTCACGACCATTGGGGGACGTATATTTGGAAATGGGCGTATCTTTATGGAGAGGGGCGGGGTCGAGCCGTGCTCAAATGTACGCAAGCAGCAGCCGTGAGATGGCCACAAAGACAGCAGCTCGCTGTATTGTACAGTAGCTGCACCTTACCCTTCCTGCTACCAACATGCATGTGTTCAAGGAAACAGGCACTCCAGGCACTACGATTTGAGAGGTCTGTAATCTTTATCATAGGTACACTTCAATTTTGAGAGACAGAATCTAAAGAAAAATCCATTGTATGATTTTTAAATAATGAATTAGCATTTTATTGCGGAAACAGAACTTAATACTGCAATTACAGAGGTCAGATGTTTTCTGTAGTTTTTACCCCTAGAAGAGATTCCGATGATGTCCTGCATCCAAATCTTTCAGATTTTGGGCTTTTGCTCTGCAACATTAAAAGGGTTTTCCGAGTTTAAGAAATAACTTGGGGCCGGGCTGAGGCTTGCCTCCTCTGGCGCTGTTGATGCCCTGCACTGTGGTCTGTCTAATCTGTGCCCCATTTTGTTTACAGGGGCACACAGAGAGCTTCCGGCCATCTGGAAGCTCCCATCCGACACCATCACCCAGCGCCCTACAATGCTGAGAGATAGGGACGGATGGGCATGGCCCTCCGGAGGCTCCCTGTGTGCAGCTTCTGTGCCCCTGTAAACAAACAGGATCATATGGACCGCTGCGTGGAACATCAGCAGCGCTGGGGTAGGTAGGTACACATTTATTTATTTTTAAATAGCCAGCACCAGCCCGGTGCTAAGTTATTTCTTAAACTCAGATAACCCCTTTAAAGGGAACCTGTCATCAGTAATTGACCTGATAAACCCCTACTAGTATATTGTCGGATAGTGTCATACCTTCTAGTTTTATTTCATAGTCCAGTCTGGTGGCATCATCCAGGAAAGCAACTTTGAAGTGAGATGTAAATTGGTTGTATAAAGTCAAGAGTGTAACACTGAAGTCAAGGTCGGGAGCGCTGAATGCCTCCTCTTTTGTGATTGACATCATGGATCGGGCTTGGCAACATCCTGGTAGTGGTTTATTAGGTCAATTTCTTAGGTTCCCTTTTAAAATTTAGGTCTCTCCAAAGTTTTTAACTCTAACCCACAAGGCGCCGATATTGCAAGGAGCACCAGATCGAGGAAGATTGACAGTCGTCTTGTGTTTCTTATATTTTTCATATTTTTGCACCTTCCTATCTACCCGACTCCTAAGCCCTGCAAAAACTGGTGGCCCTAACGCCTATTGTTTTGGACTGGCTGTGGAAAACCTCACATTTCTCTAACTACGTGACTGAGAAGGCTGTTTTGCCAACAACTACAACCCCCACAACATGCACTCTAACCCCCTCCACCTATTCACCTGGAAAGCTTGGCAAACCGTATGTAAGTTGGAGGCTTTTGCACATTATGTTCCATCTTGTATTTTACCACAACCCCTCCTTTTAGCATGGACAGGCAGCAGTAGTGTTAAAGATTTGGTCTGAAATGACCGGCGCTTTATACTACAACTCATTAACCTCTTGGGCAAATTGGTCCTTGCCCTATCAGAACTTGGGGTTCCCCTTTCTCCCTCCTCTGTATGTTAATGCAACACTTCCTTGTCTGATTTGTTTTGCAATCCATGTTATCTTTCACAAAAATAAGTCAAATAAAATATAAAATAGATATCCATTACAGACTTCTCAATTTTTTTTGTAGGTGGGAAAACTGGTATGATCTCGTATAAAATCCTTATATTCCTATAGAGAGTAAATGTCTAGAGGTTTTCTCAGCAGATTTCTGACCTTTTTCTCTTGGTATTTCAGGTTCAGCCATGCCTTCCTGTATTGTCAGTGGCTGTATACATAAGACTACAAAGAGACACTACAATGAGGAAGGAATTATCATGCACGCGTTTCCATGCAGTCTCTCCAGGATAAAACAGTGGCTCAAGAGTATCGAAAGAAATAACCATCAATATTTTGGGAACATTGATGCTTTGGCTGACAGCATTTTTTATAAAAAGAATAACAGTTCTTTCCGCATTTGCTCTGACCATTTTGTTTCAGACTGCTACTCTCCAGGACACAGTAAGAGAAGAGCTCTGAGACAGGATGCTACACCAACAATTTTCAGGGCACCCCTTAAAGTGGTGGCTGTGTCTGACACTGGCTCACCCCAACCTGTTCCCTTCATGGTAGACGCCATCACACAGACAGATCCCTATACAAATGCACACGACAAAGGTGCACAATGGCCGGAATACGAGTTTAATGTTGGAGGACAGCTGTGGAAGATAGAACATGACCATATGTATCAAATTCCTCGATTCAATTCCAAATATGCTTATCAAGCTATGATGTCTACTGCCAATGCTGAAGATAACCCTTTTATCTATGGAATAAAAATGCAATCCTCGGCTCGGCCACGAGAGTCAGTAGTGATAAATGATAGTGATAAACCAGCCCAGGAGCACACAGCATATCTACCCATGTTTTCCGACAGGGAGAGTTGTATGCAACAAGAACCTGCCTATGAGAACCGTGTAAAGGAACGCAAATTCATTGTGTTTGAGTCGTGCCTTGATGTTTTGTTTGAACAGGTTCGATGTAAACACGAGGACTGTAATTCCTCCATTGTCCGCACACAGAAACATGTTTTGGGCACTTACCTGTCTGTTAGTGGTCAATGTAGTAAAGGTCACATCTTCCATCTGTGGCATAGCCAGCCTACCAGAGGTGTTGTTGCTCTTGGGAACGCCTTGTCATCAGCTGCTGTGTTATTTAGTGGATCGAATTTTCACAAAGTACAAGAGATGTGCCAACTACTGGGACTCCAGTTCATTTCACACAATCTGTATGACTTGTATCAACAGAAATACCTCTTTCCCACAGTGGACATTCACTGGCAGCAGGAACGCCTGAGACTCGGTGAAGCTTCCTCAGGTACTCAAGTATGTCTTGTAGGTAGTGGACAATGCAGTAGTCATGAGAATGGTTCCAAGTATGGAATATATACTTTCCTTGATGTTGCAACGAAGAGAATTGTTGACTTTGAAACTTTTCATGGAACTAAAGCTAATTCCTGTGTAGCACTGAAAAGGAAGGCCTTTGTAAAGTGCTTAAATAGGATACTAGGGGACAAGTTTGAGGTTTCCTCTGTTGCTACAGACTATAATCCAAAAATAAAAAGAACTTGTGAGCAAAACTACAGAATCCAGCATAAGTATGATGCTTGGCAGTACACCAAAAACATAGAGAAACGTCTACTAGCTGCAAGCAAAAAGAAAAACTGTTCTGTAATAGCCGAATGGATTCCTAGCATTAGGAAACACTTGTGGTGGTGCTCAGGTACCATCTGTGGAAACTCGGAGGTGCTCCGTGAACTTTGGCAGTCCGTGCTTATGCATGTGACTGATCGTCATAATTGGGATCATGGTGAAATATACCACGCGTGTTTCCACAGACCGCTAACAAAACTTGAACACGATTGTCAACCCTGGATCAAAGAAAACTCCGAGCCATATCATGCATTGTACGACGTGGTAATGAACCCCAAAGTTCTAAAAGACCTTGATCATCTCTCTCAGTTTTTGCATACTGGAGAAATGGAGGTATATTATCATTTTGTATCAAAATACAAGCCCAGGAAAGTTTGTTTAAAAATGGATGCATTTAATGCTCGTATGAAGCTTGCAGCATTGGCTCACAATGCAAATGTTCACAGACAACGTGCAAAGGCCAATTCCACACGCCATGGAAAAGCTGCTATGGGAACTGTGAGACAAGATAAAGTTACCAAGTCCTGGAGCTCAAAGACTCTTTATGGATCATCTAGTAACTTGCATGTATTACCTATAATGACTGATGTCTTAAAGTGCATTGATTGTGGTCTGACAAATAATACCATTAAAAGCTGACAAAAACAAATATGATGATTTCTAGTGGACAGTGGTATGAACATTACAGATCAGAGGCTACAGAAGTTACTAGCAATGACTGCTCTTTTTTCTGTGTATATGTAACTACAGGGCTAGTTCTTTACTTTTTTAAATAAAAAATATTTTTTTTTCTTATGTAAATAACAGTAAATCTGTCAGTGACACCCTTCCTCCACTATTGCCTGCCTACGTTTTATGTAGTGGCAGAAAATCACCAAAAGTTGCACTTTTCTGCTCAAAAGTGGTGTGTGTGCTAAATAAGTAATTTATATAACCCCAGACAACTGGTGTAAATGTACTGGTAAATGTCCTTCAGTTATGATGAATGGATGACTTTTAAAGTCAATTTGCAACATATGTTGCATAAATCAAAAGTGAACACAAGAAACTTTCCTGATAATTTGACTTTGCTAGCTAAGGCTACATTCACACGAATGCATGCCCGCTGGGCTACGTTCCAGCGATGGAGAGGAGGAATGGTGACCCCCTCCCCTCTCCATTGCAATGCATGTCGTTTGGTGTCGCAACACGGGGAAAGATGGGACATGTCCTATCTTTTCTCCATGTACAGAGCGGCACAGTGCTGCACGTGTGCCGTCTATGGGGGACATATGTACGGCTGCAAGTTTTGCAAAGATGGGAAGTGGAGGAGTGAGAAGGAGTTAGGTCCCCACTCACAGAGCAGCCTCTCAACCGAATGTAGTAGCTAAAGGGAACCTGTCACCAGAGAACTATGATTCACTGATACAGGATATTATACACACTGGGGAGTGCATTGCAGACATGCTTTTGTAATACCTTAATCTTCATCTTTTTTTCAAAATGTAACGTCCGCAGTCTAATTAGAATATTTAATTCCCTCGGCGGCCTCGTTAATCTATGTTCAAAACAGCCCCTCCCTCCTCATGACGTCAACTCGAGGGGGAAAAAATGGGAGTTCTGGGGGGGGGGGGGGGGGTGTTTTGAATATAGATGAACGGGGCGCAAAGGGAATTAAATATAATTAGAATGTGGACCTTACATTGTGAAATACGGCTGCCCCCAGGACTTTCAGGTAGATGCTGGCATGGAGCCACTAAGTTTAAGAAGGTTTATTAAACTAAGGTATTACAAAAGCATCTGAATGCACTTACCAGTGTGTAGAAGTGAAATCTAGCTCTCTGGTGACCGGTTCTGACAGCAGAGTTTGATTTGGACTTTGTATTTGCACTTGTCCATTTTTCTTGTAGAAAAAAAAAAAAATCCTATGCACTTGTTTCATCTGATTCACCTATGTGACTTGTCCCCAGTTCGGGTTCAGGTGATTTCCTCCAAACCTGGTATCCCTCTAGCCAATCATAGCCCTGGCTAGTTGATAGGAGATGCTGAAAAAAAAACTAGCTCAGAGCAGTGAACATCTGCCAAAACTTGAAAGACACTTGGACTACAAGAGAATGTGGTATTTATTTTTTTTAAAGATAACCTGTCAGGCGAATTAACCCCCTATGAGGTCCTAAAGCTGTATGCAAATGACCTGTGAGATGTCCAATGAGTCATTATCATATTCAAGCTGTCCAGCTTATTCATGAGTGGGAGGCACAGCCACACCCCCAGTGCTTGACTGACAGCCTGTATAATGGTGTAATGGCTCCTCCATGTGCTTCCTGGTGCTGGTGGCCATGCCCCCTGCAGCCTGTGTGTATGAGATACTCCTATACACATGACTTACAGCCTGTATAATGATGTGAGGTATAGTGGTGTAATGGCTCCTCCATGTGCTGGCAGCCACACCCCCTGCAACCTGTATGTGTGTATAGGAGACATACAGCAGCTCCAGGCAGCCATGTTATAGTAGAACATGTCAGGTACATGTGTAGCTCATGTCTGTGTATCACACATGTGTATTAGGAGGGAGAGCATGTCAGCAGATGCAGCACAGACACCAGCAATGCTTTACTATACATTACACACAGACATGAGCAGGAGGAGGGGAGGGGTAACAGGAGTGACTTCACTGCCTCTGACCATGTGACCAGTCTTATTTACATAATAAAGAAAATATGATTTTATATTGAGTAATGTATGAATTGACTGGATAAAGGCTGGGATGGAATCCATGTAAGCTGCTCCGACAGGTAGTAGTGACAGGACTAGTGATAGAGACCTGATGGCAGGTGTCCCTAGAATACCACATGATTTTTTTTATACCACACCAGCCAACGTGACGGTACCAAGGGAATGCAGCAGCCCAATCCATGTTATTCAAGTATTAACACTTCCGAGCAGAGGTACCATGTGTGTATCCATACACCCACTTGGACTACAAATCAGAAGATCCAGGGTCGGATCCCAGGGCAACTGAAATTGTGTACACCAGGACTGATAGAGACAGGTTGGACTTGTATGTGTGAAATGCTGTATATTTTGTAACACTAATAACAGTATATAAGAGAATGTGTTATTTTGTTATCTTGAGTACATTTAAGAATCCTGTATTTGTGGGAATACCCCTTTAAAGGACACCTGTCATCAGGTCTGTGTCACTTGTCCTGTCACTACTACCTGTTGGAGCAGCTCACAAGGATCCATCCCAGCCTTTATCTAGTCAATTCATACATTAATCATTATAAAATCATCTTTTCTTTATTATGTAAATGAGGCTGGTCACATGGTCAGAGGCAGTGATGTCACCCGTTACCCCTCCCTTCTCCCTGCTCATGTCTGTGTGTAATGTATAGTAAAGCATTGCTAGTGTGTGTGCTGCATCTGCTGACATGCTCTCCCTCCTAATACACAGACATCAGCTACACAAGTACCTGACATGTTCTGCTATATGTTCTGCTATAACATGGCTGCCTGGAGCTGCTGTATCTCTCCTATACACACACAGGCTGCAGGGGTGCCAGCACCAGGAAGCACACCATTATACAGGCTGTCAGTCATGCACTGGGGGTGTGGCTGTACCTCCCACTCATGCATAAGCTGGACAGCTTGAATATGCTAATGACTCATTGAACATTTCACAGGTCATTTGCATACAGCTTTAGGACCTCATTAAGCAGAAAACAAGCTTGCGTACATCTCTCTAAATGTAAGGATTGAAAAGTTATGGCTTTTGAAGGGCTTAGATTGTACTATAATCTGTGACAGAAGTGGGGATGGCCTCCTTCATGCTCCTACTTGCCGTGGAGGTGGTGTAAGGGAGGAAATAATCCTAATTCCTTGCCATTCACCAAGAATTTTGATTATGCCACAAAACTGGAGTACAAGTTTTGATAAATCTCTCCCACAATTCTTGGGTGAATTATGGAGAAATGACTCCTCATTATTACCCTCGATGCCCAAGTCATAATGGCAACAGATTCGGTCAGTTGTGCACTAAGGCTAAATTCACACCACCGCTAGTTGTCCGAGCTACTCTGCGGTGTAATGGAACAGAATAAAGGATACCTAAAACCCACAGATTTCCCACAGATGAGTTTGGTCTGACAAACTCGCTTTGGGTTCTTTCTGGATTTCCAAGACTGAACATAGAATAACACTAATGTGTGATGGACCCATATATTGGTGCACAAGGGAGTCCTTGCTTTATACAGAAATATGATGCAAGGACTCCCTGTCATGGAAAAGTAAAAAAGTTATAGATTTTTGAAGGTGGGGAGTGAAAAATAAAGACGCAAAAATGAAAAAGGGCCTGATCCTTAAGGGGTTAAATATGGTCAGGATGACAAAATAACACATTCTCTAATTCACTGTTATCTGTGAAATGCTGTATTTTTGTTATAATTCCAACCTATCTCTATCAGTCCTGGTGTTTCCAATCTTGTTTGCCATTGAATCGGACCGTAAATCTTCTGACTATGATCGGATTCTTCTGCTGAATAGCTTCTCTTGTCCACACTATACAGTGCTCCCTGCCTCCTGCCCCTCCCCCTTCATTACAAGACCAGCTCAGCCACAGGCACTTCCCGTCGGCAGGCAGAGACTTATTCTACAAACTACAGACAGATGAGGCCTTTATCTTAGTGATGGGAATTACGGCTCTTATTAGTGATCGCTGGTGTTTAACCCATCATGTGGCGAGGTCAGCTCGACTCAGGCATTTAAACTGCCTTCTGGGGCTCTGTAATGCGTGCGCGATGTCTTTGGGGAGTGCCGATTGTTCCTATGGCAGCCCTGAGGTGTGATCAGGACTCCAGGGCTGCCTGTAACGTTTAAATAATAACAGAAACCCCACATATATAGAATCACTGCGGCCGTAACAACCCGTAGAATAAAAGTAAATCATTATTAAACCCCCATGAGGAACACCGTATAAAAAAAGTGATCAAAAAAACATATGCACTCCCGAATGATACTGGTGCCAAGTACAACATGTCCCACAAAAAACAAGCCATCAACCAGCTCTGTAGCCAAAAAAGTAAAAATGTTATGCCACTTGGAAGACAGTAATAAACAAATGATACATTTTTCCCCACATTAGGGTTTTATTTGGCAAATTTAGTAAAACATAAGCAAAAATATGGAAATATGGTTTCCCCATAATCGTATCGACTCATAGAATAAAGATAACATGAGTATTAGGCTATATGGTGAACACCAAAAAAAAAAAAAGTAAAAATTCATAAATGTTCAACAGTAGGGGTTACCAACCCCAAAATGGCTTCACTTAGCCCCAATAGCCAACAAGAAAACTAAAATCCTAAAAGCGCAATGATTTCAAAAATGGCAAATTTTTCAAAGAATTCATCATTTTTCTTTTTGTAAATTAACTCAAAAAATCTGCCAAAATTTACCACTAAAATGAAGTACATGTGAGGAAAAAAAAATCTCCTAATTGCTTTGATAAGTAACAGTGTTCAAAAGTTATAACCATATAAAGCAACGCATGTCAGAATCTGAAAATTGGGGCTGAGCCTTAAGCTATAAAGTGGCTATGTCCTTTAAGGAGTTAAATATACTCAGGTTAACAAAAATACACATTTTCTAATTCACTGTTATTAGCAAAAATACAGCATTTCACAGATATAATTCCAACCTGTCTCTATCTGTCCCGGTGTATACAATTTCAGTTGCCCCTAGACACGATCCTGTAACTTACCATTTAGGCTCATGGCACACGTGGAGTTTTGAACCCGTTTTTGGGCCATTTTTTTAGCAGTCCATTAAAAAAAGGCATGCGTTTTTCATGCATTTTTGACTGGTTTTACCAATTATCTTAATTAAAACGGCTCAAAAATGGATGTGTTTTCAAAAACCGTCCCCAAAACGGGTCAGGGAAGCCATCTTGGATTTCTGTGTGACAGCTGTGGAGCTGAGTTTCACTCTCTCTGCCTCTAGCCCTGCCCTCCTGCAGTCCAGGACGGAGCAGCGTGAGGAGTGTAAAGCTACTGACATATACCGTATATACTCGTGTATAAGCTGAGTTTTTCAGCACAAAAATGTGGTGAAAATCCTCACCTCGGCTTATACACGAGTCAATACAAGTCAGTCAGTCAGTAAATATTACTTTAAAAAAAAAATAAACTTATATACTCACCCTCCGGTGGCCGGGAGAGAGCAATGGCGGCGCCCAGCAGAAGAAAGAAGACGGACGCAGAAGCCTGAAGACGAGCCGCGCGGACATCGGGGGAGCAGCGCTGCACTTCGGGACCACCGGAGGGTGAGTATATGTTTTTTTTTAATGCTGGGGTGGCTGTATACTACACGGGACAGGCTGTATACTATTGGGGGCAGGCTGGGCTGTATACTACTGGGGGCAGGCTGGGCTGTATACTACACGGGGCAGGCTGGGCTGTATACTACACGGGGCAGGCTGGGCCATGCAGTCTGTGTGTATGAGATACACATGACTTACAGCTTGTATAATGATGTGAGGAATAATGGTGTAATGGCTCCTCCATGTGCTTCATGGTGCTGGCAGCCACGCACCCAGCTGCCTGTCCTAATCCTAATTCCTTGCCATGCACCAGGAATTTTGATTATGCCACAAAACAGGAGTACAAGTTTTGATAAATCTCTCCCACAATTCTTGTGTGAATTATGCAGAAATCACTCCTCATTATTACCCTCGATGCCCAAGTCATAATGGCAACACATTTGGTCAGTTGTGCACTAAGGCTAAATTAACACCACCGCTAGTTGTCCTAGTTACTCTGTGGTGTAATGGAACAGAATAAAGGATACCTAAAAACACAGGTGAGTTTGGTCTGACAAACTCGCTTTGGCTTCTTTCTGGATTTCCAAGACTGAACATAGAATCACATTAATGTAGTGCAAAAGGGAGTCCTTCCTTTATACAGAAATATGATGCAAGGACTGTCTGCCGAACTGCAATGCAGATATTGTGAAAACTGAAACAGTTTTGGCGCTGCAGGAAAGCCGGTAGTGAGGGAGTCCATGCATCATATTTCTGTATGATTCAAGGACTCCTTTCCTGTGCAATATGTTCTATATATGGGATCTGAACAACAGAGATCCGTTTCCACATCTGTTCCCAACAACTTACATATTCACTTCTCAAAATAACATTCTTAACCTCATAGCGCAATAAGATGTCCCCTTACGTCTTGTTGTGCATGGGAGAGTATGAAGAGGGCTCACAGGCTAAGCCCTCTTCATACTCACTGGGTGTTTGCTTCACAATGAAGCAAACGCCCGTTGCTAACACACACGATCGGTGCTAGTGCCGATTGTGGGTGTTAATCCTTTGATCACCGCCGGCAAAGCTGTCAGTGGCATTAACGAGCCGAATGCACGTGGGCACCGCCATGTTGGCTCCGATAGTCGCTCCCTGTGACGTCATAGGGGAGCGGGGATCCGTTGCCATGACAGCCGCGGGTCCCACAAAGATCCGAGGCCATCATGTTTTATTCTATCTATTACAATGTGCGATTTGCACATTATAATAAATGGTGTGTAAAATCAAACCGTTAGGGAGTATTAACCCCTTAACGCTCTGCGCCGTAGCTCTACGGCGCAGAGGTATAAGGGAAGTATGAAGAGGGCTCACGGGCTGAGTCCTCTTCATACAGAGGTGGGGGTTTTTGCATTTTGCACAAAACCCCCACCGCTAATAACCGCGGTCGGTGCTTGCACCGATCGCGGCTATTAACCCTCTAAACGCCGCCCGCAAAGTCGCGGGCAGCGTTTAAAAGACGGCGGCGCGCGGGCGCCGCCATCTTTTTTTCGATCGCCACGCCCCCGAACGTCATCGGGGGGCGGCGATCGGTTACCATGGTAGCCTCGGGTCTTCTCTTGACACGAGGCTACATGGTTTATGCAGGTTCGTTACAATGAGCCAGTGGCTCATTGTAATGTAAGACCTGCAAAAACGCCATATATTGCAATACTGTAGTATTGCAGTATATGGTACGAGCGATCTGAATCTAGGGTTATTGTACCCTAGATGTCTAAAAAATAGTGAAAAAAAAAAAAAAAAAAAAAAAAGTTTAAAAAAAAAAAAATTAATAATATTAAAGGTTCAATCACCCCCCTTTCCCTAGAACGGATATAAAAATAACAACAGTAAAAATCACAGAACATATTAGGTATCGCCGGTCCCAAAATGCCCGATCTATCAAAATATAAAAACGGTTAGGCCGGCGGTGACCTCCGAGGCGGGAACTGGCGCCCAAATGTCCGAAATGCGACTTTTACACCTTTTTACAAACATAAAAAATGAATAAAAAATGATCAAAATTCGCACAGACCTCAAATGGTAGCAATGAAAACGTCGCCTCATTTCGCAAAAAATGACCCCTCACACATTCCGTGCGCCAAAGTATGAAAAAGTTATTAGCGTCAGAAGATGGCAAAAATTTTTTTTCTTTTTTGTACACATCGTTTAATTTTTGAAATGTATTAAAACACATAAACCTATATAAATTTGGTATCATCCACCGCGTCGCACCGACCAAAAGAATACGTAGTCATGTTATTGGAGCGAAGAGATGAAAGTCGTAAAAACTGAGCCCACAAAGAACGGACGCACTGCGTTTTTTTTTTCATTTTCCACATTTGGAATTTTTTTCAGCTTCGCAGTACACGGCATGTTAAAATAATAACATTACGGGAAAGTAAAATTTGTTACGCACAAAATAAGCCCTCACACAGGTCTGTACAAGGAAAAATGAAAAAGTATGGATTTTTGAAGTTGGAAGCGAGAAATGAGCCGGAAAACCCTCCATCCTTAAGGGTTAAAAATGGTAAAAAATAATAGAATTAAAAAAAAAAATTATATATATATATAATATATATTTATTATATTATATTATTATATTTAAAAAGCTTAAATTCAATACCCCCTCTTTCCCTAGAAGTCCTATAAACAGTAAAAATCATAAACACATATATATCCACCGCTTCTGAAAATGCCCGATCTATCAAAATCATAATACAGGCAGTCCCCAGGTTACATATAAATCGGGTCTGTAGGTTTGTTCTTAATTGAATTTTGTAGTAAGTCGAACTGTATAATTTATCATTTTAATCCCAGCCAGAACTTTTTGGTCTCTGTGACAATTGGATTTTAAAAATGTTGGGTTTTCATAAGAATCAGGTTAACACTAAAGCTTCATTACAGACGCCTCTGATAACTGTTACTACAGCTGATCATTGTATCCGAGGACTAAAGTACAATAAGTTACCAATATCCAGAAGGTCCGTTTGTAACTATGGGTCGTATTAGTGTCAGTGTTCTTAAGTGGGACCGCCTGTATATAATTTTTTTTGCTATTTTGAAAAATTAAAAATTAAATAAAGTGATAAAAATGTTTGTACAGTCCAAAAATAAAAGCATTGAAAACTTCATCAAAAGTCGCAAAAAATGACACCACTGACAGCTCTGTACACCAAAAGTTATTTGTGCCAGAAGACAGCAAAATGAAAAAAAAAATTTTTCTGTACAGGAGGTTTTAATTTTTGTAAATGTTGAAAACATTATAAAACCTATACAATTTGGTATCCCCGTGATCGTACTGACCCAAAGAATGAAGTAGACCTGTCATTTGGGAGCCCAGTGAAAGCCGTAAAATCCAAGCCCCCAGAAATGGCACAAATGTGTTTTTTCATCATTTTCACTGCATTTCTGTATACGGCACAGAATATTAAATAACATCACTATGAAGTGCAATTTGTTATACAGAAAACAAGCCCTCGCACAGGTCTCTACATGGAAAAGTAAAAAAGTGGGGAGTGAAAAATAAAGACGCAAAAATGAAAAAGGACCAGGTCCTTAAGGGGTTAAATATACTGAGAATGACAAAATAACACATTCTCTAATTCACTGTTATCTGTCAAATGCTGTATTTTGTTATAATTCCAACCTATCTCTATCAGTCCTGGTGTTTACAATTTTTGTTTGCCCTTGGAACGGACCGTAAATCTTCTGACTATGGTCGGATTCTTCTCCTGAATAGCTTCTCTTGTCCACACACTGCAGTGCTCCCTGCCTCCTGCACTTCCTGTCGGCAAGCAGCAATGTGCACACTTATTCTACAACCTACAGACAGATGAGGCCTTTATCTTAGTGATGGGAATTACAGCTATTATTAGTGATGGTGGGTGTTTAACCTGTCATATGGCGAGGTCAGCTCGACTGCGGCATTTAAACTGCCTTCTGGGGCTCTGTAATGAGTGCGCGATGTCTTTGGGGAGTGCCGATTGTTCCTATGGCAGCCCTGAGGTGTGATCAGGACTCCAGGGCTGCCTGTAACGTCTAAATAATAACAGAAACCCCACACCGCGGCCGTAACAACCAGTAGAATAAAAGTAAATCATTATTAAACCCCCAAGAAGAACGCCGTAAAAAAAAAGTGATCAAAAAAACATATGCACTGGCGAATGATACTGGTGCAAAGTACAACATGTCCCACAAAAAACAAGCCATCAACCAGCTCTGTAGCCAAAAAAGTAAAAATGTTATGCCACTTGGAAGACCGCAATAAACAAATGATAATTTTTTCCCCACATTAGGGTTTTATTTGGCAAATTTGGTAAAACATAAGAAAAAATATGGAAATATGGTATCCCCGTAATCGTATCGACTCGTAGAATAAAGATAACATGATTATTAGGCTATATGGTGAACACCAAAAAAAAAAAAAGTTACTGTTACCTGCCTTGTTCACTGCCACACTATCAAAATTGCGGTCTCCCCTCCTAAATAAACAGAGAAGTATTCTCAAATCATAAAAATCAATACAAGGACAAAGAGAAGGGAAAAAGAACCAAAGTGGGCGCGCTCCGAAGTGCCATTTATAGGTCTCTTGCACGTTCAAACCAAAACCCACAAACACGTGTGAACAAGGCAGAAAACCCGCAGATGTTCTTTTTGCATATTGCGGATTTCACAGCACATGGGCTGGTCACCCGTTACAACAAGGTAACCGGGAGCGAGGAAAACCACTAGAGCAAATGCTTGGGTAACTCCTGCAACTATTCTGGTTCTTGGGCAACGCCGTAGGAGTCCGCAGATTAACGTCAGTGCTGCAGGAAACGCCGTTCATCTGCCCTGTGCTGACAAGCCCTGAGTCCATATAATAAAACCAACTGGACGGTTTTCATGGGAAGGGGGGGGTTGCGGCTACCTCATAGGGGAGGAGGTCCATGGAAGAGCTCTCTTTATGTAGCAAGCTGGGATTCTTCCATACAGTGGTCCAAGGTCTCCTGCACAGAAAGTGATGTCCAAATTTCCCCATATTCCCTATCAGTTCCCCATTGCTCTGTGACTTCCCAGCGCGTCCTCGTCCCCTCTGCACACATCTTCTCTGTGCAGAGAAGCTATTTACCCCTTAGGTGCTCCCACAGCACAGGCCTTAACTTCCTGTCACTACTGTATTGCTTCCACTTCATACATTTCCCTGCTCCCCCAATTCTGTATGACACTGTGCAGTGTTTCACTGGAATTACTTGTGGAAATTGAAATCGATCGAATGCTAAGATTTACTTTGAATAGAAACAAGCATCTGGATGTATGGCAAGCTACTGTCCCCCTATTTGAGGACAGAACAGCCCCATTCGTCTCCTCCCACTTCACCTTGGTAAGAACGAATCCCATTTAAATTTCCAGTCCCTTTGGAAAGAAAAAGGTTAGCAAACAAAGTAGCATCTGTCCATATATTTGGTAACATCATAACTTTAAGTATAATCAGAATTGGAGGCCAAGATTGAGGAAAAAAAACTTAACCTAAAAGATGAACAAGATCGCTAATTTCTCCGATCACTTTTCTTTCCTTCAACACAGTTGTGAGTAAGTCTGTTGCAACTCGCTAGCAAAGAAGGCAGTACCTTTCAGCACATTGGCATTAAGCTTTTTGTTCATTAATCTATTAAAATATCAGTATGGTTAATTGTTTGATCAGCCATAACCCCAACCTCCCACAGTGTTAGCCCTGGCTGAATTTGCATCAGCTGAAATATTCTATGCCACAGGAATAAGTATGGTGTCCCAAATCATTTCTTACCATAGACAGACATCTCCACCTATAATAGTCAATGGCATTGTTCCAACCATATCTTGCCACAGGAAAGGTTAAATCGTTGATAATTCCCACCACTCCTACAGGATCCCTGTTCTATTAGACGCATGCCCGGTCCTAAGACAACAGCCTAATTCATAGTCCACGCAGGATTTGTAAATGCCCCAATATTCGCTTATTTGAAAATGAAGTCTAACTTTATTATTGAACACACATTAAAAGTAGAATAGTCTTAGGCTACGTGCAGATTTAGATTTTCTTCGGTCCACAACATATACATCAGGAAAAGCAACTGACATTACGGTATCTTGTACCTCCTCTGCCAGTGTAACACCCTGTAAGAGCCGGTCACAAAGGGCATAAGTTAGCCCCTTTGTCTCATAGCATAATTTTAAAAGATGAATTTTTAAAAGATGGAAGCCATGGATACAAACAATTAAGAATATCACAGTCACAGCCACTAGATCTATGTGTACTTGTCTCTGTTTATCATGCTTGATTTTCATGGTCGATGGGGATCCCTTAGCTTTTAGCCTGATGCAACCACTACATGCCGGAATAAGCTAGCAGCACCAAATTGGTCACACCTGCCATTGACTATGTTATGTCACGGCGAGGCTGCCATTTCATCAAACTTCAGTAAGCTGAGCTATAAAATATAGAGTAGGTACTATACAACTGAATGGAGTTCACCCTCCCCGTCCGATGGATTTAGCATTTGTGCATGTATCCCAATACTGCAGAGGCTGCAAGACTTTACATCTGCCATATTGAGTCCTTGTGATGCCATTGAGATTACTCTGTCTAAAAGCACTTACTTTCCGATGGTAATATGGGTCCACCAATATACGAGAAGGCCGACATCATAGTCGCATATATCATGTATTCCTGGACCTCAACCAATTCCTTCCACTGAATCTTTCCCATTTCCAAAGATTCCTAAAAAACACAATGTATTACATTGAATGAACATGATATAAAAGGCCCACAGTATTATAGGTTTTTTGGGAACTACAATTTAGCATATCTTAAGGGACCTAACCACCACAATCTACCTATCAAGGTAGCTCGGTGTAGGTGGACGAGGGCGCGCAGCTACGAGCACTGTGCGCCAAGATGGTAAGAGGAGAAAAGAGGCTATACCGGGGCGTTAGCCCCCATTAGCCGCATAGGAAATTGCATATAAACGTTAATAAAAGTTTACAAAAAATTTGCGGGGACGGAGTATTGCCCTTAAAAAGGGCTAATCCTCACGTCCCATTGATCCACCTACCACCCCGATCTAACCTTTAGAGGTAGATTTGTGGTTGTAGGTTCACTTAAACACAACTCTGTAATCCAAAGTTGTCCTGGTTTAACTATGATGGGGACCAGTTTTACTAATGATCCATAGTAGGGTGCTGGAAACAGACCCCTAGTATCTTGTTGATGGTCAATCCCTAGGAAAATAATCCTAGAACACTCCCTAAGAAAGGAACTGAGATATGTTATACTATTAGGGGACATAATTTTTTACCTGTACAGGCGCATCCCATGTTAGTACAGGATGTTCTGTAGTTTGTTCTTATTGAATTTTGTATTCAAAGGGACTGTATAATTGTACCCCCAGCCTAGTTTTTTGGACTCTGTACAGTGATTTTAAAAATGTTTGGATTGTCATAATAACCAGGATGAAGCAATAAAGCTTCATTGCAGACCCATTTTGATACTGTTTATAGCCGTTTATTGTAGCCTAGGTCTAATGTACCGTAAATTACCACCGCTAAGGTCCTTTGTACTAGGGGTTTGCTGCAGTCGGGTGTGTTCTTAATAGGGGACTGCCTGTGCTTCATGTCATCACACATCGCCTACTTAAACCACACAGACCGCATCACTCACAGGAAGAAACCTCCTACACATGAGGTAGGAGCTGCACTCTGCACTGATGTGCCTCATTCCTAACCCTTTGGAAAACTATTTCCCTTGTCCTAGATGACCCCGTGAAAGGGTTTAACCCAGAGGGTTAGGATACTAGTATAGCCCTATACCCTCACAAATCATATGATTCATTCCATTAAGGTCACAGTTCAATTCTAAAAACTTTTTACAGACAACAGGTGTGCAGCAATTAATCAACGGGGTTAACGTTCTGATTTAGCTATAAGACGACACTAAAACCATGTGCATTTTCCTGGTAAATATGAGATGTATCAATTTAACATAAAATGATAAAAAAACTTAGATTTAGGTGTGCTATAACCAGATGTCCCAGAATTTTTTTGATCTTTTTTCGTAGAGCATCACCAATTTGCGCACTATTTCACCACGCTTAGGAGCAGGAATCCGTAAGCAGAATGGCAGGAGAGTGAAAGAACTTTGTTTATAGGAAGTACATATAACTCCTCTAAACTGGGCACATCCAATTTATCACGAACCGACACAGCCATCTGATGAAGCCTTAAAAGGTCGGGACGTCTACATCGTAAAAGCCATGCAGTCGCTATGGGTGCCCGCCATTCAGGGGGCCCAGTCATCCACCGGACACAAAGAATGGAGATGTGCACCATATATCTATATGTACTGCACATTGTCCAGCATGATATGTATATAACATATCTGTGAGTTATATTGATGCAGTACTGTGATTTTATATGGGTGTGTATACATTGGTATGTGAGTATTTGGCATATGGCAACTGTGTGTGTGTATATGCACTAGTATTTATAGTGAATTGTAACTAACTCGCATGTGTGAGTATCTAATATGTTATTTGTGGGAAGTGGGAAGGGGGGCCCTACAACAGTAGCCTGCTAGGGTGCCCTGTCTCTCCCTATTAACGCTACTGCTTAAAAAGGATTGTCTGGAAGTTTAAAAACCTCCTATGGTCTTGGCGTGGGTAAGCTGGAGCTTTATACACTACCCATGAGCTTTTTTTTGGAACCAACAAAAGTGATTGGGCAGCGAGTGTAAAATATAACTGTGAACAGGCACTAGCTTGTTTTGGCTTACAATAACTGAAGCAAAAACTGTTTAACACTTATGTGTGACTGGCACTAAGTTGTTATGACTTGTGCAATAACAAACTGTATTCAAGGTTTTGTTTTTCATACTCACATCTGCCCAAACCTTCCAGGCTTCCTAGCTTAATTGACGTTCATTATATTCTTCAGAGTAGCCTTAATAAAGACGTATAACCACATTATAGGGTAATGAAGTTCGTACATCTACTAAATTCCTACCCTACAGAGTGTCTTTAAGGGAGAGGTTTTATACGAAGCTTTTAGTGTCAGTATAGGAAGGAAAGTGGCAACACAAGTTTGAAATTCCAGATATTTGCCTATTTTATAGGGTTGGTATATTCACCCCAAAATTACGTCCTGGACAATCATAACCAAGGAGGTGCAGGTGGCATCAAATTGCCTGATTTGCTTTTCACCCACCAATCTTGCAATATGTCCGTCAGGTGTCCAAATGTCGAACCTGACCATCGGGTCCACTCTCTAGTCGCATGTTATCTCCTGTCTGTTTTTGGATCTCGCAGGAATCAACTATTGATGGAAAACCTAAAAATAAAACCCCTTCTAATACAGTTCCCTCTTACTCCTGGCTATTGGCAAATTTTGTTAGCAGACAATAGGACGTCACTACCTGGAAACCATAGGATACACACACACGTTAAAACAAAGAGATACAGGCACACTTATAGTAAGGCTATCCACATATCCTTAACATCTCTATCACTGTGCTCCTGCTATATCACCAGATATCAATTTGTTTTTTTCATATGTCGCATTTACCACTTTGGTTAGGGTCATTCACCGCGCTTTAATCTTTCCCGGTGTATGGAACACTGGGCCCCATTAACTGTCCATGGGGACATATGTGGCCGCGTATACAGCCCCACAGACGGTGTGTGAGCCTTTACAGGTCCTGCCCTGCCGTAATTTGAGCCTATAAACCCGTGCAAGTTTTCTGGAGCATGCTGTAGCTAGGATGCACAACCAGGGGCAGGACGTTCCACACGCTGGTCCACTCCGCTGCCTGCCATAACCCCCTTGATGCCCCTTAGCGTTTAGTTGGCATAATGGTGAGACAGTGGCATACCTGGGCCAGGGGCTATGAATTGTACGTTTCAGGGCCTTGTAATCCGAAAACCACCTACAGCGCTGAATAAATCTCCCCAAGTTTAAAGTCATATATGATTTCCATTCAATGTTTTTTTAGCAAATTGTCCTGCGAAAGAAAGGGGCAAAGGCAGGAAAGCCACAATGAGGTCTTCATTCAAACGTCGCAAAAAGAGAGATGATCAAGCAAGAATGATATACTTTAATATTCGGGTAATTTACTATGCCTGTTTTCTGGTAGAGAAGGCCTGCATCCCTGTCAATGTTTAAGGGGTTTTTTCCCGCCCCCACACAGCAGTTTTGGTTCAGTGGGCCGAGTTCTTTCAAGGCTCCCCTAAAAGACAGCGGAGGAAATAGTAGATTAAAACTCTGGTTGGTCTAAAAACAACTGGCGATTATTTGGCGCTAGGGTTAAAAAATCGTGACATGCGAACCTGTGGTTGTTCCACAAAGAGAGTGCCAAACCGAAGCTCCCGCATTTTCTACTTCATGCAAAAGTTCAGTTTGGTCAACAATATTTTTTATAATTTTTGATTATTATTCTCAAATGACCCCAAAATTGATTTGAGAGTTTATGGGCTGAATGGAGTTTCAGCTGCCTGCCAGGGACGCATTAAGACTATACCAGACACGGGCTCTGGGACTGTATGAAGATTCAGCCTCTAAGACCGAAATTCACGTTCTATATGTGGTAACTAGAATCAGCTTCTTGTGGAAAGGAGATGTGTCCCTCGCCCGTTTTCGATTTATTCGGTTTTCAGGCCCTTCAACTTTCATGAGTGGCTCTTGTGAACACATGTATGGACCATAGCAACAGATCTTCTAGGATTTCATGGGTGAAGGTCCTTCTCAGTATAAAATTTGGTTGGTGGCCATGGGCCCCTGGGCCACAACCCCAACCACCTAAATTATAATCCACTAATGGCTGTGGCTTATTTGAGAAGTGCATAAAGAGCCACTGGACTGCATTTTCAGTTTGAGTCTAAAGTTTATACTTACATTAGCAATGATCTCTGAAATATTGAGACTAAGAAAGCATGTATTAACATCTATGTGAAAGCCTCATCAATGGAAACTACCAAGGGCTCAAGTTTGAGAGCCAAAGGCCAAGATGCTATGACCTAATAAAGTGATGATTACAGAGCAAACATGCGGGGGGCTGGGAGCTTGTAGCCATTCACCTTTGCCCCGCAATCTTGAGATCATGGACACCAATCTGTGTCTCTGCCAGCTCCTACCTTTGTTCCCATTCACTCCCCCCTCATACTATGGCCCAATCTCATCTTCCCCCTCAACTGTGGGCCCCTCAAACTTTTTCCCTATATGGTGGGTCCCCTTTATATTTGTGGCCCTGCATCATCATTATAGTACACTGTATCAGAGGGCTCGGACAAATGGATAGAGTTGAAGGCCGTCCCGGCCAGAGTGGGTCATCGCCATCGAGGGTGGGGCAAATGTCGCTTACTGTAACTGGCACATCATGTGAGCGAGTACGCCCCTGACAATCTCTGGGCCCTGCAAACTGGAAGCAGTGCTCATGGAGTGTGGTGACCCTTAAGGTATGATAATAATGGGAGTGGCAGGTGTCGGACCCAGAATTTCCTGATGTATAATTATGTGATCGATTTTTTTTAAAAAACAGAACACTATAGTTTTTTTTTTTCTTTAAAGTACTTTTCTCCACTCCAACCTTGGGTCAAATGATGGGTTTAACTTAGGTTTCCAAGTCTTTGCAACCTTTAGCAGGAATGTTTAATATATCCGCCAGCATTGTAATCGTTCATATATAGGTTTAGTACGTAAAGTCCCGCCTCCGGGTACCTGGGACCCTCTCTTGACACCAATGTCCGCCGTCAGTTTCTGCCCGATCTTGATCACGTCTACCTTGACTCCTTTTTTGGAGGGTGAGTTGAAGAATAGAGTTCTATCCCTGATGCAAGATTTCCCATACTCCCATAATCACGTTTTACTGAGTCACTGTTTCTCCAGAGGGACGAAGGGGCTCCTTGCATCACGTATAACCATGTTCCTTGTGGAATCCTGCCCCAGGAGCAAATTATCTTAAATGCAGCAAATATTCTACGTGTCATGGATTCAATGTGATGAACCCCTAGGGGGGTTGCGCGGGTACACTTGAACAGAATCTAAACATAAGCAAACACATTATCATAGAATCCAAATGAAAAATATTTTTAAAGTCGCACCACTCTTTCTGTCTCCTGAATTTGTTTTGTGGCAAAGCCTGCATCAGCCTGCTCCATTCCAAAGGTCAGTTTTTATACTTTTACTAACATACGGATGCACTTGAATGTTGGTGGTATAACAAGGTACAATACAAAGAATATGTTATGGTGTAAGTACATGTATAGAGACACATACAGCTGCAGATTTCATAGGACGATAAAGAATAAAAACGGCAGACAGTCCATATGGGCTATAGACACACGCCTGAGGGCCACGAGTCTGACTTGGATCAATCACTGCTTAGGCATCTACCCAATTTGCATCAGTAGCAGCAGCACTTACCACCTCATCCTTTTCCGCCCCATGCACCATTATACACACCATCGTTCTCCTCCTTTAGGCCCAGCTCTTGGAGCATGCATATGCGGCTGGTTATTAATAGAGTGACATAGCCGAGATCTGTCGTACAGCAGCAGAACAAGACTTTCCTTTTCAAGCACAAAATTCTGATAGTGGGAAGGTATGAGTCACAATGGTGAAGGCAACTGTGGGATGTCGCTGGCTAAATGAGAGTCAATCATCACAGGAACCACCATCCTGCTCTGAGAGCCTGGGATTGGAGAGCGGAGGCACGCCCACACATCATCTGGTCCCCATCAGTCAACACACCACACAGCTCAGCTATGCAAACATCATGCCCGGCACGCAGCTCTGCATCTTACCAATACAGCAAAGCAATGACAAGACGGGCATCAAATGGGTGTTCTCCCAATTCATCAAAATACAAGTTATTGTTTGTGTGTGACATTATACATTTTTCCAATGTACTTTCTGTATCAATTCCGCACATCTCTGCTTGCTGTCCCTTCTATTTTACTTCCAGTGGAAAGAAATCGACCATGGGCACACAGGTGTGCTGCTCGTTCCATAGATTATGCCAATTCCACGGCCCACCCCATGATGCGGTTTGGTCCTGCATTTGCAAACGCAGCCAAACGTCCCATTGACAGCGCCCTAAGACAATTTCACCATTGCTTTTTGGTTTGTGTTTTTCATCTCGCGTTTGAAACACATTACAACAGCTGAGGAAGGGATCTTGCTAATTAACATTACTGTTAACATTTCTGTTTACAAACACATTGTTAACGCGATGTTAAAACATGTGTTAACCGTGTGTTAACACATGCATTAACAACACGTTAACACATGCGTTTTGTTAACACACTCGTTAACATTGAGTTAAACACACTACCCATAATGTTTTTTTTAAGCATCCGTTAAAAACCCTCAGTTTTTTGACAGGTTTACCAATTAGGTGATATCACACATGATTGTTTTTGGGCCGTTTTTTAGTTCAGTTGTAAAAAAAAAGCATGCGGTTTAAATCCGCATACGGTTTTTTGAAAACACATATGTGTTTTTGTCCCTGTTTTATCCGAATTTGCAACATTAAAAATGGACGAAAACCATACTTTTTAAAAAACGGATGTTTTTTTACGATCTAAAATGCACTAAAAAAAACGCCATTTGTGACCCATCACCCTTATCTTCTTAATTAAAACTGGTCCCAAAACGGTGCATTTTCAAAACCGATGTGTTTTTTTTGACGGACTGCTTAAAAACGGAACCAAAAACGGGAAAAAACGCCACGTCCTGCCACCTCCCCTGAGGTTCGTTCACGAACACGTTCCACTAGCGTCGCGGTCATAACACGTTTTAAATGTGTGAATAAATTCGGCTACATTTACATGACCGTATGGGGACATATGTACATCCGTAAGCGTGCGTTCCGTACATACATCCCCCATAGAAAGCAATGGCGCAATCTTGTGCCTGTATCCCATACAACGTGGAACATAATATGACGTCCTATCCTTTTCCCCTCTGTCCGTGCGCGTATAACCCTCCCAGAACATAACCATGCGGGCATACGTTTGTGTACATGCACCTGAAGGCGCCTTCCAAACGTGTCCAATTTTTCCTTTCTTGCGTTTTTTTAGACGCATTTGCCGTCTATGGAAACGTTTATACTCCCCCAGACGGCTTGTAAATGCAGCCTAAGGGTGGTGGACACACTGGCATTTTTAGGCATTTTCAAAACGGGTCTAAAAACGCAATTTGTTTCACCGAGCCTTTAAGATGCGCGTTCACACGTTGCGTTTTGTTTGCGTTGTCCTTGCAATTTGAAACGCATATACAACATGATGGATGTGATTTGCCTAACGTTTGTAAATCAATGTTACGCATGTGTTAAGCTAAAACACCGCATACGTTCACCTTTGTTAACGTATCGTTAACACCATCGTCCTTTACCATGCGTTTTGTAAACGGAAATTTAACAAGTGATGTAATTAGGTGAGGCCAAATCACCCTCCGCAGCTGTTGCATATGCGTTGAAACACACAACTAACACATGTCAAAACTCTAACATGTGAACGCGCCCTCAGGCTGTTTGGCCGTCAACATAGGGCGCTTTGTCTGCGCGTTGCAAATTTGCCTAATTACATTACCATTTACGTTTGTAAGCTTCAATGTTCTCATGTGTTTTAACAACACAAGTGTTAAGCTTGTTTACAAACGCGTTTAACATTGCGTTTACGCTGCGTCTTGTAAAACATAAATTTAACATTGATTTAATTCGGCAAATTCGAATCTCCTCAAGCTGTTGTATATGCGTTCAAACGCATGAAAACGCAGGTCAAACACGCAATGCGTGTGAACGCGCCCTAAGGGTGAAGACACACATGCATTTTTAGCCGTTTTTAGTTATGGCGGTTTCAGAATCGTAAAAAACGCATGCGTTTTTTGCCGTGTTTGAATTAAGATAATGGGGTCAAACCTGTCAAAAATGCATGCATTTTCAAAAACGCATGCGTTTTTAACACAATGCGGTTTTACGATCTGAAAACGCACTACTAATGTTTAAGGAGATCGCACTGGTTTCGGATGCCATCGTCACTTCTGTCCGCCATCTTAGATACCAGCGGCCATGTTGCCCGACCATTTGTCAAGTTATGTCATGATTCAAACTTCATTTATGTAACCTGTGTTGCTCGCCTGTCAGCTCAATACCCTTTGGGGGTGAAGACCACCATGGCGTTTTTGGGGCCGTTTTTTTGGCCTTTTACTAAGTGCGTTTTCAGATCGTTAAAAACGCAATGCGTTAAAAAACACATCCGTTTTTTTAAAGCGCATGCGGTTTTTTGAAACGCATTCCGTTTTTGTGTCTTTTTTTCATTGCCAATTTCGGAAGAACTGGACAAAACGCATTGTTTGTAAAAGACCGCAGTCGTTTTCAAAAACCGCAGCGTTTTTAACAACCCGGATGCCGTTTTTAACGCATGCGTTTTTAACTTCTGAAACGCACTTAGAAAACGGCCCAAAACGGCCCAAAAAACGCCATGTTGTCTTCACTCCCTTTGGACCATGTAATGAGAAGCCATTCGTCCTTGATGCTACATTATTTATGATTCTGGAGCCACTCATCTTCCTCTTCTCAGCAATAGTATAAACAATATCTGTGTACAGGTCTCGTGAGAACTGAGCACAATTAAATTTCACTTTTTTCCTCCAATGTGCTGATGACCAAATAGTAATCTAAGTGCCCTTATCTCCTTTCATACAACACCCCATCCTTCATTTCTCTGGTATTAATACAGCTGGGTCTGTTTGAATAAAAATTTGATTTGAGTGAATCTTCTATACTTGACTGTGTCTTTCTTTACTCTGTCATCTCGCTGTCCAGAAGCTATCTCATCCCTCCCTCACAGGTTAATAGGACTCCCCTTAAAAGTCAGAGGCTGTTGGGGCCCCTGCATAAAATCCCTATCACTAACGGCCTAAAACGGCACGTGTGTCTTCACCTAAGCTATATTCACACTGACTATGGGGGATGTATATCGGCCAATATACAGAGGGGCGGCGGTGGGCTTGCGCTCACCTCCTCCTCCCTCCCCGTACACTGCCGTTGCCCGCTACGGTACGTACGGGCGGGCACGCAGTGTGATATAGCCTAAAGTGATGTCAGATGTGCCAGTTTTGGTCCGCGTTTGCGTGAAGCGCAAAACCGGTGCTCATTCCCGATCGCAGGCAATGCTATCAGGCCGCGGCCCGCCCCGGTGGGTGCGGCTTTGTCTGCGTTTGCAACGCAGACAAAACGGCACTGTGCCACCCGGCCTTAAGCTGAAATCTCTGATTGTTTTTGTGGAGTAACTAAGGGAGGATTGTTGGAGGCAGAAAGCTATCCAGTGAAGGGCACTTCACAAACGTTCCGCTAGCGTCCGCGTCATACCGCGACTGCTATCACCGCACAGTGGGCAGGGCTCGGGGGCCGTCGCATATGCGTTTCCTCCCGGGAAACCATGCCATTTATAATCCGATCGCATTGCGTTTCTCTGGAAACGCATTACGATCTGTCCCCAACTCCGCCCCCTGTGGCGCTAGCGTCCGCTTATTAACGCGGCGCTAGTGGAACGTGTGAACTCGCCCTTGTGTCCATCATTTAAATAGATGTGGGTACACGTGTCAACAGGTCGGGCCTCGTTCAACTACGCGGCGCTGCTTCACAAACTTGATCACAAGCTGAAGTAACACTGCTTTTTTAGCAAATACAATGGAACCAATGCAACCTCAGCAAGGGATCCAGCGAAGCCTTTGGTATTTTTCAAAAACGCATCGTGTGAACTCGCCTTCAATTCTCACTCATTATTAAGGTTCAGCCACATAATTGGAAAAGCCTGACCCCAGGTTAAGAATACAGGGAATATCTGATGTATCACTCTGTCCGGCTTGGTTTATGTAGGGTTAACATTAGCCGCGCCTCCTGCCACATTACTGCGTGCAGTAGGCAGAAGTTAGCACTCCTCTCCTCTGGGAGCAGCCGCCTCTCCTCGTTAACGGCCGCCGGGGAGGAGGAGGAGGTTGTGTACTCATCCCCTTCTTGTGTCCTCAGGGCAGTGACGACTCCTCCAGCGCCTCCTGACTTGTACAGCAGCCGGGACATCTTCCGGGCCAGTCTTCTGCGGGATCATATTCAGCTCAGGTAAAGCTTCTTCACACCTAGAAGCAAGCAGTACAGTCCATGGAGGGGCACAGGTCACCTTAGTCTGCCTCCAGGAGAAGCTTGTGCTCTCTACAACCATAGTATGAAGGGTGTGCAGCCAGGGGGTCAGGCTGTGCTTGGTACCACCAGTTTCTCCATACATACCGCAGAGTGAGGTGGACAATTGTGAAGGGCGCTACAACCTGTTGGGGTGACCATTGGAAGGCGCTTACACCTGTGGGGTGACTTGTGGAATGGCACTGTTTTAAAAACAACACCTTGGGTGACCATGTGAAGGGGCGCTTACACCTGTGGTGTGACCATTGTGGAAGGGCGCTTACAACCTGTGGGGTACCATTGTGAAGGGCGCTTACACCTGTGGGGGACCTTGTGAAGGGGCGCTTACACCCTGCGTGGTGCCATTGGGAAGGCGCTTACACCTGCGGGGTGACCATTGTGAAAGGCGCTTACAACACACCGCGGGGTGCCCATTGTGGAAGGCGCTTACACCTGCGGGGTGACCATTGGTGAAGGGCGCTTACACCTGCGGGGTTGACCATTGTGATGGCGCTTTCACCTGCGGTGGGTGACCATTGTGAGGGCGCTTACCTGCGGGGGACCATTGTGAAGGGCGCTTTACAACCTGTGGGTGACCATTGTTGAGGCGCTAACCCTGGGGGTGACCTTGTGAAGGGCGCTTACACTTGGGGGTGACACCATTGGTGAAAAAAAACCGCTTACAACACACAACAACCTGTGGGGTGACCATTGTGGAGGCCCGCCGGCCCTCTTGCACCTGTGGGGTTGCCCAATTGTGAAGGCCGCTTACACCTGTGGGGTGACCATGGTGAAGCCCGCTTACAATACCCAGGCCTGTGGGTGACCATTTGAAGCCGCTTACAATCCTGTGGGTTGACCATTGTAGAGGCTCCTTGCACCTGTGGGGTGGACCATTGGTGTAGGCCTCTTGCAACCAGTGGGGTGGCCATTGTTGGAGGCCTCTTGCCCTGTTGGGGTTACCATTGTGGCGCCTCTTGCACCAGTGGTGTGAGCATCCACATCCTGTGTACACAAGTTCTCCGGATATCTCTTCTCTCCATGACTTGTCTCTCATTACTGAACTCTTGTACTTTGTATCATATCACAGTTTGGCCTGTGAAAGAGGGGCGCAGCACAGTCCCTGATTCACGCTGGCCACAGCAGTGTAATGGGAGCCTCAGCCGCGTTAGTTTAACTTTGTCAATGCTTGTCGACATGTGGTGTAATATCGCATTTACCATCGGTTTTGTAAACTCAAATGTTTGGCAATGTAATGTAATGGGCAAATCGTTGTGAAAGCGGCCACCAGGCAGGGTGCAGTCACATGTTCAGTTTTTCAGATGCTGGTTTTTGGATGGCCCCAAACCATGAGTGGAGTTGAAAAAAGAGGAGGCATCTCTCCCAATTAATGTTCTCACCCCTGTATCATCCATACTGCTTTTGGCTACGAAAACGGCATCTGACAAACTGAACGTGTGGACGCACCCTAATGCTATATTCACCGAGTATGGGGGACGTATATACGGCCCGATATACGTCCCCTGAACACTTCTATGGGCGGCCCGGCACCCTAAACCTACGGGAGCGGGTACGGTGCCGCCACACTTGCTGTCACTGTAACCGTTCCGTACCCTGGAAAAATGACATTCCTATCTTTCCCGTAATACGGCGCGTGCGCCATAGGTTGCTATGGGATGGGGGCGGGTGAGCTGCGCCACCTCCTCCTCCTCTCCCCGCACACTGCCGTTGCCTGTGCCCTGTACGGTACGGGCGGGCAACGGAAGTGTGATATAGCCTAAGGGTAAGGGCCCATGCTGGTTTGGTCTTGCGTTTGCGAATACACAAACCAAACTGCACCCACTGTTTCTATGCAACGCCTTGATCGGGAACGATTCGCCGTGTTTTGGCGTTAATTTAATGCAAACACCGCGGCTCGGTCCCGATCTGCAGGCGTTTTCCATAGAAACACTGAGGCAATCGGGCTGGCGGGCCGCCCCTGCACACCAGCCAAACGGCACGTGTGCCACCACCCTTAGGGTGGTGGCACAAATGGCGTTTTGAACCAGTGGGGGCCGTGATCTGGTTGCCGTGATTGCGACCAGATCACAGCCCCATAGACTTGTATGGGTCCCATGTCACATATCGCTGTGAGAAGTGTGAAGAGCGTTCACCCCTCCTGCCTTCCACCCTGTCTTCGCTCCGGGGTCAGGGCAAGCACAACACGGCCGTGTGAGGGTGGATCCCACATGGGGTTTTTTAAAAAACGCAATCCACTTACGTTTTGGATACATTTAAAAATAAAACCGAGACAAAAAAACCATGTTGGAATCACCTTATGGCAAAGTCACACGGAGCCATTGGGGACTTCATAGTTGGCAATGGGGCGTATCTCTTGGAGAGGGGGCGTGGTCTAGCCTTGCTCAAATGTATCCAAGCACAGCTGTGATAGGGCCTACAAAGACAAGCAGCTCCTGTATTGGTACTACTGCACCGATTTGCAACAATCTTATTATATAATAATCGTTAATACTGTAAGGAGTTCTAGTTACTAGAATACTAGGCCGCATATCTCTACGGCGATGAGCGTTTCTCTCTCCCTCCCCTTCATTGGGTGAAACATGGGTACGTGGCGACCCTAAAGTCTAACCGAGCGGACCAATTAACGTTCGTTATTCCCGGGGGGGGCAGATGGGAGATAGGATGGGAAGGTTATGGAGGGGATAGGAGGGGCCTTTGGTGGGGGGGTGGGGAAGATTGTGGTTGGGGCCCCGCTCCCCCCCTCCCGAATTTCCCTCCACCGGCGGCGGTCTTTCTCCCCCTCCCTTCCTTCTCCCCTTCTCCTCCATTTATTCCTCCCCCCGTTCTCCTACCCTCGTCCCCTCTATAAGCTCCGTTTTTCCTGTAGATCCCCACACCTACCCCCCGTTGGTGTCTCTCCTCCCTCCACTCCCCCCTCTTCCCGCCCTCTCCCTTTTTCTACCCCTCACTCCCCCTCCATCTCCCCTCTTCCCCCCTCCCCCCTCCCTATCCCTCCTCTTCATCCTCACCCAACAGTAACCGATATACCCCCCAGCGTTCGTCAACGTAGTGTGGTCCACCCGCTTTGCGCCCTCGCGTCGCTACCTCGTCATCCTTCCGGTGTACTTGGCCCCATCCTTCGAGTCTTCCCCGTCCCCTTCCGGGTGCGAATCCTCCCGATCCCGACTCTTCCTCCCCGGATGGTGTAGGCAAACAGGTAGTGGGGAGTTTTCGTTCCTCCTGTCCCCCGAGTGGTCCCGGGGTCACGCGGACTCCCCTCCCTCTATCCCTCCTCCCCCTTCTCCTTCGGCCCACTCTCCCCCCCTTCCCGTCACCCTCCCTCCGCTCCCCTCTCCCGGCTCCCTCCGTCATCTCTTCACCGTCCTCAGCGGGTCCTCCTCAGTTCCACTTCCCCGTTCCTCCTCCTCTCCCCTCCCCCCCTCCCCCCACCGGTTCTCTCTATCTCGCGCGCCCTCTGCCCTTTTTCCTATTCTTAATCCCCGGTCCAATTTCCGTTCTCTCTCCTTTTGCCTTCCACGGTGCACGTTGTCGTGCCTCCTCAGGGTCCCCACTTCGTCCCGGCTCGTCGGGACATGAGGTTCGTTGGGAAGTGGTGAGGTTGAGAGGAGTTTTCCCCAGCTTTTGGGCTTGAAGTTCGTTTCTCCAGGTTCGCTTACCCGTTTGTGAGATATTCGCCTCTCCCCGTCCCCCTCGGTTCCCCCACTTTCCCTCCTGTTTCTTCCCGCGGTGCCGGTAGCTTAGTCGTCTTCCCGGCTCCCGCTGTCCCGGCCGCAGTTTACGTCCGATATGCCGGTCTGCATTCCTTGGCTTACGGGGGGTCCAGGGGGTACTTGTTTGTAATCCGACCTTGGTTCGCGTCGGCTGTTCCTATTTGGGTGGTGTTCCTCCGTCCTTTCGACCCTCCATCCCAGCTGAAATGTTGTTTGCTCCCAGGGGGGTGGGCCGGTCGATTATAGTGAGTGGGTATAGGAGGGTAATCGTATTGTGAAAGATTGCAACCCACCTCCCTCGCCCTTATGGAATGGGGGGGTAATCCAATGGGGCGCTACGATATGGCGGTCGCAAATTGTTATTGGTGGACAGGGGGAATTGTTGGGGGTAGATAGGGGGGTTTGGGGTGAGAGCGACGGTGTTCCACTAGGTATAACGCGGACTTAACGGGCGAATGAGGGATAGGGCGGTGGGAAGATGACGTTGGTGTTCGGGGTGGGAATGGGGAGGGGGGGTTTGGTATTGGTTGCTGGGTTCCGTCCTGGGGCTCAAGGGGTGGAGGGGCGGATAATGTAAGTGGCGGTCTGGGTCGTCTTGTTTATGTGTCGAAAGAGGGGTGGTGGGTGCTGGGGGGTTGCGATTGGGTGAATAGTGGGTGGGTGGCATGTCGGAGTATGCGTGGGTGAGAGGGGGGGTGTGTGTGTTTGTGGAGAGGGGTGGGATGGTGTGGGTCGGGGCATAAGTGCATTCTCTCCTCTCCTCCCCTCTCCAGCCCCTTCTTTCTCATCCTCCCCTAAAAGACCTGATTCCTTCCCTGGGAGCCTATCATATAGAGCAGCGCCTCACACCTAGAAAGGCGGAGGGGGGGAGATTCGGTTTTCTGGTCACATAGAGTTTAGCGGTGGCTTATGAGGCAGCGGGGGGTTCGTTCCCTTCCTGCTATACCAACATTCATGTGTTCAAGGAAACAGACACTCCAGGCACTACAATTGAGAGAGGTCTGTAATTCTTTATCATAGGTACAACTTCAATTTTTTTGTTTTTTTTTTTTGTTGTTTGTTTTTTTTTTTTCAATTTTGAGAGACAGATCTAAAGAAAATCCATTGTATGATTTTTAAATAAGAATTTGCATTTTATTGCGAAACAGAACTTAATACTGCAATTACAGAGGTCAGATGTTTTCTGTTAGTTTTTTTACCCCTAGAAGAGAATTCGATTATGTCCTGCATCCAGATCTTCAGATTTGGGCTTTTTGCGCTGCACATTAAAGTGTTTTCCGAGTTTAGAAATAATTTGTGTCCGGGCCTTGACAGGCTTGCCTCCTCTGGCGCTTTGATGCCCTGCCTCGTGGTCTGTCTAATCTGGTGGCCTCTCACGTCCTATTGTCCAACTTTTTTTGTTTTACGAGGGGCCACAGAGAGCGGCCTTCTTCCGCCATCCGGAATCCTCCCATCCGACACCATCACCGCAGCCTCTACAATGCTGAGATATAGTGGGACGGATGGGCATGGCCCTCCGAGGCTCCCTGTGGTGCAGCTTCTGTTCCCTGTAAACAAACGGATCAGATGGACCGCTGCGCGGAACAATCAGCCAGCGCTGGGTAGGTAGGTACAACTATGGATTTTTAAATAAGCCCACCAGGCCCGGTGCTAAAGTTATTTCTCTCTACACTCAGATAACCCTTTAAAGGTAAACCTTCGTTCCATCAGTAATTGACTCTGATAAACCACACGATTATTAGGTGTCGGATAGTGTCATACCTTCTAGTTTGTTGATTTCAATAATTCCATTCTGGTGGCATCCATCCAGGAAGCACTTTGAAGTGGATGTAAATGGTTTGTATAAAGATCCAAGAGTGTTACGACTAAGTCAACGCCGCTTTGTGGAGTCTGTTGCTTGTGAATGCCTCCTCACTCTTTTTGTGATTGACAATCATTGCTGCGGTCTCCTTTGCAACATCCTGTATTGGTGTTTATTAGGTCAATTGCTTATGAATGGTTCCCCTTTTAAAAATTCTCAGGTCGCTCCAAGTTTTTAACTCTAACCCACAATGCGTGCCTGATATTGCAAGGAAGCGTCAACCATGATCGATATAGAAGATTGACAGTCGTCTTGTGTTTCTTATAGCAACGGCCCTCTTTTCATTTATTCGTTTTGCACCACGCCTATCTACCCGACTCCTAAGCCTGAAAACGGTGGCCCTAACACCTTTGTTGTGACTGGCTGGGGAAAACCTCACATTTCTCTAATCCGTGACTGAGAAGGCCCGTTTTGCTACAACTACAACCCCCACAACAGGCACTCTAACCCCCTCCACCTATTCACCTGGAAGCTGGCAAACCGTATGTTAAGTTGGAGGCTTTTGCCATGATGTTCCATCTTGTTTTTACCCACAGAAAAACCCCCTCCTTTTAGCATGACAGGCCCTTCGTAAGTGTTAAAGAATTTGGTCGCAATGACCGGCGCTTTAATACTACAACTCATTAACCTCTTGGCAAATTGGTCGCGTGCCTATTCAGCAACTTGGTGTTCCCCTCCCCTTTCTTCCCTCCTGTTGTTAATGCAACACTTCCTATGTCTGATTGTTTTTGCAATCCTGTTATTCTTTCACAAAAATAAGTCAAATAAAATATAAATAGATCATCCATCAAGACTTCTCAATTTTTTTTTGTAGGTGGAAACTGGTATGATCTTGTTAAAATCCTTATATTCCAAGAGAGTAAATGTTCTAGTATGTTTTTCACCTCAGCGATTTTCTGACCTTTTTGGTCTGGGTATTTCAGGTTCAGCCATGCCTTCCTGTATTGTCATTGGCTGTATACCGAAGACTACAAAGAGAACATACAATTAGGAACGGATTAATCTGCACACGCGTTTTCCAGCGTCTCTCCAGGATCAACATTGCTCAAGAGTAATCGAAAGAAATAACCATCAATATTTTGGTAACATTGATTGCGTTGGCTGGACAGTCATTTTTTTTTTTTTTTTTTTTTTTTTTTTATAAAAAGAATACAGTTCTTTCCCCTCATTTGCTCTGACCCATTTTGTGATTCAGACTGCTACCTCCAGGACACAGTAAGAGAAAGCTCTGAGACAGGATGCTACACCACCAATTTTCAGGGCACCCCTAAGTGGTGGCCTGTTGTCCTTGGACACTACTCTTGGCTCACGCCCCCACCCTGTTTCCCCCCTTCATGGTAGAACGCGCTATCACTCAGACAGATTCCCCTATACAAAATGCAACACAAAGTGCACAATTGCCGTATAACTATTTTAATGTTGGAGGACAGTCTGTGGAAGATAGAACATGACCAATTGTACCAATTCCTCGATTCGATCAAATATGCTTATCAAGCTATTGATGTCCTACTGCCATGCTGTAAGATAACCCTTTTATCTATGGAATAAAAATGCATCCTCGGCCGGCCACGAGATCAGTATGGATAAATTATAGTGATAACCCAGCCCAGGAGCACCCAGCATATCTACCCATGTTTTTGCCGACAGGGAGAGTGTTGTATGCAACAAGACTGCTATGAGAACCGTGTAAAGGAACGCAAATTCAATTGTGTTTGAGTTCGTGGCCTTGATGTTTTGTTTGAACAGGTCGATGTAACACGAGGCTGTATTCCTCATTGTCCGCACACAGAAACATGTTTTTGGGCATCTACCTGTCTGTTAGTGGTCAAGGTAGTAAAGTCACATCTCCTCTGTGTCATAGCCAGCCTACCAGAGGTTTTGTTGGCTCTGGGGAACGCCCTTTCATTCAGCTGCTGTGTTATTTAGTTTGGATCGATTTTCACAAAGTACAGAGATGTGCCACTCCTGGGACTCCCATTTTCATTTCACACAATCTGTGATGACTGTATCAACAGAATAACCTCTTTCCCACCGTGGACATTCCTGGCAAGCATGGAAGCCGGACCTCATGAGCTTCCCTCAGTGGTACTCAGTATGTCTTGTATGTAGGGACAATGCAGTAGTTCTGAGATGGTTCCCAGGAATGGAATAGATCTTTCCTTGATGTTGCACAACAAAGAATTGTTGACTTTGAAACTTTTTCATTGAACTAAAGCTAATTCCTCCTCGTGTAGCACTGAAAGGAGGCCTTTGGTAAATGTGCTTAAATTAGATACTAGGGGACAAGTTTGAGGTTTCCTCTGTTTGCTAACAGGCCTCTAATCCGAAATAAAAAAGAACTTGTGAGCAAAACTACAGAATCCCGCATAAGTATGATGCTGGCAGTACAAAACCAAAAACATAGGAAACGTCTCTAGCTGCAGCAACAGAAAACGTTCTGTAAATAGCGAATGGATCGCTAGCTTAGGAAACACCCTGTGGCGGGTGTCATGTACCTCTGTGAAACTCGGGAGTTGTTGCCTGCCATGAACTTTGCAATCCCGTGCTTATGAATGTGACTGATCGTCATAAGTGGGATCATGGTAAATATACCCCGTGTTTTCCACAGAAAGACCGCTATACAAAACTTGAACACGATTTGTCAACCCTGGATCAAAAAACACTCCGAGCCATATCATGCAATTGTACGACGTGGTAATGAAACCCCAAAGTTCAAAAGACCTTGATCATCTCTCTCAGTTTTTGCATACTGGAGACAATCGGAGTTCTATTACTCATTTTGTACTCAAATACAAGCCCAGGAAATTTGTGTTTTAAAAATGGATGCATTAATGCTCGTATGAAGCTTGCAGCATTTGGTCTCACAATGCAATGTCACAGACAACGTCAAAGGCCAATTCCACACGCCATGGAAAAGCTGCTATGGGACTGTGAGCAAGATAAAGTTACCAAGTCCTGGAGCTTCAAAGAAGACCTTTATGGATCAATCTAGTAACCTGCATGTATTACCTATAATGACTGATGTCTTAAAGTGCAGTGATTGTGGTCGTGACAATAATACCATTAAAAAGCGACAAAAACAAATATGATGATTTCTATTGGACAGTGGTATGGAACATTACAGATCAGAGGCACAGAAGTACAGCAATGACTGCTCTTTTTTTCTGTGTATATGTAACTCAGGGCAGTTTTTCTTTATTAAACTTTTTTTTTAAATAAAAAATATATTTTTTTCTTAATGTAATAACAGAAATCTGTGCAGTGACACCCTTCCTCCACTATGCCTGCCTCGTTTATGTAGTGTCAGAAAATCACCAAAAGTTGCACTTTTCCTGCTCAAAAAGTGGTGTGTTTGCTAAATAAGTAAGTTATTATAGCCCCAGACAACTGGTGAAAGGTACTGGAAATGTCCTTCATTATGATGATGGATGACTTTTAAAAGTCATTTGCAACATATGTTGTCATAAACAAAGTGAACACAAGAACTTTCCCTTCCTGATAATTTTGACTTTGCTACTAAGGCTACATTCATCAACGATGCATGCCGCTGGGCTTACGTTCCAGCGATGGAGAGTAAGGAATGGTGACCCCCCTCCCCTTCGGGGAAAAGATGGACTGTCCTATCTTTTCTCCGCGTACAGAGCGGTACGGTGCTGCACGTGGTGCCGTCTATGGGGGACATATGAACGGCTGCAAGTTTGCAAAGATGGGAAGTGGAGGAGTGAGCATGAGTTAGGTCCCCATCACAGACAAGCCTCTCAACCGACATTGTATTAGCTAAAGGGAACCTGTCACCAGAGAACTATGCTCCCTGATCAGGATTTATAACACACTGGTATGTGCTTGCAGACAGCTTTTGTAATACTTAATCTTCATCTTTTTTCAAAATGTCTACTTAGCATTTTAATCTCCCTCGGCGGCCTGGTTAATCTATGTTCAAAACAGTCCCTCCCCCTCATGAAGTCCCATCCCTCCCCCTCATTACGTCAGCTCACTGCACAAGCAATGGGACTTCATGGTGGGGGGGGGGGGGGGGGGTGTTTTTGAATAGAGATGACCTGGCGCCAAGGGAATTAAATATGTAATTAGAATGTTGACCTTACTTGTGAAATACAAGCTGCCCCCAGGACTTTCAGGTAGATGCTGGCATTGAAGCCACAAAGTTTAAGAATGTTTATTAAACTAGGTATTACAAAACAATCTGAATGCACTTTACCAGTGTGTAGAAGTGGAATCTAGCTCTCTGGTGAACCGGTTCTGACAGCAAGAGTTTGATTGGACTTTGTATTTGACTTATCCATTTTTCTCTTGAAAAAAAATCATATGGCCTTTGTTTCAATGCTGAATTCACCTATGTGACTTGTCCCCAGTTCGTGTTCAGGTGGCTTTCCATCAAACTGTATCCCTCTACTAGCCAATCATGCCCTGGCTAGTTGCTAGATATGCTGGAAAAAAAACTAGCTCAAGCAGTGATATCTGCCAAACTTGAGGACAACTTGGACTACAATAGAATTGGTATTTATTGGTTAAAAGATACCTGTCCAGCGATTAACCCCCCTAAGAGTCCTAAGCTGTAATGCAAATGACCTGGCAGATGTCCAATGAGTCATTAGCATATTCACGCTGTCCATCTTATTCATGAGTGGGAGGCCCACAGCCACACCCCCAGTTCATGACTACAGCCTGCTAAATGGTGTAATGGCTCCTCTGTGCTTCCTGGGCTGCAGCCATGCCCCATGCAGTCTGTGGTGTAGAGAACCATGACTTACAGCTTGTAAATGATTTTGAGGAATAATGGTGTAATGCTCCTCCTGTGCTTCATGGTGCTGGCAGCCACGCACCCACTGCCCTGTTCCTAATCCTAATCCTGCCATGCACACCAGAATTGATTATGCCACAAACAGTAGTACAGTTGATATCTCTCCCACAATTCTTGGTGAATTATTCAAAATCACTCCTCATTTTTACCGCCTCTATCCCAGTCATATGGACACATTTGGTCATTTGTGCACTAAGGCCTAAATTAACACCACCGCTAGTGTGTCCTATTCTCTGTGGTGTAATGGAACAGAATAAGGATACCTACAAACAACAGGTGAGTTTGGTCGGACAAACTCGCTTTGTGCTTCTTTCTGGATTTTTCCAACTGACTAGAATCCATTAATGTTAGGCAAAAAGGGAGTTCCTTCCTTTATACAGAAATATGATGCAAGACTGTCTGCCGAACTGCAAGGCAGATATTGTGAAACGAAACAGTTTTTGGCGCTGCAGGAAGCCGGTAGGAGGGTCCATGCTCATATTTCGTATGATCAGACTCCTTTCCTGTGCAATATGTTCTATCTATGGGATCTGAACAACAAGATCCGTTTCCACATCTGCTTTCCAACACTTTACATTTCACTTCTCAAAATATAACATTCTTAACCTCATAGCGCAAAAGAATGTCCCCTTCGTCTTGTTTTGTGCATGGGCGAGTATAAGAGGCTCACAGGCTAAGTCCCTCTTCATACTCCCTGTTGTTTTCTTCACAATGAAGCAAACCACCGTTGCTAACAACACACGATCGGTGCTATTTGCCGATTGTGTCGTGTTAATCCTTTGATCACCCCCACCGTCAAAGCTTGTCCTGGCATTAACGAGTCCGATGCCGTGGACAAACCGCCATGTTGGCTCGATAGTCGCTCCCTGTGCGTCATAGGGATCGGGGATCCTTTGCCATGACAGCCGCGGGTCCCACCAAAGATCCGAGGCCATCATGTTATTCTAATCTATTACATGTGCGATTTCACATTATAAATAATTTGTGGTAAAAAACTCAAACCGTTAGAGGATATTAACCCCTTAACGCCTCGTCCTAGCTCTACGGCGCAGAGGTATAAGGGAAGTATGGAAGAGGCTCTCACGGCTGAGTCCCTCTTCTACAGAGGTGGGGGTTTTTTGCAATTTTTGTCCCAAAACCCCCACCTCTAATACCGCGTCGTGCTTGCACCTGATACGCGGCTATTAACCTCTAAAAAACGCCCGCCCGCAGAGTCGCGGCAGCGTTTAAAAACGCTGCGCGCGGGCGCCGCCAATCTTTTTTCGATCGCCACGCCCCTGAACGTCATCGGGGGGGCGGCGATCTGTTTTTACCATGTTAGCCTCGGTCTTCTCTTGACACGAGGCTACATGGTTTATGCAGGTTCTTACAATGAGCCATGGCTCATTTAAATGTAGACCTGCAAAAACGCCATATAGTTGCAATACTGTAGTAGATGCATATATGGTACGAGCGATCTTGAGATCTAGGTTATTGTACCCTAGATGTCTAAAAAATAGTGAAAAAAAAAAAAAAAAAAAAAAAAGTTTAAAAATAAAAAAAATTAATCAATATTAAATTCAAATCACACCCCCCTTTCCCTAGACCGGATATAACCCATAACCAACGTAAAAATCACGAACAATTAGGTATCGCCGCGTCCCAAAATCCCGATCTATCAAAATTAAAAACGGTAGGCCGCGGTGACCTCCGAGGCGGGAATGGCGCCCAAATGTCCGAAATGGCGACTTTTACAACAACCTTTTTTTACTAAACATAAAAAATGAATAAAAATGATCAAAATATCGCACAGACCTCAAATGGTAGCATGAAAACGTCGCCTCATTCGCAAAATGACCCCTCACACATTTTCCGTGCGCCAAAGTATGAAAAAGTTATTAGCGCAGAAGATGGCAAAAATTTTTTTTTCTTTTTTGTACACATCGTTTTAATTTTTGAAAATGTATAAAACACATAAACCTATATAAATTTGTATCCTCATCACCACCGCGTCGTTCCATCCGACCAAAAGAATACCGTAGTCATTGTTATTTGGAGCGAGAGATGAAAGTCGTAAAAACTGAGGCCCACAAAGAACGTGACGCACCTGCGTTATTTTTTTTTCCATTTTCCACATTTGGAATTTTTTTCAGCTTCGCAGTACACGGATGTTAAAATAATAACATTACGGGAAAAGTAAAATTTGTTACGCACGAAAATAGCCCTCACACAGTCTGTACAAGGAAAAATGAAAAAGTTAATGGATTTTTGAGTTGGAATAGCGAGAAATGAGCCGGAAAACCCTCCATCCTTAGGTTAAAAATGAGTAACAAGAAAAAGAAATTAAAAAAAAAAATATAATATATATATTATAGATATATTTCATAATTATATTATATATTCATGATCTTAACAAAGCTTTTTACAAATTCAATACCCCCCCTCTTTCCCTAAAGTCCGATAAACAGTAAAAATCATAAACACATATATATCCACCCGCTTCTTCGAAATGCCCGATCTATCAAAAATAATACAGGCAGTCCCCAGGTTACATATAAATCGGTCTGTAGGTTTGTTCTTAAGTTGAATTTTGTTAGTGTAGTCGGACTGTATAATTTAATCATAAATGTAATCCCAGCCAGACTTTTTTGGTCTTTGCTGACAATTGGAATTTAAAATGGTTGGGTTTTTCATAAGAATCAGGTTAACACTAAAGCTTCATTACAGACGCCTCTGATAACTGTTACTTACAGCTGATCATTGTATCCGAGGACTAAAGTAACAATAGTTACCAATATCCAGAAGGTCCGTTTGTAACTATGGGTCGTATAGTGTCAGTGTTCTTAAGTGGGACCGCCTGTATAATAATTTTTTTTTGCTATTTTGAAAAATTAAAAATTCAAAAAAGTGATAAAAATGTTGTAACGCCTAAAAATAAAAGCATGAAAACTTCATCAAAGTCGCAAAAAATGACACCACTGACAGCTCTGTACACCAAAAGTTTATTTTTGCCAAAGACACAAAATGAAAAAAAATTTTTCTGTACAGGAGTTTTTAATTTGTAAATGTTGAAAACATTATAAAACCTATACAATTTGGTATCCCGTGATCGTACTGACCCAAAAATGAATTAGACCTGTCATTTGGGAGCCCAGTGAAAGCCGTAAAATCCAAGCCCACACAGAAATGGCACAATGTTTTTTTCATCATTTTCACATATGCATTTCGTATACGGCACAGAATATTATAACATCCCTATGAAGTGCAATTTGTTATACAGAAACAAGCCCTCGCACAGGTCTCTAACTGGAAAAGTAAAAAAGTGGGGATTGAAAAAAAGACGCAAAATGAAAAAGGACCAGGTCCTTAAGGGGTTAACATATACTGAGAATGACAAATAACCCATTCTCTAATTCACTGTATCTGTCAAATGCTGTATTTTGGTATAAGCCACCTATCTCTATCAGTCCTGGTGTTTACAATTTTTGTTTGCCCTTGGAACGGACCGTAAATCTTCTGACTATGGTCGATTCTTCTCCTGAATACTTCTCTTGTCCACACACTGCAGTGCTCCCCTGCCTCCTGCACTTCTTCGGCAGCAGCAATGTGCACACTTATTCTACAACCTACAGACAGATGAGGCCTTTATCTTATGATGGGATTAACAGCTATTAGTGATGGTGGGTGTTTAACCTGTCATATGGCGAGGTCAGCTCGACTGCCATTTAAACTGCCTTCTGGGGCTCTGTAATAGTGCGCGATGTCTTTGGGGAGTGCCGTTGTTCCTATGGCGCCCTTGAGGTGTGATTCAGGAACTCCAGGCTGCTGTAACGTCAAATAATAACAGAAACCCCACACCGCGGCCGTAACAACAGTAGAATAAAAGTAAATCTATTAAACCCCAAGAAGAACGCCGTAAAAAAAAGAGTGATCAAAAAAACATATGCACTGGGCAATGATACTGGTGCAAAGTACAACATGTCCCACAAAAAACAAGCCATCACCCAGCTCTGTAGCCAAAAAGTAAAAATTGTATGCCACTTGGAAGACCGCAATATAAACAAATGAATAATTTTTCCCCACATTAGGGTTTTATTTGGCAAATTTGGTAAAACATAAGAAAAAATATGGAAATATGGTATCCCCGTAATCGTATCGACTCGTAGAATAAAGATAACATGATTATTAGGCTATATGGTGAACACCAAAAAAAAAAAAAGTTAAAATTCATACATTTTCGACAGTAGGGGATACCAACCCCAAAATAGTAACACTGGAAAAAGCATCTCATCCCACAAAAAAAAATGCCTTCACTTAGCCCCAATAGCCAACAAGAAAACTAAAATCCTAAAAGTGCGATGATTTCAAAAATGGCAAGAATTCATCATTTTTCTTTTTGTAAATTAAGTAAAAAAATCTGCCAAAATTTACCACTAAAATGAAGTACATGTGAGGAAAAAACCAATCTCATAATTGCTTTGATAAGCAAGTGTTAAAAAGTTACAACCATATAAAGCAACGCATGTCAGAATCTGAAAATTGGGGCTGAGCCTTAAGCTATAAAGTGGCTATGTCCTTTAAGGGGTTAAATATACTCAGGATAACAAAATTACACATTCTCTAATTCACTGTTATTAGCAAAAATACAGCATTTCACAGATATAATTCCAACCTTTCTCTTTCAGTCCTGGTGTACACAATTTCAGTTGCCCCTAGACACGATCCTATAACTTATGACTTAGGCTGGCGGCACACGTGGCGTTTTGAACCCGTTTTTGGGCCATTTTCAAGCAGTCCATTTAAAAAACGCATGCGTTTCTCATGCATTTTTGACTGGTTTTACCAATTATCTTAATTACAACGGGTCAAAAATGGATGTGTTTTCAAAAACCGCATACGTTTTTTAACAGACTGCTTAAAAACGGCCCTAAAACGGGTTCAAAACGCCACGTTTGTCCCTGGCCTAAGGGTCAGGGAAGCCACCTTCTGTGTGACGGCTGTGGAGCCGAGTTTCACTCTCTCTGCCTCTAGCCCTGCCCTCCTGCAGTCCAGGACGGAGCAGCGTGAGGAGTGTAAAGCTACAGACAGATAAGTTCTTTATTTGGGGAGTGGAAGGAAGGCACAGTAGATCTAGCAATGTGTTGTAGAATAGCAGAGATGTAGGAGAGCCGACTGTCATTGTGTGTAATAAGCATCTCATGGATCTCATCATCTCATCTCTAATCTGTCTCATTTGTCTCTTTCTATGCTTCAGATACTAGTACAATTTTGAGCGCCGCTCACCCCCGCCCCTCTCCATAGAGAAACATGGGGCACATTGCAGTATTCCATGGAAAGATAGGACATGTCCTATTTTTCTCCCGGACAAGGAACGGTATGGTGCCGCACGTGTGCAGCGCCATACCGCTCCCTTAAGGCCCCGTGCTCCCATTGCCATCTATGGGGAACATATATACGTCGGCTGTGTATATACATCCCCCATATGGCAGTGTGAATGTAGCCTAAAATTTTTATGTAAGGGGATAAAAATTGATATCTATTGTGTAAAAATAGGGTATTGAAATTTGAGAATTTTCTTTAATAGGAAAACCCCTTTAAGTTTTTCCCTTTGTGATGCATGTGCTCAGTTGCCTATTGCGACTTTTTAGACCCAAATAGTAGCTCCCAAAAGTAAGTCTGGGTCTAGCTTGCTCTGTTTCGGGACTTATTAGGCGCAAGAATGGGACAATTTCAGAGCTCAAAAGTTGCACAAGTTGAACAAACATCTGGGCTACATAGATAAATATGAAACACTGCATTAAATCCCTGAGGCAGCAAACTTTGGTATGCTGCTTGATTCTGCGCCTAAAAAGTCTCGAAATGTGAAAAGTTGCACCCAAAAAAAAAAAGAAAGCAATAGGAGCGGTACATGTTTCCCTATGTATTAAAATGTGCGATTTGAATATTGTAATAGATGATGTGAAAAATCCCCTTATAAAAAAAATATATATATAAAAATGCAAATCACCCCCTTTCCTTAAAACTGATATAAACATAAACAGTAAAAATCATAAAGATGTTAGGTATCGCCACATCCCAAAATGTTTGATTTAGTGTGATGCCACACGTGCCGCTTTGTCTGCGTTTGCACAAACATATGGGGGGGGGGGGGGGCTAAATGTCGCCCATACACAGCAATGGGCTCATTGCCGTGCGGCACAGTACTGTTCCATAGCCCTATTTTACTCTATGGAGCGGGGTGGGGATGAGCATCAAAACGGTAGCATTGAAAATGTCATCAAAAGTCGCAAAAAATGACACCACACACAGCTCCATACACCAAAGTATGAAAACGTTATTAGCGCCAGAACATGGCACAAAATGAAGGAATTTTTTTTGTACAGTTTTAATTTTTGTAAAATGTATGAAACTAAACCTTATAAATTTGTAGCCCCTGTATCTCCACTGACCCAAAGTAAGTAGACCTGTCATTTGGGGCGCACAAGAAAGTCGTAAACTCCAGCCCACAACATCCCAGCGTCATAATGACATAATTCCGGTGGAACTTTTTGGTATTTCTAGGGGGGGAATTGACATTATACGGAAGTGTACTATAAAGACCATGTATAAACCCGGTACACCCTGTCATGTACTGATGAGACTGCGCTCTCCCTATACACCGATAGTGCAGGCCGTAGCGTCTCCGCGCCCTCAGCTCCGGGATTTCCCTCCGCCTTTCTCTCAGCCGGAAGTAACGCGGCTGCCCGCCCCTCCCCCCCTGCACTGACGTGTTGTCCGCCGCAGCCTAGTGTCATGGCGCTGGAACAGCCGGGGAATGATGGAGGATGAGGATTGGAAGAGGGGAGCTCAGCGTGCTCCGACACCGACATGAAGGGTCCAGACCGGCAGACCAAGCTCCAGTGCAGGTAAGTGGAGGATGCCTGGGCTGTGAGGTGTATAGACATGTTGGAGCACCACCACCCCCACTGTGTGTAGCCTGCATGCTATACTACATAGCGCGGCTCCATGTCATCCAATAATTATACTTTGTCACCTTTTCACACCTTTACTGTTCTGACTAAACCTGTGATTGATTGGTTGTCGGGACAGTTACAGCCATGTCTGTGTGTACATTGCCTGCATGGTGATAAGGCGTTGTTCACACCTTGCACTAGAGTTGCTTTTGAAACACATTCCAGGCATTGGTGTTATTCAACCTATGTGTTTAGACCTTAACGCCCTGCATTTGGGTACGTTGCAATATGTGTCTTATCTTGTTAGCCTGTACACACGTGCTGCTACTTCCCGATTGTCTCTAAACATGTATTCGGGGAGAAGTATTCCCAATTGCTTGCGAGGAGATTTTTAAAATGCGTGATGCACATGATACGCGTGCCGAGAGTTGTTCCACAGATCTACATTTGCTTTTAAAGGGGTTGTTGAGACTGAAAACACTCCAATCATATTTTTGTACTTTTCACGTTTTTCCAATGCTGCAGCTCGCCGTGGGCTTCATTATGATCTGGGTATTATGGCAGTAAAACTCATAGAGTGCTGGATTTGGGGGACAAAAAATAAAGCGTGTTCATCTAAGGAAACCTACCACTGCTGGCTGAATAAAATCAATGCGAGCAGACCACCTGGTAGGCTATTCATAATACTGATGCCGCACATACTTTAGTTAGGCACGGCGACGTTAGTTTAGATAAAAAAAATGTTTTACTTACCTATGAAAAATATTCCTCCGGTGCTACCCATACGTCATCTTCGAAGGAGATGTCCTTCCGATCTTAATTATTCCCAGCCTCCTTCATGTAGCCGTTTCCTTCGGGTGCCGAGAGCCGTGACGTCACCAAGCTCTCGGCACCTATCGCTGTCTGGCTGTGTGAGAGTTGTATCTGCGCATGCGCGATAGGTGCCGAGAGCTTGGTGACGTCACGGCTCTCGGCACCCGAAGGACGGCTACAATGAAGGAGGGCGTGAATAATAAAGATGGAAGACATCTCCCTTCCGAAGATGACGTAGGGGTAGCCGCCGAGAAATATTTTCATATGTAAGTAAACATTTTTTTTCTAAACTAACGATCGCCGTGCCGAACTAAAGTATGTGCCGGCTCATCAGTATTAAATACCTACCAGTGGTCTGCTCGCATGATTTTATCATGCCAGCGAGTGGGATAGTTCCTTTAAAGCAATTGCTGATATAAATAAAAATAGACCATCACCATGTGGAATGTTTTGACAAGACTATGTTGTGTAACCCCTGCATACGCGCAATACAGCCATATGCGTACTATTGCACATTCCCTTGCTGGAAAAATGTTTAAAAACGTCATGAACATTGTGGCCGACCACAAATAGCAATATCTCGTGAAACCCTGGCACTACAAACACATATTAAAGGAGATGCCTGGATACGGCATAGTTGGGTACGGATGCTTTACAGAACCATAGAGATACAACAATATTTAGGTTTCTAGTACAGCTTTGTATTTTTTTAGATTTCTGACTATAACTTTAACTGGGGATATCTCTGTGTTCTCTGAAACCCCAAAACACAATTGAAGTGGATTCTCCTCTTTAGTGACTTGTGTTTCTAGATTGTCAGGGTTCAGGAATAGAGGCGTTTGTAGTGTACCCTAACATCAGCCGCAGCAGAAGGCATTTTAGAGAAGGAGCTGCAGAAGACTTGCCTACATGCATATACCGATGCGGTATGTTATAACCGTTTTATTTCATATAAAACAAGTGGATCAAATGATCGCTTGTTCATGTCCACAATAGGGACAAAATAAAACGGTAAAAAAAGTTTTAAACCACGCGCACCATAATACTACGTCACATGTCGGGTTATGAGAGGTCTCACAGGCTTTCCCTAGAACTGATATAAACTTAAAAATCAGTAAAACACTATTAGTATCACCTTGTCCAAAAATGCCTCATCTATCCAAACTATAACAACGTTTTTTCAACTGTTTAACCCCGGAAAATAGAGCCCACAGTTGAAAATGGCTTTTTTTGCCATTTTGAAAATTTTTAACAATTAAATAAAAAGTGCTTTAAAGGTTGTACGACGAGAAAACAATACCATTGAAAACGTCATCAAAGTCGAAAAATATTGCCCCACCCACAGCTTCTTCCACCAAAGTATAATAAAAGTTATTAGTGCCAGAAGATGTGCAAAATCCCCCCCAAAATACTCTGTAAAGGAGGTTTTAAATTTTTGTAAAGTATGAAAACATTAAAACCTATACAAATTTGGTTTCCCCGTGATCGCACCGACCCAAAATAAATAGACGTCATTTGGGCGCTCAGTGAAGAGGTAAAATTAGCCCACAAGAAAACGGTGCAAAGGTGGGTTCCCCCCCGCTTCCCATTGCGGCATGGAATATAAATACTACTCACTATATGTGCAATTTGTTGTCAGAAAAACAAGCTAACCCCACTGAGCCTTTACTGTAAAATAAAAAGTATAGATTTGTTGAATTGGGTTTGAAAAATGAAAATTTAAAACAAAAAAGGTTTCAGATTGTTATCGGTTAAAAAAAAATGTAAAAAGCATAAGTCCCTTAAAGCCTGCATCCTTTATAAAAATCACATAAAACACAAAAACATTATACATTGGGTATCACCATGCAACCCATATAGTAAAATTAAATTGTTAAAAATAGGGAAAAAATTATATTTTTACATCCACCGCATAAAAACGGGATAAAAAGTAACATTTACCCCAACATGATAGCAATAAAAAGTAAAAGCCCTAAAACAACTCTGTAAACAAAAAAAAAAAAAAATGTTTGCCTCTTAGAGCAAAACCAGCAAATTGTTGAAAAAATAGTTCTTTTTGGATTTTCCTGTTTTTTTTTAATTAAATTAGGTACCTTGCTTATTTGGAAGTTTTATAATGTTACATTTCAATGTTTTGGTTTATTTATTTAAATATATATATATATTTTTTTTACAAACTTAAATGTTGTCATTGATAAAAGCTACAGAGGTACCCTTCCTTCCAAGTGTCCCCTATAGAATACCAAAAATGTTGATTCTAGTGATGACAGCGCAAGTGACTCTGAGGAAGATGATGGTTCTCCATGAACGAAAACGCCAGAAACTTCAAATCCTCCTCGTCTTTTTCCCGACCAACCCATTCATGATCCTGATCAGAACAAGAAACCCAGAATCCATCTGGGGAGCAGTACTTGCAAGAGCAAACCCAAGAGGCTGTACGAAGGAATCGGCATCATGGCCAGGGACGGTCTGATAGATAAGCAGGGCAATCAGAGACTATAATTAGTCCTGGCCAAAAACTTATGACCAGTCAAATGATGAAGAAAAGCAGCTCTTGGACAAAGAATTGGAGGAGTTAGTACTGAACATAGGGAGCATGTATCAAAGGAAGAAACGGGCACTTAAAGAGGAAGCGACCTGTAAAGGAAGAATAGGGTGAAAGTTAGAAATGACTACAAAGGTCGCTATGAAAACCGATGCGACCCGGACGACAAAGTTGCTGATGAAATCGCTTACAGGTCAGTTATCAGGATTTACAATTTCTGTATCCAACTCTCTGTGCATGCAGGTCCATGAAATGGAGGGTTTCCCACAGAAGAGCTACTATAGAAAAAGAAAAGTTAAAACACTATAGTACAGTATATTATAAGCCGCTTTTTTATTTTAATTCTGTTTTCTTAGCCACCTTGTAACTGACCATCGCTAAGGAGGTTATCAGTTTGTAGTACTTCATTGTAGTATTGGCAAGACGTGGGGTGGGTTTCCCACAAAGCACAGTTGGGCCCTATCCAACAGGGAAGGGTCTACTTGCTGATCGTTGCGTTGTCAGTGGGGGTCTCGTAGAGGATAACGGGGCAGTTTGCACGAGTGTCTGGCTCTGGCCATCTTGGCGGTGCAACCAGAGTAAATACATCGATTTTTTTTTTTAAGACCTACTTCCATGCTTTTTACTGCCAGCCCTATGTTGTCCGGTACTGTTAGATTGTTGTGGAATGATGTATTGTGAGTATAGCTTGTAATAACTGGGTTTCCATTCTTGTCCATGTAACTCCAAGAGCCCAAGAAAGTCTATATTGAGCGAGTCGTGAAAACCATTGGCAACAAAGAAGCGATAGAGCCTCCTTATGGAACCGCAGAAGTGGACAGAAACGTGGACTTTTTGTAATGGCTGAAGGCATTTTCTTTTCAGTATGTTTGCATTTTTCAGAAAAATAATTGCAGTTTCCAGGCTAAGATAAGGAAACTATGCCGTTTTTAGGTCCTTGTAAGATGCTTCCCTGACATCAAGCATGACCTCAAAGTGCCTTGATGACATCATGCGGGATAAAACAAACAAATAATATGATTCAGAAGGTAACAGACCCGCCTGACTGTCACACCTATTGGTCTCCTCAGTGCAGCGTAGGGACTGGTTTTGGCTGATGAGTTATCCGACTGGAGACTGCCAATTAAGGCCGACCATTAGTGTGGGAATATATGCCATGGATCTCCACTACAAGGATTCTGGGAAAGATACCCGTCACCTTCTATAGGCCCTTACATTCCGCGCTTCACAACTTCCACGATTTCTAGAGCGTGGGCGGTGGTAAGTGTTTGTGTTTCACAGTATAATGCTGCAACTATGGCCTGGGTATCTTGTAACTGGTTACACATGTGTTACCTTATCACAATTAAAAATTGTTCCATCCCCATTCTGGTAACTAGTCCACTAATTGTAACTATATGCTCTGTGTCCCCAAACATCATTATAACTGAGCCTCTGGGGTTGGGATGTTTAAAGGGAATCTACCACTCTATGAACACAATATGCCACAATGACCTGAGGGGTTAATGGAGCCTGGAGCCCCGCGGGCCTCCATTTGTTACAGTCTGTTCATCCTAGTGATGATGTCACTTTAAACGAGACACCTATGACGCCTATACATGTGCAAGTTAGGCCAAGTCTTTTTGAGGCTTTAAACTTTTGAATCTATGTAATCCTTTACATGATACTAAACAGCAAAGTTTAACTATTATTTTTTTTATTCAAGGAGGTCCTATTTCAGTGTTTACTATAAAAAGTGGCTGTGTAAGCGCACCCTCGCATTTCTTTTTTCTAAAATGTATTGTGTGTTCCACATTGATCAGATTTTTTAATCCAAAAGCAAAGCATTGCTAGCAATAAAAGAAATCGGATTTGTCTCATGGGATAACCGTGAATCTTCCCTGCATTCCCACTCTGCTTTACGCCTGGTTTCTTTAATTTCCGTTGTCTGTTTGGGTACGATTTAGAGCTGGGTATCGGGGATTCGTGCTGCTAGGTACTTATTTTGCTAATGAATTTTTTATTTAACCTTGCAGAATGGAACCCGCAGGAGAACCCCTGGTGGTGTCTATTTAAATCTCCTGAAAAATACCAGTATTACTACTCCGGCTCAATAAAGGTACTGTACTTTACTCTTAGAAAAGGGGAAGAGAAACTCCAGCTCACCTCCAGCCCATATTCCTCATAATATGGAAGCCGGCGAAGGAAAGACCCCCCCTGCGTTTGAGAAGGCAGGTTAATATTTGAAACAATCCAAAGGTCCAGCCAGGTCCCAAAGTGTTCAAAGTTTTTAAAAATGTCAAAACATCTCACAGTGTAAAATCCTTGCTCACCAACGCTGTTTCAGACCGCTACCGTCCTTAATCAGGTCCCCTGATTATTTTTGAATAAACTAATTGAACCTCTCTTGGACCTGGCTGGAACCTTTGATGGTTCGACTATTACTTTAGCCTTACCTTAATGGGTTTTGTTTCCAATTGGAAAAAAAACATGTAGGCTTCTCAAGATTTTGACCACCACATGCATTGCTTGTGTCTTGCTTGTGCTCTCGTTTTTCTTTTAAATATTTGGGTTGGCTACACCAACACAACCCTGGTTTGGTTCACCTTCTACTATCTATACACACGAGATACTGTTATCCTGTAATTTCCTTAGGGGTAGGTGTGTGCTTATTTCCAAAGATATGGTAGCTAGTTACTACTCGTGGGGATTAATAATACACTTGCTTTCTTTCTATTAATGTGAGGTAAATTAATATTTCAGTTAATGATGAAGAGAACCTAACCACTTTAAAGTGGTAGTTTCTAATGACCATGATAAATGACCAGCTCAGGGTGGCTGGTGCCGGAGCTATTTTTTCTTATTAGATAACCCCCTATCCCGATTTATAAGTTTAAAGATTAAATTTATCTCTGAGCACCGTGCCTTAGTGCGGGCGCCGACAAATTTTAATATAACTTGACAAATCGGTGATAGGGTTTTATTCTACTAATGAAATATGCTCCGGCAACCAGCTTCACCCTGGCTGGTGCCATGTAATCTGTGTCTTAGAACTAACACTTTTACAGTGGTAGGTTTCCTTTCTAAGAACATTGCTTATAACATTGTTGTTAAAGACTTGCATTTTTTGGTCCCTCAATGTACAAAAGTCAATGTTCCCACATGACAGCTTATGACCTGACTAATGTATATGTTTGCTGAAAGGAAAATATTTAATGTGACAAACCAGAAGGAATGAGAGTAAAAAAGGCGCGAAAAAGAGAAAGACGTCACATTGTTTGGAGAAGATGAAGAACCATCAAAGGTCTTAATTTTCAGGAACATGACGACACTTCAGAGAACCTTTTAGGCTAGTGACACAATGAAGCTTTAACGGCCTTAGATTGATGAAAACAGGGGAGGGAAAGGGGAGGGAGGAAGGGAAAAGGGAAGAAAGGGCAGAGAGGGTGGAGAAAGGAGGGAAGTGGAAAAGCGAAGGGGGAGAAGGAGGAGGGAAGAGGGAGAGAGTGGACAGGGAGGGGGGAGAGGTGAAGAGAAATGTGGGTAAAGGGGGGATGATGATCTACATGATCACATTGTATCATGATGACCTAGAAACCTTTTAAATTGATGCAATTTGGACTTGCGTGACATTGAGGCTGCATGCTAGTAGAGAATTATTTTTCTGGTTATGAAGCGTAACAGATATCACCAGGAAATGTAGAGCACATTGTGTATGTACATTGCTTTTAAACGCACCTCATTTTTTTGGTGGCCAGTGTTTTTTTTTTTTTTTACTTTGTTGTCCTTCTGCCTTATTTTTTTCCATTACTTATATACTAACCTGATGTGCTCTCTTGCAGTCAATTCAAAGGACGCGCGCACCACCTTTAACCAACCCACGACAATCTGAGATGATGGAGGGGAATTTTCACTTCAATAACCCAATCTTTGGCTCCTTTAACATGCAAAAAGGAAGCGTAATACTTTATATGCAGCTCCATTTGATAACTGATCCCTTTAATTCTCTTTCTGTAGCTCTATAACTGACTGATTATTATCAGTTTTTTTAATTGGTTCTAGAACATTGTTTATTTTAACGTGCTATAGAGTCCAAGGTAATGGGGTCTCGAGGCTACAGACACTTATTCAGCTCCATTGCAAGTTGACTTTGGATGCCTTGTTTAATAACTTAGAATCGTGTGTTGTTTAGAGGGGGAAAAAAAAAAAAAAAAGCTCTTGTGCTTCCCTAGAGACAATCTGATTAGGTGCTCACACCCCTGTCAACCCCGTCACCATTCCTTTGCTTTTTGCTTTCGTGAAGCCGGTTCTATCCATCTACTTTGCTGTGCATCTTGTGTCCCTATGCGCAGGGAAAATCGTGTGTGCATTACATTGAGCTTCATATGTTAAATGAATGGTCAGGCACCAGGGGCTTGCTGTAGCAAGGGTAACTGTACTTTTGGTTTTTTTTATAGCAGGCAGACTAGAAATGATGTAGGTGCAATAAACCTTTGGGTGGCCACATAGACCTTAACATAAACATTAACTGTTAATATATTGGCATGACTGCACCATCTCTGACTTTTGTTTGTGAAAATTGTTGCATCTGAGTCTATATTCCTTTTGATGTCTACATATGCTGACTGTGAAATATAGCACAGACTTACAGATTACATATCAGAATTCAGGTACCGCTGGCTTTTTAGATTAGACTTTGGAAGTAATCTATTCCTTGCCTATTATCTTTTTTTATTTCCATTGCTCATAAGAAATTTTAGATACATTTGATAACCCGGTGTTAGTTTGAGGAGTGGACCGTGTGCAGTTTAAAAAATTTGTCTGGGTCATGCTGACATATTAAGAGGGAACGCCTAAGCGTCACATTTATTCTACAAGGAACAGCCAGCACGAGGGTTTTTTTTTTTTTTTTTTTTTGGGATGGGAATTCCCCTTTCCAAGAAAATTTCAATTTAGTTTTATTTTTAAATAAAAACAAGATATGGTTCGGTCCCCCCTAAACATTCACGAATTCCAAAACCCACGTCCCTCCCTGTTAGGAGGGAAGGTCCCCCCCCCCCCCCTTTTTTTTTGGTGGTTGGGTTTTTTTTTGGTTTTTTAAATTTGTTTTTTTTCCCATCAGTTTTTTATTGGGTGGAGGTTGGAAAGCCAAAACCAGGAGTGGTTGGGTAACAAAAAAAAAAAAGGGGTGGGGGCCCAAAAAACAAAGTTGGCAAAATGAGGATGAGGTAATGAATTAATGGGAAAAGGACCCTGTCCCCCCCACCCCCCCCCCCCCCCCCTTGGCCAGAATGGAAAAAAAATGAGCCTAACGCAAAAACCTCCTAAAAATAAATGGTAATGTTGTTTAAAATGAAACCCACCCCAAAAAAAAAAACCAAAAATGGGAAAATCCAGCAAACAAACTTATTGAAAAAAAAAAAAATAACATCATGGGTTTAATTTAAATATTTTTTTTTAATTAAATATGTTTTTTTTTTTGTTAAATTTAAAGAAATTAAACCAACAAATTTGAAAAATATAGTATGAAAAACAAAATCAAATCCTGGGTAATTTCCCCCATCCCTTAAGATCCCCATCTAAGATGGATACCGGGAAATTTTGAAATTTTTTTCAATACTAATAAATCCTAAATGTTTTGTACATTTTTTTTCCCCTTTTTACCTTTTTAAAAAAATTCTTTTTTGAAGATTAAATGGAATCCCTAAATTTTTTTTACCACGTAGTCCCCAATGGAACCCTGTATAGGAAAAACCGAAAAAAAAAAAAAAAAAAAAAGGTTTTCACTCATCGGTTTGGTTTAAAAGAGATATTGAGAAAATGTATGGTTATTTTTTTATCTTTAACACCCTTCCAGTTTTCATGTTTTTTTTTTTTTTTTCCCTTTCTGCCCAAAGTAGGAAAATGGTTACTTTTGGGGAAGTTGAAAAAAATTGTTAAATGGGTTTTTTTGGAAATAAAAAGTCATGAAAAGGCCGGGAGATCAAGCAAAACCTGAAGTTGTCCCAAGGCCCCCCCCTTCCTCTGCAAAAAAACCTTCTGCAATTTTTTGACCCCAAGTCCTGCCCTCCCCCGGGGGAAAGAACATAAGTAAAACAAACCCCACAATCGTCAAAACCTGAAGGTCCCCCAGGGTTTCCCAAATGATGGTTTCCAAGAAGCAAAGAGGAGAATTGGCCGCTGGGAGGAAAGAAAGAGCTTTTGGGGGCTTTTCTTTTTTTTGGCCCAATTTTTTTTAATTGAATAGGCATTTGTTTTAACATCCCTCCCCTGGCAAAAGTTTTTTTTTTTTTTTTTTTTTTTGTAAAAAAAATTTTTGTGGATGAAATGCCCCAATCACGCTTGGGCTTTTGAGGGAAACAAAATAATCCCTGGAAGGTGGGTTTTAAACTGGTTTTGTTTTTTTTTTTAAATATAACTGGGGGTAAGCCTTTTGGGCCCTTTTTATTAGGTCCCCCCACATTTCTTTGCTTCCCTCTTAATTGCCCCATTTTAACTAATGAAAGTTTTTTTAAAAATTCCCAACCGTTTAGTTTTCGTTTATTACATAGAACTGCAAAATATTTTTTTAACCAGGTTTTTTTTTTACTTGGGAATCTTTATGACCCCCCTTCATACAAAAATAAAAATGTTTGTTAATTATTTAATCCCAACACATCCAATTTTTTGCTTATAAGGTGGAGAAAAAGTTTTTGCCCTTGGTGGTGGGCCTTGACCAATTGTTTTTTTTTTTTTTGCCCTTGTTTTGACTTTGGGTAAAAGCCGTCTCCCCCTTTAAACCTGCCCTTCCATTTTTTCGGGGGGGGGGATTATTTTTTGAAAATTTTCACAAGTTTAAAACACTTTTTTTGTTTTTTTTTTTTTTTCCCCCTATTTTTTTGGGCTTTTCTGGTCCGGTTTTTGTTTTTGAAAAAAAAAAAAAAAAAATTTTTCATGGTGGAAAATTTGCTGGTTTGGTGCTTTGCCCACCCTTTTTTTAATGACAAATTGGTTAGTAAAAAAATAAATTAATATATATATTTTTTTTTTTTTTTTTTTTACAATCTTAAAAGGGAAAGGACCTTTCAAAATAGAATTTTGACCCCCTGAACAATGCCCTCCCTGATTAAGTTTTTTTTTTTAAACCAAGTCCATCCCCCCCATATCCCACCTAAAATTTAGCCCTTTGTCCAGTGGGGGGGGGGGGGGGGGCCACAAACAATTTGGTTTTTTTTTTTTTTTCCCCGTAAATTACAGATTGGTTTTTTTTTTTCAGGATAAAATCCAAAAATTGAGCCCCTTTTTTCTTCTGACCTCTTTCGTCTGGTATCCTTTTCCTTGACCTCCTTCTTTTCCGCCCCCAGGCTTGGCAGTGAAAAACCAGGCCTCCCAATTTACTGTGACCTGACAGCTTGTTCCCCCCCCCCCCCTCCTTCTTTTCCAAAAATCCCTTACTCCTTTGTCCTGCCCCTCCCGGGGGTACTTTGGGGGAACTTGGGGGGGGGGGGGGGGGGGCCTTGGCTAATAATTCAACTTAAACAGACAATATAAAAAAGCCCTCTTAAATGGTACAGATTTGGGGAAATATTGAAATTTATTTTTTTTTTTTTGCCCTCGTGTGGCCCCCTTTGGGGCCCCTTACATTCCATGAAAAAATGTTGAAACCAGTTGAACGAAAAACATTGGCCAAAGTTTTCTTCCCCTTTCAGCATTCCCCTAAGAAATACAAAACCGGTACACACCAAAATTGTAAAATTTGGTGATTTTACATGTAACCACAAAGCAAAACCCCCCCCTCAAGTGAGGATGAGGAGGGGGGTGAAGTAGAAAGGCCCATGGAGGCGCTGTTGACTTCCAAAAATGGTTGGTCAGATTTTTGCATGCATGGGGTAAAGAAAGCCCCCCCCTTAAAAGTACCTGAGTGAAAAACTTCCCCACTTCTTGGGTCACATGAACATGGAAAACACCTGTCCCACAAATTTAAAGGAGGGCAAATAAGGCCCAACGGGGGAAGGAGTAGATTTGGGAGGGGGCTCCTTTTGGGGAACGAGCAAAAATGAAAAACCGCCCCCCCCCTTTTGGGAAAAATGCCAAGTAAAAAATTTATAAAAGAAATAAAATGTTGAATTTTAATGTGGAAAATTGGGTTTAAAACAAAAAACCGTTTATAGAGCTCTATTAAGAAACCCTTGCCCCCACTGGCTTTGGTTTGACAGGTTTTTTTTTTCCCGTTTAAAAAGTAAAAATACAGAAAAAAACTTAACATGTGCCTTTGGGTTCCCAAGAATGGCAAGAAAAAAAACCTTGCACGTTGGGTCCCCCCAATAACTTGAGGATTTTATAATTAATTAATATTTTTTTTTTTAAGAAATTTTTTTCTCAATAGTTTTGTTTTTGCAGCTTTGAATTGTTGGTGGTGGTAACAATGGGAAGGTGTTTTTTTTAATGGGTCCCCCCCCCCCCCCCCCCCCCCTGCCCAGTGAAAATGTATAACTTTTTTTTTTAGTTTTCAAGAAAAGGTTTTTTTTGCCAAAATTTCCCACACCTTTCCTTTGTTCTTTTTCCCTAAATTTTTTCCGACTTTTAAAGTTTTTTTTTTGGGGGGGGTTTTTTTTTTATAACTGGGGAACCCAAGTTTTTTTTTTTGTTTTTTGTTTTCGTCCCCCTCCTTTTTTCCTTTTTTTTTTAATGGAAACTTTTGAAAACCAAATGAAAACCTAACTAATGTGAAGCCCTTTTTAGGCCCTTAGTGTCACGTGGCCATTCCAACCACAACAATGGTGGCAGTTAAAAATTTTTTTATTACAGAACACAGAAAAATTTGCAACAAAGAGGGCCCCCCTGTAACATACCCAAGTTTGCCCCCAAATTTTTTTTTATTGCAATGGGGAAAACACGTTATCCTTTTTGTTCTTTTTTTTTGCCTTCTTTTTTTTAAAAGTTTTTCTAAATTTTTTCCATTGTGGGAGGGGCAATGTTTTTTGGGGGTTTTTTTAATAAAAATTTTTTTTTTTTTTTGTCGTTTTCTTTTGGTCTCCTCCCCGATTTTTGGTTTTTTTTTTTTTTTTGTCCCGGTCCCGTTTTTGCCCCTCAATTTTAAAAACAAGTGTCCCATGTCCAAACAATTCTTTTTTTCTGTTAACATCCCAGGGAAACTGGGGGTTTCCCCTCCAAAAGTTTTTTTTTAGAAAGGAATTTTTGGCTTTCAGGGTGAAAAAAACATTTTAATGGAAAAATACAACTTGCAGTAAATAATTAACCCCTTATGAGTTTGTTTTTTAGCTTTCATTTTTTTTTGCTCTCCACCTTCCCAAAACATTTTGCCCATAATTTCTTGCGTAAAGAAGTGTTTTTTACTTCCCTCAGGTTTGACATTAATTTATTTATTTCCAAATGAAAAAAATTCCAAATTGGGGGAAATTGCAATTGGCAAAATAAAGCAATGTTGGTCCAACGTTTTCCCTTTGTGGGCCCTTAGTTTTTTTTTTTTTTTACAACTGTTTGCCCCGCCACCCAAAAATAACCAAACCTCTGCTTTAATTCTTTTTTGGTTTTGAGAAAACAATTCACTGGGGTGAAATGGCAAAATGTTTTTTTAATTTAAAGTTTTTTTTTTAAATTGGGTGTTTTTTTTTTTTTTTTTTTTTTTAAAAAAACCCCTTTCCCCCCGCAAAATTTGACGTAATAAGTACTGCATGGCGGGAGGTGCCGTTCCCGCCAAAAAAAAAATGCAGTATTATTTTACCGGTCCAAGCCTTTTCCCCCTTGGGCCCCCGGCTTTTTTTTTCCCCTGAAAAAACGTAAGCCCGGGGGCCCCAGAAAGCCTGGGGTGGTTTGCACAGCCTTTTATAAATATTTTTATAGCCCCGACCACCTTGCCCCCCCCTCCCTTAAACACCGCGAACTCGGAGAAAATTTTTCTTCCGTCCGCGGGGTGTTTTAAAACAGAAACACCTCTAACACGGCCCGCGGTTCGCGCTTTGACCGCGGCCGTGTTAGAGGCCAATTTAAAGCCTAGGTAAAAAGGTTTTGGGAATCGACCCCCCCCGCTGGGCCTTTTTACCGGGGGGGGTCCCCCCCGCCCCCTTCCTCCGATCCGCAGCCCCGGACTTGCCCCCCCGGTGGCCCCCCGGGGGCCTGCCCGCGATCCTTTCCATTCCCGAAGCCCCCGGTTCCCCCCCTTTCGGAACCCCAAGGACCCCGCCTGTTTAAAAGCCCCTGGGGGCCGGCAAATGCCCGCAGCAATGCTTCAGTGTCTTACATTACACAGGCAAAAAATAAAACTCTGGAATGTGGCACTGTGGGGGTAACCTGTAAAAAATACGCTTGAAAAAAACAAAGTGGGGGAATCAGAAAAAGATTAACTTGTTTTCAAGCTTTTTTAAGAAAATGGTCCCCCCATTAACCTGTTTTGTTTTTTTAAAAAAGTAAAAAAAAAATTAAAGTTTTTTTTGTTTTTTTTAAAATAAAAATAAATAACTAAAAGAAAAGTGAAAAAAGTCCCCCCCAAAAACAAGCCAACAATTTCCCCCCTGTTACACAAAGTTCAAATAAAGTAAAATAAAAAAACAACTAAATTCAAACACAAAAAAAAAAAAACCAACTTATTTTTTTTTGGTTTATTCGCTGCGGTATCCCCTTTCCTGCGTTCCCGTAAAAACAATTGGTAAAACAAATAAATCCTAAACATAAATTGGGACCCCCCTCGTGGGAACGTGGTAAAAAAAAAAAAACCCCCCCCCAAAAACTTGCAAAAAATTTAAAAACTTTTTTTTTTTTTAAAAAGTTAATCAAATTGCTTTAACAAAAATTGTTCTAAAAAGTTTTTAAAATCCGAAAAAAGTTTTTACCAAAAAGCAACCAAAAATGATAACCAGTTTTGAAAAAAGAAAACAACTTGGTCAAAAACGCAAAAAAATAAGCGTACCAACCAGCCTGCGTTCAAAAAACCAAAAAATAACTATAAGTTTTTTTTTTTTTTTTTTTTTTTTTTTTTTTTAATGCCTGCTTAACATAAAAATGGGAAAATACTAAAACAAAATTGAATTTTTTTTTTTTTCTATTTCCCCTAGTTTTTTTTCCTTTTCAAATATAATTGGACAAAATAAAAATAAACTAATGTAATAAAATTGAGGTTATCAAATCACCGTAATCGTAAAGTGAATCCCGTAAGAAATAAAGGAAATAATATATCAAATTGGGTTAATGCCTACAAAAGTGGGAACACCCCCCCCACAAAAAAAAAAATGCTTAAAAAGCCAAAACAGAAATTGATGGATTTTTTTTTTTAATTTTTTTTTTCGCCTTCCACCAAAACTTAAAAAGTTAATTAAAAAATTGTGGGTGGGCCTTTTTAATAAGCTAAAAAAACCCCAACTAAAATGAAAGGTTTTTTTTTTTTACAAGTGCTCTTTCATCTTTCGCAAAAAATAAGCCCTTATTGTGGTTGCAAATTGGGCCCTTTTAAAAAACTAAATAAAAAGTGGGATAGCCCCCCTATTTTTTCCCCCCAACGAGCCCGTTTTGTTTTTTTTTTTATAGAAACCGGTGCGGCGGGGTTAGTTGGGGACTTGCTTTAAAACACGGTTTTTTCCAATACAGTTGGTTCGGGGCCAGATTTGCCGCTGTTTTTTTTTTTTTTTTTTCTGACGTCCATCCAAATCCTGCCCCAAGGAAAACAGAGGGGTTTAACGTCCCCCCCCACAAGAAAAATCGCTGGGGGGGGGGGCTGTGTTACTGGCAACCTGGCTCATCAATTTCAAAAAACGAGCCCAAAAGAAAATTTTAGCAAAAAGCGAAATTTTTACTTATGCAAAAACGGTCCCCGTAATACCGATCAAACCAATTGGTTCCCTGTAGACCGACGGTGAATCGGGTGCAGGGGTTGGGCCCCGGCCTTTGGTTTTTTTCCTGACAGGCCCCCCCCCAACCCAAATTTTTTTGCCTTTGGCGGTTCCAGAGGGGGTTTTTTTTTGTTTTGCCCCCCCTCTTGGGGGTCCCCCCAAATTGTTTTTTTGCCCGCTATTGGCCTTGTCGGGGGGGAATTTTGGGGTCCCAGCCCAAAAAGCCCAAGCATATTCGTCAACAATGGCATCGCCTAAGGGTTTGAAATAAGGAGCACAACAACTTGGCGAAATTTTTCCCCCGTAACGAAAAAACCATCGATTTTTGGTACTAAACAAAAGGTGCAAAAAAAAAAAAAAAAAAAAAAAAAAAAAAAAAAAAAAAAAAAAAAATTGCCGGTGTAACACATTTGTTAAAAAAAACAGGAAATTTATGGTGTAAAAACAAACTCCTTTACGAGCTGTTTTCCCAATTTGTGGGCAAAAGGTCCCCCCCTGCCGTAAATCATTTCTCCCTTTTTTTTTCCCCCCCCTCCCCCCGTTTTTTTTTTTTGTTTTCAAATAGGAAGATATTATGAACTAATAAATTTGGGAAAACAAGAAGGGGGACGGGCCCCCCAGTTACCCCTCTTTTGGTTTTAGAAAAATGGTTTTTTTCCCTGTGGGGTTTTTTTTTGCCCAGGAAAAACAGCCAAATTTTTTCCAAAAAAAAAAAAAACGGTTTGAAAATTCCCCCCCCCCCCTCCCTCCCTGCTGCTTTTGCCTAAATGGGTTTAAAGACTCAAATAAAAGGAATTTCCTGTACAAAAGAAGGAGTTTTTAAGGAATGACCCCCACTAATATAACTACTACGGTGAAGGAGAAACCTGCCAAAACCACCTTCCAAGTGACAAAAAAGGGTTTTTTTTTAGTTTCCCCCCCCTGGGTAAATATTCCTACCCCCTCCCCGGGTGGATAATACACCAAACACATTTCACAATTTCCGCCCCAAAAACCCCTAATTTGGTTGAAAAAAAAGAAAAAATTTGAATTTCGGTAAAAAAATTGGAATAATTGGGTAAAACAAACTGTTTAATGTCCCCCCCGTTGCCCCCCCCCCCCTAATAACCCCCCTCCATTTTAATTTCCCCAAAATAATGGGCGCCCAAACAATAACGGTGGGGGGGGGGCAAATGAACCCTTTTTCCCAGAAAATATTGGGCAATTTTTTCCCATCCTTGGGACTCCACTTTTGGGCAAAAAAAACAATGCAAATATTTTGGGAAACCAACCCCTGTTTAATGTTTCAAAATGGGCTTTTCATTTTCAACCACGTGTGGTTTAAATTAAAAAATTTAAAAAACCCTCCTAAACCAACCACAATTAAATTGTAACACATTTGCTTTAAAATTTAAAATTCCCCCCCCAAGGGGTGGGTAAAAAAAACTTTCCCAAAACAATTAGGGTCCACTTTTTTTCGGGTTTTTTTTTTTCCCTTTCCCCCTCTTTCCTCTTGTTTTTTTGGTACCCAAACTACGGCCCTTTTTTTCCCTCCCAAAATGTAAAATCCTGACACCAATATAAGATTTTTCCCCCCCCTTGTGCAAATTGGGGCCCCCTCCTTCAAAAAATAACAAAAAAAATACACCAAGTATTACTTCCGCTCAAATAAAGGTATGTACTTTAGCCTTAGAAAAGGGGATAAAACTCCAGCTCACCTCCAGCCCATTATTCCTCATATATGGAGCCGGCGAGGGACCCACCTCGTTTGAGAAGGCAAGTTAATAGTTGAAACAATCCAAAGGTCCAGCCAGGTTCCAAAGAGTGTTCAAAGTTTATTAAAAAATGTCAAAACATCTACAGTGTAAATCCTGTCCACCAACGCGTTTCAGACGGCTTAACCGTCCTTAATCATGGTCTGATTATTTTTGAATAAACTTTGAACACTCTTTGGAACCTGGCTGGACCTTTGGATTGTTTCGACTATGTACTTTAGCCTTACCCTTAAAGGGGTTGTCCAGATTTGGAAAAAAAACATGGTATTCTTCTCAAAGATTTTACCACACACATGCATTGCTTGTGTCTTGCATTGTAGCTTCTCTTTATTCATTTTAATATTTGGGTTGCTACACCAGACACAACCCATGGTTGGTTCTACCCTTCTACTATCTATACACACAGAATACTGTTATCCTGTAATTTCCTTACTGGTGTAAGGTGTGTGTCTTATTGTCCAAAAATATGGTAGCTATTACTACTCGTGGGGATTATATATACACTTTCTTTCTTTCTAATACACCAAGTATTACTTCCGCTCAAATAAAGGTATGTACTTTAGCTGGTTGTCCAGATTTGGAAAAAAAACATGGTATTCTTCTCAAAGATTTTACCACACACATCCATTGCTTGTGTCTTGCATTGTAGCTTCTCTTTATTCATTTTAAGATTTGGGTTGCTACACCAGACACAACCCATGGTGGTTCTACCCTTCTACTATCTATACACACAGAATACTGTTATCCTGTAATTTCCTTACTGGTGTAAGGTGTGTGTCTTATTGTCCAAAAATATGGTAGCTATTACTACTCGTGGGGATTATATATACACTTTCTTTCTTTCTTTCTAGTTAATGTGAGGTAAATTAATATTTCAGTTAAATATGAAAGAAACCTACCACTTAATGTGATACTGTGTTTATTCTACTAATGAAAATATGCTCCGGCACCAGCTCACCCTGAGCTGGTGCCATGTATCTGTGTGTAAGAACTACCACTTTTAAGAGGAAGGTTTCCTTTAACCCCTTCCCGACATTTGACGTAATAGTACTGCACCGCGTCATGCTTCTGGCCCCGGCTCCTGAACGGAGCTGGGCCCCAGAAGCAGCGGTTGTCGGCTATATGTTATAGCCGACACCTGCCTCTAACAGGGGTGTTAACCCCTAACACAGGCGTGTTGGGGGCATTTAGAGTGAATCGAACCCCAACCGCGCCCCCAACCCCCCACGGCGCTTACCGGGGGTCCGCTGTTCCGATCGCAGCCCCGGAAATGCCAGTGCCTGGGGCTTTGTGATCCTCCTTCGGGAGCCGGGTCCGTGCCTTCCGGCTGTAACACACTGAACAAGCGCTGCATGCTCAGTGTGTTGTATTACACTGTGTAATGTGAAGAATAGCTTGAACAAGCGGTCAGTGGATTGCTTGTTCAAGCTTACCTGTAAAAGTAAATTTAAAAAAGTTAAAAACATTAAATAAAAACATTTTTTAATAAAAAGAATTAATTAAATAATGTTAAAGTGCCCTAAACACAAATATTCCCTATACACATGCAATAAAGTGAGAAAAACACAAAATCGCCAAAAAACGCCACATATTTGGTATCGTCGTGTCCGTAACAATCCGTACAATAACTCAGAAACATTATTGGACCCACTAAAATGAAGTATTTGTAAAGTGCATCTCATGTCACAAAAAATAAGCCCTTATATGTCCAAATTGCCCAAAAAATAAAGATTGTATAGCCAATAAAAAGTGACAATGCATAATCTGCTCTGAATGGCACAGCTTCTTGTGTCTTAGAACTACCACTTTTAAGTGGTAGGTTTCCTTTAAGAAATTGCTTATAACAATTTTGTAGAAGACTTGCATTTTTGGTCCCTCAATGTAAAAAGTCAATGTTCCTCAGCATTGACAGCTTATACATGACTAATGTATAATGTTTTCTGAAAGGAAATATTTTATGAGGAAAACCAGAAGGAATATGAGAGTAAAAAGGCTGCGAAAAAGAGAAGACGTCACATTGTTGGGAAGAAGATGAAAGAAGCCATCAAAGGTCTTAATTTTCAGGAACATGACGACACTTCAAGAGAAACCTTTGCTAGTGACACAAATGAAGCTTTAGCGTCCTTAGATGATGAAAACACTGAAATGAAAGCCGAAAATGAGGATCCAATTGAGTTTGACAATACACATGACCTAGAAACCTTTTAATTGATGCAATTTGGACTTTGCGGACATTGAGGCTGAATGCTAGTAGAGAATTATTTTTCTGGTTATTAGAAGTAACAGAATAGACCAGGAAAATGTAGAGCAAATTGTGTGATGACATTGCTTATTAAATGCACCTCAGTTTTTTGGGGGCTTGGTTGTAGTCTGGGCACTCCGTGTCTAAAAGGTTTGCCATCACTGACCCTAGGTTAAAGTACCCTAGGGGGGTCTGAAAAATAATGAAAACATTTTTCTAAAAGTTGAATTGAAAAAAAAACTATAAAAATGCAAATCACCCCTTTCCTTAAAACTGATATAAAAATAAACAGTAAAATCATAAAGATGTTAGGTATCGCCACATCCCAAAATGTTTGATTTAGGCTTCATTCGCACTATGGTATGGGGGACATCTAAACGTCCCCCATACACGGCAATGTACCGTTCCATAGCCCTATTTTACTCTATGGAGAGGGGTGAGGGTGAGTGGCCCCTCCTCCGATGTTTGCCCGCCGTACTACGGTCATACGTTGTGTGAATGTAGCCTTATCAAAATATAAAAACGGTTAATCCCAACGTCCAAATTCAAAAATGACACTTTTTTTTGCCATTATGCAAAATATTTAAAAAAATCCTATAAAAATTCATGAAAAGGCCATACAGCCCTCAAAACGGTAGCATTGAAAATGTCATCAAAAGTTGAAAAAAATGACACCACACACAGCTCCATACACCAAAGTATGAAACAGTTATTAGCGCCACAACATGGTGCAAAATTAAGAATTTTTTTTGTACAGGTTTTAATTTTTGTAAATGTATGAAAACATAAAACCTATTTAAATGTTGTATCCCCCTGATTTCACTGACCCAAAGAATGAAGTAGACCTGTCATTATGGGCAGAGAGAAAGCGGAAGCTCCAGGGCCACAACATCCCAGCGTCATAATAACATAATTAGCCGGAGGAAACTTTTTGATCTTTCTAGGGGGGGAATTGACATTATACGGAAGTGTGACTATAAAGAACCATCTGAGTGTTTGCCCGGTGCACCCTGTCATGTAACTGATGAGACTGCGCTCTCCCTATACACCGGATAGTGCCAGGCCGTAGCGTCTCCGCGCCCTCAGCTCACGGGGATTTCCCGCCTTTCTCTCAGCCGGAAGTAACGCGCTGCCCGCCGCCTCCCCCCTGCACAGTGACGTGTTCCGCCGCAGCCTAGTGTCATGGCGCTGGAGAGCAGCCGGGGAATGATGGAGGATGAGGAATTGGAAGACGGGGAGCTCAGCGGCTCCGACACCGACATGAAGGTGTCCAGACCGGCAGACCAAGCTCCAGTGCAGGTAAGTGGAGGAGGCCTGTGCTGTGAGGTGTATAGACATGTATGGAGCACCACCACCCCGCACTGTGTGTAGCCTGCATGCTATACTACATAGCGCGGCTCCATGTCATCCAATCAGATTACTTTGTCACCTTTTCACCTTTACTGTTCTGACTAAACCTGTGATTTGATTGGTTGTCGGGGACAGTTACAGCCATGTCTGTGTGTACATTGCCTGCATGGGTGATAAGGCTGTGTTCACACCTTGCACTAGAGTTGCTTTTTGAAACACAATTCCAGTGCATTGGTGTTATTCAGACATATGTGTTTAGACCTTAACGCCCTGCATTTGGTAAGTTGCAATATGTGTCTTATCTTGTTAGCCTGTAAAACACGTGCTGCTACTTACCGATTGGTCTAAACATGTATTCGGGAGAAGTAATTCCCAATTTGCTTGCGAGGAGATTTTTAAAAATGCGTGATGCACATGAATGAACGTGGCCGAGAGTTGTTCCACAGATCTACATTTGCTTTTAAAAGGGGTTGTTGAGACTGAAAAACACTCCAGATCATATTTTTGTACTTTTCACGTGTTTCCAATGCTGCAGCTCGCTCGTGGGCTTCATTATGATCTGGGTATTATGGCAGTAAAACTCCATAAGAGTGCTGGATTGTGGGGACAAAAAATAAAGCATTGTTATCTTAAAGGAAACCTACCACTGCTGGCATGATAAAATCATGCGAGCAGACCACCTGGTAGGCTATTTAATACTGATGCCGGCACATACTTTAGTTAGGCACGGCGATCGTTAGTTTAGATAAAAAAAATGTTTTACTTACCTATGAAAATATTCCTCCGGTGCTACCGCTCAGGTCCCCGGAGTTCACCTTCTTCTTCCTGGTGCATGTAAGTGCATTGTCCGTGTATAATGCGCTGTGTGGGGAGTCACTAAGATCCTGCATGTGTCGCTCCCCTGCTCAGGTCCCCGAAGTTCACCTTCTTTTTCCTGGTGCATGTAAGTGCATGTCTTGCGACACAATTTGAATTTTAAATTCCGCGCTCAGTCCGAATGAGTCGGACTGTTAAACGCGGCGCAAATCGGAAATAGACTGGAAACGCATCGGACATGCGGTCCGCGGACCCTTAGTAAATGTGCCCCATTGTATGTAAGAGGAGTATGCAGAACTCTCTCCCTTTTTCTTGTCAAGAAATACTCTGAACAATGAACTCAGGAGAATGTATAAAGCAACAGACAAATCCATGGCTCACTAGAAAAGTGCAGACGAAAAAGGGTCTTTAATAGATATGAAATGTTCTCACCAGGACTCGCCCATCACAAAGGATGGTACCATCATGTGGATCAAGAGAGTTACTCACATCACATCATCAATTTTCTTAAAGGAAATCTACTATCAAAAGAAATCTTGATAAACCAGGGGCACTTACTCACAGATCTTCTTATAATTGTTATCCATAACCTCCTTCCTTCTAACATCAAGCTTAAAAATTATACTAATGAGCCTGGAAGACTCTGGGGGGAGGTTACACCAAGTAGTAACATGTCTCACAATAGCCCAGACTTCCCAAGTACCTCTCCCTCAGCCTGCTGTAATTTCACGACAGAAGACGAAGTTTTAGAACACAGGAAGTGGGGGAAGTGCTCCTGCAGTGTAACGGCCTGTGAATCCAGAGCACAGAGGGGCGTTAGTAATGGCAAGATAGTTGCTCAGGCTCATTGGCATAAAGGTTGATTTTAGAACGAGGCCCTGGATAACTCATAAGAAGATCACCAGGCAAGGTGCCTGGATCTATGACTAAGTGTCCCTGGTGTGTCATGATGGATTTTGAAAGTAGATTTCCTTTAAGAGAAGGGATAAGGAACCCCATTCTAAAGAGTCTACCGGCAGCGTCTTAGCTTCTCTACAGTCTCTGCTGTGAAACACTACTGAGTAAGGAAATTTCTGAGATTCGCTAATCATAAAGTAGCCTTGAAACCTTTGGAGATCTGAACATTTGCCCTTAAAGGTAATCTAAAATGTAAAAATACCCATTATTAGGCAACCATAACCTTTAGATAGGTGCTGGTCTTGTATTGTTTCGGAGGAAATTAAATGATGCTAATGAGCACCCAGCACTCCTGTGTTAGTTATACAGGGTTCTGGGGTATTATCCTAATTATTCCCACCCACGGCGTGTATCCAGCAGCCCTGCCCGTCCTCCCTTCCTATCACAGCAGTGCATAATGCACCATTATACACCAGCACCAATGCTTCCAGGTTAGTTCACTCCACCTGTGCTATAGATTCCGAGAGCTCCATGATGTTACTGGCTCTCAAGAGGGCAGGGATGCTTGATTCCAGCTGTGGGTGTGAATAATTAGGATAATACCGGGCACAGGAGCACCAGACGCTCATTAGCACAACATAAAAAAAAAATTGTTTTCTCCAATACACCTCCGGTTCCTGGCCAATACAAGACCTGCACCTGCGCATCAGCATAACAGAACCTGTCTGAGGCAGGCGGCACACCTGGCGTTTTTGGTCCGTTTTTAAGCAGTCTGTTAAACGCATGCGTTTTTGACCCGTTTTAATTGAGATAATTGGTAAAACTGGTCAAAAACGTTTTAGTTTAAAAAAAAAAAAAAGGAAAAAAAAAAAAAAATTAGATGTGTCGGCATCTAAAAAATAAAAAAAATAACATTTACTTACCTCTGCGGGCCGCTGCTGCCCCCATATTTCAGTACATGATACAGCATTGGGAATAAGGACAGGCCGCCGAACTCACAGCTGAGCAAACAGTCATAGAGCGGAGAGACAGCAGTGTGGGGCGCCGGGAGGGAGCGCAGAGGTAAGTACATGTTTATTTTTGCTATGCAGCCCCCGCCCAACCACATACTATTTTTTTTTTTTTTTTTTTTAACCTCTCAGACAACTCCTTTAAATTTGTACAAAATATTTAAAACTCCAGATGTCACTGGGAATCATTTCTCAAATAATTTGGCCTCCGTCCCCATTTAGTACCTTTTGTGGCCCATAGTAACCATATTTTCGGCTCTTCAAAAAGCCACAATCGGCAAGATAGAGGGGCAGGATCTGCCTCCTGTGACATCATCATTAGCGCCTGCTGCTGACCATTAAGCAGCAGACGCTGCAACACATCCACAGGCAGGTGTAGCTTGTAGCCAACAGGCGGAATAACATACATAAGGGAAAATGTGAAGGTTATTTCAATAACAAAGTTTCTGTGTCATAACTTTTGCAACAAGAGAAGCGTGCAAACCCCCCCATCACACCTTCTATCTTCTCAATTATCCATCTATTGTATCAATCTATTTTATCTAGATACAATCAATAAAGATTTCCGTGGATCTATTTGAGGAGGACCGGAGGCCGGGTTCTTTTTGTGCCTGGACCCACCATTTTGATAGATTTTGCTTCTGAACTTTTCCATTTTCTTTTTGTAGATGCAATAGATATAGATATAGGTATAGTATAGTATATAGTATAAATACTGATTATATACGGAGTTTTTCAGCACAAAAAATGCACTGAAAAACCCTTATGGTGCAGTCACATGTTGCAGTTAAAACCGCAGCACAATCAGCTTTGAGGTGGTTTTAGGTGCAGTTTTGTTTTTTTAACAGGTGAAAGACACTTGTGGAACAGGTTTTCCCTTCAAATTCCTTAGAATTCGCCCGCTGCGCAGTCTCTGCTCTGAAGCCGGAGCTACTGAGCATGTGCTGAACCCAGCTACACAGACGATATGCGCGCAGCTACAAGAAGCTGCACACTGAAGATGTCAGGGTGCTGGAATGCAAGAGGCTACTGGAGCGTGGAGTATCCGCGCCGTGTAGCCTCAGCTCCGGCTACTCCACACCCCAGTAGCCTCTTGCGTTCCGCCTACCAATCCATCTTCAGAGTGCAGCTACGAGCAGCTGCGTGCAGTTGTCTATGAAGTTGGGTTCTGCGCATACACAGTAGCTCCGGCTTCAGAGCAGAGACTGCGCAGCGGGCGGCTTGGGCCCCAATGCTCCTGACAGTTAGTGACATACCCATCTAGCTAATCTGTGTAAAGTAAGAGAACTGGTCAAAGGGAGCATAAACATAAAAAGACAAATGCTACTCAACATCAGGCATCTGATCCCGGCCAACCCAAGTATTGACCCGCTAAGATGTATGAGAATGGAAAGGGAAGAGCATCACCCGGACAACACAGGGAGGACAAACGGAGCTTCACCCAATTCCCCAGATGAAAGAGGAGAATAATGAAGGCAGCTGGGAAGAACCACCCGGGCATCACATCACCATTTTCTAAACAGTATAACAATGTGGGTAGGTCTATAATGTTCAACAGCTTTATATGGTCTGAAACAGAGAAAGGCAGGAGCTTCCCGGTGGAGATTTATGAGATACAAGATTAGATTTAGTACAATTTATAACAAGCCCAGAAAATTCCCCAAACTTACTAATTGTAGAGATCTATGTAAAGTAGCGTTCGGTTTGGCAATATACAAAACAAAATAGTCCACAAAAAGCTTAAGCTTATTTTAACAGGGCCCAATCCCAACTCTCATGTCAGACAAATCCGTATAGCTACTGCCCCAACAGTGATCGAGCTAAGGAGTGGTGACAGGGGGCCACCTGCTTCTATGGAGGCTTCTAAGAGAAGGCAAGTAGCCCATTCACCATCACCCGGCCACTCAGAGAAATACTAAATTCCTGTAGGGTAGAATTAAGTGTTAATATTCCTAGTCACAAGTCTTACAGTAGAAGAACCAATAAGGACATTGTCAGGTTTTTCATTGATTAAAATTGTAAAAGTTATTTTGGAGTTACAGCGACAGAACATAAACAGAAATAAGTCGACGCCTGTCTGAGCAAATGTTATGAAACCAACTATAACCCTGTTATTTTCCCCACACATGATCCAAAATTAGTCTTAAAAAAACCCCACAAAGTGTCTTGCAAGTTCCGGGGCTGAACACATCCTGAAAGCAAGGTTTTTCCTTCCACTGTGTTTTTCGCTCTATGAGCAATTTCATAAACAGAGTTAATATTGAAGTTGTTCATCGTGCTGAAAAAAGTTAAAGGTTCTAAAGAGGAAAAAAAATTGCATCGTCAAGCTATGACCTGCTTTGAGGGGAGCGCTGCAATCATGGGGTAAATCTTCTCATACCCAGCCCCCTACCTGCTGCTAAGACTATGGCATCCACAGAGCCGAGCAGGGGACAAGATGTCAATTCTTTAGATGCTGTGGTCATAGAAACAGCAGCACCTAGTTGCAGGGGTTTATGTTTTGCTTAAAGGACATCTCCTACCTGGATGAAGGACTGTAAACCAAGCACACTGACATATTGGTGTGTGCCTCCTCGATCGTTAATTTAGCTAAAAAAAACGTTTTACTTACATATGTAAATATCCCTCCGGTGCTACCCTATGTCATCTTCGGAAGGGAGATGCCTTCCGATCTTTAATTATTCCCGCCTCCTTCATTGTAGCCATCCTCCTTCAGGTGCCGAGACATCACCAAGCTCTCGGCACCTATCGCCGGCCGGCTGTGCGAGAGTTAGTATCTGCGCATGCGCGATAGGTGCCCAGAGCTTGGTGACGTCACGGCTCTCGGCACCTGAAGGAGGACGGCTACAATGAAGGAGGCGGGAATAATTAAAGATTGTAAGGCATCTCCCTTCCGAAGATGACGTAGGGGGTAGCACCGGAGGGATATTTTCATATGTAAGTAAAACGTTTTTTTTTTTTTAACCTAAACTAACGATCGCCGTGCCTAACTAAAGTATGTGCCGGCATCAGTATTAAATAGCCTACCAGGTGGTCTGCTCGCATGATTTTATCATGCCAGCAGTGGTAGGTTTCCTTTAAAGAGAACCTGTCACCAGGGAACCCCCTAAGTACACACAGTACCTTTTAGATGTCTTCATACATCTTCATTCCACCGATGCGTCTATCCATGTGATTAGAGCCACCATTCTTCTAAAAAAAAAGTTTTTTATTGATGACCTCTGTTACCGTCCTGGAGGCGGGCCACCACAGTCCACCATCCTGGGACACGGACACAGTCCACGGACAAGCTCTCCATCCTAACCGAAGCCGACATTGTTGATATCAAACAACCAAATATTCCCCATCTTTCTGAGGGAGAGACTGAGCACAAATCCACCGTCTCTCCTCACCTGCTCCCTTATCATCAGACATATACAGTGTCAGCCTACGTTAGGAGGAAGGGGATATCTTGTTTGTACTGTAGCTCCTCCATGACTGGAACAGAGGAATCACTAAGTCTTTTTTTAGAAGAATGGTGGCTCTGATCCCAGGGATATAGCCATCAGTGGAACATTGTAATTGGTACCACGTGTAGTTTGTGGGGGTTCCCTGTTGACAGGTTCTCTTTAAAGGAAACCTACCACGTTAAATAGTAGGTGAGCTGGTGCCGGAGCATACTTTCATTAGTGTCATAAACCACTGTATCGGGTTTAAACACTAAATCTTTATATCTTAAGGAGCTTCGGCGCACCAAACGCACGACCAAGCACGCGCCTACATAGGAAGTGCCGGAGAGCCGGTGATGTCACGCGGCATGGTGCACCGAAGCTGCTTCACATATAAAGATTTAAAAGTGTTTAAACCGCGATACAGCCGTCTATGACACTAACAAAAGTATGCTCCGGCACCAGCGGTGCGCCGTGATTGGAGGAAGCCATGTGCATTAGCTCCTCTTCTTCCGTCGGCAATGTGCAAGTGCAGTGCTCAGCATTGAGAGTCGTGTCTGTGGCACCAGAAAAGAAGCTACTGCGCTTGCACAGAGCTCTGTTACTGCCGGAGATGTGCAGTACGTTTCAAAACACGTACAGGTATGACGCGGCTACTAGGTTTGTAGATTAGCCTTCGCTCCCGGGGTAATTTGCATATTCAGCCATTAAAGTTTATTTTGCCAGCAGCTGCATCCAGGATTAAGCCTATAACGAGATGCAGCTGCTGCAGCAATGGGCATTACGCATAAAGTAGTTTCCCAATGTTAGATTTCTTTTACCACTCAATAAATTATTTCATTAACAATTGAATTTTTGATGGGTTAATTTTTAGTCGTTATTTCCAATTGAATGGTTTTATACTGTATGGTGAACACTGCGTAAAGACATGATAAACTTATATTTTACTACTTTAGCGTAAACGTTTTCAGGAAAATATTTTATTATCTACAACTTCTTTTATACTAGGGTTGGCTTATTGCGGGATAAAAGGTAACTGGTAGATCGGTACTATTATGGGGCACATCCAACTTTTTGATTATTTTTTTTACACCTTTCAATACATTAAAGGAAACCTACCACTTGTAGTGGCAGGTTTCTGATGGAAATACCGGGCACCAGCTCAGGGTGAGCTCAGGGTGCGCTGGTGCCGGAGCTTATTTTCGTTAGTGTTTTAAACTTTCTCTCAGCCGGAAGTAACGCGCTGCCCGCCGCCTCCCCCCTGCATAGTGACGTGTTCCGCCTCAGCCCAGTGTCATGGCGCTGGAGAGCAGCCGGGGAATGATGGAGGATGAGGAATTGGAAGACGGGGAGCTCAGCGGCTCCGACACCGACATGAAGGTGTCCAGACCGGCAGACAAAGCTCCAGTGCAGGTAAGTGGAGGAGGCCTGTGCTGTGAGGTGTATAGACATGTATGGAGCACCACCACCCCCCGCACTGTGTGTAGCCTGCATGCTATACTACATAGCACGGCTCCTTGTCACCTTTTCACCTTTACTGTTCTGACTAAACCTGTGATTTGATTGGTTGTCGGGGACAGTTCCAGCCATGTCTGTGTGCACATTGCCTGCATGGGTGATAAGGCTGTGTTCACACCTTGCACTAGAGTTGCATTTTGAAACACAATTCCAGTGCATTGGTTGTTATTCAGACATATGTGTTTAGACCTTAACACTCTGCATTTGGTAAGTTGCAATATGTGTCTTATCTTGTTAACCTGTTAACACGTGCTGCTACTTACCGATTGGTCTACACATGAATTCGGGAGAAGTAATTCCCAATTTGCTTGCAAGGAGATTTTAAAAAATTGGTGATGCATTTGCCTGAACAAAAGGGGTTGTTAAGACTGAAAAACACCCCAGATCATATTTTTGTACTGCAGCTCCCTTATGGGCTGGTGGTCTTCATTATGATCCGGGTACAATGGCAGTAAAACTCCATAAGAGCGCTGGATTGTGGGGACAAAAAATAAAGCATTGTTATCTTAAAGCAATTGCTGATATGAAATTAAAAAATAAACATCACCTCTATGTGGAAGGTTTTGACAAGACTATGTTGTGTAACCCCTGCAATACAGCCATATGCGTACTATTTGCACATTCCCCTTGCTGGAAAAATGTTTAAAAACGTCATGACATTGGCCGACCACAAATAGCAATATCTCGTGAACCCTGGCACCTACAAACACATATTAAAAAGGAGATGCTGGATACGGCATATTGGGTACGGATGCTTTACAGAACCATAGATATCAACAATATTTAGGTTTCTAAGTACAGCTTTGTATTTTTTAGATTTCTGACTATAACATTAACTGTGGATATCTGTTTCTCTGAAACAGCCAAACACAAAATTGAAGTGGAGATTCTCCTCTTTAGTGACACCAGAATTGTGTTTCTAGATGTCAGGGTTCAGGAGATAGAGGCGTTTGTAGTGTACCCTAACATCAGCCTGCAGCAGAAGGCAGTTTATAGAAGGAGCTGCAGGAAAGACTTGCCTTACATGCATATACCGATGCTGATGTAATATACCGTTTTATTTCATTAAACCAAGTGATCAAATGATCGCTTGTTCATGTCCCACATAGGGACAAAATAAAACGGTAAAAAAAGTTTTTAACCACGCGCACCATAATACTACGTCACATGTCGGGTATATGGAGAGGTCTCACAGGCTTTCCCTAGAACTGATATAAACTGTAAAAATCATAAACACATTAGGTATCACCTTGTCCAAAAATGCCTCATCTATCAAAATATAACAACGTTTTTTCACTGTTTAACCCCGGAAAATAGAGCCCACAGTTGAAAATGGCTTTTTTTGCCATTTTGAAAAATTTTAACAATTAAATAAAAAGTGCTTTAAAGGTTGTACAGGCTGAAAAACAATACCATTGAAAACGTCATCAAAAGTCGCAAAAAAATTGCTCCACCCACAGCTTCGTCCACCAAAGTATAATAAAAGTTATTAGTGCCAGAAGATGGCAAAATCCCCCCAAAAACTTCTGTACAGGAGGTTTTAATTTTTGTAAAGTATGAAAACATTATAAAACCTATACAAATTTGTTATCCCCGTGATCGCACCGACCCGAAGAATAAAATAGACGTCATTTGGGGCGCTCAGTGAAAGATGTAAAATTCAAGCCCACAAGAAAACGGTGCAAATGGGTTCCCCGCTTCCCAGTGCATGGCATGGAATAATAAATACTCACTATAATGTGCAATTTGTTGTGCAGAAAACAAGCCCCCACTGAGCTCTTTACATGTAAAAATAAAAAAGTTATAGATTTTTGAAATTGGGGTTTGAAAAATGAAAATTTAAAAACAAAAAAGGTTCAGATTGTTATCGGTTAAAAAAAAATGTAAAAAGCATAAGTCCCTTACCCGCTTAATGACCCGCCCGCCCTCGGTCGGGTTTTTAAAACGGCGGTCCATGAAGGGTACTTCTGCTGATGCGACGCCTTTTCTACGCGGCGCATCAGAGAAGTTTTCCGGGACAAAGCCGGGTCTCGCTGGTGCCCAAAAGAAAAAAAAAAAAGTTCGGGCTGTGATATAACAGCCCATACCCCGTCACTACACCCTGGATCGAAAACTTTCCGATCCCGTTGTTTAACCCCTTGCAAAAAAACCCCGCGGTCAAGAGCCCGCTGCGTGCAAGTGTGTCCCCCCGTGATCGGACCCCCCCGTTTTTCTTACCGGGGATCCGATCCCTCTGCCCGCTGCCCCGGGTTCGACGAGTGCCCGGGCTGTCGGCTCCTCATCTTCTCAACCGGTCCTCTGCCTTCCTGGCGACCGCGGCTGTATGTAACTGAGCATGCTCAGCATTGCTCAGTTACTTTCACTATACACTGCAATACAAGTGTATGCAGTGTCAAGGCTTGCAAAGCGATCGGATGATCGCTGGGGTATTCAAGCCAAAATTGAAAATGTAAAAAAAAGTTAAAAAGAAAAAATTTAAATCTTTTTAAAATAGTAATAAAATAAAATAAAAGTCGCATAATCTCCCCAGTAACACATAAAATGCAAATAAAGTAATAAAACAACAAAACACGTACTATTGGTATCAACACCACCCACCTCACACCCTCACCCGCGTCCGTATTAATCTGTACAATAAATCTCAATCAATATGGAACCCCGCTCGGGAACACCGTAAAAAAAAACTTCCATAAATACAATTTTTCATCAACACCATCACAAAAAAGGTTTCTAAAAATGTATCAAAAAAGTTACGTTACCTAATAGTGATACGAACCTGAAAGACACCTGTTTTTTTTTAGGCAAACAAATAAAGCCCTCCAACCAGATCTGACAACAGAAAATACAGAATGTAGGGCCCTGAAAGTTGTCACTAGTAAAACAATGCAAATTTTCTCCCAATTTGGTTTGCGCAGGAAAATTGGAGCAAAAATAATAAAACTATTAAATTAGGTATCACCCGCAATCTAGTGGAACCATAAGAATAAAGATAAAATATTATTTTTACGTTACAGTGAGCGGGGGGGGGAAATGCTCCAATCCAAAAAAAATTGATGATTTGTCGTTTGTGTTCCCCTGAATAGTTTAATAAATCTCATGAATAATCTTTTAGACTCCCAAAAAAATTATTTATATTACATTTTGATCTCATGCCCATAAAAATAGCCTCATATGATCGCATTAACCAAAAAAAATAAAAATGTAATGGTTGACATGGTGAAAATACAAATCCTGCTGTGAATGGCGCCCTTCCATTCATTCTATACTCGGGGTCTGTGCTGCCTTACTCGCCCTTACAGCATTCACCACCACATTGGGTTATCATTACACTCGGGAGGAATTGGGCAATCAACGGTGCATTCGTTTCATCATTTAATTTAATTCTGAAAATGCAGTTTTTGGCCTAAATGAATGTATTTCCAAAAAAATTCTAGTTTGCTCTAAATCGCAGGTCCATATTTTTTTATAACCCATTGTGAAACACTTAGGGTTAATGGGACTTATAGAAGTTGTTTTACATATGTTAGGGGTAACTTTCGATAGTGGGTAATTTTATGGTGTTTACATTATTAGGCCTCTCACAGTCACTTGGAACGGAGTTGTCCCTCAAAATGGTGAGTTTTTTGCAAATTTCATGAAAATAAGAAAAATCGCACCATAAAGTTCTGGCGCCTCATAACACCTAAAAATGACCGAAGCATAAAATCTCATCCACATAAAGCCATATATTTCTGTAAATGTTCATTATCAAAATTTTTGGGGTAGTTTTACTTCCGTCTGGAAAAACAGAACATTTCAAAAACTTGAAAATGAAGAATTTTTACAAACTTTTGCCAATTTTCACTTTTTTTTTTTCAGAACGAACTCAAGAACTTATATCACTTAAATTTTTAACTAACATGAAGTATAATGTGTCAATCGCGAAACATTTCTCAAATCACATGATTGTTAAAAAGCGTTCCGAAGTTATAACCCAATTATCGTGAGACATGTTCAGAATTTAAAAATCGAGTCTGGGTCATTGGCTGGACTAGTGTCGGTGATAGGGGTTAACGCCTCATCCTTTATAAAATCACATAAACACAAAAACATTGATACATTGGGTATCACAAACTGCAACCATAAGTAAAATTAAATTGTTAAAAATAGGGAAAAAATGTATATTTATTACATCCACCGCATAAAAATAACGTGATAAAAAGGATATTTATCCCAACATGATAGCAATAAAAAGTAAAAGCCCTAAAACAACTCTGTAAACAACAACAAAAAAAAAAAAATTTTATGCCTCTTAGAGCACGTTAATGCAAAAATCAGCACATTTCTGAACAAACGAGTTCTGTTTGGATTTTCCTGGGGGTTTTTTTTTATTAAAATTAGGTACCTTGGCTTATATTGGAAGTATATATGGTACATTTCAATGTTTGGTTTTATTTATTTAGATTATTATTATTTTTTTTTACAGAACTTAAATGTTGGCAGTGATGATAAAAGCTACAGAGGTAGCGCTTCCCTTCCAAGTGTCCCCTATAGGAATATCAAAAATGTTGATTCTAGTGATGACAGTGCAAGTGACTCTGAGGAAGATGATGGTTCTCCATGGAAACGAAAACGCCAGAAGACTTCAAATCCTCCTCGTCCTGTTTCCCGACCAACCCAGTTCATGATTCCTGATCAGAACAAGAAACCCAAGAATAACATCTGGGGAGCAGTACTGCAAGAGCAAACCCAAGAGGCTGTAGCGAAGGAACTCGGCATCATGGACATGGACGGTCTGATAGATATGAGCAGGCAATCAGAGACTTATAATTATGTCCTGGCCAAAAAACTTATGACCAAGTCAAATGATGAAGAAAAGCAGAGCTTGGACAAAGAATTGGAGGAGTATATGAATGAAGATAGGGAGCATGTATCAAAGGAAGAAAACGGGCACTTAAAGAGGAAGCGACCTGTAAAGGAGAGAATAGGTGAAAAGTTAGAAATGAACTACAAAGGTCGCTATGAAATAACCGATGGCGACCCGGACGACAAAGTTGCTGATGAAATCGCTTACAGGTCAGTTATCAGGATTTTACAATTTTCTGTATCCAAACTCTCTGTGCATGCAGGTCCATGAAATGGAGGGTTTCCCACAGAAGAGCTACTATAGAAAAAGAAAAGTTAAACTCTATAGTACAGTATATTATAAGCGCTTTTTTATTTTATGTCTGTTCTTAGCCACATTGTAACTGACCATCGCTAAGGAGGTTATTCAGTGTGTAGTACTTTCATTGTAGTATTGCAAGACGTGGGGTTTTCCAACAAAGCAAGTTGGGCCCTATCCACAGGGTAGGGTCTAACTTGCTGATCGTTGAGGTTGTCAGTGGGGGTCTCGTAGAGATGAACGGGGCAGTTTGCACGAGTGGCTGCTCTGGCCATCTTGGCGGTGCAACCAGAGTACATCGGATTTTTTTTTTAAAGACCTACTTACAAGCTTTTTACGTGCCAGCCTATGTTTCCGTACTGTTATATTGTTGTGGATGGATGTATTGTGATATAGCTGCTTAATAACTGGTTTCCATTCTTTCCATGTAGACTCCAAGAGCCCAAGAAAGATCTTATTGAGCGAGTCGTGAAAACCATTGGCACAAAGAAGGCGATAGAGCTCCTTATGGAAACCGCAGAAGTGGAGCAGAACGGTGGACTTTTTGTAATGGTGAGCATTTTCTTTTCAGTATGTTTTCATTTTTTCAGAAAAAATATGCAGTTTTCCAGGATAAGATAAGGAAAACTATGCCTTTTTTAGGTACCTTGTAAGATGCTTCCCTTGACATCAAGCATGACCTACAAGATGCCTTATGACATCATGCGGGATTAAAAGCAAACAAATATATAGATTCCAGAAGTAACAGACTCCGCACTGTTTCCACCTGATTGGGTCTCCTCAGTGTAGCGTAGGGAACTGGTTTGGCTGAATGAGTTATCCTACTGGAGACTGCCAATTAAGGCCACCATGTAGGTGTGTGGAATATTATAGCCATGGATGCTCCACTACAAGGATTCTGGGAAAAGACACTCGGTCACATTTCTAGGCCCTTACATTCCGCGCATTCAACATACTTCCAAGATTTCTAGAGCGGGGGCGGAATTGTTTGTGTTTCACAGTATGCTAGCAACTATGGCTGGGTATCTTAGTACTGGTTACAAATGTGCTTTTACCTTATCACAATATAAAATTGTTCCATCCCACATCTAGGTAAACTAGTCCACTAGCATTGTACTTATGCTCTGGTGCCCCAAATATCTTATTAATGAGCTCTGGGGTTGTTTAAAGGGAATCTACCACCATGATGAACATTATGCAAATGAGCCTGAGGTGTTAATGGAGCCTGGAGCCCCTCGGGCTCATTTGCATACAGTCTTTCATCCTAGTGATAGATGTCCTTTAAAACACATTAATGACCGTATACATGTGAAGACGTTAGGCACAAAGTCTTTTGAGGCTTTACTTTTTGATCTATGTAAATCCTTTACATAGATAATAAACAGCAAAGTTTAAACTATTATTTTTTTTATTGCAAAGGAGGTCCTTATGTCCAGTGTTTACTATAAAAATTGGCTTTGTAAGCTGCACCTCTGCATTTCTTTTTTTCTAAAATGTGTTTTGTATCCAATTTTATCCAAAAGCAAAATGCATTGCTAGCAAAAAAGAAATCGGTTGTGCATGATAACCCTGAATCTTCCCTGCATGTCCACTCTGCTTTACTGTGTTTTACTTTAATTTCGTTGTCTGTTTTGTAGATTTAGAGCTTGGTATCAGGGATTCGGCTGCTAGGTACTTTATTTTGCTAATGAAGTTGTTTTACCTTGCAGAATGGAACCCGCAGGAGAACCCCTGGTGGTGTCTATTTAAATCTCCTGAAAAATACACCAAGTATTACTTCCGCTCAAATAAAGGTATGTACTTTAGCCTTAGAAAAGGGGATAAAACTCCAGCTCACCTCCAGCCCATTATTCCTCATATATGGAGCCGGCGAGGGACCCACCTCGTTTGAGAAGGCAAGTTAATAGTTGAAACAATCCAAAGGTCCAGCCAGGTTCCAAAGAGTGTTCAAAGTTTATTAAAAAATGTCAAAACATCTACAGTGTAAATCCTGTCCACCAACGCGTTTCAGACGGCTTAACCGTCTTGTGTGATGACATTGCTTATTAAATGCACCTCAGTTTTTTGGGGGCCAGTTTTTTTTTTTTTTTTACTTTGTTGTCCTTCTGCCTTATTTTTTCCATTACTTAATAACTAACCTGATGTGCTCTCTGCAGTACAGATTAAAAGGAACCTGCCACCAACCTTTAGACAACCCAACAGACAATCTGAGATGATGGAAGGGGATTTTCACTTCAAATAACCCAATCTTTGGCTCTTTAGAACCATGCAAAAAGGAAGTTAATCTTTATATGCATCTTCCATTTATAACTATCCCTTTTAATTTCTCTTTCTGTAGCTCTATAACTGACTGATTATTATAGTTTTTTTAATTGGTTCTAGAACATTGTTTTACGTGCTATAGAGTCCAAGGTATGGGGTATCTGAAGTGACAGACACTTTTCAGCTCCATTGCAAGTGACTTTGGAGGCCTTTGTTAATAACTTAGATGAGGTGATGTTGGTTTAGAGGGGAAAAAAAAAAAAAAAAAAGCTCTTGTGCTTCCCTAGAGACAAGTCTGATTAGGTGCTCCACACCCCTGCACCCGATTCCTTTGCTTTGCTTCGGTGAAGCCGGTGTAGTACATCTTGACTTTGCTGTGCATCTTTGTCGCATGCGCAGGGAAATCGTTGTGCATTACATTGGCTTCATTAAATGAATGTGCAGGCACCAGGGGCTGCGTACAAGGGTAACTGTACTTTTGTTTTTTTATAGCAGGGCAAGACTAAAAGTGATATAGGGCAATAAACCTTTGGTCCATAACCTTAACATAACATTAACTGTTAAATATTGGCATACTGCACGTGCTCTGATTTTGTTTGTTTGTGTAAAATGTTGCATCTGATCTATATTCTTTGAGGTCTACATATGCTGAACTGTGAAATATATGCACAGATTAAAACAGGAGGGTGGGGCGAAGAGGGAGGGAGAAGCGAGTGAGTGGGGGGGCACGGAAGAGCGGATCACGAGGGGAGGGGGAACCAACGTAACGAGAGGGAACGAGAGGGGGGGCGAAGGAGTGGAGAAATAAGCACGGGAACACTACGGCGTTAATGCCGAATGTATCATTAACCAAGATAAACACACACGAGATTTCCCCCATAGTTATTTTGAGTACATAATAAAAAAAACTCTCTTTGTTATTTTCTTGGCATCTACGAGTACTGACAGCAAATTAAAAACGAATACCACGATAAGTTGTATTAATCATGAACCCATAGATTGGTGCAGGCGAAATGAGGAATCCTTGCTGTTATACAGAAATAGAGGACAAGACTCCCTGTAACAATGGAAACAATAAACAAACATTAAGATTGTTGCAGGGGGGGAGTAGAAAATTAAACGAGGCCAAAACTGACAAAGGCTACTGATCTTGGAGGTTAACATATGATAATGTAAGGACAGGGGAGAGGAAGAAAGTATGACAAAACAACAGGCAAACAGGCCTCTAATTCACTAGTTAGTCGGTGAAAATGAAAACTGGGGGTATATCTTGTATATCAGCCACCTATCGCTATCATCAACCAGAGTGTTAAAAATCAACAAACTGGAAATTAAAGGGAAAAGTTTGCCAAATAGATGACAAGAAAGATGAGAAAAAAAAAGAAAAAAAGGAAAAGGTCTTACACAAGGATTAAATTCTTCTGAACTACATCAGGTAGGTAAAGCGAATATCAAGATCTCTGCTGTAAATAGCTTCTCTTGTATCCACACTATCAGTCTTAAACCCCGTGCGGCGAATCCTGGGCCAACTAACACCCCAAATATCAATCAGACACAAGGACTCAAGCCAACAAAGGCACTTCCAAGGAGGAGAGAAAGAGGCTTCCCGGGTCGTAACAGAGCGAAGAGCAATCTTCTAAAAAAACGGAAACAAACTACTAACGCTGATTGAACTGAAGCGCAGATTTACTCTTGTTATAAGGGACTTAACTTGTAACGGTGCATATATAGATCTCTACAGACAATGGGTATGTAGATAAGGGGCAACACACCCTCCATGTGGCGAGTCAGCTCGCTCAGTGCAATAGCGTGACAATTTAACATGAGCCTTCTGAGGGCTAACTGAGATCGGGAATTTTAATAAGGGGGAAAAAAAAATAGCTTGAGCTGCGAAAATGTCTATATTGGGGGGAGAAAGTGCCGGTTGGTCCTATAGAAAGAGACGCCTGGGAGAGGTGTGAATCAGGACTCCTCCAGGGCTACCGAACAAGTTTACAAATCACGGTACCATAAAAAAAAAAAGAAAACACCACATATATATAATCACTGGGCGGGGGCCAAAAAAGAAGTGAAACAACCCGTAGAATAAAAGTAAATCATTATTAAAACACGGGACGGCACGAACAAAACAGAAATGAGGGTAACAAACCAAAGTATACAAAAAAAAGTGGTATCAAAAAAACCGTCTGCCCTCAAAAAGAAAAAGGCGGAAATAAGAAAAAAAAGAAAGGAAGGCCACAGGAAGGATTAAAATGCAAAAAAAAAAAAAATACCAATGAAAGGTATGACCAAAAAGGATAATGGACAGACAAACATGGTCCCCGACACAAAACGCAAACACTAACAGAGCAAACAGCCTCTGTTATGCCAAAAAAGTAAAAATGTTATTCACTAATGGTAAAAAGAGAAACAGTGGGGAAGGGATAAACAATGATAATTTTTTCCACCACAATAGGGATTTTATTTGCACATTATTAAACAAATCAAAAATTGGAGGAAATATGGTTTCCTCCCGGCAGATAATCGTAAAAATACGACTCCTAGAAAATAAAAGAAACAAATGAGATATGGATAGAGCTTATGGTGGACCACCAAAAAAAAAAAAAAAAGTAAAAATTCATAATGATAAACAAAGCAGTTAGAAGGGGTTACCAAGCCCCAAACATGGAAGACTTACAAATCACTTAGCCCCAATAGCCCAAGAAAAACGGAAAATCGCAATAAAAGCAAGCATGATTTTACAAAAAAAATGGCAAAATTTTTCAGAGAATTCATCATTTTATACTTTTGTAAATTACCACATACAAAAAACATCTGGCCAAAATTAGCAAACAACATAAAAATGAAGTACATAGATGAGGAAAAAAAAATCTCCTAATTGCTTTGAAGAGTCAACAAGTGTTCAAAAATCGTTTAAATACCATATAACAGCAAAACACCTTCAGAATCTGAAAAAATAAAATGGGGCTAGGAGCCAGTTGCATAAAGTGGCTCATTTCCTTAAGGAGTTAATATACCAGGTTCACAAAAATTACCATTTCAAATTCACTGTATATTACAACAATACAGCATTTTCACAGATATAATTCCACCTGTCTCCTAGTCGTGAAAGCTTCCCGGTGTATAGCAAATTTCAGTTTCCCCTAGACCAAAACGATCCGTTAAACGACCATGAGGCTCAATGGACACACTAGGGTTTGAAAGCAACACGTAAATTTTGGGCCATGTTTTTAGCTATCCATTCAAAAACGGCAATAGCGTTTTTCAATAAGAAAAGCAATTTTGTAAGAAGCTGGTGGATTTATTACCGAAATTATCTATAAGTAAAAGCGAGCTCAAGAAAATGGATGATGGGTTTTAAGCAAACAAACGCACAACGATCCGCCAAAAAAGAACTGGTCAATTAATGCGCATACTGGATTATCTGTGTGACAAGCGGTTGGAGCTGAGAATATAATCAAACATACTCGTAGGCTCTGAACTGACCATCTAAAAGCCCTTCCCTCGAAGAAAAAAAACAAAAAAAATGGCGCTTCAAAAGGCAGGTAAAAAAACAGGGACGCACAGCGTGAAGGAAAAGTGAAAGCTAAACGATGGACGGATATATACGACAAAGGAAAAGTATATACCGTGTAAGCTTGAGTTTTTTCAGCCCAAAAATGTGGTGAAAATCCTCACCTCTGCTTATACGCCGAGTCAATACAAGTCAGTCAGTCCCAGTAAATATTCGTTAAAAAAAAAATAAACTTATATAATCCACCATCCGGGGCCGGATATAAATGGCTCCGCCCAGCAGAAGAAATAATACGGACTCAGAATCCTGAAACGCCCGCGGGACATCGGGGGAGCAGCGCTGCCTTCGGTACCACGGAGGGTGAGTATATGTTTTTTTTTAATGCTGGGGGGTGGCTGTATACTACAGCTGGACAGGCTTTATACTATTGGGGGCAGGCGGTCTGTATACTACTGGGGGCAGCGGGGCTGTAGACTACACGGGCAGGCTTGTCTTATACTACACGGGGCAGGCTGGGGTTTCTGTATACCTACTGTGGGCAAGCTGGTCTGGTATAACTACTGGGGGGAGGCGGGCTGTATACTACTGGGGGCAGGCTGTTGGCTGGTAGACTACATGGGGGCAGGCTGGGCTGTATACACTGGGGGCGGCTGGATGTATACTACGGAAGGGGCAGAAGCAGGGGTGGCGTGTATACTACGGGGGCAAGCTGTTACTACTGGGGGCTAGCTGTATACTACATGGTGGGGCAGGCTTGGCTGTATCTACAATGGGGGCATGCTGTATACTACTTGTGGCATGTTGGGGGGAACTACTGGGGGCAGGCCGTTGGTACTACTACTGGGGCAAGGTGTGTACTACTGGGGGCAGGCGATGTGGCTGTATACTACTGGGGGGGCAGGCTGTGTACTACTGGGGCAGCTGTGTACTACTGGGGCAGGCTTGTATCCTACTGGGGCAGCTGTATCACTGGGGGCATTCTGTATACTCTACTTGTACCTTGGGCAAGCTGGGGCTTGCTGTATACTACGGGTAGGCAGCTGTATATATCGGAGGCTGCTTGGCTATACTGGTGAGGGTCTGTGACCAATCTTCTTTCCCACCCGTACGTCTCACATTCTCGAGTCAATAGGTTTTCCAGTTTTTTGGTGGTAAAATTAGTGGCCCCCCGGCTTCTACTCGTGCGGCTTTATACTGGTATATATGGTAAGTTTTCTTTTATTTGGGGATGGGAGGAAGGCACAGTAGATCTAAAGCAGTGTGTTGTAGAATATCCGATGTAGGAGAGCTGAGAGACCGTGTCATTGTGTGTAATAGGCCTCTCATGATCTCAATCATCTCCATCTGTCTCTTTCTCTCTCGGTCAATACTAATAGTACAAGGTTTAGCGCCCGCTCACCCCCACACCCCTCTCATAGAGAAACATGGGGCCATTGCAGTTTCCATGGCATATCGGGGCAGTGTCTATCTTTCTCCCGACAGGAACCATGAGCATACCGCTTCTCTCCCTTTAAAGGCCGTGTGCAGGCCTTGCCATCTATGGGGACGTATATCGTCGGGCTGTGATACGGCAGTGTAATGGACCTAAGAATTTTAATGTAAGGGGATAAAAGTGATATCTATTGTGTAAAAATTACTAGTGTATTGAAATTTGAGAATTTCTTGTTATAATGAAAACCCCTTTATGTTAAAGATTTTTTCTCCCTTTGTGATACATGTGCTGAGTTTGCCTGTTGCGACTTTTTAGTCCCAATCGTGTAGCTCCTCAAGCACGTCGGGGTCTTAGCACTTTCTCTGTTTTTTTTGGACTTATTTAGGCGCAAGAATGGGACAATTTCAGAGCTCAAGTTGCACAGTTTTGGAACAACATCTGTCTACATATATAAATAGAGAGAACAACTACTGCCATAATCCTCAGATGCAATGAGCGAATTTTTGTAGTGCTGCTTGATTCCTCTCCTAAAAAGTCGCGAAATGCAAAAAGTTGCACACAAAAAAAGAATAAGCAATATGAGCAGTACATGTCTCCCTTGTACTTGCAATTTGTATTTGCCATCGTAACAGATGATTGAAAAATAGCCCCATATCTATTGCCATACTGTAAGTATGGCAAGCATATGGTAGGATCAATTACATAACCTAGGGCAAGTGGTGGCGAACCTATGGCATCGGTGCCAGAGGTGGCACTCCTCCGCTGTCTGTGGGCAACCCAGGCCATCACCAAAGAGGACAAACAAGTTATCTTCATGGATTCCTCAGACAGCCCAGACTGCTTGCGCTCAGTGTGCTATCTTAAAGTTGCCGTGCTGCCGTAACTAAGGCGGAATTGGAGATGGTGTGGATACATCTTTATTATCATTGTCGCTTCACTCCAGTCCCGAAATTCTTTCCTATTCAGGGAACCTGAATTTGTCACCCTTTCTTTCCTAACTGTAATTGGTGGTTATTAGGATACTGATACACTTTTAAGCTATAGCCAGAGAAGGGAGCAAGAAGTTCCTGCTTAAATTGTACTTAATGGTGGACACATAAATAACTGGGTTTTTGGTTTATTCTGGTCACTCCCGTTCTAAAAGTTTGCATCACTGACCCTAGGTTAAAGTACCCTAGGGGGTCATGAAAAATAATGAAAACATTTTTTCTAAAAGTTGAATGAATGGAAAAAAACACTATAAAAATGCAAATCACACCCCTTTCCTTAAAACTGATATAAAATAACGCAGTAAAATCATAAGATGTTAGGTATCGCCACAGTCCCAAAAGTTTTGATTTAGGCTTCATTGTCGCACTATGGTATTGGGGACATCTAAACGTCCCCCATACACTGCCATGTAACGGCGTTCCATAGCCCTCTTTTACTCTATGGAGATGGGTGAGGGTGAGCAAAAATAGGCCCCTCCTCAGCGATTTAGTAGTTGCGCAAAATGGGGCGGTAGCGACTGTCCATAGTTTGTGTGAATGTAGCCTTATCAAAAAAATAAACAACGTATAATGGACCAGAAAGCCCGAACGTCCAATAAAAGTCAAAAAGTGACAGGGACGTATTTAAAGGTTTGCCAATTCATGGAAAAGCCAACAATATTTAAAAAATGCCTATACAACGTTCAGGAATAAGAATACGCATACAGCCCTGCAAACAACCGGGAGCATTGAAAGATATGGCATCAACAAAGTGTGAGAGAAAAAAATGTACACCAAAGACAACACAGCAAAAGTCCATTACACGCGCACCAAAGTATTAAAACAGTTATTAGCCACACGAGGCAAATGGTGCAAAGTAAGAATTTATTTTTTTACAGTTTTTAATTTCTTGTAAACATGTATTAAAACATAAAAACGCGTAGTTTAAATGTTGTGATCCCCCTGATTTTCACTGACCCAAAAAAGAATGAAGTATACCAGTGTCATTCTGTGGGCAGACAGAGAAAGCGATGGAGCTTCCAGGGGCACACATCCAACGCGGTCGCATAAGTAACAATAAATTAGCGCGATAGAGAAGAAACTTTAGAAGTTAGTGTCTTGTCTAGGGGGGAGAATTGACATTATAACGAGAAGGTGGGGTACTATACAAGAACCATCTAGTTGGTTTTTCCCGGCAGGGGGCCAACGAAAATGTAACTGAGTTCAAAAGGGAGGCTTGGCGCATCGAAGTACTCACCTTACACACCGGATAGTTTTGCCATTCCGTATCGGTGCTCCGCGCCGCACGCTCCAACGGGGAGTTAGGTCCCGAGGCCCTTTCTGCTCAATCAACACGGAATTAACGGAAAAGCGCTGCCGCCCGGCGCCGACCTCCGATCAAACCCCCTGGGAAACGATGGGTTGACGAAGGTGGTAGGTCCGTGGCCATGGCATCCAGTGTCTGGCTGCTGAGAGCACCGGGGAATATGGATACTGAGGAATTGGAAACGGTAGCTCAGCGGCTCGACACCGAAATGAGCGTGGTCCACAGTAGACCAGCAGACAAATCTCCAGTGCAGGTAAGTGGGAGGAGGCCTGGCTGTGAGGTGTATAGACATGTATTGGATCACCCCACCGCCCCGCACTGTGTGTAATCCTGCATGCTATACTACATAGCCCGGCTTCCTGTCAACCTTTCACCTTTACTGTTCTGACTAAACCCTGTGATTGGATTGGGTTGTCTGGGACAGTGTCCAGCCATGTCTGTGGTGCACATTGCCTGCTGGGTGATAAGGCTGTGGTGCACACACCTTCACTAGAGTTTTGCATATTTTGAAACAACAAGTTCCAGTGCATTGGTTTGTTATTCAGACATATTGTTTAGCCTGAACACGTCTGCATTGGTAAATTGCAATATTTGTCTTATCTTGTTTAACCTGTTAACACGTGCTGCTACTTACCGATTGGTCTACCAGAATTCGGGAGAAGTCATTCCGCAATTTTGCTTGCAAGAGATTTTAAAAATTGGTGATGCTTTGCCTGGAACAAAAGGGGTTGTTAAGACTGAAAAAACACCCCATGATCATATTTTGTACTGCAGCTTCCCTTATGGGCTGGTGGTCGTCATTATGATCCGGGTACAATGGCAGTAAAACTCCATAAGGAGCGCTGGATTGTTGGGACAAAAAATAAAGCATTGTTATCTTAAATCAATTGCTGATATTGAAATAGAAAATAAACATCACCTCCAGGTGAAGTTTTGACAAGCTATGTTGTAACCCCTGGCAATACAGCCATATGCGTACATTTTGCACATGTTCCCTTCTGCTGGAAAAACTTTTATAAAAAACGTCATGACAATTGGCCGACCACAAACCTCAATATCTCGTGAACCCTGGGTCACCTACAAACACATATTAAAAAGTGAGATGCTGGATACGGCAATTGGTACGGATGCTTTACGAACCATAGATAGCAACAATATTTAGATTTCTACGTACAGCTTTGTATTTTTTTTTAGATTTTCTGACTATAAACATTAATGTGGATATCCTGTTTCTCAAAACAGCCAAGCAACAAATTAAAGGGGAGATTCTCCTCTGTTAGTGACACCAGAATTGGGTTTCTAGATGTCCAGGGTCAGGAGATTGATGCGTTTGTAGTGACCCCCCACTCAGCCTGTCAGCAGAAGGCAGATTATATGAGCTGCAGGAAAGACTTGCCTTACATCATATACATGCTGTGTATATACCGTTTGTATTATTTCATTAAACCAATTGATCAAATGATCCGCTTGTTCAGGCCCACAGAGGGACAAAATAAAGGGTAAAAAAGTTTTAAAACCAAGCGCACCATAAATATAATTCACATGTCGGTTATATGGAGAGGTCTCCACGGCTTTCCCTAGAACTGATATAAATAAACTGTAAAAAATCATAACCACGATTAGGTATCCCTTCCAAAAATGCCAGATCTATCAAAATATAACAACGTTTTTTCACTCTTTAACCCCGGAAAATAGCGCCCACATTGAAAAATGGCTTTTTTGCCATTTTGAAAAACGTTTAGAATTAAATCAAAAGTTCTTTAAGGTTTTACAGGCTGAAAACAATACCATTGAAACGTCCTAAAGTCGCAAAAAATTGCTCCCCCCACACCTTCGTCCACCAAAGTATAATAAAAGTTATTGGGTGTCCTAGATGCAAAATCCCCCCCACCAAAAACTTCTGTACCAGGGTTTTAATGTTTGTAAATTATGAAAACATTATAAACCACAAATTTGTTATCCCATGCTCGCACGCACCGCCCGAAGAATAAAGTATACTCATTTGGGGCGGTCACCATCAAAGATGTAACCATTGCAAGCCCGACAAGAAAACTCGCAAATGGGTTCTCCTCCCCACTTCCCAGTGCATGGCATGGATAATAACTACTCCTATAAATGCAATTTGTTTGCAGAAAACAAGCCCCACCGAGTCTTTACGTGTCAAATAAAAAAAGTTATAGATTTTTGAAAGGTGGTGTTTGAAAAATGACAATTTTTAAAGCACACAAAGGTTCAGATTTGTTATCGTTTAAAAGTGCAAATAATAAAAAAAAAAAAATTAAAAAGCATAAGTCCCTTACCCGCTTAATGACCCGCCCGCCCTCGGTCGGGTTTTTAAAACGGCGGTCCATGAAGGGTACTTCTGCTGATGCGACGCCTTTTCTACGCGGCGCATCAGAGAAGTTTTCCGGGACAAAGCCGGGTCTCGCTGGTGCCCAAAAGAAAAAAAAAAAAGTTCGGGCTGTGATATAACAGCCCATACCCCGTCACTACACCCTGGATCGAAAACTTTCCGATCCCGTTGTTTAACCCCTTGCAAAAAAACCCCGCGGTCAAGAGCCCGCTGCGTGCAAGTGTGTCCCCCCGTGATCGGACCCCCCCGTTTTTCTTACCGGGGATCCGATCCCTCTGCCCGCTGCCCCGGGTTCGACGAGTGCCCGGGCTGTCGGCTCCTCATCTTCTCAACCGGTCCTCTGCCTTCCTGGCGACCGCGGCTGTATGTAACTGAGCATGCTCAGCATTGCTCAGTTACTTTCACTATACACTGCAATACAAGTGTATGCAGTGTCAAGGCTTGCAAAGCGATCGGATGATCGCTGGGGTATTCAAGCCAAAATTGAAAATGTAAAAAAAAGTTAAAAAGAAAAAATTTAAATCTTTTTAAAATAGTAATAAAATAAAATAAAAGTCGCATAATCTCCCCAGTAACACATAAAATGCAAATAAAGTAATAAAACAACAAAACACGTACTATTGGTATCAACACCACCCACCTCACACCCTCACCCGCGTCCGTATTAATCTGTACAATAAATCTCAATCAATATGGAACCCCGCTCGGGAACACCGTAAAAAAAAACTTCCATAAATACAATTTTTCATCAACACCATCACAAAAAAGGTTTCTAAAAATGTATCAAAAAAGTTACGTTACCTAATAGTGATACGAACCTGAAAGACACCTGTTTTTTTTTAGGCAAACAAATAAAGCCCTCCAACCAGATCTGACAACAGAAAATACAGAATGTAGGGCCCTGAAAGTTGTCACTAGTAAAACAATGCAAATTTTCTCCCAATTTGGTTTGCGCAGGAAAATTGGAGCAAAAATAATAAAACTATTAAATTAGGTATCACCCGCAATCTAGTGGAACCATAAGAATAAAGATAAAATATTATTTTTACGTTACAGTGAGCGGGGGGGGGAAATGCTCCAATCCAAAAAAAATTGATGATTTGTCGTTTGTGTTCCCCTGAATAGTTTAATAAATCTCATGAATAATCTTTTAGACTCCCAAAAAAATTATTTATATTACATTTTGATCTCATGCCCATAAAAATAGCCTCATATGATCGCATTAACCAAAAAAAATAAAAATGTAATGGTTGACATGGTGAAAATACAAATCCTGCTGTGAATGGCGCCCTTCCATTCATTCTATACTCGGGGTCTGTGCTGCCTTACTCGCCCTTACAGCATTCACCACCACATTGGGTTATCATTACACTCGGGAGGAATTGGGCAATCAACGGTGCATTCGTTTCATCATTTAATTTAATTCTGAAAATGCAGTTTTTGGCCTAAATGAATGTATTTCCAAAAAAATTCTAGTTTGCTCTAAATCGCAGGTCCATATTTTTTTATAACCCATTGTGAAACACTTAGGGTTAATGGGACTTATAGAAGTTGTTTTACATATGTTAGGGGTAACTTTCGATAGTGGGTAATTTTATGGTGTTTACATTATTAGGCCTCTCACAGTCACTTGGAACGGAGTTGTCCCTCAAAATGGTGAGTTTTTTGCAAATTTCATGAAAATAAGAAAAATCGCACCATAAAGTTCTGGCGCCTCATAACACCTAAAAATGACCGAAGCATAAAATCTCATCCACATAAAGCCATATATTTCTGTAAATGTTCATTATCAAAATTTTTGGGGTAGTTTTACTTCCGTCTGGAAAAACAGAACATTTCAAAAACTTGAAAATGAAGAATTTTTACAAACTTTTGCCAATTTTCACTTTTTTTTTTTCAGAACGAACTCAAGAACTTATATCACTTAAATTTTTAACTAACATGAAGTATAATGTGTCAATCGCGAAACATTTCTCAAATCACATGATTGTTAAAAAGCGTTCCGAAGTTATAACCCAATTATCGTGAGACATGTTCAGAATTTAAAAATCGAGTCTGGGTCATTGGCTGGACTAGTGTCGGTGATAGGGGTTAACGCCTCATCCTTTATAAAATCATAAACACCAAAAATGATACATTGGGTATCACAAAACCCCATGCAACCATACAGTAAAATTAATTGGTTAAAATGGGAAAAAATTATATTTTTACATCCCACCGCATAAAAATAACGTGATAAAAAGGATATTTATCCCAACATGATAGCAATAAAAAGTAAAGCCCTAAACAACTCTGTAAACAACAAACAAAAAAAAAAATTTTATGCCTGTCTTAGAGCACGTTAATGCAAAATCAGCACTTTCTGAAACAAACTAGGTTCTGTTTGGATTTTCCTTCCCTGGGGTTTTTTTTTAATTAAAATTAGTACCACTTGCTTATATTGGAAGTATTATGGTACATGTCCTCTTTGGTTTTATTTATTTAGATTATATTATTTTTTTTTTACCAGAACTTAATTCTTGGCATTGATGATAAAGCTACCATGTAGCGCTTCCCCTTCCAGGTCCCCTATCGAATAAAAAAAACAAAAATGTTGCTTCTAGTGATGACAGTGCAAGTGACTCTGATGAAGATGATGTTTCTCCATGGAAACGAAAACTGCAGAAGACTTCAAATTTCCCCCTCCTCGTCCTGTTTCCCTCCCGACCAACCCAGGTCATGAGTCCTGATCAGAACAGAACCAAAATAACATCTGGGGAGCAGTACTGCAGAGCAAACCCAGATGCTGTAGCGAAGAACTCTGGCATCATGGCAAGGGACGGCTGATAGATATGAGCAGCAATCAGAGACTTATACTTAGTCCCTGGCCAAAACTTATGACCAAGTCAAATGATTGAAGAAGAAGCGAGCTTGGACAAAGAATTGGAGGAGGTTATGAATGAGATAGGGAGCAGGTATCAAAGGAGAAAAACGGGCACTTAAAGAGGAAGCGACCTGTAGGAGAGATAGTGAAAATGTTAGAAATGAACTACAAAGTTCTCTCTTGAAATAAGCCGATGGCGACCCGACGACAAAGTTTGCTGATGACATCGCTTACAGGTCATTTTATCATGATTTACCATTTTCTGTATCCAAACCCTCTGTGATGCGGGCCATGAATGGAGGGTTTTCCCACATAAGATCTACTAGAGAACAAGAAAAGTTAAACTCTTATTACAGTATATTATAAGCGCTTTTTTATGTTATTTCTCTTCTTTAGCCCCATTATAACTGACCATTCGTCTAAGGAGGTTATTTCATGTGTGGTACTTTCAATGTGTATTGCAAGCGTGGTGGGGTTTTCCCCACACAGCAAGTTGGCCCAATCCCCAGGTAGGGTCTAACTTGCTGATCGTTGAGGTGTAGTGGGGTCTCGTAGAGTGAATGGGGCAGTTTGCACGAGTGGCGCTCCGGCCATCTTGGCGGTGCAACCAGAGTACAACTCAGATTTTTTTTTTTAATGACTACTTCAAGCTTTTTACGTGCCAGCCTATTTTTCCGTACTGTTAATTGTTTGTGGTGGATGTATTGATATATAGCTGCTTAATAACTGGGTTCCATTCTTCCATGTAGACTCAAGAGCCTAAGAAAGATCTTATTGAGCGAGTCGTGAACACCATTGGCACAAGAAGGCGATAGAGCTCCGTATGGAACCTGCGAGAAGTGGAGCATAAGGTGGACTTTTTGTAATGGTGAGCTTTTCCTTTCTTTTCATTAGTTTTTTATTTTTTTCAGAAAAAATATGCAAAGTTTTCCAGATGGATAAGGAAAACTATTCCTTTTTTAGGACCTTGTAAGATCTTCCCGTGACGTCAATCATGACTAAGATGCCTTATGACATCATGCGGGATTAAAGCAACAAAAATACATAGATTCTCAGAAGGAACAGACACTCCCGTACTGTTTCCACCTGATTTGTCTCCTCAGTGGTAGCTTAGGGAACTGGTTTTGGCGGAATGAGAGGCTTGGCATAGGGTCGGGAAGTACGAGTTATACTACGGAGACTTGCCATTAAGGCCTACCATGTAGCGTGTGGAATATTAATAAGCCAATGGATGCTCCACTACGATGATTCTGGAAATACACTCGGTCACATTTCCAGTCCCTTTACATTCATCGCATTGAACATACTTCCAAGATTTTCTAGAGCTGGGGCGCAATTGTTTGTGTTTCACAGTATGCTAGCAAACTATGGCTGTGTACTTATAACTGGTTACAAATGTGCTTTTACCTATCACAAACATAAAATCGTTGCCATCCCACATCTAGGTTAAACTATTGCCATACATTGTACTTAATGCTCTTGTGCCCCAAATATCTTATTAATGAGCTCGGGGTTGTGTAAAGGAGATCTCTACCACCATGAGAACATTATGCAAATGAGCCTAGGTGTTTAATGGACCTGGATCCCCTCGGCTCATTTGCATCAGTCCTTTCATCCTAGTGCTAGTATGTCCTTTAAAACACTTATACCGTATACATTTGAAGACGTTAGGCACAAAGTCTTTTGAGTCTTTACTTTTTTGATCTAGTATTCCTTTACATAATATAAACAGTCAACGTTTAAGCATTATTTTTTTTTTTTGTTGCAAAGGAGGTCCTTATCCAGTGTTTTCTATAAAATTGTCTTTTTAGCTGCCCTCTGCATTTCTTTCTAAAATATGTGTTTCGTATCCAAGTTTTTGCTAGCCAAAAAGAAATCCGGTGTTGGCACGATAACCCTGAGTCGCCCTTCAAAATGTCTTTAATTACTGTGTCTGTTTTGTAGATTTAGAGCTTGGTATCAGGGGTATTCGGCTGCTAGGGTACTTTATTTTGGCTATGAAGTTGTTTTACCTTGCAGAATGGACCCGCAGGAGAACGCCCTGGTGGTGTCTATTTAAATCTCCTGAAAAATACAGCCAAGTATTCTTTTCCGCCTCAATAAAGGTATGTAACTTTAGGCTGGTTGTCCGATGTTGGAAAAAAACATGGTATTCTTCTCAAAGATTTTACCACACACATCCATTGTCTTGTGTCTTGCATTGTAGCGTCTTCTCCTTTATTCATTTTAAGATTTGGGGTTGCTACACAGCAACCAACCAAACCCATGGTGGTTCTAACCCTTCTACTATTCTATAACACACAGAATACTGTTATCCTGTATTATTTCCTACTGTGTAAGGTGTGTGTCTTATTGTCCACAAATATGGTGCTATTACATACGTTACTACTCGTGGGGATTATAATATACACTTATCTTTCTTCTTTCTAGTTAGTGAGGTAATTAATATTTTCAGTTAAAATGAAAGAAACCTACCACTTAGTGGTAGTTCTAATGAACAGATAAATGGACCAGCTCAGGTGAGCTGGTGCCAGAGCAATATTTTCACATTATAGAATAAACCCCTATCGCCGATTATAAGTTATATTAAAATTTATCTCTGAGCACACAACCGTGCCTTAGTTCCGGGCAAACCGAGACAAATTGTTATATAACTTTACAATCGGGATAGGAGTTTTTCTACTAATGAAAAATGCTCCGCACCAGCTCACACCTGAAGCTGGTGCCATGTATTCTGTGTCTTGGAACTACCACTTTAATGGTAGTTGTCCTTTAAGAAATTGCTTATAACAATTGTTTAGAAGACTTGCATTTTTGGGTCCCTCCAATGTAAAAAGTCATGTTCCTTCCTCAGCATTGACAGCTTATTACATGACTAATGTATATGTTTTCTAAAAGGAAATATTTTATATGAGGAAAACCAGAAGGAATATGAGGTAAAAGGCTGCGAAAAAGAAAACGCCATTGTTTGGGAAGAAATAAAGAAGCCATCAAAGGTCGTAATTTTCAGGAACATGACGACACTTCAAGAGAACCTTGCTAGGACCACAAATGAAAGCTTTGCGTCCTTAGATGATGAAAACACTGAAATGAAAGCCGAAAGAGGAACCATTGAGTGTTGACAAGACACATGACCCTAGAAAACCTTTTAATTGATGCAATTTGGACTTGCGGACATTGAGCTGAATTCTAGTAGAGAATTATTTTTCTGGTTATTGAAGGTAACAGAATAGACCAGAAAATGTAGAGCAAATTGTGTGATGACATTGCGTATTAAATGCACCTCAGTTTTTGGGGCTAGTTTTTTTTTTTTTTACTGTTTGTTGTCCTGCCTGCCTTATTTTTTCCATTACTTATGACTAACCTGAGTCTACCTCCTGCAGTACAGATTAAAAGGAACCTGCCACCAACCTTTGTCTGTTGGGTTGTCTAATCTGAGATGATGGAGGGGGATTTTCACTTCAAATAACCCTATCTTTGGCTCTATAGAACCATGTTTTTCTTCTGGTGCTATGGTAAGATACCACTGGGGTTTCGATTTTGTGTCTCTTTACTGGCAGTTAAGAGGCAAAAAGGAAGTTCAAATCTTTGGTAATGTATCTATCTTCCATTCATAGTTTCTTGTAACTCTATAACTGACGGATTTTCTGTTTTTAATTGGTGCCTCTAGCACATTGTTTTTACGTGCTATAGATCCAATGTATGGGGTATCTGAATAGAACAGGACAACCAGGGCTTTGCGTACAAGGGTAACTGTACTTTTGTTTTTTATATCATGGCAAGACTAAAGTGATATTGGCATAGAAAAACCTTTGGTCCATACCTTACATAACATGAACGGTTAAATTTGGCATACTGCACGGCTCGATTTGTTTGTTTGTGTAAAATGTTGCATCTGATCTATAT